>OX336399.1:186685495-187885495 GCA_946902985.2 Meconema thalassinum | reverse complement strand
GTTCATTATGGTCATGGACACGGTTACTGCAGATCTACAACAACCGTTACCTTGGACCATTCTGTACGCTGATGACGTTATGTTGGCTGCTCAAAACAAGCTGGATCTCCAACATCAAGTCCAGGAATGGAGTGATCGTTTAAGTCAATATGGCCTTCGGCTTAACAAAGCTAAAACAGAATATATGACAACGGATGCTGGAGAAATCGGAACAATCCAAGTCGACGGCGATGATCTGCCTCGAACGACAAAATTTAAGTATCTTGGCTCTACGATAACTGTTGAAGGTCGTCTCACCGAGGAGGTCAACATAAGAATTAATGCTGCGTGGATGAAGTGGCGAACAACGACAGGTGTCATGTGCGATCGCCAGATGAAAGACCACCTAAAATCGAAGATTTACCGCACTGTCATTCGTCCCGTAGCGCTTTATAGTACCGAATGTTGGCCGACCACGAAGGAAGCAGAACGTCGGCTAAGTGTCATGGAGACCAAGATGCTTAGATGGACAGCTGGCATTACTAGGTTGGATCACATCCCCAATCAAAGAATAAGGGAACGATTTGGTATCGCAGCAATCAATAACAAAATGCGTGAGGGTCGTCTGCGATGGTTTGGGCATGTGCTACGGTCAGGAGCGGACACCATTGCAAAACAGGCCTACACACTGGAGGTCGCCGGGAAAAGACCAAAGGGGCGACCGAGACAACGTTGGGCCGATACACTGCACAGGGATTTGAAAGGCGTCAACCTTCATCCGGACATGGCCCATGACCGAGTAAAGTGGAGACAGCGGACTCAAATAGCGGACCCTGCCACGAGGTGGGACAAACGCTAAAGCAAAAGAAGAAGAAGAAGATATAGCCTACAATTAGTGGCAATAAATAAAAAGTTGTGAAATACAACACAACAAAAAACAAGAAGTTCCGTGACGAACTAAAGAGCCTACTTTTCTTAAAATGTAAGTTTAATGCCAATGATTAATCTATATGAATCTATCTAGAATAATGACGAAATTATGTTGTTAATATCGACATTTCTACTTAGTTCGAAATACTGTATACCTGGCATAATGTAGCCTAATAGAGCACTACAGTTGGCAGCCCTGGTGACTGAATATACTCTTATTTCCATCTCTTAAGGTACAGAATACAAAATTTGTTTGGAGTCCAATGAATAGCATGGACGTTACATGCAGTTAAACATTGGATCTAACAGCGCGCGTAAAATCATGTTGGCAACAGTGTCATGCATGTATTGGTCAGAAATAATCTGAAATAATATGATCTATTGTTGTGCCAATTTTGAATGAAATCCATTAGTTAGTATAGAAGTTACATGCATTTTAAAATTGGACCTATCAGCAGGCTTAGAATCATGTTGGCAGCTCTGACGTATATCAGTTACTCCAAATTTATCTAGAACGCCAGGTACTATACGTGTGCAAAGTTTAGAGCTATTGGCTTGCATACTTTCTGATATATTGATATTAGGGTAACAAAAATAGACACAGCACATATTAACAGTTGGCAACCCTGGTTGCTTTTAAGAATACGCATAGTCATATCTGTTATGGTACACAGAGAACATACGAAATTTGGTTGAAATCCGAATGATAGGATGGAAGTTACATGTATTTAAAGTTGGACCTCTCAGCAGGCTTAGAATCATGTTGGTAGCACTGACGTGTATAAGTTACTCAAAATAAATACAGAATGTCAGGTACTATACGTGTGCATAGTTTAAAGCTGTCAGCTTGCATACTTTCTGATATATTGGTTTATTATTTATTTATCGTATGGCTTTTAGTGCCGGGAGTGTCCGAGGGCATGTTCGGCTCGCCTGAGTCTGTAGCTGCTTCCAGCGGACACCCTAAAGGGTGAGCTACAAGTTCCGTTCAATTTCAAGTAGTTCCAACTTTCCCCACCAGATATCAATGATACCTAGTGGTGAACGTTGGAACTTTGATAGAGCGTTCTGACGAAATCTAACCTAACACATTTTGCTTTACACAAGTTTAGTCTGTGAAAGGATCTTTTACATGCCATAAATCTATGACATGGGACCGCCGGCTTTACTTCCCCTCCGAAGGAAGGCATACTGAAGGATTTTTAACGCTCTTAAAAAATCCGACGACTTCGGCCGGGTTTGAACCCGCTATCTTGGGCACAGCAGTTCAGCATGCTACCAACTACGCCACCGAAGTCGCTGATATATTGGTATTTGGATAAAAGTAATTAAGTGCATTTATTAACAGTTGGCAGCACTGGTGGTTCTTAAGAATACGCTCAGCCATATCTGGTTATGTACATATAGTACATACGAAATTTGGTTGAATTCCAATTGATAGTGTAGAAGTTATATGCATTTAAACATTGGACCAATCAGTAGGCTTATAATGATTTTGGCAACACTGCCATGGATGGCCTCCTGGAAATTAAACTGCAATATTATTATCTATACGTGTGCCAATTTTGAAATAGCTCCCATTCATACCTTCCAAGATATCCTACATGGAGCTCAAATTTCAATTGCGTTTTTTCAGCAGTTGGTAGCACTGACATCATTTTCAAATATGGCCGTGAGATATTCAGGTATAGATCTTTACTCCTACCAAATTTTGTTTCGATTGCTCCAGCCGTTTAGGAGTTGATAGGGGGGGGGGGAGGGGGGACACACAGACAGAGAGACAGAAGGACAGACAGACACACATTTGCCCGATCTCATAAGACTACTTTTTCCTCATTTTTTGCAAAATGTGAAAAGTAGGCTAATAACATTTTATACTTGATGAATGTTCTACGTATTACGGCCTATGGAGTATGAATGGCAAATATCTAAATATTTGTCAATTTATTAAGCAGAGAATTTTTATTTTATTTTTTATTTTTTTATTTCTATATTTTTACAAATTGATGATTTATTTCTCAAAAGTACCGTACTGTGGATCCGGCAGCATGCTTGTTTGGGCCGGTTTTTTTTCGACGGTGCTGTGAATCAGCACAGTTACCTCAACATGTTGCAGGACTGGTTTGTTCCTCTCTTGGAGGAGCACGGAATTAAAGAGACATGTTGGTTCCAGCACGATGGGGCACCTGCCCATTATTCCATCGCAGTGCGCGAATATCTTAATGAAGTTCTTCCAGGGCGATGGATAGGACGTGGTTTTCCTATGCTGCCGGCTTCATTTGCCTGGACACCATGAAGCCCAGACCTTACCATATGTGAAATGCGCTATGGGGGTTCATAAAGGGTATCGTTTCACAAAACTGATACAATACCATGGATGAACTGAAAGATGATGTGAGACAAGCTTTCACTAAAGTCACACCAGCATTGCTCCTAACAATGTCACACAGAACTTGGCGCCGTAGCCTATTGTCCTTTGTCATGAAAAAATGATGGTGAACAGACTTTTGTTTTGGACTCGTAATGCCGTATATTCCCAAGAAAACCTCCCTTACAAATGGTGTACAACTTATTTAACTAGGTTTAGGGGTTTCTATTGGTTATAAGAGGGGGTTAACGGGACTTTGTGGCCACCCTGTACAGCTGAATATTGTGCGCCGGTATGGATGAACAGCCCCCGCGTAAAGAAGGTAGATACTCAGCTCAACATAGCCATGAGAACCATCTCCGGTTGTATAAGAACTACTCCACTCTACTGGCTCCCAACACTCAGCCACATAGCCCCTCCGGTGTTAAGAAGAAAAGATGCACTGAGGAAGGAATATTCTAAAATAATGAACAGCCCTGCACTTCCAATCCATGACGACATTCCCGCTCTGGCAATAAACCGGCTCCGGTCCAGGAATCCACCCCTGCGACTGGCTTAACTGCTTACTCAGAGTAATTTCAACATTGCAGCTCAATGGCGTGAAACATAGACTAGAAATGCCCCATCCGAAGTACGTGACCTCATTGATCTCGTAAAGAAAACCAAGGGCTTTGAACAACCGCGACATATGGAAGACCATTAATCGCATCCGTACAGGACATGGATTTGTGCATACAACCTGCGCAAATGGGGAAAGTGGCCAGACCCCTACTGTGATTGCGATACACCAAACCAGACCATCAGGCAAAATGTCGAAGATTGTGAACTAAGAGCGTACCTAGGTTACCCTAACGACTTTTTCAGTGCTACACCATCGAGCCTGACCTGGACATAAGGTTGTAATGGGGTTAATATCTGTGCTTGTATGTACTTTATTATTATTATTATTATTATTATTATTATTATTGCTCTTTTTGACATACGCTAAATAAATAACATCTGCCCTAGTGTATGGCTTACGCTGTCTTTGTCTCTAGAAGTTTTTGAAAAATCTTATAATCCATTTAATCTCGAGGTGAATGTTATCTTCTCTGGACTGCGAAATTGATGACATATGAGCTACATCAGTTTTACCACGCACGTGTAGGCTATATCGTCTTCTCTGATATCAAGCAGTCTTTTACCCTAAACCCCGTCTATGGAGAACATAACACTACTTACACGAATTGCAGGAGCTGCCAAGGTGATTCCTTGAAGATTGTATCTTCTGCTGTAGAAACCTCTAGAAGATGATTGAAGATGTGTTTCTCTTTTGGTCCAATTGCCCCACTGAACAATATTTAGAGGCCGAGTTTCCACCACTCGATATATCTCTTTCAGATTCACAATCTCACAGTTCGAAGACAATACAGCTATGAGAAACTCGCAGTTGAATGGAATATTTACCCCTCTCAAGAAGTACTCCAGGTCGCTGGTATTTTGATTTAGTAGCAGAATCCATATGTACTCAGAGGGATGGATTAGTGCGAAGATCTGCGAGGGAACATTTAAGACAGGTTTAAAAACCATCCGAATGAATAAAGCAATGGTTAGGCTGTGTCCCAAAGCTCAAGTTGTCTGCTATTGATTAGCTACTAGGTACTACGCACTACGGGGCTTTGGGAAATGTGTGCTTGATCACAGCCACCTTCATAGACTTGTGATCTGAAACGCACTGGGCTTACATGCTGGTACCAAACCAACACTCAAGATGGCGGTGATCTGCTACTCCTTGAAAGCTCTTACATTTAAATTCCGCACCATTTCTGCTTTCCACGGGAAGAGAGTTTTCAGCAGAACAACTGTCCATAATTAACTTAAGAAATTAAATCAAGATCAAGACAGAGCAACACAGCACGTGAGTTGATGGCAGAGTATAGGCAAAGTCCCAAGCAAAGAGGATTAATAATCAAGTCAAAAATCAAAGATAACCTACATTTTCTATAAGTTCCTTGTACAAGTCGACAAGTCGGCCAATCTAGCATGCACTTTCGTTTACTAGCTACTACAGACTTGATTGTTATGTGCCAAGCACCTTTGGATCACGACTTGTGACGTCACATCCGGAATATTACTCGACAATCTAGTTCACTACGGCTGAAAATGTAGCTTTGGGACACAGCCTAATTCATTGAACAATATACGAGTAGAAAGATCACATATTTTTAACAACGTTCTAAGCACAATAGTTCGATCAGTTTTGAGGACATTCCAAACGAAATTAAATTTTTACTACATGGTTCAATGGTAATGCAAATATTTATATTTGTCCACAGCCTTTCATTAGAAATTAACGAAACTTTTTTGAACGCGCCTTCAATCACTGCCATCGTAATGTACATCGATGTACATTACGATGGCACTGCTTCAATCCTTCCTTTATGACGTCACGAAGTTTCATTTTTACCCGTCATAAGTCGTTGATGCAGTTCCGTAATTCCTATCGAAATTTAATAGTTTAAATTGTGTAACATTTACACCACTAATCCTATTACAACCTAGGCAATTAATGTACACATTTCGCTCTTACCTGCATAAGATGATGTCGGGTGTTTTCACCATGGGACATGACCACGTTGATTGCTCGGTTATGGTGGCAGATGAAATTGGACGCAGTGGAATTGAGCATGTTGATGTCTAGAGTGGCAATTGAAGAGTATTTCTTCGATATAAGTCTCTGTAAAACTACTGCTGTCTTTGAAGCTTTGAGATCTGTTAATATGTCAACATAAACAAATATAAGCATTGTTAATGAACATACAAGCCATGGAAGAAATGTCATGATCTAATGATCATCAATATAATCCCATAAAACATTTTGAACTCGTTGCCAGATCACAGAGTCTCAAGTAATACAAGCTAGGTGGACGAAAGTCATATCCAGCTTCCCAGTCAAAGGATCGTTTCTTCAGCCTAGGGTCCTTATGGGATACGCGCAATCGTAAGAACAAATGCCCATTAATTGGGTCTTCGTAATTATTATATCATACTTTGAATTTTCAAATAGCAGGACGAATATAGTAGTCCTATTGGCGACAATAAAAGTTTTGATCAGGCGTTATTTCATTATCTTTAGTTCATATGAAGGTTATTTAGAGAATTTCAATGCTTAAATACCAATAGCAATACAGCTCGTTAGTTATTGTTGTTTAAAGGAGCGAAAACAGTGACGACAATTGGAGGTCTATATTTTTACTGGATAAACGGGTCACGTGTTACCAGTGGCCATGTTCGGGCAAATCGCTTGCAAATTTATTCTCTAATTATTACTATGTACTATGTTTCGTGCGGTACTTCGATATTGCTTTACAGTTTCTCTTACAAGACGGATTTCACAATTACTATGTACTATGTTCATTATTAGAGCCACTGAGTCGCCCCAAGCGGAGAATTAAGTATTAACTATTATGGCAAAGACTTCACAGATTGAAGAAATGTCACTAATATCGATTGCTTCGACGGCTTCCAGGATTACTTCACGGTCAGGGGACCAGTTGTTTAAGAGGGTTTATCATTTCTTCGATGGATGAATGCTTTGGGCCGCTGGTCTAATGTCTGTTCGTCGAGTCGAGATAGTGGAAGTAAACACAGTTGTACACGTGATTGCAGGGCTGCTCGCAAGGGGTGCCTAGAGCTGTGCCTGTTGAACGTACGCCAACTACTTCAGTGCTGTGTGAAACGGGCCGACTTATCGGTTACACGCTACAGCGCGGTTTATTTATTGTTCGTTTATGCATTTATTAAAATAAATGATTAGTTCTTAATTGCTTATGACAGGCAACAGTATACAGTGCAGCAAGGCTTGTCTTTTCTAGAGCTACGGCATGACTCGGAGCTTCTTGGCTACCCCTGTTCCGCAAAGCCGATGACGCGAACAGGGCGTGTTTCCCTGTCCAGTCAGTCAAGTGACTTGGGAGGCGTAGTTGGTAGCATGCTGAGCTTCTATGCCCAAGGTTACGGGTTCAAACCCGGTCGAAATTGTCGGATTTTTAAGAGCGTTAAAAATCCCTCAGTATGCCTTCCTTCGGACGGGAAGTAAAGCCGGCGGTCCCACGTCGTAGATTTATGACATGTAAAAGAACCTTCCACTAATTACACTTTTGTGAAGGTAAATTATAGGTTAGATTTGTCTAACGCAGTTAGATTCCAATGTTCGTCGCCAGGAGCCGACTGCGGTGGCATCTAGTAACCATGTTCAGAACTAGTTGTCGTTGACGGTGGCATTTGGTAGCAAAAGTAGAAACTACTTGAAAATTAAATGTCTGCAGTCCTTACTTGAATTAAAAACAGATAAGACACACTAATACAGACATCACAATAAACACCGGTTATCAGCAGATTCTACACACACCCAAAGTACACGGGGCTACATGACCGCGTTGTCGCAGCCCCTAAACTGAGGAAACAAACAACTGTCCAGACAGCCAAGTGACCACGTGCAAGTATTTACGCGCACTATCTCGACTCGGCGAACATACTTTAGTTGAAACTTTGCACGAACATGGCGGGTGGGCGGGGCCCCGTCACTGTCTCAATAGAGCCACTGTAGAGCGAAACAGCGAGGAGCACTATCTCTCTCTCCAGAACATCGGCTTAGAAAAGAATCTCCTGATCACTCTTGCTGAATAGGCCTTCTCTGTGGCCATATTGCAGCACCATATCAACAAGAATGCTAACGTCTGACATTTCTGATGTAAATCGTTCTGCTTGATCCCAAATTTATTACACAAATTGTTTTTTACTGAAATGCCATCATCATCATCTTCATCATCCTTTCATGTGTTAGTCCTAGAAGAACTGTTACTGCCAACACAAAAGATTTTTATTTTCACGCCATCTTTTCCTGGGGCGACCTAGAGATATCTTTCCACCGGGGCAGTAGTTGACGACTGCTTTAGGGATCCTGCTTCTGTCCATCCTTTTGAGGTGTCCTAGCCAATTTCTTTGGTATTCATGGATGTATTCCAATATTGGACTGCTGTTAAGACCATTCAACGCTATGTGTTTCGTTTTTGATCCCACTTAGTGACTCCAGCTGTTCGTCGCATATATCTCATTTCGGCGGTAGTTATTCTACTCTCATCGCATTCCCTCAGGGTCCACGCTTCGCTACCGTAACAAAGTACTGGTCTTGCTAATGTATTGTAAATTCATGTTCGAGTGTGTTTTTGAACTAATGATGGTCTAAACACTTTATTGATGATTCCTAAACATCTGTTGAATTTAAAGATTTCCTCGGGTATGTCAATTTCTTCAAGGAATTACAGTTTGTAACCAAGGTATTTAAAAACGTTTACTCTTTCCAAAATGTTATTATCCAAGCAGATCTTACTTCTTACTGGTTCCGTGCCACAGAATGCCATTATCTTAGTTTTCTCTAGAGATATTTCCATTGAGTAGTTTTCTGAGGCTAGTTTCAGGTTATACATTGAATGCTGAAAAGTGGCAGCCCCACCACTGGACTTTCCTCCTTCTTGCCAGCAACTAGTTGGAGGGACTTTTCATATGCTTTCAAGTTTCACAAAGATTAAGGCTAATGAGTGGAAGAAAGAAAACATCCTGAAGTTTGCTACATGGAATGTACGAGGTATCGCTCATAAGGATGAACAGCAAGATGACATTTTGGCAAAAAAAAAAAGGGAAACTCAATTGCTATAATATCAGAAACCAAAAGGAAATTACAGTGTACTGAAATGTCCTAACAAGAAATGAGAGGTTTGCTGAGTCTTGAAATATCTTGGTGGATACTAAGTACCAGTAGCTCCAGTTATTTATTTCATTGCAAATACATAATTAATAAATCAAATAACTAATACGGTAGTTAATTCAAGCATGGTTTTTCTATTGAATGATTGTTGCGTTCTTAAAGGAATTTTCACAAGTAGTCATATCGAATTAATATCGAATTTCTAACTTACATCTGTTTTAATACTCAGAGAATGGATCTCAGATAACGTTATTTGCTAGTCTCCACACCAAGAACGTGCTCTGAACAAAGTTCGCCACTTCATACAAAGTGCCGGACATCTAATTTCATCAGTGTGAATTTTGAAATGTTCGATTTCACTTTAACTTTGCAAAAGTTTAAAAAATACTTAGTCAGTCCATAATTGAATAACACAAACACATCTTGGAAAATAATTCCCAAGGAATGTTTACAAAATGTCAAAATCCATGTATCATACTTTATGTAACTGTAGAATGAACACTAAGACCTGGAAACGCACCATTCAGGAGGAGGCCAGGAAAGCTGGAAAGATTTGGAGGGAAGTGAAGAACTTGGCAACAAACAGAGCCCGATGGAAATCATTCTTGGATGCCCTATGCTCCGCACGGAGCGAAAGGAAATAAGTTAAGTAAGAATGAACACTGTTGTTTTGTCAAATCTATACCATCTGCACGATAGTAAACATCAAATGATGATCACCAGGTATTATTAAATTTAATAATTTGTTGTTGTTTTTTACGTTTACATAACTTTATTTCAACTTATAGTCTGGTCAGCATACTCAAACCCGTGCGCCTTTGAGGGGGGAACCTTTCTTTTATGATTGCAATTTATTCTTGACATGCTAAGGATGAAATTTAGAGAGGGAGGCATTTTTGTAATTTTGGCATTTGGCCGCCATTTTGAAAAGTGGCGATATTAGAAAATACAAAAATATACCAAACTACTTGGACAATTTTCATGTTTAAACAAACTGGTACGTATTTCCAGATGGTTCGCCTCATTGCGTAGTGGCTAGCATTCTTGGCTGTCACCGACGAGGGCTGGGTTGGATTCCCAACTCTGCTAAGAAATTTCATTCTGGTGTGAGGGTTAGAACGGGGTAAACTCAGCCTCGTGAGTCAAAACTGAGAAGAGGTGGGTTCAATTCCTACCTCTGGTATTCTACAAGACAAGTCATGCTATGCAGCGAAGAGATTTTAAGAAGTGTCATTCGGTTACAGGTGGGAGGCCACGAGCATTTCCGAATGAACGACACGAAGCGCAGCCAATCAATAAATCCATAGATGACGTAATGTCGCGCATCGACCCCAACTAGAGAATTGTTTTTATTGATATGAAGGAAATCAGAGTTACTAAAGATATTATGAAGATTGTAGAATGTGTATTCTCATAGCAGAAGGCTATTATACATGTGAAATTAAACCTGGCAGGTGAAACGCAGGAATAACATGTATTTTATCAAAGCTACAAACGATATATTGACATATCGAGATATATCCAGAAAGAGAGAGGGGGTAGCTTCCCTCGCCGATGAGCATCCAGCAAGAGAGACTCACTCTACTCACGCTTGTCATACGTCTGTATTACGGAACTTGGCTGGTAAGCGATCCGAGAGCACCAGGCCTTGTGAAACGGCAGCGTGTAAAGTCGGCCAGCAATTCTACCCGGCTCGGCCCGATCGCACAACGAAGTGTATTTGCGCCGATCACAGTATTGTGCTTTCACGAGTGAACGTGTATCGTGTGATATTATAAAACACAGTTACCATATAGCCATGGAGTTGAAGCTTTCAGTTCAATCCATGTGCAGAGTGTCGAATTGGGAGAGACAGAACAGTTCATAGTAGGAACGCGGACTGATATTCACATGTCCAGCGGTGTCCATGATCCAAGCCGCCATTGTAAGATTCGAGTGTGGAATCTTCCACGTGACTTAGTAACGTGCATTACCGATTATAGTACATGCCAGCATCAAGACTTGGTGTACATTGCATTATGCAGATTTTTAAAGGCATATTTTCATTCCAGATGTCAGTGGGGAACATTTACTTTATTTCTATAGTTCCCAGAATGGCAGGTTGAGATGATATAGGAAAACTGCGTGTGAGAAGCATGAGCGAGATGCATACATTCCACGAACTGTATTTTCCTGTAAGGAAAGGAGCATTCTTTCGAAGTACACCAGTGGTTGTTAGCAAATGCTATTGCGAGCGATGACATGATGACGGACTTTGTCTGGGGCAGTGCGGTTTCGCGAGCGTGTAAGGACATTCCTGGCGTGAACGATGAGGGAACGAGGTGCCATCCGACAGCTGTTCGAGTGCGGTGCGTTCCCGGGTTCGAGTTCCAGACCCAAGGAGGATGTATGATTTATCTGACTGCAGCATGGAGGCTAGTCAGATACTTATATCCTTTTTACGACGCTTCAAGAGGCAACGAAAGGTACTGGACCAGTATCTCATTTGTCATAGCTTAGTGGAGGCATTTGTTAGCAATCACAATTGTCATATTTTTTCTTTTGTATATTAAATTGATATGCTCAAGTTTAGGTTCGATGTTTCTGTCGAAACTGACTTGCTGTATATCCGGGATTATTGTTCACTTAACGAATTCATCCCTTGAGTATTTATAGATTTAATATTTAATTAGTAAATTCAGTATAGTCATTTAATTAGATGTGCGTATTTGTATTGCCGAGAAGACCATGATTAGGAGAAGATCTCCATATGTTTATATAAGTATAGCTTTAATCGCGTCACCGTTTAACAGTGTTCGGGACACTGTTCTTCTAGTGGACAGTACATGTTTTCATGTACTCCTTTGATTTACGTTTTGAGTTAGGAACTTGGTCGTTTCCTCGCATCGATTTGAAACTTGGGACGTTTTTCTTGGTGTTCTCTGCCTTGGTAGTTTTGATCCACTTTTCTGGATTATTTTCTTGTAAAGCACTTTGCTTTTGTGCGCGAGGATCCATTGATGGATTTGCCTAATGTTTGTCATTGGATTAACCAGCGAAGTTAACTTGCTTTCATGGTGTAGGTCTTATCCATTAATGTTTCTGAATTCACTGAAGTTGGAGGCTATCCTGATTTAGGGAAGGATCATTTTAACCTTCTATTAGGCATTAATTTGAGAGCAGTTTAACTTTTGATATCATGCTGAGACATGTATTTTCTATGAAACGTAACGTAAATGATTGCAATTAGTGCAATAGTGTGTGTGATTTGAGTGCAGTATTTTTGTTAACACCATCCAGATTTTTGATTGAATTATTCCCAGGGATGATTGACTTTAAGTCAAGAGATATAAGCAGTATACTTGATTTACACAATTGTGAGGCAAGATATTTTTTGGCCAGTGAAATACTTTAATTCCATTTCTTTGAACAACGTGCTTTGGGTTAGTTGTATACACACATCAAAAAAAGTTTTGCATCACCTCGGTTCCAAGAGTTCCGGAACCTTTAAATACAAAGGGAATAGAGATCAACACAAACAACATTTCAGCTCGTTTTATTGCTCATGAGACCCACACATTGCATGTTGTACCATCATACAGCTAGACTTTCAGCATTTGTGGTCCAGATTGCAGTACACACCACTACCTCTAATACCCAGTAGCACGTCCTCTTGCATTGATGCATGCCTGTATTCGTCGTGGCATACTATCCACAAGTTCATCAAGACACTGTTGGTCCAAATTGTCCCACTCCTCAACGACAATTCGGCGTAAATCTCTCAGAGTGGTTGGTGGGTCAAGACGTCCATAAACAGCCCTTTTCAACATATCCCAGGCATGTTCGATAGGGTTCATGTCTGGCGAACATGCTGGCCACTGTAGTCGAGCGATATCGTTATCTTGAAGGAACGCATTCACAAGATGTGCACGATGAGGTCGAGAATTGTCGTCCATGAAGACAAATGCCTCTCCAATATTCTGCCGATATGGGTGCACTATGGGTCGGAGGATGTCATTCAGGTATCGTAAAGCCGTTTCGGAGCCTTCCATGACCACCAGTGGCGTACGTCGGCCCCACATAATGCCACCCCAAAACATCAGGGAACCACCACCTTGCTGCACTCGCTGGACAGTGTGTCTAAGACGTTCAGCCTGACCAGGGTGCCTCCAAACACGTCTCCGACGATTGTCTGGTTGAAGGCATATGCGACACTCATCGGTGAAGAGAACGTGATGCCAATTCTGTGGGGTCCATTCAGCATGTTGTTGGGCCCATCTGTACCGCGCTGCATGGTGTCGGGGTGGCAAAGCTGGACCTCGCCATGGACGTCGGGAGTGAAGTTGCGCATCATGCAGCCTATTGCGCACAGTTTGAGTTGAAACACGACGTCCTGTGGCTGAACGAAACGCATTATTCAACATGGTGGCATTGCTGTCAGGGTTCCTCCGAGCGGCAATCCGTAAGTAGCGGTCATCCACTACAGTAGTAGCCCTTGGGCGGCCTGAGCGAGGCCTGTCATCGACAGTTCCTGTATCTCTGTACCTCCTCCATGTCCGAACAACATCGCTTTGGTTCACTCTGAGACGCCTGGAAACTTCCCTTGTTGAGAGCCCTTCTTGACACAAAGTAACAATGCGGACGCGATCGAACTGCGGTATTGACCTTCTAGGCATGGTAGAACTACAGACAACATGAGCAGCGTACCTTCGTCCTGGTGGAATGACTGGAACTGATCGGCTGTCGTACCCCCTCCGTCTAATAGGCCCTGCTCATGCATGGTTGTTTACATCTTTGAGCAGTTTTAGTGACATCTATGAACAGTCAAAGGGACTGTATCTTTGATACAATATACACAGTCAACGTCTATATGCCGGAGATCTGGGAACCAAGGTGATGCAAAACTTTTTTTGATGTGTGTATTATAAGCATGATTGTAGGTTTCTGTGATAGTAATTTGATTTGGTAACAGATTTTGAAGGTCGTTTGGACCTATTTTTGATATTCGAATGCATATTCGGGATTATGCTGTGTTTTCGTGATTTTTATGCTTGTTGAAGCAATTTGGTATTTTAGATTGAGCCAGGAAGAGCGTGTGAGCCAGTGAGTGCCAATCTTTATCAGACTTCGAGAAGTCTAACACCCGTGTTTGGTGTAGTGTAAACCTAGGTGGGTTTACAGTATTTTCATGTCTGTTGAGACATTGGCAGCGGTTGAGCTTTGCTAGATCAGGCCTGCATGCTTTTCTTCACCTAATCCTGAGCAACGCTTGGACAATCTGTTTATGCTATTGAAGATATTATCACAGATGATGATCGAAGCCTCTTCAAAATTGTACGATCCAGTAAATTTATATACATGAAACATGAACGCTAATGATTAATATTTCACTTAGCTTCATCGCTTGGTGAAATATAATTCAGATTAAAAAGTATTTTTCTATGAATCAATATAAACGCGAATGATATGATCCAGGTCATCTATGAGACCAAATTTGAGTGTCCAAAGACGCATTCCTGTATAAATTCTTGTAAATTTATTGTACATAATATTTAACGAATGCTATGGCATCAGGGAATCGTTTAAGACGATACATTTAATATTACTACTCGCTAATTCATGTTTATTCGTCGTCCAGTCTATTATTTGAATTCCATAATATAATTCAGAGATTGACACTTAAGATTTTGTAAGTACATTGCAAGTTATATTTTTAGGATCACCCCCAGCGAGAAGGTGATTGTCATTATCCAATCTTTTTTTTTTCATTTGACAGATTTTGTTACTGTTACTTTGGTCGTTTTGACGACAGGTATTTTTCTTTTTATTGCTGTCATGTCCTTATTTTTTATAAAGTTTGTTTTGCCATTTTTAAATTCATTGCGTGATATTTTAACGAAGTGATGGGAGGTCGTGTTAAGAAGGCCATCGCTTGCTATTTTCAGGGTATACCACCCTTTGAGATAGTTCTCTTTTGAGACGTTTTTCGTGTCCTTGAGCTAGTAATTTTCTTTTAAAGCCATGGTCATTCTTAAGACAACCTATTAGGAAGACTAGTTACCCTACTACTCCTTTACTTGGTGGTAGGACTTGGGGCTTCATTAGTCGGGTATGTTCAGGTTCTACGATCTAGTTGTCATCGAGGGATTTCGGGTACAGTACCTAACTTGAAACCACGGCCGCTTCCCACCCAAATCCTACCTCAATTACAAACGCACACAATTCTGCCTCATGTAGCGACTGCCTAAACGGCCTTTCACTACGGGAGACAAATCAGACTTTTAGGGTGGTTATGTCCCCTATGCCCCCTCCTGGGTACGGTAGACGTTTAAACGTTGTCAAAGATGTGTCGGATTGGTGTCAACGAGATGCGGAACATAAGAAAATGCCAGTAATTCAATTTGTTGGTGATCAAGCAGTTTATAAATACAGTATATTGAAGCCAGTGTCATATACAATTCTTTCTAAAGCTTTGCTGAACAGACTGTGCCTGATAGTTTAAGAAAATATATATAAAATAAAAATATACGAACAATAAAATTATAAAAACTAAATAAAAATGAAATGAAAAATGCAACATTAAATAGAAAAAGTCAAATTATGAAAATTAGAATTAATAACGAAAATATATATAAAACAAATTAAGGTTAATTAAAATTATTTAAATTAAAAAGAAAAGATGTTGTTGTTGTTTGAGTCTTCAGTCTTTTTACTGGTTTGATGCAGCTCTCCATGCCTCCCTGTCCTGAGCTAATCGTTTCATCTCTACATAGCTCCGACACCCTACATCCGAGGCAATCTGTTTAACATATTCTAACCTTGGTCTACCCCTACAGTTTTTGTCCTCGACCCTTTCTTCCATAACTAAGCTTGCTATTCCTGGGTGTCTTAGTATGTGTCCTACCAACCTATCTCTTCTCTTCATTAGCAGTCGCCAGAAACATCTCTCCTCTCCCACTAGTCTTAATACCTCTTTGTTTGTAACCCTATCTACCCATATGATCTTCATCATTCTCCTGTAACACCACATTTCAAATGCTTCAATTCTCCTCTTTTCTGCTGCACCAATAGTCCAAGTTTCACTTCCATAGAGCGCCACGCTCCAGACAAAGGCTTTCAAAAATGACTTCCTAATACCTAAATTTATATTCGATGTCAGCAGATTCCTTTTTTGTAAAAATGCTTTCTTTGCCTGAGCCAACCTACTTTTAATATCCTCTTTGCTTCGTCCATCACTGGTTATTCTGCTTCCTAAGTAACAGAAGTCTCCTACTTCCTTCAGCTTTTCACCTGCCAATTTGATCTCCATAGAGGTTTCTGATTTATCTCGGCTGCATTCCAGTATTTTTGTTTTACATTTATTTATTTTCATCATGAATTCTTTCCGTAAGACGGAGTCCATACCATTCAAAAACTCATTTAAATCCTCAGGCTTGTCGGCCAAGATGACGATGTCATCAGCAAATCTCAGAGTTGAAATTATTTCTCCTTGAATCTTCACTCCCACTTTAAATTTTTCTCTAATTTCCTTCATTGCTTGTTCAATGTAAAGATTGAAAAGTATGGGTGATAAGTGGCAGCCTTGCCTTACACCTTTCTGAATACCAGCTTCTCTCTCATGTCCTTCAACTCGAATGACTGCTGTCTGGTTTCTGTACAGATTGTATATCACCCTCCTATCCCTGTACTTTATTCCAATCGATTTCAAAATGTCAAACAATTTAGTCCAATCAACGTTATCAAATGCCTTTTCTAAGTCTACAAAAGCCATGAACGTTCTCTTATCTTTCCTTATTCTACCTTCCAAAATCAGCCTAAGACTTAGTACAGCTTCCCTTGTTCCTACATTTCTCCTGAAACCAAACTGGTCTTCACCCAACTCCGTTTCTATCTGGCTTTCAATCCTCTTGTAAATTATTCTAGACAGGATCTTTGAAGCATGAGTAATCAAGCTGATTGTACGGTAATCTTCACATCTGTCAGCTCCCACTTTCTTTGGTATAGGGATGATTACATTCTTCTTGAAATCAGGGGGTACCACACCTGTCTCATAAATCCTACACACCAAGTGAAATAACCTGATCAGACCTTCCTCTCCTATGCAGCGTAGCAACTCAATCGGTATATCATCTATGCCTGGTGCTTTGTTCCTGCTTAAGTCTTCCAAAGCTCTATCAAATTCTGATCTCAATATTAAATCTCCTTTCGCATCCTCATCAATTTCCTCCTCCCTTTCCATTACATGATTCTCAATCTCCTTTCCCCTATACAAACTCTCTATGTAAGCTTTCCATCTCTCAACCTGTTCTTCCCTATCTGTTAGAGGCTTTCCATTTGTGTCCTTAATATTACAGCACTTAGTCTTCTTTTCCCCAAAAGTATTCTTAATCCTTCGATAAGCTGTGTCTACTTTTCCTAATTTCAGACAATTTTCTATACCTGCACATTTCTCTTTCAACCATTCTTCTTTCGCTTCCTTGCACTTCTTGTTAACCTCATTTCTCAGACGTCTGTATTCTGCTTTCCCCTTTTCATCTATTAGATTCTTGTGTTTCCGCCTTTCATCCAACAATTCTAGTATATCCTGAGTGATCCACGGTTTTCTACCTATTCTTTCTTTCCTACCAATGTTTTCTTCTGCGGATTTTGTTATTTCATTCTTCAAAAGTGCCCATTCGTCTGCAATTGAAGTTTGTTTAGGGTTTTTCATTAGTCCTTCCTTTATACTCTTCTTGAATCTTTCGTTTACATCCTTCTCTATCAGTCTGTCTATTGCCCACCTTTTTGGCTTTTGACTTTTCTTCAGTTTCTTCAACTTTAATCTGCATTTCATTACAACCAGATTGTGATCAGAATTCATGTCAGCACCAGGATATGTTTTACAATCCAAAATCTGGTTTCGAAACCTCTGCTTGACCATAATGAAGTCGATTTGGTAACGCCCTGTATCTCCTGGTCTCATCCATGTGTATATTCTTCTATTGTGGTTATTGAATAAGGTGTTAGCTATGACCAATTCATGCTCGGTGCAGAATTCTACCAGCCTGCTTCCTCGATCATTCCTTTCACCTAATCCGAAATCTCCTACTATCTTCCCTTCTCTCCCTTTTCCTACCACAGCATTCCAATCTCCCATTACTATAACATTTTCATCACCCTTCATATACCTCAGAATTTCGTCTATTTCTTCATAGACCTTTTCAACATCCTCATCATCAGCTTGACTGGTAGGCATATAGACTTGTACCACTGTGGTGCAGGTAGGTTTAGTATTGATTTTTGCTACAATAATCCGTTCACTATATTGCTCATAATATTCCACCCGCTGTCCAAGTTTCCTACTCAATATGAGGCCAAGCCCTGCTTGGCCATTGTTTGATTTAGTGCTAATGACCCTATAGTCTCCTGACCAAAAATCCTGTTCTTCCTGCCAGCGCATTTCACTAATCCCAACCAAATCCAACCTCAACCTATCCATTTCCCTTTCTAAGTTTTCTAACCTTCCACTTCCTAGCAGACTTCTAACATTCCACGCTCCGATCCGTAGAATGTCAGATTTCCTCTTTGTCACTTCTGTGATGTTAACCCCCTCTCGAGTAGTCCCCACCCGGAGATCCGAACGGGGGACTAGTTTACCTCCGGATTGAAATTTTACAAGGGAGGAGGCCATCATCACATGTAATTATGCATAGAGAGGTGCATATCCTCGGGAATAGCAAACGGCTGTAGTTTCCCGTTGCTTTCAGCCGTGCAGCAGGACGCAGTGTAGCCATTATTTGGCTTATATTATCAATATCTTAACCGTCTATAAGACTAGTAAAGAATTGATAAAAGATAAAAGGTAAAAAGGATAAAATTAAATTAATAATGAAAATTTAAAAAATATAAAAAATAAAATTAATATCTATGTGAGGAAGAGAATAGGTTGTCTCTCTTAAAGGGCGTATTAGGTGGATTTCACACAGAGATGTCATACCTTAATGCTCTAGGAAAAAGATTCACAGGAAGTGGTATTGAGGAGCTAGCTGTTGCTGCTGCAGGCTGAGTAAAGCAAGCATTATCTGGAAAACACTATAACAGGGCAATGCGTCTCCACAAATTGATAGCAGTAGCTGTATTATGCATGCTGATTGAAAGATGTGTTGAGAGTCACCCAGATCTACTTAACGGTTTAGAATGTGTAGTGGATATCACAACAGAACAAGAAAGTGAAAACTTCGTTGCATCAGATTCATTTAACAAATTTGTTCATGGTATGTTTCAAGATATCTTCCAGTCTGACTCAGATATGGCAAAATTTTGGCTCTCTTACATCATCGACGTGGAAGTCCTGTTCCATCACTACCACTGTCTGCGGAGTGGAGTAAGTTTTGAATAATACTTAGATAGCTGTCGTAGAATGCTTCCTCTTCTAGCAGCATATGGCAACAAATTATCTACGCTACCTCTCTACTACTGGCAAATGTCCACCTTGACAAAGGAAGAAGAGATACATATGTCATCAATATACTCATTCTCATTGCCTGGCAAGAGTTTCAGCAAATTGCCTCCCGATCAGGTCATTGAAATGACTATGAACAAACAGTCTAAGAACCGAAGAGGGGTGGCTGGGTTGGATTCTCCAAGAATCTCCCCATGATTGCTGTTAAACTAAGCAGACCTGCTGTGTTGTGCATAAGGGAGCGATTACAACAAACCATAAATTTAAAGAAGCCTCTCTACCGCCACCCAGAATTGGGTCCATCAAGGATTAATAAAGACTTGCAAGTAATTCATGAAGTAAAACTTGCTCTGGAGGAATGGGATACGGACCCATGGAACATAGGCCAACTAAATCTTCGCTCACTTTGGTATTTTCGTGGTATTACACCATGGATATTTCCTGTTACCGTATGATCTCACATCTGGTGAATGCGATCCTCAATTCGAAGCACTATGTCCATGTGAAGCCGATACCAGGGCATTTTTTCAAGCAGCACAGTTATGCGGTTCTGATTCAATTGTTGTTTTCGGGGACACAGATGTAAGGGTGCTTCATACATCAGTCACGTTACAGAACAGGATATGTATATGTACAAGAAGAAATCGGGAAATGGTGCAGAATTCTACAACTGTCACTCACTGTTCTCAGAACAAGACAAAGCCTGTGCTGCTCTTGGGGTCTACACATTCACCGTTTGTGACATAGTAGAAGGCATCTTCGACTTGGGGAAGGTCAAAGCAATGAAGCGCAATCTTCAGCCAAATAATATGACACAACTAAAGATAATACAGCAACTTGGAGATAATGACGAACTATTCGATGAGCTGTTCGTTCATCTGCAGTTGTTCACAATATGGATCATCTACAATGACCCAGTAAGCAAAAGATTGTACGAAGTTCGAGCACGTAAATGGTGTCAGTTGCGATGTTACGATTCTGCGGAGACTCATATAAGAATGCAAGGCTTGCAAAACGGCTGCTCCCGACTAACGTCGGATGGGAACAGCTTCAAGATGGATTGCGACCCATCAGGCACACCATACCCTCACTTCCAAGTAGAGTCCCATTTCCTCAAACCAAAGAGACCCTTGCAGGGGAATCTGTCGTAGAAATAGAAGAAGAAGCCAATTCACCTGTTCATGATTCATCCATAGAATACAGCGACACAGAGGAGGAGTTCGGTGATTGACAGAAGGATATGTGACGTGGTTTCACATGTTCAACGGACAAAAAATTAATGATGCATGTAACTTTCTAAACATTCTTATTGATGTTACTACAGATACGTCTATCCTATGCAGACATTTGATAATCAGTAATATTACACCAGAAGTATACATTCATAAAAAAAATAACAAAATTGCATTTTTGTTTCTTTTTCCCTTTCAAATTGGAACCAGCCACATTGTAAAACATATAGAGCGATTAAATACCTATCCAGAGGTATCTTGACCATGAAAATTGCCCAAGTAATTTGGGACATTTTTCTATTTTCTCATTTCCTGAAGACTGGCCGGCATTTTTCAACATGGCGGCCAAACGCCAAAATTACAAAAAATGTCTCCCAAGCTAAATTTCATTCTTAGAATGTCAGAAATGAATTGCAATCATAAAAAAATCCCCCAAAAAACGCACGGGTTTCAGTTTCCTGACCGACTATTAATTTGGTTTTTAGTTTGATTGATCACAAAGCATTTATGGGTTTAATGTTCTTTATTTAATTTCAGTTTACTTTAACTTTATCAAGTTAACAGTCACCATATATTGAATTTTCCTTTTTTATTTAACTTTTAAGATTAGTTTAATTTTAGTTTATATCTTGAGTATTGTGGCACTTTTGTTAACTGGATTACGGTGGGTTGAAGCACAACACAGATTGTTCCTTTAAAGAAATAATTAACTTTATTGCGGCCAGAAAGATACACCACTCAACAGCAAATACAAGCAATTAGAACCTTACTCCAGTTTCCTCAAGTCTCTTCCTTATGAACACAAATTACAGATACTTACGATAACCTGTTACACGCTGCTTCGCTGTCCACAAGCTGGGAAATAATGACACTGGATTTCGTAACTCGCACGGCACTTCGCCACAATACCTCTGTCGCTCAGTGAAATCACACTTGCTCAAAACTCAGGCAGTCCCCTGTATGCTTCTCACTCCCTCGCTGTCAAGAGAATCAGCTTCACTAGGGGTTTCACAAGTCACGTCACCACACTTCTGTCGCTCCGGATAACTGCTCGCAGTAGCTCGAAAAACACCCATCCACACTGCTTGACAGGTCGCTCTCATATAGCAGGCCGGTGACTCAATAAATGCTTCTAGACCCATCCAGGGTTCACGGCTTCTCGAGGTTTCCATCACTGGCTGGGTCGCGAATATTCTGGACCATCCCTTTGTCCTAGTAGTCCTGTTGCGTAAGGCGTACGCAATAAGCTGAGGCAGATCACAGCCCAGCCCGGGGGCAGTTGTGACTCATGCGGCGAGCGACGAAACAAACTCACAGCCGTAACACCACCCCCTTCCTGAAAGGCAGATCGTCCCGATCAATCATTGGTCCGTCTGTTTCCCTCCGTAGGCTGCCAGGCGATCTCGATGCACGATCTTCATCTTCGCCCTTGGGCTCCGCTGGATCCTGTAGACGACATCGTTGATCTGTTTCACGACTCGGTACGGGCTCTCCCAGGACTTCTGAAGTTTGGGTGACAGGCCTTTCTTCCGTAATGGGTTGAAGAGCCAGACCAGGTCGTCCTCGTGGAATCCGCCGGCATCCGTCCGTTGGTCGTATCGGGTCGTCATTCGGTCGGTCTCGATCCGCAGTTTCCTCCTCGCGAACGTGTGCACGTCCTCCAGTTGGTCGACCAGTTCTTGACAATACTGGCTTACCGGGACCGGATCATTCCCAGGCCGGCCGAAGGCAAGATCGACAGGTAGACGGAGTTCCCCCCCAAATATGGCCCGGGCTGATGTGCACCCGGTGGCTTCATGCACGGCGGCGCGGTAGGCCAGGAGAAATAGTGGAAGATGTTTGTCCCAATCCCTCTGGTGCTCGCTGACGACTATTCGGAGATGGTTCTCGATGGTGCGATTGAATCGCTCTACCATCCCGTCGGACTGAGGGTGTAGTGGCGTCGTCCTAGTCTTCCGAATTCCCAGCAGCTGGCATAGGTTCTGGAACACCTGCGACTCGAAGTTCCTCCCTTGGTCGGAGTGCAGCTCCAGGGGTACTCCGTACCGGCTGACGAATTCCTTCACCAGGGTCTCTGCGATCGTCGCGGCTTCTTGGTTAGGGAGCGCCTACGCCTCCGGCCATTTGGTGAAGTAGTCGCTGACGACCAATATGTAGCGGTTCCCTGCCTCGCTCAACGGGAATGGCCCAGCAACATCGATGGCCACTCTCTCCATGGGGCCGCCCACGTTGTAGGTCTTCAGTGGACCCCGTCGTCTTCGTCCTGGGCCCTTGCTGGCTGCGCAATCGTGGCACCACGCGCAGTGGCTCTCCACGTCTGTTCGACATCCGATCCAGTAAAACCGCTCTCTCAGCTTCTGCAGGGTCTTCTTTATCCCTAGGTGTCCACCAGATGATCCTCCATGGACTTCCTTCAGGACTTCCTCCGTCATAGCCTTTGGTACGACGACTTTTTCCCGAGATGTCTTCCCGTCGGTGCTCTCCCAGGTCCGGCAGATGAGGCCATCCCTTACAATCAGCCAGTCCCACTGCGCCCAGTAGGACTTGAACTTTGGACTGCAGTCGCTCACAATGTTCCACCCGGGTCTGGAAACGCAGGCCCTCTTCCATTCGGCTATCAGTCCCAGGTCATCATCTTCTGCTTGTGCCCGCGTGAAAGATTCGCGGCTCCAGCTCCCTTAAGTTCCACGGTAGTCCTTCGGCACTGTATCCCGGTGTTCTCCACTCTTCTGGCACGGTCTTCGTAACAGGGCGTCGGCGTTAGAATGCAGTTGGCCTTTCCTGTGCTGGATCTCAAAGTTTTACTGTTGAAGCCTCTCTATCCACCGCGCGAGTTGACCCTCGGGCTTTTTGAAGTTCAGGAGCCACCGTAGGGATGCATAGTTGGTCCTGATGAAAAATTCTTGCCCGTACAGGTATTTGTGGAAGTGTTCTATGGTCTTCACGATGGCGAGCAGTTCCTTCCTGGTGACGCAGTAGTTCCTCTCTGGCTTTGACAAGGCTTTGCTGAAGTAGGCCACTACTCTCTCCTCGCCGTCCACTATTTGCGACAGGATTCGCCCTATACCAAAGACGCTGGCATCGGTATCGACGATGAACCTTGTTCCAGGTCTGGGGTAGGCCAGAATAGGTGTGGTGCACAGAGCCTGCTTGAGTTGTTCGAAGGCACTGTGGCATTCTGCCGTCCACGTGAAGAGTTGGTCCTTCTCAGTCAGTCGATGCAGTGGTTTGGCGATGTTGGCGAATCCTCTCACGAAGCGACGGTAATAAGTGCAGAGTCCCAGGAAGCTTCGTAGTTGGGACTTGTCCTTCGGAACTGGCCACTCCCTCACAGCTGCGGTCTTCTCTGGGTCGGTGCGCACCCCTTCCTCAGAGACGATATGCCCAAGGTACTGGACCTGCTTCTGGAAGAGCTGACATTTCTTGGGGCTCAACTTCAGCTGGGCAGCCCGTAGCTTCATCAATATCTCCTTCAGGTTGCTGTAGTGCTCCTCGAAGCTTCTTCCCAGAACGATGACGTCGTCTAGGTAGACCAGGCAGGTCTTCCAGTGTAGTCCCCTCAGAATGGACTCCATTAACCTTTCGAAGTTCGCAGGGGCGTTGCACATACCGAATGGCATGACAGTGAACTGCCAGAGCCCGCTGCCCACAGAGAACGCAGTTTTCTCGCGGTCCTTAGGGTGGACCTCCACCTGCCAGTAGTCACTCTTCAAATCCAAGGTGGAGAACCATCTTGACCCTGATATGGTGTCCAGGGTGTCGTCGATCCGGGGTAGAGGGTAGCTGTTCTTCTTCGTGACGTCATTCACCCGCCTGTAATCCACGCAGAACCTGGTGGAACCGTCCTTCTTCTTCACTAGCACGAACGGAGAACTCCAAGGACTATGTGATGGCTCAATCACTCCTTGCTCCTTCATCTCTTATACCATCCGGTCGACTTCGGCTTGCTTGGCGAGCGGGACACGTCGGAATGGGGCCCTAATCGGTGCGCTGTCCCTAACGTCGATTCTGTGCTGGACCAAGCTTGTCCTGCCGAAGTCTTTGCTCCCCACGGAGAAGACATCCTGGAATTCGTGTAGCAGGTCCCGAAGTTGGCGTGATTGTTCCTCGTCTAAATGGTCCTGGGATCCTTGGTACAACTTCTGTAGTTCTTCTGGCAGGGCACGTCTTCTACGGTTGACCGTCTGCAGGTGTCCGTCCGTCGTGTCTGTGATGCGGGCAATCCAGGTAACGGGCTCGCAGACTCCTAGGTTGGTGTCCCAGTGAACCGTAATATCGTAGTCGTTCTGGTTGGACAGGCGGACGTACGGCCGAGACGTCGTGTTGATGAGAGTCTTGGCAACTAGCAATCCTTTAGTATGGATGTCCTCATATTTTGGCTCGATAACAGCCGCCACTCCCTCAGCTGTTCCGTCGACAATTACGGCAGCGCTGACTTCCGTCCTGGCGGGAACGATGACGTCCTCTATCAGCCTTACTCGTCGTGCGGCGACGGCCTCGTGTGCTGGTTGCAAAACAAGTTCCTCACCTCCGAAGTGCAGAGTGTTGGTACTCAGATCCAAGATGATGTTGTTCTGGTCCAGGAAGTCCAGTCCGATGATCACTTCATTTGATACGTCAGCCACAAGCACTGGGTGCTTTATCGCCCGTCGACCAATGATGAACTCCAGTGATGCTTCACCATGCACCGGTGCGGTCTCTCCGGTCGCGGTTATTAGCTGGAGGTCCCTTTGTGTGGGTTGCACTCTCCACTTCGGGATCACGGTGGGACTGACGATGGTCCTCGATGCTCCCGTGTCGATTAGCATGGGCCAGCTCTCTCCGTTGACGACTCCGTCGACCATCAGGCTGCCATTAAACCTCCGTAACTGCGTCACACGTACTTGGACTGCCGGGGCTTGACGACTGTCACAAGCCAACCTTTGCCCCCCAAGGCTGGCTAATACTCGTTTTCCTGGGCCGCGCGGTTTTCAGACGACTGATTTCCCGTCGGATACCCTCGGCGACGGCGATCACCGCAGTCCTTGCTCAGGTGGCCTTTCTTACCGCAGGTCCAGCAGGTCGGTAGTCCTCTTCAGGGCCGCCTCTCCGGTTGTCTTCCAGCGGTGTCGTTGCTGGTGGCGCCGCGACTATCGAAGAAACGGCTTAGCGCCTCCATCAATTCGTCGGCCAGGGGCTTGGTCTCGTTGGTTTTTACTAGTTCGTCGACGTCCACTTGACGCACCCACGCGTGCATTCTAGATGCCTGTTTTGCCGTCTTGAACTCAAGTGCGTGGCTCAGCGCATCGGCCAGGGTCTTATTGCGCGCGAGTCGCAGCGCCTGTTGAGTGTCCGAGTCCCGTAGCCCGTCGGTGAAGGTCTGCGTCGCAATCTGCTCCAGAAAGTCGGCCGGCGCTGTTGGATAGGCGAGCCTTACGAAGCGTGCGATGTCCATCTCGAACTCCTGCAGGGTTTCCGCGTTCTTTTGTACCCGTGTCCGGAGCTGCATCTGGTAGGCCTGCTGAAGATGGCTATCTCCATATCGGGACTCCATATGTGTGATTAGTGAAGCGTAGTCCTGGGATCCAGTCGGGATGGCCTGAAGGACGTTAAGGGCGTCCCATCTTAGCGCTGCAATGAGAGCTGTAGCCTTCTCCGTGCTGTTCCAGTTGTTTATGGAACAGGCTGCCTCGAACTGACGTAAGTAGGTGCTCCACGGGACCTTTCCGTCGAAGGTTGGGGGCGTCACTCTGCTATGTCCCGTTCCTGATATTCCCGGTGTAACGGTGGGCGGGCGTTGGCGCAGCTCTGCAACTTCCTCTTGTAGAGCGCTGAATCTCGCTTCCATCCCCGTCGGCGGGCGTTGGCTCAGCTCAGCAATTTCCTTTTGTAAAGCGTTGAATTTCTCTTCCACCCCCGTCAGTGTGCGTTGGCGCAGCTCGGCAACTTCCTTTTGTAAGGCGTTGAATTTCTCCTCCACCCCCATCAGCGGGCGTTGGCGCA
This sequence comes from Meconema thalassinum, assembly GCA_946902985.2. Classification (NCBI taxonomy): domain Eukaryota; kingdom Metazoa; phylum Arthropoda; class Insecta; order Orthoptera; family Tettigoniidae; genus Meconema; species Meconema thalassinum. The sequence goes on along the minus strand of OX336399.1, from coordinate 187,858,838 downwards.
GCTCGGCAACTTCCACTTGTAAGGCGTCGAACTTCTTTTCCACTGCCGTGACTTTCTCACGCAGACCCAGTACTAATTTCTTCAGGTCCTGTGTCAACTTATTCTGACCGTCTTCCATCTTATTCTGGCCGTCCTCTATCCTCTACAGGTCCTCCGCTAGCTTATTTTGACCGTCTTCCATCTTCTTCTGGCCGTCTTCTAGTTTGGCAGTTAGGTCCTCGGCTAACTTCTTCTGGCCGTCTTCTAGTTTGGCAGTTAGGTCCTCGGCTAACTTCTTCTGGCCGTCTAGTTTGGCAGTTAGGTCCTCGGCCAACTTCTTCTGGCCGTCCTCCATCTTCTTCTGGCCGTCCTCCATCTTCTTCTGGCCGTCTTCCATCTTGGCTTCCATGCCACTTAACTTTTCTAGCAATGCTGCAAATTGCGCTTCCATTTCGGTTGGTTGTCTTGTAAAGGGCATGCACTCACAGGAAAATTTTAAAAAAATGACCTGCTCGGGTTTTGAAACCAGGACCGTCAGGTGTTGTGCTTGTGTTTGAGTTGGTAATCCGGCTTCTGACACCAGTTGTTACGTGCCACCCCCCTAGTGGCACTTTTGTTAACTGGATTACGGTGGGTTGAAGCACAACACAGGTTGTTCCTTTAAAGAAATAATTAACTTTATTGCGGCCAGAAAGATACACTACTCAACAGCAAATACAAGCAATTAGAACCTTACTCCAGTTTCCTCAAGTCTCTTCCTTATGTACACAAACTACAGATACTTACGATAACCTGTTACACGCTGCTTCGCTGTCCACAAGCTGGGAAACAATGACACTGGATTTCGTAACTCGCACGGCACTTCGCCACAATACCTCTGTCGCTCAGTGAAATCACACTCGCTCAAAACACAGGCAGTCCCCTGTATGCTTCTCACTCCCTCGCTGTCAAGAGAATCAGCTTCACTAGGGGTTTCGCAAGTCACGTCACCACACTTCTGTCGCTCAGGATAACCGCTCGCAGTAGCTCGAGAAACACACACCCACACTGCTTGACAGGTCGCTCTTATATGCAGGCCGGTGACTCAATAAATGCTTCTAGACCCATCCAGGGTTCACGGCTTCTCGAGGTTTCCATCACTGGCTGGGTCACGAATATTCTGGACCATCCCTTTGTCCTAGTAGTCCTGTTGCGTAAGGCGTACGCAATACACTGAGGCAGAGCACAGCCCGGCCCGGGGGCAGTTGTGATTCATGCGGCGAGCGACGAAACAAACTCACAGCCGTAACAGTATATTATTATTGTATATTCATGTAAAGGTGACCATGCTAGGTAATATTGGTGAGTCTCCAGTAATTGGAATTTTATTATATTGTTCTTTGAGTCTTCAGTCTTTTGACAGGTTTGATGCAGCGATCAATGCTTCCCTACCCTGAGCTAATCGTTTCATCTCTACAAAGCTACCACAACTTCCGAAGCAATCTGATTAACATATTCTAATGACTTCCTAATACCTAAATATATACTCGAGTCAACAAATTTCTTTTATGAAGAAATGCTTTCCTTGCCTGTGCTAACCTACTTTTTATATCCTCTTTGCTTCGTCCATCATTGGTTATTTTGCTTCTTAAGTAACAGAAATCTCCTACTCCCTTCAGCTTTTCACCTGCCAATTTGATGTCCATAGGGGTTTTGGATTTCTTTCGACTGCATTCCAATACTTTATTTGCATTTATTAATTTTCATCATGAATTCTTTCCTCAAGACAGAATCCATACCATTTAAAAACTCATACAAATCCTATGGTGTGTCAGCTAACATGATGATGTCATCAGCAAATCTCAGGGTTGAAATTATTTCTCCTTGAATCGTTACTCCTACTTCGAATTGTTCTCCAATTTCCTTCATTGATTTTCAATGTATAGATTGAAAAGTATGGGTGATAAGTTGCAGCCTTACCTTACACTTTTCTGAATATCAGCTCCTTTGGTTCGAATAACTGCTTTCTGTATAGATTGTATATCACCGTCATATCCCTGTACTTTACTCCAATCGTTTTCAAAATGTCAAACAACTTACTTCAATCCGCGTAATCAAAAGCCTTTTCTAAGTCTATAAATGCCATGAACGTTCTCTTATCCTTCCTTATCCTAGCTTTCAAAATCAGCCTAAAACTTAGTACAGCTTCCCTTGTTCCTCTTGTAAATTATTTCTAGCCAGGATATTTGAAGCATGAGTGATCAAGATGATTGTACGGTAATCATCCCATCAGTCAGCTCCTGTTTCCTTCAGTTTTCTTCTTGAAATCAGAGGGTACCTCACCTGTCTCACAAATCTCATCAATCATAAATCATAAAATACACCAAGTGAAATTACCTGATCGCGTAGCAACTCAATCGGTATATCATCTATGCCTGGTGCTTTGTTCCTGCTTGTGTCTTCCAATGCTCAGTCAAATTCTGATCTGGTATATTAAATCTCCTTTCTCATCCTAATCAATTTCCTCTTCCCTTTCCATTACATGATTCCCAATATTCTTTTCCGTATACAACAAATCCAAATGATTCGAATACTATTCAAAATAATAGAGTTGACCTTTCAAAGACATTGTCGTTTAAATATCTTTGCTCGACTATCACTGCATATGGAAACTTCAGACCTGAAATATCACATCACGTGAGCAGCGCTTGGGTGAAGTGGCGCTTTTTGTCCGGTGTTCTATGTGATAAGAAGATTCCAGACCTGCTAAAGTCTAAAGTTTATCGTTCTGTTGCCCGTCTCATTGCTCTGTATGGGGCAGAATGCTGGCCTTCAACTAAGGAGTTGGAACAGCAACTTGGTGTGATGAAGACAAAGATGCTTACGTGGGCATCTGGCTTGACACACCATGATCATGTCAGCAATAATGACATTCGCAACCGAATGGAGTAGCGCCAAGTACTGAAAAGATGAGGGAAAGCGTTGGCTTGACACCCTACATGACGATCTAAAAATTCCCCGTCTTCATCCTGACATAGCACACAATCGTGAAAATGTCTACAGAGAACCAAAAAGCAGACCCTGCTAATTTGTGGGACAAATGCTAAAGAAAAAGAAGACGAAGAAACACTCTATGTAAGCTTTCCATCTCTCATCCTTTTCTTCCCTGTTAGAAGTTTTCCATCTGAGTCCTTAATATTACAGTACTTAGTCATCCTTTCCCCAAAAGAACTCTTAATCCTTCGATAAGTTGTACCTACTTTTCCTAATTTCAGACAATTCTCTGTACCGGCACATTTGTTTTTCAACCATTCGTCTTTACCTTCCTTGCACTTCTTGTTAACCTCATTTCTCAGACGCTGTATTCTGCTTTTCCCCTTTCATGTCTTACATTCTTATGCTTCCGCCTTTCATCCATTCATTCTAGTATATCCTGCGTGATCCACGGTTTTCTACCTATTCTTTCATTCCAACCAATTTTTTCTTCTGCGGATTTTTTTTATTTCATTCTTCCAAGTGCTCATTCCTCTGCAATTGAAGCTTGTTCAGGGTGTTTCATTTCTCCTTCCGTTATATTCGTCATGAATCGTTTGTTCTCGTCCTTCTCTTTCAGTCTGTCTATTGCCCACCATTTTGGCTTTTGACGTTTCTCCTTTTTATTCTGTTGAAGGTAATAGTAGAGGAGCAGTGGGTGTTTAAACGCATACGGCATTGCTCGGGCGGCGTCCATGTTCAATAATTAATATGTGGTGAACCCATGGTCGGATTTTGACAAACGAGCTGTCGTAGGACTTGGGGTGACGCCCCCTTTCTTATGAATAACTTATTTCCACCGCAAAATAAAACCTACCCCTACTAGAGGGTGAAATATTAATTTCTTAGTAAACGTTGCTTTGCACATTTAACGCACACGCTAACATTTAACTCTGTGGGAACATGGGGTAACATGTGAGGAATATTGTGTTATTTCACACTTTATCAAATTTCCCCTAAAAGTGATGTAAAAATTCAGCAAAATTTTGTAAAATGTTGATAGAAACATTCAAAATGTTGTTGAAACGTCCCAGGATTTAGGTAAAGGGTTACAAGGTGTGTTTTCAAGATTATAGATGGTTGAATTACCACATGCAAGAAGTATAAAAGGGTTAGGTTCAAATACTATGTCTTTGAGATAGATGATGGGGATACCCATTACAACGGGGGAGTGCCTCGAGACGCTGCGAACAAGACTGGGTAGCCGAGAGGTGAGTGTAAAGACCCTAAGGATCCATGAATTCTATCCATTAGGTGTGATAAAATCTTTAAATTTACTCATCAGGGATTAATGCTGGATTAATTTCTGGGTTGGCACGTGACATGTTCTACAAGTATAGACTTGCCTTGAGGCTGGATATGACGTCTCAGATGGATGGGGTTGAGAGGCTGACAGTAAAAGAAAATGTCCTTGTTTGATAAAAATAATGTTCTCTCATAGTTAAATGTTAGCGTGTGAGTTAAATGTTAGCGATAAAACTTGTGCTAGAAAATATGTCTTGTACTTGGTGTAAACGTGACCACGTGGAAAAAATGGGAAAATACAATATTTTTCGACTGAGAGTGGGATAGAGGTAGCTGTAAGAATTAACATAAGACTTTATACGATTTTTAGTTTAAACATGTACACTACCTCCAAAATAAATGTGTTTAAAAATTTAAAAATATAATATTTTTTTTACTAGGCGTGTGATACAGGTAAGAGAAAGAGTTGGGGGATTAAATCATTAGCCTTTAAGTACTCTAAAATTTTTAGAATCGTAGTGTGTTGTTGTTGCTGCTTACAAACATGGCAGTAAGCATTATGCTGCCATTAAAATGACTGAAATACTTTCCAAGACCAAGAGAAAAAGCCACTAAATACATTGACAAAAATAACTCGTCAAATAAGTCAACACATAAGCCAGTACATAAGTCAATAAATAAGCCAACACAAATAAGACAATACATAAGCTAATATATCCCTACATCCAAGGCTATCTGTTTAACATATTCCAATCTTGGTCTCCCCTACAGTTCTTGTCCTCAATTCTTCCTTCCATAACTAAGCTTGCTATTCCTGGGTGTCTTAGTATGTATCCTACCAACCTATCTCTTGCCTTTATTAGCAGTCGCCAAAAACATCTCTTTTCTCCCACTAGTCTTAATATGTCTTTGATTTTTAACCCTATTTACCAATCTAATCTTCATCATTCTCCTGTAACACCACATTTCAAACACTTCAATTCTCTACTTTTCTGCTACACCAATAGTCCAAGCTTCACTTTCATAGAGCGCCACGCTCCAGACAAAGGCCTTCAAAAAATGACCTTCCTAATACCTAAATCTATCTTCAATGTCAACAGATTTCTTTTCTATAGAAATGTTTTCCTTGCCTGAGCTATATAAATATCCTAATCGTATCTGGTATAATGTCATGTTTAGCAAACGTAGTCACTCAGTAGGTCTAAGCATCTTTTGTATATAACTCAAAAATAGCAAACAGTTTTTTAAAACCCCACTCACTGGTCAATAAAAAGCAGAGTCACCACAGTTTTTTGTTGGTAGCTAAATCATGTCCGGTTAGACAATTCTTATTGCCAGGCCAGTTAATACCTAAAAATTCATCTTAACATATAGTCTAATCATCTTTCTATCTACATACCAGTGTCTAATAAATAGTCAATATTTGTTTGTGCTTTACCTAAAATCTAAAATCAAATATCTAAATTCTATAATCTAAAATCTAAAAAAATATAGTATAGAAAACATAGTTTCTAGCAATACAAAATCCTGATATGTCCTTCTTTAATAATTAGTTACCAAACATTTTCAGTCAATACCATTATGGTTTGGTCTTTTTGCAAAATCTAAAATCTAAAATCAAAAATCTAAAATGTAAATTCTAAAATCTAAAGTCTGAAATCAAAAAAATCTTACATGTATTAACTGTATATCAAACCCAGTCTACCTTTGTATTTGTAATGCAAGTAATAATTTGAAAAGAGACAAGTGTAATCGGTTTGAAACATTATCGCTGCTTTTTTATATGTTTATGACATGCATATTAACCTAAAATCGAACCTTGGTGTACCTTAGTGAAGAGGCTAACAGCTTAACCACTGCACCACCATGCCCTTTTTTCTTGTTTTGGTTCGTTCTAATACTCAGAGCTGGAAATCAAGTTAAGACCATCAGTGCAAGAGGTGAGAGTGCTTGCCACTGTAGCATGAAATGGTTAGTTGGTAACATTAGACGACCGGAAATGATTGTATTTCTGTTAGCGATGCATTTATGTCATCTTCCTACTGTCTGAGCACTGGCAACAAGACAGTTTAGTTTAGTTTATTTTATTGCGAGTGCGTGTATAGATTATTAGCCTCCAGTACTTAAAGCGTGTTGTGCGTAGCGACCGTTTTGCCCAGTAACAACTGAGCAAGTTTTAACGGACAACCCATAAAAAGAGCATGGGATAGTTGTGTGTGCTCCATCTACTTGGGTGTGTTTTTAGCACCACGCGCTAGCTTTACCTTACCCTCTAAAGGTAGAGCGTTATCCCTTTCCTTTGGACATCGCCAATGACAGCAACCATCCACATGTTTTTTACACTTAGACCCTTGGCTTGTTCTCGATTAGGTTTGGTTCGGTTTTGTTCGGTTTGCTTCGGTTGGGTTTTGATTTGGTTTGGTTCAGTTTGATATAGTCACTATTTTGTTCTTTCAGCTACCTTCTTTAACCGATCAAATTAAAGATAGTCTGCTCTTAATTCTTGGATCGATAAGTCAGATTTTGTGTACACCGTTTGTCATGCCACGCCTGCAAATTATACTCCCTCCGTACTGCAGTCCGATTTGAAAACAAGTTCCAATGGCCAACAACATGTCAGTCACCACACGTGTAGCTTACAATAATTATTTCTGTACCTATCTATGTTTCATCACTCACCATAAACATCTAATATTATGGGTTTGCAATATATTGGGGGAAACAAAAGTCCATGACAATGTGGTTTTGGGTCTTTTGGAAAAATTCAGAAGCTATAGAAAAGAGGGTGTCATGTCAAGTCCTAGGACACCTCATGTATCCAAATCCCATTATTAGTTTATCAAATCTCAGGTCAATGACCTAGCAGTTTTGGGATATTTCAGTAAATGCGTGCACCATAGCAAAGAGAATGTCATGTCAAGTCCTAGGACACCTCATGTGTCCAAATCTGATTATTAGTTTATAAAATCTCAGGTCAATGACCTAGCAGTTTTGGGTTATTTCATTCAATCAATCTGCCATAAAAAAAGATCGAAAAACGAACCATCTTATGCCACCTAGCTGTCCTATTGAAATTTCCATTAACTTTTTGGGGGTATGGCCACCGTGGCTGGTGACAGGCTCGTTTAAACACAAGTACCGTCTCTCTGTCTACTACCATCCTGCATTAAAATGTAAAAAAAAAGTTTTAGAATTATTTTTTTCAACATGTTAGGCCCTTTGTATTTTTTTTTTTGAAAAATAAATAGGCCTACAAAATGTTAAGAGGACATCACCCCAAGTCTTTGGACACCTCGTACACACCTCTAGCCATATTGGTTTGCGAGATATTAAAATGCCAATGCCCTATTAGTTTTTTCTCTTTTGGTTGCATTAGAGGGTCTATAGGAAAAGGGAGGGTGTCACCCTGAGTCGTACGACCTCTCATACAATTCCTTAGCCTTATTCGTTCGCGAGATATTAACAAAATTGCAGTTAGGCCCTTTTGACAAAAAATAAAAATACATTAAAAAACAGGGCGTTACCCCGAGTGCATGTCAAAATCGCATCAGGGGTTCATAAATTATTAACAAAAGTGTATTAAGGCCCTTTTGACAAAAATGAATAAATAATTCAAAAACAGGGCATCACCCCAAGTGTTCTTAAAAAGTGCATCTATTAGTTTTTGATCTATTGGTTATTTTTTTAAATAGCTCATCCATAAATGATAATTCAAAAACACCAAGTGCGCAAGCGTAAAACAAAAAACAAAAATGTTAAATCATAGTGGCATCCATCCGTACGCGTGCGATTCATGTGGAACAATGTTTAATTTCATCATAGCATTTTAACCGCACGTATGATATGTGCAAAGCAACGTTTACTAAGAAATTACTATTTCACCCTCTAGTAGGAGTAGGTTTTATATTGGGGTGTAAATAAGTTGTGCATAGGAAAGGGAGCGTCACCCCAAGTCCTACGACACCTCATTTGTCAAAATCCGACCATGGGTTCAACACATAATAATTATTTAACTTGGACGCCGCCCGAGCGTCGCGGTAAATAAATACATAAATAAATAATATAAAAAGCTAGCGTTGAAGCAAGCGTTGAAAGTAGCCTACACCACTGAATAATTGCTAAAGGCCACAAGTGCATCTGAGGTACCGTTGTAATGTTACATGTTTTTGAACAAGGAAACAACGCAGTTGATCAAAACTTTATCCAACTCTGTCTCGACAACTGAAAGTACAGTATAATACATTCTTACCAGTGGATGACGGTGGCTGCGGTTCTAAGAGGTAGACACAGCCAGACCAGAAGTGCGCTTGTAACGACGAAATAACATCCGCCGCAGCTCTCTCACATTGCAGGATTTGTTCAGAATGGAAAGGAAGACATAGTGAAACCAATAAGACGTGTAACCCCTTAACTTCTAACTGCACACTCCTGTAAGCAGCAAAAGAGAAATGGTTCCTGTAGTTCAGGATATCTGTTTCACAAGCATTAATACAGTTTGTTCCGGGACTGATAACCTCAATGGTCTGTCCCACAAGGGGGCGTGATCGAGAAAGACATCATTTCATTTAAAAACAAGATGTTCAGTAAAAAACATATAGCCTACTTCCTCCTAAATGAATGGGTATTGTTATAACTTTTTGTCCTTTTCAAGGAGTATGATTGAATGTTGGTTGTAGAAGCTTGTTGAAATACAACGTGCTATACTGATATTATGAATATGAGGTGCCCATTGCTAGTGCCACCTCTGTAAATTATTTCATTCAATTCGATTTCACCGTGTTTGAATTGATATTGAACCCTTATTCTTTATATCATAGAATAATGGTTCATATTTTATTTTATGTACTGCATTGAGGCCGCAGTCAGTTGAAGCAACTTGGGAGCTGTGTGTTGCAATAGGGAGGTCAGTTGAGCACGCCTGATATATTTAAACATTTTCCTGGAAGAAGGATCGACAATCGCTGACCTCGCATCCCCAGTCTTTGTTAGCCAGAGCAAGCAGTGATGAAAGTAAGAGAAGGATGCTGGCAAGTGGGGGAAACGACCTACATTACTCAACGATTTTACGTTTGGATGGACGAATCAGGAGCACCCAAGCCAAGCTCGGCATCATCGTGGCGTACCCTAAGAAAAGGCCGCGAATGCAGTATCTAATTAATCACCGATGCGATTCGATTCCGCGAGGTATCGTTTTGACGTTCAGAATAAATGATGAAGTTTGACACCACCCGCAAGTTTCTACGATGATTGCTTCGAATTATAAAAATATTAACGTCCCCACTACTACGCATTTGACCAGATTGTATAAATTAGTTGTCTGTGCTAGCGACCACGCTCTTATTCTCGATGTCGCCGAGGCTACTACACGTCGCTACTGTTCTTGCTTTGATGTACCTTGGAGGTACTACACGTATTTGTTCAAGTTCATATTTTGGTATCGCCAAGCGCTACTAACATTTTAAAATACTTTTGGTCTTCGATCAAGTGAGACGTCAAAGTTGTGTGGACTCTGTTGAGAGCCGAGTGTAAATATTTGTAAATTTTATAATATGTCTGCGTGTGAATTCAGCCAAGTGCTTATTTTAGGGAAAGTGTCGACGTTTTATTAATTGCCTAGGACAAAAAGTGATTGTGTAGCTCTGTTGCAATTATAGCGGGAATAGGAAAGATTATTAATTTTTAACTGCATTTTTTCATCGCCGAAGCCAGCAGCAAGATGATGAACTTTGGGTCGACCGTTGGAGTGATGTACCTGCAACCAACTAAGATGTTTGAGATGGCTGAGTAGATCCATAGTGGGTCATGGCGCAGGATGTCCGCTGACGTGACAAGTGATTTGGATGAGTACTAATACTGAATTATTCATATTCTAGATATTTTGGCATGGGAACAATTTTTGTAAATAATTTTGTGTATATTTTTTTCTTGTTTCATTTTTGACTTAGATTAACGTAGTGTACCGACACTCAATTATGTAAATGCGTGAGGACGCGTGACCATTAGTTTGATTCAGTGCATTAGTGTATTTTGTGTACTCGCGTACGCATATATTTGATTTGGCGTAAACATGGATGCGGCACCGGTGACAAGTGGCGCTGCCGTAATTATAGTTAAAAATAGCAAAGGGGGGAAAACTTGTGTTGTTAGGACTTTGAATGAACAAGTCTTTACTTTAAGTTGCCTTGTGGCAACATGATTTTGTAAAGAACCGTCCGTTCTTTTATTTTCATTAATGTTTGATTTTTGAATAATTAATTCTGTGGTCAGGATACCAGATCAGGCGCGCGTGTGTGTGGAAAATATATTTGTATACTTTTATTTCAGGTGTTTGTCAAAACCCTAGCGCGTGATTTTGTGTCTGACTGTGTGTCTACGTGTATCACATGGTGTGATTTTATCTGCGCTTTGGGCTAGTCCTCTGACTGCTGCAATGTTGTTTTTAGGATGGAGAGTGTTGCCCGCAGGGAGCTCTACCAATCCAATGCAGGTCTTGTAATTCCAAGGGGAATTGATGAGATATTGATTTTGATGACACAAGCACATTTGAGCCGCGGTGACAGCTGTAGTTTCTTCGTGCGTCTTGGGGACCAAGCAATTAGTGCTGGCCCGGGACATGTTCACGGAGGGGTGATTTTGACATTGATAACGTGTTCCACACTGAGCGCTGATCTGAGGTGTATTTCTGGACACCTGTGTGTGTGAGGAAGGGGGAACGGCCTTGCGTGACCTACTTATTAAAGAGATAGCTTGCTTGTTCATTTAAAGAGCGATTGATATTCAGGGATTTAGATCGCCACGCCTGAGCGGTATTACCATGTTCGACGTCCAAATGAAATGTTTTTCTTGTATAGTTAATTGTCGTGCTTTTGAGCATGTGTTTTATTTTTATATTTGACTAGCTGTACCCGGCATGGGTTGCAATGCCAATCAAACAAAGTGTTGGCGTTGAAATTCTGTTTCTTGAAGTGCTTTTGGATACACAACATGTTTTTCAATTTCCGTTAACTGCCTCTAAGCTATCGTAAAATGAATTTTCTAATTTAGAACCATTCGTGGGAGCGTGCACAACAACTTTCAAAAGTTTCATCGCAATCGGATGAATGGCATATGAACGAATACGGGATTTTGTTTGAACGATTCGTGCGCTGTCACTCATTTCTTGATTCTACTCGTACGATACCTATTGAGAAATGGATTTACTAAGTCTAAACCCTACACTGGCATGTACACAATAACTCATCAAGGTTTCATCACAATCGAAGAAGGTTATATCAACGCATAGGGGATTTTGTTGAAACGCTTCGCACGTTTGTTGCATGTACTCGTGCGCTACCTATTGTAAAATGGATTTACTAAGTCGAAACCTTTCCCTGGCGTGTACACAATAACTCACCAATGTTTTATCGCAATCGGATGAATGGTATATGCACGTATACGGGGTTTTGTTTAAACGATTCGTGCGCTGTCACTCATTTGTTGAATCTACTCGTGCGTTAGCTATTGAGAAATGTATTACTAAGTCGAAGCCCTTCCCTGGTGAGTACACAATAACTCATCAAGGTTTCATTGCAATCGAAGAAGGTTATATGAACGATAAAGGGGATTTTTTTGAAACGCTTCGCGCGTCGTCACCCATTTGTTGCATCTACTCTTGCGCTACTTATTGTGAAATGGATTTTTTAAGTCAAAACCCTTCCCTGGCGGGTACACAATAACTGATCAATGTCTCATCGCAATCGGATGAATAGTGTATGAACGCATACAGGATTTTGTATAAACGATTCGCGACCGGACACTCATTTGTTGAATCTACTCTTGCGCTACTTATTGAGAAATGGATTTTCTAAGTCCCCTTCCCTGGCGGGTACAAAATAACTGATCAATGTTTCATCGCAATCGGATGAATAGTATATGAACGCATACCGGATTTTGTTTAAACGATTCGCGCCCCGTCACTCATTTGTTGAATCTACTCGTGCGTAACCTACTGTAAAATGTATTTACTATGTTAGAAACCGTCACGTAAGTGTCCACAACATCTCACCCAAGTTTCATCGCTATCGGACTAATGGGATATGAAGACATAGGGGACTGTATTGAAACGCTCCGCGTGTCGTCGTTTATTTGTAGAATCTACTCGTGTGCTACCTACTGTGAAATGTATTTACTAAGCCAGAAACCATCCTTGGAGTGTCCACCATATTTCACCCAAGTTTAATCGCTAACGGCAGAGCGGTATATGACCTTATACGGGACTTTGTTGAAACGCTTCGCGCGCTGTCCCTCATTTGTTTAATCTACTTGTGCGCTGCATATTGTAAAGTGGATTTACTAAGCCAGAAACCTTCCATGACGTGTACACAACATCTCACCCTAGTTTCATAGCTATCGGACGAATGGTATATGAATGCATACGGGACTTGGTTGAAACGCTTCGCGTGTCGTCGCCCATTTGTTGATTCTACTCTTGCGCTACGTATAGTAATATGGATGTACTCAGCCAGAAACCTTCCCTGGAGTGTGCACAACATCTCACCCAAGTTTCATAGCAATCGGATGAATGGTATGTGAACGTATACGGGACGTTGTCGAAACGCTTCGCGCGCAGTCACTCATTTGTTGAATCTAAACGTGCGCTTCATATTGTAAAATGGATTTACTTAGCCAGAAACCTTTCCTGGTGTGTACAAAACAATTCACCAAACATTTATCACTATCAGACGAATGGTATATGACCTTATACGGGACTTTGTTGAAACACATCGCGTATCATCGCTCATTTGTTGAATCTACTGCTGCGCTACCTATTGTAAAATGGATGTACTAAGCCAGAAACCTTCCCTGGAGTGTACACCACATCTCACCCAAGATTCATCGCTATGGGATGAATGGTATATGGCCTTATATGGGACTTTGTTGAAACGCTTCGCGCTCGTCGCTCATTTGTTGATTCCACTCGTGCTCTATCTATTTTTAAAGGGATTTACTAAGCCAGAAACCTTCCCTGGAGTGCACACAAAATCTCAGCCTAGTTTCATCGCTATCGGACGAATGGTATATGAACAAATTCGTGACTTTTTTGAAATGCTTCGCGCGTCGTAGCTCATTTGTTGATTCTACTCGTGCTCTACCTATTTTTAAAGGGATGTACTAAGCCAGAAACCTTCCCTGGAGTGTACACCACATCTCACCCAAGTTTCATCGCTATCGGATGAATGGTGTAAGACCTTATATGGGACTTTGTTGAAACACTTCGCGCGTCGTCGCTCATTTGTTGATTCTACTCGTGCTCTACCTATTTTTAAAGGGATTTACTAAGCCAGAAACCTTCCCTGGAGTGCACACAACTTCTCAGCCTAGTTTCATTGCTATCGGACGAATGGTATATGAACGCATACGTGACTTTTTTAAATGCTTCGCGCGTCGTAGCCCATTGGTTGAATCTACTCGTGCGCTGCCTATTGTAAAGTGGATTTACTAAGCCAGAAAATTTCCCTGAAGTGTACACAACATTTTACGCAAGTTTCATAGCTATCGGACGAATGGTATATGAATGCATACGGGACTTTGTTGAAACGCTTTGCGTGTCGTCGCTCATTTGTTGAATCTACTCGTGCGCTATCTACTGTGAAATGTATTCACTAATTTTGAAACCTTCACGTAAGTGTATACAACATCTCACCCAAGTTTCATCGCTATCGGACGAATGGTATATGAGTGTCGCCTTAGTGTATTGATAGTATTTAGTAGTGTTTAGTTCCCATCGCTAAGGTATCACAGATGTGGATTTGTAGCCTGACGGCAGTCGCAAGATGGCAACAAATCGCGCATCAAGTACTCTTCCATATCGCATGCTTGTCACATCACACGCACACATGATTCTTTTAAGATGAATAGGCCGTATTTCCGGTCCTGTCTTTTCATTTGACATCTCTGGTGAGATAAGTTATTTTGCATTTCATACTGTAAATATGGGTGTAACGTAAGAGGGCGTTCCCTCGTGTTGTTTGTGGTGTTTATGTTTATTCCATATTCTGATATTAAAATTTGTTTTTGTTTAAGTTCTGGCTTCACTTTGTTCTTTCTGTCATACATTTGGACTATGTTACCTTGCACCTTATAGAAGCGTATTTAGCAACGGCGTTATGGACCGTACACTCCCCGAAGAAAAGAGTCTCATAAAAAGCTTCTCGCAAGGGTTCAATATGGGGAATCGATTTGCATACATTCATGGCCGCTATCTGCCAACTATTGGGCTGATGACCTTGTAGTTCAGTCAAACGATGTTTCCCACAAGTAAATATGTTGTTGCAAAATTTGGTAGAGATCAAATGATTAGGTTGGTCGTAATTTGATTGAAGCTTTTAACATTTGGGTGGCCGCCATTCCGTTTCCGTCAAGATGGCGGCGATATAAAATATGACACTGAGGTGCTCATTGCTAGTGCTACCTCTGTACCAAATTTCGTTCAATTGGGTTTAACTGTGTTTGAATTGATAGGTAAAATCGATTTGCACACATACATGGCCGCCATATACAAACAATTGGACTGTAGACTTTGTAGCTTGGTCAAAGAAGGCTTCTCACATAAGGGTATGTTGTTGAAAAATTCGGTAGGGACCAGATGATTAGGTTGGTCATAATTTGATTTAAGCTGTTTATATATGGGTGGCCACCATTACGTTTCCGTCAAGATGGCGGCGAAATAAAATATGACACTGATGTGCCCTTTGCTAGTGCTACCTCTGTACGAAATTTCGTTCAATTCGGTTTCACCGTGTTTGAAAAGATAGGGGGAATCGACTTGCACACATACATGGCCGATATACGCAAATTATTGCGCTGAAGACCTTGTAGGTTGGTCAAAAGATTCTTTATACATAAAGGTATAATGTTGCAAAATTTGATAGAGATCAGATGATTAGGTTGGTCGTAATTTGATTATATTTTTACATTTGGGTGGCCGCCATTATGTTTTCGTCAAGATGGCGGCGATGTACAACATAACACTGGAGTGCCCTTTGCCAGTGCTACCACTATACCAAATTTCGTTCAATTAGGTTTCACCGTGTTTGAATTGATATGGGGAATCGATTTGCACACATACATGGCCGCCATCTGCAAACTATTGGGCTGATGATCTTGTAGTTTAGTCAAAATATGCCTTCCCCATACTGGTATGTTGTTGCAAAATTTGGTAGAGATCAGATTATTGGGTTGGTCGTAATTAGATTATAGCTTTTAACATTTGGGTGGCCGCAATTACGTTTCCGTCAAGATGGTGGCAATATAAAACATGACAGTGAGGTGCCCTATTCTAGAGCTATCTGTGTACCAAATGTTGTTCAATTCGGTTTCACCGTGTTTGAATAGATAGGGGGAACCGATTTTCACACATACATGGCCGACATCCGCAAAGTATTGGTCTGATGACCTTGTAGTTTGGTCAAAAGATTCTTCATACATAAAGGTATAATGTTGCAAAATTTGGTCGAGATCAGATGATTAGGTTGGTCGTATTTTTAGCCTATTTTCAATTTTGAAAAAATAGGCTTATGAGATCACCTTTTGTCCGTGTGTGTGTGCGTGTGCGTGTGTGTGTGTGTGTGTGTGAGGTGTGTGTGGGTCCCCCCCTAATAACTTTTAAACGGCTGGAGCGATTTCAATGAAACTCGGTAAGTCCATAGTACTAATCCGGGCGACCTCGAGCGTGCCCTTCAAATTTTGTTACGTCCCACCAATCCAACATGGCGGCTGTGCGAATTATTTCCCCAGCATTCAATATCTCCGAAACTATTACCGATATCACCCTGGAATTTATTACGGTGATAAACGGATATTTCACCAGCATAAAAGGCACTACTAGAAGTTCACCTATGTGACTTTTGAAAACCTGGTCGCTGCAAAACCATCATGGCGGCCACGCGAATTTGCGACTTTTAAATAGACGTTTCTCTCGATTTAACCAACCAAACACAATAAAACTTGGTACAGTATATGTTTATACACATTATAATACACCGACATCTATCTTGGTTCAATTGTTTATATAACCACAAGATGGCGGATGAGCGAAATATTTCACCGGCATTCTATATCTCTAAAACTATTAGCTGTATCATCCTGAAATTTTGTACTGAGATAAAGGGCACTACTGGAAGTTCATATATAAGACTTTCAAAACGCGGTTAGCTACAAAACGAACATGGCGGCCAAGCGAATTTGAAAATTTTATATAGACTTTTCTCGCGATTTAATGCTCCAAACGCAATGAAATCTGGTACAGGAAATGTTTATACACATTGTAATGCACTGGTATCTAATTTAGTCCAATTGTTTACATAACCTCAAGATGGCGGCTGTGCGAATTTTAAAATTAAGTTTTTATTTCTTGTATCCTAATCAAGCGATCGAAGTGAAAGTTTGAATAATGAACCTACGCAATAATTTTCATTCAATGGTATATGACTCTATGGCCTATACATTTAACAATCCAACATGGCGACCATCCAAAATATTTAGACGACTCTGAATATCTACGAATCTATTATAGCAATCAAACTGATTTTTTAATGTTCATGGGGGCTATGAACTTATGTTCACCTATAAGACTTTAAATAACCTGGTGATCTCAAATCCAACATGGCGGCGACGCGAAGTATAAATATTCACATGGACGTTTCTCGCAATTTAACCATCCGAGTGCAGTGAAACTTGGTACAGTAAATCCTTTTACGAATGTTAATCCACTGGTATCTAATTTATTACAATTGTTTCCATAACCACAAGATGGCAGCTGTGCGAAATTTTAAAATCTCCTTATTACTTATTGTGTCCTAATCATGCGATTGAAGTTTGAATGCTACACGTACACAATAATCTTCATGTAACATTACATAACTCTAGGACCTACATATATAAAATCCAACGTGGCGACCATCCGAAATACTTAGTCGGTACTCAATATCTACGAATCTATTATAGCAATCAAACTGAAATTTTGTATGTTGATATTGGCAGTTAACATATGTAGGATATATGAAAATAGGCTGTATAGTTCTTCACGGAACTACTTGTTATTTAAGCTTTTAACATTTGGTTGGCCGCCATTACGTTTTCGTCAAGATGGTGGCGATATAAGACATGCAACCGCCATCTTGAAACTATTTGGCCGATGATCTAGTAGTTTGGGCAAAAGAGGCTTCCCTCATTAAGGTATATTGTTGAAAAATTTGGTAGAGATTGGATGATTAGGTCAGTCGTAATTTGATATTAGCTTTGAACATTTGGGTGGCCACCATTTCTTTTTTGTTATGATGGCGGCGATATACAACATGACTCTGATTTGTCCCTTGCTAGTACTACCAGTCAAGCTGATGATGAGGATGTTGAAAAGGTCTACGAAGAAATAGACGAAATTCTGAGGTATATCAAGGGTGATGAAAATGTTATAGTAATGGGAGATTGGAATGCTGTGGTAGGAAAAGGGAGAGAAGGGAAGATAGTAGGAGATTTCGGATTAGGTGAAAGGAATGATCGAGGAAGCAGGCTGGTAGAATTCTGCACTGAGCATGAGTTGGTCATAGCTAACACCTTATTCAATAACCACAATAGAAGAATATACACATGGATGAGACCAGGAGATACAGGGCGTTACCAAATCGACTTCATTATGGTCAAGCAGAGGTTTCGAAACCAGATTTTGGATTGTAAAACATATCCTGGTGCTGACATAAACTCTGACTACAATCTGGTTGTAATGAAATGCAGATTAAAGTTGAAGAAACTGAAGAAAAGTCAAAAGCCAAAAAGGTGGGCAATAGACAGACTGAAAGAGAAGGATGCAAACGAAAGATTCAAGAAGAGTATAAAGGAAGGACTAATGAAAAACCCTAAACAAACTTCAATTGCAGACGAATGGGCACTTTTGAGGAATGAAATAACAAAATCCGCAGAAGAAAACATTGGTAGGAAAGAGAGAATAGGTAGAAAACCGTGGATCACTCAGGATATACTCGAATTGATGGATGAAAGGCGGAAGCACAAGAATGTAAGAGATGAAAAGGGGAAAGCAGAATACAGACGTCTGAGAAATGAGGTTAACAAGAAGTGCAAGGAAGCGAAAGAAGAATGGTTGAAAGAGAAATGTGCTGGTATAGAAAATTGTCTGAAATTAGGAAAAGTAGACACAGCTTATCGAAGGATTAAGAATACTTTTGTGGAAAAGAAGACTAAGTGCTGTAATATTAAGGACACAAATGGAAAGCCTCTAACAGATAGGGAAGAAAAGGTTGAGAGATGGAAAGCTTACATAGAGAGTTTGTATAAGGGAAAGGAGATTGAGAATCATGTAATGGAAAGGGAGGAGGAAATTGATGAGGATGCGAAAGGAGATTTAATATTGAGATCAGAATTTGATAGAGCTTTGGAAGACTTAACAGGAACAAAGCACCAGGCATAGATGATATACCGATTGAGTTGCTACGCTGCATAGGAGAGGAAGGTCTGATCAGGTTATTTCACTTGGTGTGTAGGATTTATGAGACAGGTGAGGTACCCCCTGATTTCAAGAAGAATGTAATCATCCCTATACCAAAGAAAGTGGGAGCTGACAGATGTGAAGATTACCGTACAATCAGCTTGATTACTCATGCTTCAAAGATCCTGTCTAGAATAATTTACAAGAGGATTGAGAGCCAGATAGAAACGGAGTTGGGTGAAGACCAGTTTGGTTTCAGGAGAAATGTAGGAACAAGGGAAGCTGTACTAAGTCTTAGGCTGATTTTGGAAGGTAGAATAAGGAAAGATAAGAGAACGTTCATGGCTTTTGTAGACTTAGAAAAGGCTTTTGATAACGTTGATTGGACTAAATTGTTTGACATTTTGAAATCGATTGGAATAAAGTACAGGGATAGGAGGGTGATATACAATCTATACAGAAACCAGACAGCAGTCATTCGAGTTGAAGGACATGAGAGAGAAGCTGGTATTCAGAACGGTGTAAGGCAAGGCTGCAACTTATCACCCATACTTTTCAATCTTTACATTGAACAAGCAATGAAGGAAGTTAGAGAAAAATTTAAAGTGGGAGTGAAGATTCAAGGAGAAATAATTTCAACTCTGAGATTTGCTGATGACATCGTCATCTTGGCCAACAAGCCTGAGGATTTGAATGAGTTTTTGAATGGTATGGACTCCGTCTTACGGAAAGAATTCATGATGAAAATTAATAAATGTAAAACAAAAATACTGGAATGCAGCCGAAATAAATCAGAAACCTCTATGGAGATCAAATTGGCAGGTGAATAGCTGAAGGAAGTAGGAGATTTCTGTTACTTAGGAAGCAGAATAACCAGAGAGGGACGAAGCAAAGAGGATATAAAAATTAGGTTGGCTCAGGCAAGAAAAGCAATTCTACAAAAAAGGAATCTGCTGACATCGAATATAGATTTAGGTATTAGGAAGTCATTTTTGAAAGCCTTTGTCTGGAGCGTGGCGCTCTATGGAAGTGAAACTTGGACTATTGGTGCAGCAGAAAAGAGGAGAATTGAAGCATTTGAAATGTGGTGCTACAGGAGAATGATGAAGATCAGATGGGTAGATAGGGTTACAAACAAAGAGGTATTAAGACGAGTGGGAGAGGAGAGATGTTTCTAGCGACTGCTAATGAAGAGAAGATATAGGTTGGTAGGACACATACTAAGACACCCAGGAATAGCAAGCTTAGTTATGGAAGGAAGGGTCGAGGACAAGAACTGTAGGGGTAGACCAAGGTTAGAATATGTTAAACAGATTGCCTCGGATGTAGGGTGTGGTAGCTATGTAGAGATGAACGATTAGCTCAGGACAGGGAGGCATGGAGAGCTGCATCAAACCAGTCAAAAGACTGAAGACTCAAACAACAACAGTACTACCTCTGTATCAAAGGTGGTTCGATTTGGTTTCATTGTGTTTGAATTGATAGGGGGGATCGATTTGCACACTTACACGGCCGCCATCTTCGAACTATTGGGCTGATGACCTTGTAGTTTGGTCAAAAGACGCTTCCCACATAAAGGTATGTTCTTCTCCAGCTGTCGGCATATAGACCGTACAGATAACATGGCAACGTATAAACGCCAAGACTAGAGGCAGAGAAGGTTTTGTGCGGGCGTGCCGTAGGACTTTCACGGGAATTTCACGTGATCTTATGTAGACTCGCTCTAAATTCAAGACGCGCATACAACCGGCCTCGAATGGCCAGCCCTTTTATACTATAAACCCATACCTAAGTAAGAACACCAACCTGACCATTTACTAACCATTACAGCTTATCGCTCTATAGAAGTAAACTTCATGGCCAATAGCCAAAGTGTACTTTGTAATGCGGGTATTGAAAGGCAGTATCTCTTCTGCAATAGAATTAGGATATTTGACCCTGGTGAGGCCAGGGCTCATCAATGAGCTGGAGACGGTACAAAGGAAGGCTGCTAGGTTTGTGCTCAACGATTTTAATCCTAGAAGTAGTGTAACTCGAATGATAGAAAAACTAGGGTGGGAATCTCTAGAAGATGGAAGGACGAAATCCAGACTATACGCTAAGTTTAACACTTACACTAATCGGCCAGCATGGGGAGAACTAAGCAAACGTCTGGGTAATCCCACCTACCTGAGCAGGCAGATGTTTGTTTTGTTTGTCGTGTGGCCTCCTGAGAGGCCGAGTGCAGGTCTTTCTAGTCGACGCCAGTGGGCGACCTGCGCGCAGGGCAGATCATCCACATAAAGTCAAAGTCCGACCACAGCGTACAAATTATGGGAAATAGTCTTTCATTAACCGTGGTATTGATAATTCGAACTCATTACCTGCCACAGTCTTAGAGCATTTCCCTAAACATGAAAAATCCACAGCCTGCTTCCAGTCTCCGACCGGGTCAGGGATGGAATGAATGAAGCCCCCATCTAGCGGCGAGGATATGAACTGTGCCGAGGCCTGACGCACTCCTCTGTGGCAATGATTAAATGAATGACAGATGAAATGAAATGATAGTGGAGAGTGTTGCTGGAATGAAATTTTGACAGGGAAAACCGGAGTACCCGGAGAAAAACCTGTCTGCCTCCATTCTGTCCAGCACAGATCTCACATGGAGTGACCGACCGGGATATGAACCAGGGACCCAGCGGTGAGAGGCCGGCGTGCTGCCGCCTAAGCCACGGAGGCTTTCCCTAAACATATTGATGTGTTTAAGAGATGATTGAAATTGTGTGTAAATACTACGATGTAATTACTATAGTTCCAAAATTGCGAATTGTGTATTTTCTATTTGATGTTATTGTTGGAAATTTTCTGTATTTGCACATTTTGCCACCGGGGATTTACCCCCATTTGCAAATATTATATATAATAATAATAATAATATCAGAGCAAGAAATCCCCAACTAGCAAACGTGACAAGTTACGCTCATTTACAATAAACCTATGTTACCAAAATAGTGTATCTTAACCCACATATTCCTAGACATAGATTAATAGCCTGAGTTTAAAAGATCTGAAGATGATCCCTTCACGACCGAAACTAGTCATCCTAGTGTAATAATTAAAAACTTGTAATTTCTTTCAGATTTAGGGAAGAAGATACAATTTGGTAGGCCTACAATCGTGTTGACCTGCTGAAAAGCATATCATTGCTTGTGGTGTTGGAGTAGCGCACCTGCCTCTCACCCGGTGGACCCGGGTTCAATTCCCGGCTCCATAAGGGATTTTAGAAACTGACATGAGGGCTGGAACGGGGTACACTCAGCCTCGTGAGGACAATATTGAGTAGCTGTCTGACAGTGAGGCAGCATCCTGGTCACGGAAACAAAGATTAATGGCCGAGGGGACCTGACACGCTGACCACGCGTCACCCCAATATCTGCAGGCCAAATCGCTGAACAGAGCAGCGGTAGGCCTAGACCCTTCATGGACAGTAGCGCCAGGAGTTTTGGTTTGGTGTTATATCATTAATTGGCAAAATCTTTTATGTACACACATCAAAAAAAGTTTTGCATCACCTCGGTTCCCAGATCTCCGGCATATAGACGTTGACTGTGTATATTGTATCCAAGATACAGTCCCTTTGACTGTTCATAGATGTCACTAAAACTGCTCAAAGATGTAAACAACCATGCATGAGCAGGGCCTATTAGACGGAGGGGGTACGACAGCCGATCAGTTCCAGTCATTCCACCAGGACGAAGGTACGCTGCTCATGTTGTCTGTAGTTCTACCATGCCTAGAAGGTCAATACCGCAGTTCGATCGCGTCCGCATTGTTACTTTGTGTCAAGAAGGGCTCTCAACAAGGGAAGTTTCCAGGCGTCTCAGAGTGAACCAAAGCGATGTTGTTCGGACATGGAGGAGGTACAGAGATACAGGAACTGTCGATGACAGGCCTCGCTCAGGCCGCCCAAGGGCTACTACTGTAGTGGATGACCGCTACTTACGGATTGCCGCTCGGAGGAACCCTGACAGCAATGCCACCATGTTGAATAATGCGTTTCGTTCAGCCACAGGACGTCGTGTTTCAACTCAAACTGTGCGCAATAGGCTGCATGATGCGCAACTTCACTCCCGACGTCCATGGCGAGGTCCAGCTTTGCAACCCCGACACCATGCAGCGCGGTACAGATGGGCCCAACAACATGCTGAATGGACCCCACGGAATTGGCATCACGTTCTCTTCACCGATGAGTGTCGCATATGCCTTCAACCAGACAATCGTCGGAGACGTGTTTGGAGGCACCCTGGTCAGGCTGAACGTCTTAGACACACGGTCCAGCGAGTGCAGCAAGGTGGTGGTTCCCTGATGTTTTGGGGTGGCATTATGTGGGGCCGACGTACGCCACTGGTGGTCATGGAAGGCTCCGAAACGGCTTTACGATACCTGAATGACATCCTCCGACCCATAGTGCAACCATATCGGCAGAATATTGGAGAGGCATTTGTCTTCATGGACGACAATTCTCGACCTCATCGTGCACATCTTGTGAATGCGTTCCTTCAAGATAACGACATCGCTCGACTACAGTGGCCAGCATGTTCGCCAGACATGAACCCTATCGAACATGCCTGGGATATGTTGAAAAGGGCTGTTTATGGACGTCTTGACCCACCAACCACTCTGAGAGATTTACGCCGAATTGTCGTTGAGGAGTGGGACAATTTGGACCAACAGTGTCTTGATGAACTTGTGGATAGTATGCCACGGCGAATACAGGCATGCATCAATGCAAGAGGACGTGCTACTGGGTATTAGAGGTAGTGGTGTGTACTGCAATCTGGACCACAAATGCTGAAAGTCTAGCTGTATGATGGTACAACATGCAATGTGTGGGTCTCATGAGCAATAAAACGAGCTGAAATGTTGTTTGTGTTGATCTCTATTCCCTTTGTATTTAACGGTTCCGGAACTCTTGGAACCGAGGTGATGCAAAACTTTTTTTGATGTGTGTATTTGTTCTTTTATGGACCGTGACCAGTCACTTTGGTCTGATAAACAATATTTTTAGTCTATGGCGATACTTCACTAAACACATTTGCTTAAAATAAACAAGTTTATAAAAAAAAGGATTTTCCTTATTATTCCCGTATTCAACGGGTCGAGGATGAGATGCTATGAAAGTCTTTGCGGCGGGTCACTGGGTGTTTGCCCTTTCTGACGTCAACCTCATGACATGAGTTAACGAGAGATGAAATGATGGCCTATTAGAAGGTACCGTCTCGGCATTTTCCTGGGTTTAAAAACCGGAAACCACGGAACACCATTATATGGTGGAGTTCGAACCCACGTGTACCCCATGGCCTAGCGTTGCGCGTTAACGAGCGTAGCCACTGCTAACTGTTGAATAAATAAATAAATTCATTAATAATAATAAATTATGATGAATAATGAGATAAGAAATATGATTAAAAGTATAAAATATAATAATGAGCAATAAACAAGGAGGAGCGGGAGGAGTATCAACCTCGTAAAAAAAAAACAGGGTCCATCTGGCGCAGGATTGTAGCACCCTGGCATAGGGCCCCTACCTAGTGTTACTAGGCGATACCTGGTCAACGGTCTCAAAGGCGGAAGACGAATTTCATTTCCCAACGGCTGAGAGAGCGAAAGAACCTAGTGGAGTCAACCACGAAAAATAAATGAATTCAGACTGTCAGTCTGATTTTAAATTCCAAGAGCGACTGTTCCCATATTGGGCGGCCTTTGGTCAGCGTCTGTCTCAATGTTAGGGGCGGCTGTAAATAATCCTCCGGAGTTAACAACATCGGTTGTAAAAATGGTGGCTCTAGAAGTCACCTCCAAAACTAAAAGAATTATCAATCATGGAGCGATGTGATATGAAACTATTTACCTCAGGTGGTCAATCCACAAGCGGACATTCGGATTCTGGGGAGTCTGCAATGTCACACAAAGACGAGTCGGAGCGTCTTGGAACTTCGAACCCAATAAAATACAGGAAAATAAACTACCTAGCCACTTTTAATGCAAATTCACTTTTGAAAGTGGGGAAACTTAAAGACTCTAACAGACACACTAAATGATCATAGAATTATCATAACGGCTGTGCAAGAGACCAGATTCCTAGATGAGAACAGCTTTGAATCGGGAAGATTCAGGATACTCAAGGGGAAACCAGGGGCCAGAGTAATGAAGAATGTTCCTCATCTTGGGACAGGATTCATAGTTGACAAGAAAATACTAGACTCCATTATAAGCTTCGAGTCCACCTCTGAAAGGCTATCCACACTCACGTTCAAGTCGACCAACATAGTTTATACACTTGTGAATATTCATGCCCCTATAAACATTGACAACAAAAAAGATAAGGTAAAAGTAGAACTTTTCTGGGATGAACTGGACGATACGATCCAGAAGATCCCAGACAAAAATAACGTCATCCTTTTAGGGAATTTTAACGCCCAAGTGGGGAGAGAAAAGAAGTTCATGCATATAGTGGGATGCTACCCGGCACATAACAGAACGAACCAAAATGGTGTCAGGCTCATTGAATTATGTCAGGCACATAACTTGGTCTTAAAATCGACTAGCTTTAAGAAACTATCGAGAAAACAGAAGACATGGATATCACCTAACCCCCTTCCTCGGAGAATTCCAGTAGGACTATGTTGCAATAAAGCGGAAGTTTCATAAGGAAATTCAAAATGTTAGGGTTCTCCGAGGAGCTAACCTTGACTCAGACCACTACTTGTCAAAAGTTAAACTGAAGATTATTCCTAGGAGTAACTTTCAAAGGAACAACCGTATACGAAGAAGATATGATCCAAACAAAATTAAGGAGAACATGGAAGAATGGGACACATTAACCAGAGACCTAGAAGGCCAGGACTGGAGGCAGAAGGAGAAGAGTCTTCTAACCAAGGCAGAACAACTTGCTTCTGTTACAAAGATGAAGAAGCATAGATGGTGGAACAACGAGTGTGACTGACTACTTGATCTGAGGAAGAAGGCGTGGCACGTTTGGCAAACCAGAAAGGACGAGAGTACCTGGCAACACTTTGTGGAAACTAGGAAGATGGTGTCCAAGAGGATCAAGAAAGTTAAGAAGGAGCACTGCGACCAACTACTCAGGAAGATAAATGATGACTTTGCGAAGAACAATATGAGAAACTATTATCGGGTGTTCAAGGAAAACCTAAGCAGATATGACCCCCCAACTCTCCAACTTCAGGACGAAAACGGGAACGTGGCATATAGTAACAGGGGTAACTGTAAAATTCCAGCCGGCTACTTTAAAGAACTCCTAAATAGCGATGAACCACTCCAAAAGATGTCGTTCGATTGTGGACCAAAATCGTCTCCCAACCATGATTCTAAACCCCCGTCTCTAAGAGAGATTCAGAAGATACTGACTCGTATGGAAAATGTCAAGGCATCTGGAGAAAATCAGATATCAGCTGAATTATGGAAGTATGCCAGTGAAGATACGATTGGCTCACTCCATAAGCTTTTTGAGGAGATATGGAAGACAGAGATCATTCCAGTGGAATAGAAAATGGCCCTGATAGACCCTCTTCACTAAAAAGGTACCAAATCGGATCCTAGCAATCACCGAGAGATCTCACTGTTGGACGTGACATACAAGATATTTTCAAGAGCATTATTAGAAAGAGCAGAAGCACAGTTGGACTGCCAACTTGGTGAGTATCAAGCTGGGTTTAGAAAGGGGATATCTTGCGCTGAACAAATTTTAAATCTCAGAAACATTGTAGACTTCTAAAAAGCTTACGATTCAATCGACGGAGAGTCGTTGCTCAATATTTTGGAAGATTTTGGCCTGGACAGGAAAACCCTAGCCCCCATAAAGGAGACGCTCACGAATACGTCCTCTAAAGTTAGATTCATGGGCGAACTGTCTGAACCCTTTGAGATCAGAACAGGGGTCCGGCAGGGGATGGTCTCTCCCTCCTGCTGTTCAACTGTGCACTTGAAAAAGTTATGAGAGAATGGAATGCGAAAACACGAGGTGGAATACGTCTAGGAACGAAAAACAAAGGAATCACGATTAAGTGTTTGGCCTTTGCTGACGACTTGGCGCTGCTCGCAGAAACATGGGAGGAAACCAGAGAACAAATCACAGAATTACAAGAGATGGCGGGGAAAATAGGACTCAAGATTTCCTTTGAAAAAACGAAAATTATGTCAAATAGTTTGGATGTGCCCAAGAGAGTTACAGTAGGAGCTAATACAATCGAGGTGGTTAATAGTTTCAAATACTATTATGTATCTAGTTTATGTCCTCTATGGAACTTGGTCGGAGTGTATATATGCTTTTACTCTGTGACAATGTTAGTTGTAAGTTGTTCATTGTGTTAAGATGTAGATTCAGATGTGTGTGCATATTAAAGAGTTATAATATCCGTTATCCAAAACATAATAGCTATAATGTGCTTTATTCAAACATAATAGTTGGCGACGAGGAATTGGGACTTGATTCTCCGGTACAGATATAGCCTACATCAATGAAGTACGGTATTTACGTCGTCTGTTTAAACGGCCACGTGAGTAAAATCAAGAATCAGGCAAATCGACATGAAATGTACACAGAGTACTTGTAAACAATCCTAAGCAACTCATCGTATATTCAGCTACGTGTGCCTGCATGCCACATATTCAAAATAATATTTATCGCAGTTCGAACTTTGAGGTTATGCAATGTTTTTTTTTTTTTTTTTTCTCTCAAGCCCAGGACAATATTCGGTCATCGATCACTACCCAGTGTGTTTTAAATCTGTTATCTTGAAACATTTTATTATATTTGAACTGTGACTTTTAAAATTATTTCTAAGTTCCGTCAAGATGGACGCAAATCAGTTTCAACAATTACTGAACATTTTTACTGATTCTCAAGAGAAGTTACTTGAAAGGTATCAAGCTCACCAGCCCGTCACAACCCCACAAGCCACTAACATCACACCTTTTGAAAAATTTGATTCTGAAAAGGAAAAATTTGTGTCGTATTTAGAACGATTTGAAAATTACGCAAACTTCAACAATGCCACCGATCCAACAAAGAAAGCTCAGCTCTTGTGTACATCAATAGGGGCAATTCATTATAACAATCTCTCTGCATTTTTAGGCCCTGATAAACCAATCAAGTCTCTTGGTTATAATGACCTAGTAAAGCATTTCAAGCAAATACTGTCACCCCAAATCTCAACCGTAGTTTCCCAACACTATTTTTTGAACGTCAATCAAAAAGAAAGTCAAAATATTGCAGGATTTGTTGCCACTCTTAGAAGCCACTTACTAGACTGTGACTTTTATATTCAGTGTACATGTGACGCCAGAATTTCAATCGCGGATGTTTTTCTTCGTGCACAATTTATACGTGGCTTGCGAGATAATTGGATCAGAGAGAAACTTCTCCAGTCTAATGACACGAAATTTGATGATCTCCTGAAGAAGGCTATAGCCTTGGAAGCATCGCGGTATGAGAGTAATCAGCTGTCAAAACAGCTCACTGCACCGTCAGACACTATAGAGGACACAAACAAAGTAACAAAAGCCACAAGTTCATATAATGACCGAAGTAGGAATCAATATAGCAGTGATACTCAGTCACGTTTTGTTCAACAGCCTAGCCCAGGCTCTCACTCACGTTCACAGTCTAGGGGCCGCCGTAGTTCTGTCAATTATAGAGCACTAGGTATTGATGGATTATGCCTGAATTGTGGAAATTCAAACCACAGGTCAAGAGATTGTCGCACAAACAGAAACTCTCTTAAATGTAGGTCATGTAGGAAAGTGGGACATGTTGCAAAAGTTTGTATCACTACACTTCTTCAACAGTCAAATACACACAACATTGCAACTGAGAACATAGATGACAACTTGCATGACCACCCTGAAACCAATTTCGGGATAGGACAACTGGAATTCATCGAAGATCTCTTTGAAGTAGGACAAGAATCAGATAAATATTTTATCAGTGTTAAACTCAACAATAAATCACAAAGATTTGAAGTCGACACGGGAGCAAAATATTCACTCATCTCAGAGAACGAATGTTCAACCTTGGGTCTTGGTTTGCCATTGCAGCCAACAAATGTCTGTTTTCGATCATATTCTGATCATGTTATCAAACCCAGAGGAAAAATTGTTGTCACAGTATCATACAAAGGGAAAGAAATTGTTGCAGATCTTTTTGTAGTTCCGCAAGGTCATGCCGCACTGCTTGGTCGTGTTTGGATCAGGGGCCTCGGCCTTGATCTGAAGGAAATTGACAAGGACACAAATCAATCACTTCACACTGAATCTGTCAACTCAGTGCAGTCAATTCAGGATATTTTACATCAGTATAGTACAATCTTTGAAGAAAAAATTGGATGCGTTCCCAATATTGAAGTAAAACTGCAACTCAGAGAGGGGGTGAAACCTGTCTTCAATCGTGAACGTGATGTCCCTTTTGCTCTTCGGGAACGCGTTGAAAAGGAACTCGCTTCATTGGAATCGGAAGGAGTTATTTCTCCCACAGCTTTAAGTGATTGGGGATCGCCTCTTGTTGTTATCCCAAAACCAGATGGGGGAGTTAGGTTATGTGTTGACTACAAATGTGGAGTAAATTCAAGGTTGATTTCTGCAAACCATCCCATAAGACCAGTTAATGATGTTCTACATAGTCTTAGAAACTCAAAATTTTTCTGCAAGTTAGACTTATACAAGGCATATCTACATCTGAAGGTTGATGAAGAAGGTAGTATGATTCAAACTATATCCACTCACAAAGGAACCTTCAGGATGCACCGACTGAGTTTTGGCATCAAAACTGCCCCCTCAGAATTTAATAGGATATTATCACAGATCCTTCATGGTCTTCCAAAAGCTGAAGCTTATTTTGACGACATCATAATACATGGTACAACGAAGGAGGAGTGCACCAAGAACTTAATAGCCTGTCTAGAACGGCTTTCGAAAAATAATCTGCATTTGAACAAAAGCAAATGCTCATTTTTCAAGGAAAACATAGACTACCTAGGGCATATTGTATCATATAATGAGATCCGCAAGTCACCAGAGAAAGTTCAAGCTGTGTCACAAATGCCACGCCCTAAAAACAATGAAGAAGTGAGACGCTTCCTTGGTATGGTGACTTATTATGCAAAGTTCATTCCTAATTTTTCAACGAAGTCCCACCCATTACGGCAGTTATTGCGGAAAGGTGAACGGTTTTTCTGGTCTGCAGCCTGTGAAGCAGCTTTCTTGAATCTCAAGTCCGAGTTATGTAGTGAACGTGTCCTTACCCCATTCAACCCATCACTGCCTATCATCTTGTCAACCGATGCCAGTCCTACTGGTGTTGGAGCAGTATTAAGTCATGAGATGGATGGCCAAGAAAGACCCATCGCCTATGCATCTCGTGCCCTAACACCAGCAGAATGTAATTACAGTCAGCTTGACCGGGAAGCGCTGGCAATAATTTTCGCCACAACACACTTCTACAACTATATTTTTGCAAGAAATTTCATTCTTGTGACAGACAATGAACCTCTGTCTCGTATTTTTCATCAGAACAAGGGCCTGCCACAAATGACATCCGCAAGGCTCCTAAGATATGCATCGTTTCTCTCCGGGTTTGACTACACGGTAAGAGTGAAAAAAGGGAAAGATAACGAAAATGTTGACTGCCTATCCCGAGCCCCTGTTGCATCTACCTCGCCAAACATTGAAACATCAATAAATGCAGAAGTTTCACAACTCTGTGCTGAAACGATTCTTCAAGTGTCAAGTGAAGCCATTACGTACGAAACTATCCGTGATGAGACTATGTTAGACCCAGAACTTAGTGCCACCCTGCAACGTCTTCAAACTCAATCCTTGGATGAACCATATACAGTTGAAAATGGTATTCTATTCCGTCAAGACCGAATTGTTATCCCAAAGAAACTACAAAGAAAAATATTGGAAGAGTTACATTTAACACACCTCGGCATTGTGAAAACAAAAACAGTTAGCAAGACGATATGTCTACTGGCCGCAATTAGACAAAGACATTGAGAAGCTTATCAAAGCTTGTGAAGAGTGCGCACAGACTCGTTCAAATCCACCAAAAGCTCCAATACACCCCTGGGATGAACCAGAAGAAAATTGGGAACGCATACACATTGACTATGCGGGGCCATTTGATAACCACCATTTCTTGATGTGTGTTGACGCGAAATCCAAGTGGGTCGAAGTACGAATGGTGAAAGACGCTCCATCCACTGCAACTACTATCAGTCTGCTTGACAATATCTTCACCGTACATGGGTACCCGAATGTCCTTGTGTCAGATAATGCCACTATCTTCACGAGTGATGTATTCAGATCATATTGCAAGGAGAGAGGGATTTTTCAGAAATATATTGCACCAGGGCACCCAGCAACCAATGGGCTAGCTGAGAGAAACATCCAAACTTTGAAGAGGCGATTTCGTGCTGCTGTAAATGACCCGGCACCATTATCGACTAAGTTACAGAACATCTTGTTTCAATACAGAGCAACGCCATTGGCATGTGGACAGTCTCCAGCTGAACTATATTTGAAACGTCGGCTACGTATCCGGTTGGATGCTCTACGTCCAAACCAAAATAGCTTGACTACATCCAGTTTCTCACCCCCTGTTCGCTCTTTCAAAGTGGGAGAGAGAGTGCAAGTCCGGATTCACCAGAAAAACCGTGATATTTGGCAGTTTGGTGTTATACAAACTAAACTCGGCCAGCGTCACTATGATGTGAAATTGGATTCGGGACGAATTTTAAAGCGGCATGTTGACCAGTTATTATCGACTCTCGTGCCAAAGAAAGATAAGCATGTCACTTTTGCTCCAACAAATCCTCCTGTGCGTGGTGTTCCAAACATACCAACACCAACCCAGTCAAGACTAGAAAATGAGGATATTCCTCCTGCAACCCACACTTCAGATGATACAAGGCAGACCATCGTGCAACCAGATGAACGCCCTGATCGAAACAGCCTTCCACCACCTGCTGATAATTATTTAAGAAGATCAGCCAGAGACAGGCGACCTCCTCAGTATCTGCAAGACTATGTGCCCAAATGAATATGAATAGTTCCTTTTATTTGTTTTTATATAAGTGGGGGAGACTATTATGTATCTAGTTTATGTCCTCTATGGAACTTGGTCGGAGTGTATATATGCTTTTACTCTGTGACAATGTTAGTTGTAAGTTGTTCATGTGTGTTAAGATGTAGATTCAGATGTGTGTGCATATTAAAGAGTTATAATATCCGTTATCCAAAACATAATAGCTATAATGTGCTTTATTCAAACATAATAAATACTCAGGAGAATGGATCGACTTGAATAACCTTGAAGGAAAAACTATGGAGGCGAGAAGAATCAAAATGGAACTAGCCTTCCAGAAAACCAAAAATACATACAATAAGAAAACCCTCTCCTGGAACACTAAAATCAGGCATAACAAACACCGTAATTAAGCCAGAGGCGCTCTTTGCAGCAGAAACACTAGCCTTGAGGGGACAAGGGCAAATGGAAAAATTGGAAATCAAAGAGAGAAAAATTTTGAGGAAGATCATAGGTCCTAAATTCCAAAATAACAAACAAGTTTTCTATAGGAACGACACCCTGTATGTGAAGTCGGAGAGACTTTCAGATACCATATGGGAAAGGAGGATTGATTTCTATGGACACATCTACCGGATGAACCCTGCCCGATTAACCAAGAAAATCTTTGACTTCTTTTCCAAAAAGAAGATCAAACCTAATTGGTTTACGGAAGTAGAAAAGGACCTGCGAGAGCTTCAGATTACTGAAATCATGTTGATGAATGGTACAGCCAAAACCGTGACCAAAGACAACACCAAGAAGTTCCAAGCCAGAGTCGTCTCCAGAAAACCGATGCAGATATCACAAGAGGAAAGAAAGAGGAGATCAGAGAGAATGAAGAAGTATTGGGAGAAAAGGAGAGCACAAGCATCTAAGAAGTGATTGATCTGACGTACCCCAAAGTGGGTGATTCGAAAAGAAGAAGAAGAAGAAACTAGAAATAATGAGTGATTAAAATAATAAACAATTTGAGTGATCAATAATAAATAATTAATAATAAATAATACATAATACATAATAAATCATAATAAATAATCTCTTCTCAGGATAAAACTAAGTCCCCGATTCTTGAATGTCATGGGTAATCTCGAGAACCACTGCATGGATTTTGATGCGGTTTTCACCATTCTGTAAAGGATATCTCGAGAAAGGTTTATGTACAAAATAACGTATTTATGATCAAAGGGAGCCAAGCAGTAACGATTTCATTGAAAAAGTCGAAAAAAATGTCGTCCGTGCACTTTGTAAGCTTACGCTAGGCAAACCGTTAAAAATATCTATATACTATGAGTGTAAAAATTGCTCAGCATGAAACGTTCTACAAAAAAGAGCATATCTCTGTCTTCAATACATCGCCCACTATAAGTGATTTTAGATAGGACAGGGGATTTGTGTTTCATGCACCTCTCCATTCTTAAATTACGTCTGACGAGAATCCGTTGCCCATGCATCTCCATGATAATATAATTAATAGTCCAGTCAGTAATTTTAACCCATCATGCCGAGACGTAAAACGGATATAGGTCGTCGTTCATTGACATCGAAAGAAAAGCGCTTATCGTTTAACGCATTCATAACTATTCCCGGGCGAAGCCGGGGTGGGTTGCTAGTAATTAATAAAAAAAAAAGCAAGACTCATGCTTACAAGCGAGACAAATCAGCTCAATTCCAGAATATTACACTAGAATACGCTGCATATGCTTCCTCCAAAATTAAAGTAAGTTAACTTACTCAATTTGAAATCTTACTCACATTGAAATCTCTGTTATTGTTTGCTTCTGTATGTACGCTGTTCTGTTTCATTTCGTCCGATCACTGAAATCCCACTCACATCTACTGTCATGTTCTGAAACTGAAAGGATATCTGTGTAACATCAGCGTTGGAAAACTTACCAAGAATATACGTGCGCACTTAACTAAACAGTGATAGAGAAAACAAAATGCTTCGTTTCCTAATTTCGTGCGCAACACGCTATTCGTTGAAATGTAGGCTGATTAATAATTCAAGGATATAGTCCGCTGTACACAAAATAAACGTTCGATCGAACGTGAACACGCAATCACACCTAAAGGGATATACTGTATTTAATTCGTATGAATGGTGGTGTAGCGTGTGAAATACTGGATTGACTTTGGTAATTGCAGGAAATAGAACAGCCAATATATAAGAATAAAGAACAAAGAAGCGGCCTCGGTGGCGTAGTTGGTAGCATGCTGAGCTTCTATGCCCAAGATAGCGGGTTCAAACCCGGCCGAAGACGTCGGATTTTTTAAGAGCGTTAAAAATCCCTAAGTATGCCTGCCTTCTGAGGGGTAGTAAAGCCTGCGGTCTCATGTCATAGATTGATAGCATGTTAAAGAACCTTCCACTAATTACACCTGTGTGAAGCTAAATTGTATAGGTTAATATTGTAAACAACGATCTTAGGATCCTACGTTTGTTGCCAAGAGCCAACTGCGGTGGCGTCTAGTAGCTAAGTTCTGAACTAGGCATAGTAGTCGTTGACGGTGGCGTTTGGCGGCAAAAGTAGAAACTAGGGCTCGGACTGTGATTCGAATTATTTGGCACTATTCGAATATTCGAGAGACACGAATAATTCGCGAATACCCGAATAATGTTCGAATATTCGAAAATTGTTCGAATATTATTCGAATACCATTGTTATTCTGGTATTCGAATCGCTGTATTCGAATAATAACGTATTCGTGCACATATTTTATTCGAATAATTTGAAAGGTATCCCCATTGTTTTTAGCCTACCTTTCACATTTTGCAAAAATGAGGAAAAAGTGGACTTATGAGATCGATCCAGGCAAATGTGTGACTGTCTGTCCCCCCCTATCAAGTCCTAAACGGCTGCAACAATCGAAACCAAATTTGGTGTGAGTAAAGATATATACCTGAATATCTCAAGCCCTTATTTGAAAATGATGTCAGTGCTACCAACTGCTAAAAACCGAAATTGAAATTTGAGCTCCATGTTGGATATCTTGCAAGGTAAGCATGGGAGCTATTCCACGATTGGCACACATATAGATAGCCTAATAATATTTCAGTTTAATTTCCAGGAGGACAAACATGGCAGTGTTGCCAAAATGATTCTAAGCCTGCTGATACATGGAGGAAATAATAAGAGGAGATGCCCTGAACTCGTTTGAGTGAAGTCAAGCGCTGGGTCCAAAGTGGGCGTAACCTTAACTTGTATTCGGTGTTCCGTGACTTGCATTTGGTTGTACGAATCGAATAAGTGTTCTGTTTATTAATTTTAAGGTTCGTAATCTTGAATATCAAAATGTGTAGGAACAATGAGTGAAAGTGGCTGTGCTCGAAATTAGGCCTAAAAAAATCAGTCAGTCTGAAAGACTAGACGTTGTATCATTTCAAATGACGCATGCTACAAATGCTACACACGTTAGAAAGGCTTTGCTCGAAGCCCCAGGACTCTCTCAACAGACCCATTAACTTAGGCTTCCCGCGCGGGCACGGGAAGAAATGTGTTTCATTTACTTGTATTAGAGATGTGTTTGGTTGAATAAAGCGTAAATTGTGTACTTTTAATAGCGGTTTTGTGGCCCATCATCCCAGGCAAGCCGGCGGAAACCTTTGCCTCCCTGTCAGAAGGATCATTTGGCCGTAAATTTGAATTAGTGTAAAGATGCAGTATGAGTGTCCAGATTTAGACAATAGCCTACTCCATGAAGGGGTCATGACTATGCCTTATATGTTTGTTTAATGAATAGTGTATCTGAAATAAGGGAAGAATACTGATTTACAGATTTGTGGAGTGAGTTTCTGATTTTTAAATAGAGTTTATGAAATTTATGGTAAAGGTGAAGGAGAGGTGAACATAATTAGACAATAGCCTACTCCATGAAGGAGTCATGACTATGCCTTCTGTGTCTGTTTAAAGTATAGAGTAACTGAAATGAGGAAAGTTTACTGAATTTGGTGTTTGTAGAATGTAATTTTCGATTTTAATTTGGGTTTTCGTGAAGCTTGTTGCGGAGTTGTTATTTCTCTGAAAAGGAGTGTTTTTTGCCCCAGGCAGGCCTGTGTTCGATCTGGCTAGACTAGTGTAACGGTAGAGAGTTGGGAGATGAGTTGTAGAACCTGGGAGCGAGCAGTGGCGGGCTGCGTGGCCTACGAAAGATACTGGCCCCAGTGCGAGCAGCCATCTTGTCTGTGACGTAGGCGAAGTAGTGACTCCGGTTGAGGCTACTTGTTTGTGAATTTCTTGTGAATAGCAGTGTGAGAATAATTAGTGTTTTCCAACTTTACATCCAACTTGGGTTGTGGTGCATCATGTAGCTGCAATAATCACGTAGCCTACAGCGTAAGTGTTAACACCTGCGATACTTTATTTCTTATTAATGCTACAGATTAATCAAACGCACGTGTGGTGTAGGTTATGTACGAACTTACGTTAGCCTAATATTGTGGATGTTAAGGACTATTGGAATGCATGCTAAGTTAATTATCTGAGTTAAAGTAAGAAATTTAATAAATGTATCCCTTTTACTGGAAATCAAAATGCCGAGATGCTGTAATATGGCTGGCTGTATGAACAATTATTACAGATCTCAGCATGAAAATGTTTCTACATTTTCTCTCCCAAAGGACGAAAAATTAAGAAATATATGGCCTAGAAAAATTCCCACTGACTTCTCTAAAGTGAGCAAGCCTATAATTTGTATAAAACATTTTCCTGATAGCTCTGTTATCAGGACAGGGCAAGTTGATGGGAAAATAAAGACATTTTCTAGGAGTTATCCGAAGTTGAAACCTGATGCAGTACCTTCAATATTTCCGAATTTGCCACGATATCTATCCACTCCTGGGCCTTCTTCTAGAAGACTGTGTGATGCAGAGGTAGAAAATCTCGGATAAAGCCATAGAAGCGAGCTTGGAAGACTTCAGACCAGCCGCGGCTCGTGGTGTTGGAGCTGGGGAAGGCTCAGCACGTAGTGGCAAAATGCTGTTATAACGCATTATACGACACCCACATACACGGCTGCAGGATTTTTAATTTCACGGTGAAAGGTGGGGGAGCTCAGAACAGACTTACAGATTGGCACCATTATGTTATTTTATAAAGCATTTTTTTCCCTAATTAAAATGAATGTACTTACCTAGTTTCAACATTCAGGAAGAGGCAATGCATTCCGTTTCTAATTTAACCTACTCCCCATTCTAATTAGTCCCGATCAGAGGAGTCTGTTTCACGGTTGTACACTACCAAACAATCGCAATTTACTTAGAAAATACTGTGTTTACCAGCTAGAACTGTAAGGGAATTGATCTGTAACATAGTCCGAAAGTGAACCCGATCTTGAGGGATAAATGGAAACAAATAAATAAACACAATTGTAGATATTAAGAGCAGTGAAGCTACTTGCTATTACTTTATATAAACACATGACCTTTAATTCATAGGTTTGTAAGTGAAGTCTGCCCTCCTCTCCTTTAGAGCTGCAAAGTGGTCAATGACAAGCTCATTGAAGTTCGGTGACTCCAACAATTCCTTTTCTGTGGAACACATTGCAAGTGCACAGTCGGCCTTCCTTCATTGTGTTTCGTAAAAATGTTTTCACTCGTTTTAGGGTATAGAAACACCGCTATGCCTCTCCCGTGACCCTTCACAATCAGCCTAGTTTCATGGTCGAGATTTTTGCCCGATACGCTACTAACTGAATTCATTGTCTTGTTGACATACACTTACCACTACTGTAGCTGGGGCTGCCAGACGTTCCGTTTTACCCGGAACAATTCCG
Source organism: Meconema thalassinum (assembly GCA_946902985.2). NCBI lineage: Eukaryota > Metazoa > Arthropoda > Insecta > Orthoptera > Tettigoniidae > Meconema > Meconema thalassinum. Next base: position 187,821,225 of record OX336399.1, on the reverse strand, counting down.
TTGTTTCTTGTTTTGTTCCGCGTTCTGTTTTAATCTTTAACGGAACGCCAAATGTTCCGTTTTTTTGGTTCATTTGATAGTATATTCAATTTTGCACCAATTTTCAAATGTCCCGCTTCAGAATTGATTGTAATATCTAGCTTGTTTTCTGGTGATACAGGTGCAAGTTTGAAAGAGAAAATGACTTCTATGTCTGTGTTAGATATATGGATACATGTTATAGATATATTAGGGGCAACAACATTAAGGAGTATCGTAGTCCTTGTGAAGTTAATACTCAGCATTTCCCCCTCCAATGCATTTACGGAGAGAATATCAATTGGAGAGATTATACAAACAAACTCCATTGTTCACATATTACAATTATGACGAAAATTGTAGTGAATTTTATCAGAAGGTACTTACAAATAAAAGATGTTTGCAAAGGTTTGTTCAAATGAAAAGCATTTGTAAGTTGCTGGTATGTGTATTTGATTATGCAATGCTTATTTAATACATAAAAATGAAAATCCACAGCCTGCTTCCAGTCTCCGACCGGGTCAGGAATGGAATGAATGAAGCCCCCCCATCGGTAGGATATAGACTGTGCCGGCTGCCGAGGCCTGACGCACTCCTCGGGGCAATGATGAAATGAATGACAGATGAAATGAAATGATAGTGGAGAGTGTTGCTGGAATGAAATTTAGACAGGGAAAACCGGAGTATCCGGAGAAAAACCTGTCTGTCTCCGTTTTGTCCAGCACAGAGCTCACATGGAGTGACCGGGATTTGAACCACGGACTCAGCGGTGAGAGACCGTTGTGCTGCCGCCTAGGCCACGGAGGCTTGCTTTATGTGTATTATTTATTACAACGTTTGACGACCTTGATTAAAAAAATGCAATGGCAACCCTAACTGTAGTCCATAACACGCAAATTAAGACTTGCCACTGACAAACAACATAATTAATGAACTAATTAAGTTACACCAACGATTTTAACGCGCGAACACTTGTTTACGAATACGCAGCATGCAGCATGGGCGGTGGCATATTTTAAACAGAATACTTTCCTTAAGTCTCGGTAGATGGCTCTGCTAACCCTTGCCACCTCATGGTGCTATCTGGCGGAAATATTTTAGTTATTATACATTAAGGGATACCATTTGAGTTCTCAATAATGATTATCACTTATTAGTCATATCTAACTGTTTCTGGTAACTTGTCATTATTAATCGTTCGAAGAGTGAAAGAGGGAAAAGATAAACTTTCATGAGAGTGGTTTCAGTCTCCTTGAACAACTTTGAATGCATTCCACAGAATAAGAATATCTTGTCGTCGTTGGCAAGCCTGGCTTAGGCTGTAGTCGCCTGAGCCTTAAGCGATACAATTGAAACGAATGGAGCTTTCATAACCACGCCTCCCGTCCCTGTTACATAGGAAGAAATGGGACATTGAAGGCGCAGCCTAACGGCGCTACTATCCAACTGAAAAACATTCTTTATCAACAGTTCCAAATATATTGACTCGTGACTGAATGAATTGAGTGAAATTTATAAATGTTTCCAATCAATATAAATTATAAATTCCTCAATTAAATACGGTATGTATATTTATAGAATCTTTCAGGAGAGGCTCCGCCTAAGAGCCTTTAATGACCAGCCGCGCCTGCTTCAGACACTATGAAGAAGAGAATACTGTGCACAGTCTATCAGATATATCTGAACACTTCTCCTCCAACAGGAATAAATTTAAGCAGGAATGGACATATATCAAGACAGAAGACAAGTTGGTGAAGTGCTTGAAGAATTTGAGTGATGCAGTGTCCATAATTACAGGTTCTGTGTGTATTCTAAATAACCTCAGCATTGAGCTGGCTGTCAATGGGTTGCAGATTCCCAAATATTAAGTGCCACAACACTTTCTTTGCATTACTAACAAAAATTCATTTGATGAAGTACTTCAGTTCGTTGAAAATTCTGTGTGCGATGAAAATGGAAGAAAGTTGTCAGCAGTGAATGCTCCTGTGAACATCCTACATAGAAGTTTTTCGAGTGATGAGTGTACACCATTACATTTTTTAATAGAGCAAATTAAGTTTTTAGATGTTAAAGCAAACAATCGTAGGTACAGTGGAGACACGTTACTCTTGGCAGCTTCCATATATATTCACTTGTAAATCAGCGTACAAAAAGTTACATCGGAGTGGTCATATTTATCTGCCTCATACATCAAATCTACAAAAGTTGCTTGGTAAGTTTGATTTGAGTACTTTAGACATTAATGGGAGTATTGAGCAGCCTATCTCAGTCTAAAGAAGAAGTAACTTAGGCCTACTTGAAAGATCATGAATGTTCATAAATTACTTACAGTCCATTTTAATGGAAAAGTTGAATTGTACTCATCTAAAGCCATGGCGAGACAAAGCCATTGGTTGCTACTTAGTTAGGTGACTATCTGGATGAAAATTATTGTTAGTAGTACAAGCAAGGGGGTCTGGGGTTAGGTTTGTGTTTGTATGTAAAGCCTTACTATACTCTGTATTACCAATAATGAGCGCTGACAGCTGTCAAAGCTAACACGTGGGGAAATGCTGCATTACCACTGAGGCAGATCATGACTCACAACATTCCAAGAGGCTTTCAGGTGTGTCAGCCGTAATCGTGTGAAAGGGCACAATCGATGCAACAGAATGAGAACACAATGATAATGATCTAATAATCTTAATAAAATAAATAATAATAAGAAAAATAATAATAAATAATGAAATTTACCTAATAGCTCTAGCTGCAACTAACTTAATTACTGTAAGGGTTCTATTCCTTCCATAGCCCCCTCTTTGTCACTTGTGTCTGAATTGGACCGGAATTACTTTCCAGGGAAACGATGAACCGATCTACCCCATCATCGAGTATACATTCACGTTTCGTAGCCTCATCCAGTTCTCGTTGCACTATTAACACTACACGCTTCCAGTTTTCTGAAGTCACTTCCCTAATAGTCTAAACGGTAAGCTTCTCAACCTCATGGAGTGTGAAATTTTTACTATGCCATGCTACATAACGCTTCACTTGACCCCATATCATTTCTATAGGATTGAAGTGGCAATGATATGGGGCAGCGTGATGATCTCATGGCCATGCTTTCTCGCCAGTTCATACTCATGGTAGCCTACATGGGTTTAGGCTTGCGCTGCTGTATAAGGTTGAGAAGGATATTAATTCTGAATGTAAGTGGAACGTGGCTTATACACTTGCAGCAGTCATGAATGTACTTTTACATACCTTGTGTCCTTGTTTCATCGTCTGGGCGATATTACGTATTGAAATTAAGAACCCTAATTACTACTGAACCTCATATAATGTGCTAAAGTACGTAACTTATATGTGTTTTTATTTATTGCTATTTTGAAAACGGCTGCCATGCTTCGACAGCACTTGCATCTCGTTCAACTGTCATCAAGGCTCACTCTAGCAGCACACACATTACTGCCAACATGTGAGATCACTGTTGATAAGAAGAAGTGGGATGCAAAAAAGGAAAGGATGAAAAAAGAATAATCGGGAGGCGTTAGGCAGTAACCATTGCCAAAACTCATTGATCTGGGCGCTTTAGGCTGTAACAATTGTCAAAAAACATTGTATTGGACAAAACTAAGGTTAGAATGGTCGGGTGTAGGTGCGGCCTTGGCCGCGCTCAGCTAGTGAGGCATGGTTGACACAAAACCATTGATCTGGGCGCGTTAGGCTGTAACCTTTGTCAAAACCACAGTTGTGCGAAAAAAAACGCATACTTATTACAGGAGAGCGATATACTGCATAGTAATTACAGAGCAGATAACAAAAAACACTCATTTCAGCCGTGGAAAAAGAAAATCATTACAGAGATGCGAAATATTGCACACACTAGCCTAATTAGAGTCGTGAACTGAGTGCTGCGCACGAATGATGCCCACTAGAGACTGAACTGGGCACTTTTTTGTTTCACATAGTACCGTAAGGGCGAGGTTGGCAGTACTGTTATGGTACTGTTTTGAAGATTGATTTGAACAATGGTACTCACAGCTGTAATTTTCACTATATTTGGGATGGCTGGGTGGATCACAGATGGCAGAGGAGGAAACAAGTATCAAAACATTGCTCCCTGATTTATTTCTCATCGTTTCATAAGGTATTCTGGCTAATTCATGTGTTATATAGAATGTTACCGCTCGTTCTATGTTCATTCAGCGCTACCGAGAAGGATTCCTTTTGTCAGAGAGCTGTCGCATGGTAGGCTACACTATGGCGGTCGAGCCATTCCAACATTCACGGCTTCGTACTTGAAGTTGTTGGAGCTTATTCTATCTGTACTGTGTGGTACGAAGCATTGTCCATTACAATAACACTGTGTTCAGGGATGTTGGGTAACAATTGTTCCCGGAACCATTTTAAAAACTGGATGTAGTCCATGACTTCATGGTAATCACCAGTTCTTTTAGACCTAAAGAGCAAAAGTGTATTATTAGCAAAGCCGTGTGATAGCCCGGCGTGTAGAATAATAAATCGACCCCCTCTGCCTGACGATCCTTTCATTGTCCCTTGAACTGAGTTGTCACTACCAACTCCTAGATACTGTGTGGCCAGCATTGACCCATGTTTCATCTAACCACACAATATCCATAACATTTTTGCCCAACTTAGTTTTGAATTTTCCGGTATTTTCACCCAGTTTTCACCAAATTTTGTAGGTTCTTTAAAGTGAGCATAATTAAGGGAATTCTAAACTTTGAAGCTACAGTATTTGGTTCAGTCATTTAGAAATTATAACATATTTTATGTAATAAATATGCAAATTTTTAAAATGTCCCAGGCTCATCAACTTTAAAGTTATCAATCTAAAACTAATATGGAATGATCATCAATGGTATACAAATAAAAATTGGTATTACTTTTAAAATCAGTGCAAATGGTTTATTATTAATTTTTTTTTTTTCATAGAATGACCTGTTGTTCTGTTAAAATATGTCATTTTTTTTTTCAAATTTGAACCTAAATATTTCTGAAATGTATTAATATTTTTCAAAATGGATACCACATATTATTAAGACCACAAAGTTGTATGTGCAAACCAAGTTTGAAGATAATGGGATCAAAACTCGTGCAGCTGGAACATTTAAAAGGCTGAAAAATATAGTATTGAGAAAAAGCTAACTTAAAAAAAAAACAAGTATTTTAGTGGAATTACCTGCATCAAAACTTCCCTGAGTTTACAAAATCACTTTTTCCACACTTCAGAGGTAACTTCTTTCTAAACCCATGTTTCTCCCTGATGTGTACACGAAGATTTACTGCCACATTCACCACACAGGTCTGTAAACAAATTTTGGAGGGCACCCATGAGAATGTGCTCATCATTAACACTAGGCCTAACAGTATTCTCCTCACTAAAATAGGCCTATTCCAGTTTTCTGACACTGGCAGAAGTAGTAGTTGCAGCTATTGAACATGCATTACTATAACAAGGTCCTGGAGAAGATTTAACTTCACATGTAATATCACTTGGGTTTGATCTCTCACCCCACTGTTTGTCAACATTCAAAATAGCACTATTCCTTTTCTTTGTTTCACAGACTGTCGGTTTACGCCATCGACTAGATACAGAATACATCTAATAAACTGCACACAAATCTCTAAAATACCGTACCATTAACTTAGACAAGTTCCACCACTCACAGTAAACCAATAAAAATATAATTCGTGCGAATAAAATTTACTAAAGCCACTGACCATCAACATAAACAAAGACGCATGGTTCCACCAGCATCATCATCTTCATTTCCTCTTTTCCAGTTAACACTGGGTGGGGGAAAATATGGTGCCTCTCCACTTTGTTCTGTAGTTCCACCATTCCTCTTCCGTCACAGTGTTCCAATCCAGGTTCCGTTTTCTAATACTATTCTTCACCGAGTCCATCCAACGCATTCTTGGTCTTCCTCGTCCTCTCCTCCCTGTTATCCGTCGTTCCAGTGCTCGTCTTGGTAGCCTTACTTCATTCATCCATTTTACATGTCCAAACCACCTCAATCTGTTTTGCTCCAGTTTGTCGGTTAGTTTCTACATTCCCAGTTCTTTCCGTATATCTTCATTTCTCACTCTCTCCCTCCTCGTTTTCTGGACCATATCTAGCTGTATGCCTCTCACCAAGGCGGTCCGGGTTCGATTCCCGGTCAATGCATGTGAGATTTTCGAAGTGAAATGCCATGTCTTGTGGTTCGGATTCCACATAAAAAGGAGGTCCCGTGGCTCATAATCACTAGATTCACGGTCACGTAAAACTACAATCTTCCTTCCTTCCTTCTTTTCTGGACCATACTTCTCAGGAATCTCATCTCAGCTGCTTGTACTCTGCTCTCATCCCTCTTAGTCACTGTCCAAGTTTCTGCTGCATATGTCATTATAGAAACATAATATGCTTTGTACATAACTTCTTTAGCCTTAAGTTAATTGGTATATCCTTGTTCTACCATTTATCCAAAATAGCCATTATTGTACTACCAAAACCAAAATACTTCTGTTCGATGTTAAATATGTGCATGTGTATAGTAATGATATTCTTTTAGTGAATGCCATACAGCTAAAAATTATATGGGATAAGAAAATAACATGTAAGAAAAGTTTCACACTTGACAAACATTGCCTTGGCTACTCATAACTGATAAATTTACCAACAGATGGCAGCATAAGCTTGTATTCAGATGATTGGCATGATAATCTGGACCAAGAGTACGAAATTACTACAAAATTGAGGGGTGAAACCTGCAAACTACATTTTCTACATTCTAGGATTCTTCCAGACAATGTGTTAATGTGCTTAGGATGTTTATATTTATAACCAATGTCCTAAATAAAATAAATGTCAGTAATACATTTTGTGTGTGCTTATTATAGTGTAAGCATTACTGTGTCCTGAGATGAGGATTACTTGCAATTTGCTAGTGTTCTTGAAGATACGGGCATAGTTTTGGACTCCAGGGCCCTTAAACCAATCACCACCTCCGGAATTCTCTGTTAAAGCTCTAGATTTACCCATTTCAAACCGATTTTCCCAGTGTGTAGTAATGTTAACTGCTTATTTTCCATGTGGCCTGCAAGGATGCCCATGTTCTTTTTCATGGGGAACAGATGTGATGAGGAGTAAACGATATTTTCTGGGGAGAAGGGGTAGGGGAGGACTGGGTATGTTATAAAATTCTTCATCCCCAGACCACCAGGGTGAAACAAAGGATAAGAAAAATAATTAAAAGTTGAGGAATGCTTTCATTTGAATAATTTGAAGGGTCTCGTTTGACATTTGGTGGAGATCTTGGACATCTTATTGGGAGGGAGATACCATGTCCGTGTAGCCAGCATAGATCCAAATTACAATGGCAAGTATGGTCATTCTTTAATTTTAATAAATGGAACAGTTCCACCAACATGGAGTAGGGGTAAGTAAAGTGGCTTCTTGTCCAGGTGACCTGCTTTGCGAAGGAGTATTTGAATCATGATATAGGATTTAAATAGTCTTCAAAGCTTCGCACGAAGGCTCTTGATAGAATGATTTGAATCCCACTCTTTGCATCCTGGAAGTGTCTTCCCAATTCAACTGTAAATAAAAGCTAATTGAAGACCTCTACCACATCCTTTTCTATTACAAGTACAGTAGGCTACACACATAAGTGCATGGGGCTGATATCCACGACATTCCAATCCACTGAATTAACTCACAATAAATAAGTTTCCAAGGTCCTTCAATTGTACTAATATACTTCGTTATAAGAATCTTGAGCCCATAAAACCATAAATTTGACTTAAGCTTAATTGGGAAAGGGAGAGAAACGTTAAACGTGTCTAACATGAAGGTAGTTGCCACAAGAAGTAAACCTGCCACTGTAGGGGATTGGTGACAGATAAAACACTCTCTTTTAAAGGAGGTAAGTATAATCTCAGCAATTCATATATGTATCTGAAGTATGCATTACATTTTTGTTGTTGAAAAAGATTGCCTTATGGTAGGCCTACTCAAAAAAGCAAAATTTTAAAAACCACAAGTTTAGGCTCAAATTTCTTATATTCGTTTTTATTATTTTGGGGCATGAATGACCCTTCCCTGGCTACTTTCTCCTAATGCAATGCTTAGTTGTTTCTTCTTTTTTTAAATTCCAGCTGCTTTTAAAGTTAAACTTCCATGTAAACTGGTATATATGGAAACGACTTATTGATGAACAAAGATAAGAAGATAATATGTACAGTTTTGTATATCTGCATAAACTGGAACATCCATTCAATGTTTTTATTACACTGCTTAATATTCTACTGCTCGAAAGTTTTGAGCTAGTGATAGGGGTGTATTTCTTCCACAGCATTTAACTTTATTTGAGAATATCCATAAATTCACACTAACAAATTACTCGGCTATTGGTAGGCTTGTGATGAGAATACCTCGGTGCAATCATTGCGGCAAGGCGAGCGAGCGACACCACTCCTCTGACGTCACAAATCCGCGCCATGGCCTGTTTTTCTCGTCGGCCACGGGCGGGCTGAACATGACGTCGCGTTCCCGCGCAGCTGCTTGACGTCACTTCCCACGCGGCTGCATGACGTCACGTCCGTCTCCGTGTCCGTAACGCATAACGATGGACCCCAACCATAACGACGAAGTCGACAAGATCATTTGAAATGATAAAATTGACGAATGCCTGAACACCAAAAAGAACTTAAAAATCAATTTGGTGTATGCCTAAATATCGTGATTAGTTCGGCATCAATATGATAGTTCCCAAGATGTTCCTACTTTGGTAAAACTCTCACCTTTAGACACCTGTAGGCTATTCGATTTAATCAGTGTTTCAGCCGCGTCTTTCTTACAAAACTAGCCTGCATAGGTGCTCTCATATTTCTATTTAAATTGGCTTTTAGAATAATAACGCAGCTTATTTGTGCCAAGTACCGTGATGAACAGAGTGTATTCTGCATATCAAAAAGAAAAAAAGCTTGACTTGTCATAGCAGTTTTATGTCACTAAATTCCAAGACTAGTTGGAGTGGTTTACGGCTCTAAGCATAGGAACAGCCATTTTCTTGCTACCCAGAGTGGGGGTGCCGTTTGGCTTCAGCAACTTGCACTAGACAGCGCAGCGAAGGCATCTCCTTCCGTTCATTCCTCCATGTGCTGATAGGTCCAACTTCTACACTATCAATTGGATTTCAACCACATTTCGTATGTAGGCCCTACTATGTGTACATAACCAGATATGAGTGAGCGTATTCCTAAGAGCCACCAGAGCTGCCTACTGTTAATAAATGCTCTCTCTATTTTTTTAAATCCAAATACCAATATACCAGAAAGTATGCAAGCCAACAGCTTTATACTATGCGCACGTACAGCACCTGACATTATAGATTAATTTGGAGTAACTAATATACGTCAGTGCTACCAAGATGAGTCTAAGCCTGCTGATAGGACCAATTTTTAAATACATGAAACTTCTATACTAACAAATGGATTTAATCCAAAATTGACCCAACAAGAGATATAATGTGTCAGATTATTTCTGACCAACACATCCATGACATTGTTGCCAACATGATTTTACGCGCGCTGTTAGATCCAATGTCTAACTGCATGTAACATCCATGCTATCCATTGGACTTCAACCAAATGTTGTATTCTGTACCGGTACCTTAAGAGATGAACTAAGAAAATATTCAGTCACCAGGGCTGCCAACTGTAGTGCTCTATTAAGCTACATTATACCAGGTATATTTCGAACTAATTAGAAATGTCGATATTACCAACTTAATTTCGTCATTATTTTAGATAGGTCCATATAGATTAATCATTGGCATGAATCTTAAATTTTAAGAAAAGGCGGCTCTTTAGTTCGTCACGGAACTTCTTGGTCATTATTTGGACTGACTGTTTCGTACGAATATTCTATTCGTTCGAATTACGGTATTTGTCTCATTCCTCTATCTATGAATACAACTTTCACACGTGCGTTTCAGCCGTGCCCGGTTACTACGCTATTCCAGTTATTATGCAATTTTTTCTCATCGTAAATGGGTTTTTGCTGTAAGATATTGCGGAACAGGTTGTGCATTTGCAAATTATTTAGTGTGCCAGTTTAGTTTTGTTCAACAATGATAAGAAATTAAATTGAGGCTTGAAAATCAATACTGTTACCGTTTAGAGGAAACGCGCACTATGATTTGGAGATATGTAGAGAAGTACAACTTTTGTACTCAGCAAATAACGTTAGTTCGGCCAAATAAGACAAAAGTAGCATGTAAAAAATTCTTTGACCCATGGTATTTAATAAATGAAAAACCACGGAACCTTCAATCACATGTCAATTCTTTAATTCAGGGAAGAAAACAGAATAAAAGCTAACCCGTGTTTGGGTAAACGACGATATATTGCCCAACGTTTTTACAAAACCAAATATTAAAAATAAGAAACTCTTCGTGTCTTCTCTTAGCGCCGTGCAAATGCACATTTCCATCAACATAAGCACAACATTATCGACACGAGTACTTGAAAGAAAAACAAAAATAAGAAATTTCAGTGTCAACAGGCTTTTAACTCAAAGATTATTTCGCGCGAAAAATTTCTTATTTTGGCCAAAAATATCAATTTGTCAACATTGTCAGGATCAAGGCATGTTCTTTTGGCATTAACAATATTGCCGCCCGTGGAAAAATGTATATCTGATTGAACGGAGGTGCCGAGAATGCATAAGTACTCTTTCGTCAACTGACTTATTCTGGGGTATACCTTTTCATTAGCCGTCTACCATTTCAGGGGTCACCTACAGTTTCACGGGTGTTCCTCAAGTTATCCAGCTCTTTGGCCACAGTTTCCCTGCGCAGGGACCTATTTGGACGCTTGAAAATGAAGTAGAGGTCCCTTTCTTTTAGGAACTGAAATGGGACTACCCGTCTTATTCTTTCCACTTACAAAACATAATTTATTCTTTCACTTTTAATACAGTACACCATGCTTCTGCTCTAGCCATTTTCATAACTGATACCCACAGGGATTTGGCAAAATGCCCTGTCTATTTACAAAGAATAAATACTTAGGATATTTGAATTCACTTCACTGTTCTGTTGACATTTTGAGTCCAAGTTCAACATACTCCCACCTTTTGATTAACAATGTTGAATCAAAACCACTAAAATAGTAAACAATTTCACAATAAAGAGTGATAAGAAAAAGGAAAGACACTATACAAAATTAAATCACTGAAGAAAGCGTGATGGAATGTTTACTCTTCTACCGGACCTTGTAACGTACACTTTCTCATCTCTCAAGGTAACGGCAGGCTCAGGCTCATCCATCGGTACACTAGTTGTCTTGGAGCAAATCTCCAAAGGATAGATGCGTTGAACTGGTCGGATCAACATACCAGTAGTAGTTTTCACCTTCACCACTTGTATTTTGTTGTCCTTTCCTGGGTATACAGCTGCGACTCTCCCCATCGGCCAGTTCATCTTCTTCCTGTCGTCACCACCAATTAGCACGACTTCACCTACTTGAAGGTCTCCGGTCATATTCTTCAGCTCATTCCTTCATTGGATGAGCCGACCAAGATATTCCACTCTGAACCTCTTTCTCAGGTCTTCCTTTAGTCGTTGTTGGTACTTATACCTCTTTGACAAATTAACACTAACGATGAGATCAAGATCAGGTACTCCCATCCTTGGAATGTCTTGTATAAACATTGCAGGCGACAAAGGCACCAAGTCATTCTGATCTTCAGACAGATAAGTTAGTGGTCGTGATTTAACAACAGCTTCACAGTCAATCAAAATGGTCAACATTTCATCATATTCCACACATTCACGCCCAAGTACATGTCGCACCAACTTCTTAAATGTTTGAATCAATCGCTCCCACCACCCACCCCACCAAGCTGCTGTGGGTGGATTGAATCTCCATTCAATTCTTGAAATGGCAGTTTCCTTTACTATCTTATCCCAGTCATGTGCTTTGAGTAAGTTCTCCGTTTCATGAAAATTTGTCCCGTTGTCACTATAGACGACATGTAGTCTACCCCGTCTGGAAATAAATCTTCTCAGTGCCAAAGTGAAGCTGGATACCGAAAGAGAAGTAAGCAGTTGAAAATGAACCGCTCTGAAGACTACACAGGTGAAGATCACTATCCATGACTTGGTACTATTCTTCAAATGCAATGGACCCGCTAGATCGATTCCTACTACTTCAAATGCACTGGCTTCTCTCACCCGATTTTCAGGAAGTTCCACAGGTACTGATTCAATAAGTTTTGCTTCAAACCATTTACATCTCACACATTTGGAAAGAATGCTGCGCGGAGTCTTCAGCCCGGTGACAATCCAGAATCGTTCTCTTATGATAGCTGAATTTGCACTCCTGCATGAGAGGCTTTCATATGTTCTTCCATAACCAACAGATGTGTTACTTTATGAACTGATGGCAACAGAATGGGGAATCTGAAATCTGCATCATCTTTTCTTCTCACATTCTTAGTCCTGATTCTCAGCAGTCCGTCCTCATCTTCTAGAGTACACAAGGATTTGAAGTCCATCTTCTCTTTCTTCATAAACATATCATTTTGTACAAACTTCAAAAGGCGTCTTTCTGCATGCTTTACTTCGTGGGTGGACAGTTCAGAATCGAGACGCTTATCCTTTTTAACCCGAACATTATGAATGAACCGTAGCATCCAGGCCATCATTCGTACAATCTTCGTATAAGACGAGAAATGCTTCAAATACCATGCCTCCTCTTGTGTAGCAACAGTTAAAGATATCGCATCTCTCTTCCTTTCCTGATCTATGTCGTCCTCCTTTGCCATTGATTCAGACTTTGGCCAGTTCTCTTCGGAGAGCTTAAGCCAGCTCGGTCCCTCCCACCATCGGGATTCTAACAGTCTTTTCGCACTACAGCCTCTTGATGGTATATCAGCAGGGTTTTCATGGCCAGGAATGTGCCTCCAGTCTTGAACATTGGAACTACTACAAATTTCCTTCACCATATTTCTAACAAATGTTCCCCACTGTACATCTTGGGTAATCCAGTGTAATGCGGTGGCAGAGTCAGTCCAGTAATATTCCTTTAGGTCCTTCGTGTCAAGACCTTTCCTCACATGTGTAGCTAAACGAGTCCCAATACAACAAGTAGGAGTCCACGCAGCACGACCTGCTTTTGATGAGACGGTGGCACAGCAGCAAGGGGCCAGCAAGAGGGGTTATAATCTCAAACAACAACTTCGTTGGCGGCAAGGCCTGAGGAATTGCATTTCGGACCTTCGACCCGATTGCGAGGAAATGTAGGAAAATTATAAAATGTTATTCTAGGCAATGCTGACACCATCACATGGTTATGAAAGCCGGACGTCCTCGGAAGTGGGAAATATCTTACTGCTGTAAATACATCATTCAACTTATTGAAAAGGTTAAAACGAGTTATTATAGATAATTTTCTGTAGAATTCAATTAGACCATCAGTTGAATTTTTACCAGTTATTATACACATTTGGCCCCATTTTTGTTTCAAAAACCAAAAACATTTAATAACATCAAAACGGTGAGAGATATCAAATTATGATAAGGGGTACAAAAGTTGCAAATTACTGAGATCTTACACCTGTAGATTTAACTTTTTTCGATAGGATCGACGCTTTCCGAGATATAACGATTCGAAAAAAAAGAATGAAATTCACTGCCCCAAAAAAGGAAAATGGTGAGAGATATCAAAAAATCATGAGAGTTAAAAAAATTGCTACTCATTGAGGTCCTATATCTGTAGATTTTACTTTGTTCGATACGGCCAACCGTTTCCCAAATATAACGGTTCGAAAAAGGAAGAAATTCAGGGCCGCAGAAAATCAAAACGGTGAGAGATATCATCGAATCTTAAGGGTTGAAAAAGTTGCTAATCACTGAGATCTTACACCTGTAGATTTAACTTTGTTAGATACGGCCAACCGTTTCCCAGATATAACGGTTCGAAAAAAAAGGAATACATTCAGGGCTCCAGAAAAGAAAAACGGTGAGAGATATCAAACCATCATCAGGGGTAAAAAAAAAGAGGATGAAATTCAGGGCCCCAAAGAAAGGTCCGGCCCTGCACCAATTTTAACGCCCGACAACAGAGTTCCTCACAGGCCCGATTTCTTTCCCCGTACCACATTTCAGCTCGATATCTTGAAAATTCCGACCTGTAGTTTGCTAAACGTAAAAACATCACGTACATACGTATATTTTCAGGGCCCCAAGAAAAGACAACGCTGAGAGATATCAAAAAATCGTCATGGGTAAGAAAGTTGCATACCGCGGAGATTTTACACCTGTGTATTTAACTTTTTTCGATATGACCAACCTTCTCCGAGATATATCGATTCCAAAAGAGTTTCAAATTCAGGGCCCCCCAAAAAGATCCAGCCCTGCACCGATTTTAACGCCCAAAAATAGGGTTCCTCATAGGCTCTAGCTCTTTTACCGCTCCAAATTTCAGCATGACATCTTCAAAATTGTGACCTGTACTTTGCTAAATCCAAAAACGTCACGCACATACGCACATCTTCAGGGCCCCAAAAAAGAAAACGGTGAGAGATATCAAAAAATTGTTTTTAGTAAAAAAGTTGCATACCGCGGAGATCTTACACCTGTCCATTTAACGTTTTTCGATATGACCTGCCGTTTCCGAGATATATCGATTCCAAAAAAATGTTTGAAATTCAAGGCCCCCGAAAAAGATCCGGCCCTGCACCGTTTTTAACCCCCGACAACAGGTTTCATCACAGGGTCCAACCCTTTCACCGCTCTAAATTTCAGCTCGATATCTTGAATATTGCGACCTATACTTCGCTAAACCCAAAAATGTGACGCACGAAGGAAATTTTCAGGGCCCCAAAAAAAAGAAAACGGTGAGAGATATCAAAAAATCGTTTTGAGTAAAAAGGTTTCATACCGCGGATATCTTACACCTTTACATTTAACGTTTTTCGATACGACCAACCGTTTCCGAGATATAACGATTCAAAAAAAGTTTGAAATTCAGGGCCCCCCAAAAAAAATCCGGCCCTGCACCGATTTTAACGCCCAACAAAAGGGTTCGTCACAGGCACTACCTCTTTCACCGTACCAAATTTCAGCTTGATATCTTGAAAATTGCGACCAAAACTTTGCTAAACGCAATAATGCCACGCACAATGGACAATTTCAGGGCCCCAAAGAAAGGAAACGGTGAGAGATATCAAAAAATCGTTTTGAGTAAAAAAGTTGCATACTGCGGAGATCTTACACCTGTACATTTAACGTTTTCGATACGACCAACCGTTTCCGATATATATCGATTCCAAAAAAAAGTTAGAAATTCAGGGCCCCCATAAAAGATCCAGCCCTGCACCGTTTTTAACGCCCGACAAAAGGTTTCCTCACAGGGTCTAACTCTTTCACCGCACCAAATTTCAGTTCGATATCTTGAAAATTGCGACCTGCACTTCGCTAAACACAAATATGTCACTCACAATGGACATCTTCAGGGCCCCAGAAACAGAAAACGGTGAGAGATATCAAAAAATCATTATGAGTAAAAAAGTTGATTACCGCGGAGGTCTTACACCTGTACTTTTAACGTTTTTCGATACGACCAACCGTTTCCGAGTTATATCGATTCCAAAAAAAGTTTGAATTTCAGGGCCCCCAAAAAAGATCCGGCCCTGCACCGATTATAACGCCCGACAACAGGCTTCCTCACAGGATCTAACTCGTTCACCGCTCCAAAGTTCAGCTCGATATCATGAAAATTAAGACCTATACTTCGCCCAAACCAAAAATGTCACGCACAATAGACATTATCAGGGCCCCAAAAAAATAAAACGGTGAGAGATATCAAAAAATCGTTTTGAGTAAAAAAGTTGCATACCGCGGAGGTCTTACACCTATACCTTTAACATTTTTCGATACGATCAACCGTTTCCGAGATATATCGATTCCAAAAAAAAGTTTGAAATTCAGGGCCTCCAAAAAAAGATCCGGCCCTGCACCGATTTTAACGCCCAAAAATAGGATTTGTCACAGTCACAAACTCTTTCACCGTACCAAATTTCAACTTAATATCTTGAAAATTGCGACCAGTACTTAGCTAAACGCAAAAATGTCACACACAATGGACATTTTCAGGGCCCCAAAAAAAGAAAACGGTGAGAGATATCAAAAAATTGTTTTGAGAAAAAACGTTGCATACCGCGGAGATCTTACACCTATACATTTAACATTTTTCGATACGATCAACCGTTTCCGAGATATATCAATTTTAAAAAAAAGTTAGAAATTCAGGGCCCCCAAAAAAGATCCGGCCCTGCACCGATTTTAACGCCCAACAATGGGATTCGTCACAGTCACTAACTCTTTCACCGTACCAAATTTCAGCTTAATATCTTGAAAATTGCGACCAGTACTTAGCTAAACGCAAAAATGTCACGCACAATGGACAATTTCAAGGCCCCAAAATAAGAAAACGGTGAGAGATATCAAAAAATCGTTTTGAGTAAAAAAGTTGCATACCGCGGAGATCTTACACCTATACCTTTAACATTGTTCGATACGACCATTCGTTTCCGAGATATATCGATTCCGGAAAACAGTTAGAAATTCAGGGCCCCCCAAAAAGATCGGGCCCTGCACCGATTTTAACGCCCCACAAAAGGATTCGTCACAGTAACTATCTGTTTCACCGTACCAAATTTCAGCTTAATATCTTGAAAATTGCGACCAGTACTTAGCTAAACGCAAAAATGTCACACAAAATTGACATTTTCAGGGCCCCAAAAAAAGAAAACGGTGAGAGATATCAAAAAAATCGTTTTGAGTAAAAACGTTGCATACCGCGGAGATTTTACACCTGTACTTTTAACATTATTCGATACGACCAACCGTTTCCGAGATATAACGATTCCAAAAAACAGTTAGAAATTCTGGGCCCCCAAAAAAGGTCCGGCCCTGCACCGATTTTAACGCCCAACAATAGGATTCGTCACAGTCACTAACTCTTTCACCGTACCAAATTTCGGCTTAATATCTTGAAAATTGCGACCAGTACTTAGCTAAACGCAAAAATGTCACACACAATGGACATTTTCTGGGCCCCAAAAAAAGAAAACGGTGAGAGATATCAAAAAATCGTTTTGAGTAAAAAAAGTTGCATACCGCGGAGATCTTACACCTATACTTATAACATTTTTCGATACGATCAACCGTTTCCGAGATATATAGATTCCAAAAAAAGTTTGAAATTCAGGGCCCCCAAAAAAGAACCAGCCCTGCACCGATCTTAACGCCCAATAATAGGATTCGTCACAGTCACTAACTCTTTCACCGTACCAAATTTCAGCTTAATATCTTGAAAATTGCGACCAGTACTTAGCTAAACGCAAAAATGTCACGCACAATGGACATTTTCAGGGCCCCAAAAAAAGAAAACGGTGAGAGATATTAAAAAATTGTTTTGAGAAAAAACGTTGCATACCGCGGAGATCTTACACCTATACATTTAACATTTTTCGATACGATCAACCGTTTCCGAGATATATCAATTTTAAAAAAAAGTTAGAAATTCAGGGCCCCCAAAAAAGATCCGGCCCTGCACCGATTTTAACGCCCAACAATGGGATTCGTCACAGTCACTAACTCTTTCACCGTACCAAATTTCAGCTTAATATCTTGAAAATTGCGACCAGTACTTAGCTAAACGCAAAAATGTCACGCACAATGGACAATTTCAAGGCCCCAAAAAAAGAAAACGGTGAGAGATATCAAAAAATCGTTTTGAGTAAAAAAGTTGCATACCGCGGAGATCTTACACCTATACCTTTAACATTGTTCGATACGACCATTCGTTTCCGAGATATATCGATTCCGGAAAACAGTTAGAAATTCAGGGCCCCCCAAAAAGATCGGGCCCTGCACCGATTTTAACGCCCCACAAAAGGATTCGTCACAGTAACTATCTGTTTCACCGTACCAAATTTCAGCTTAATATCTTGAAAATTGCGACCAGTACTTAGCTAAACGCAAAAATGTCACACAAAATTGACATTTTCAGGGCCCCAAAAAAAGAAAACGGTGAGAGATATCAAAAAATCGTTTTGAGTAAAAACGTTGCATACCGCGGAGATTTTACACCTGTTCTTTTAACATTATTCGATACGACCAACCGTTTCCGAGATATAACGATTCCAAAAAACAGTTAGAAATTCTGGGCCCCCAAAAAAGGTCCGGCCCTGCACCGATTTTAACGCCCAACAATAGGATTCGTCACAGTCACTAACTCTTTCACCGTACCAAATTTCGGCTTAATATCTTGAAAATTGCGACCAGTACTTAGCTAAACGCAAAAATGTCACACACAATGGACATTTTCTGGGCCCCAAAAAAAGAAAACGGTGAGAGATATCAAAAAATCGTTTTGAGTAAAAAAAGTTGCATACCGCGGAGATCTTACACCTATACTTATAACATTTTTCGATACGATCAACCGTTTCCGAGATATATAGATTCCAAAAAAAGTTTGAAATTCAGGGCCCCCAAAAAAGAACCAGCCCTGCACCGATCTTAACGCCCAATAATAGGATTCGTCACAGTCACTAACTCTTTCACCGTACCAAATTTCAGCTTAATATCTTGAAAATTGCGACCAGTACTTAGCTAAACGCAAAAATGTCACGCACAATGGACATTTTCAGGGCCCCAAAAAAAGAAAACGGTGAGAGATATCAAAAAATCGATTTGAGTAAAAAAAGGTGCATACCGCGGAGATCTTACACCTGTACATTTAACATTTTTCGATACGACCAACCGTTTCCGAGATATATCGATTCCAAAAAACAGTTAGAAATTCAGGGCCCCAAAAAAGATCCGGCCCTGCACCGATTTTAACGCCCAACAATAGCATTCGTCACAGTCACTACCTCTTTCGCCGTACCAAATTTCAGCTTAATATCTTGATAATTGCGACCAGTACTTAGCTAAACGCAAAAATGTCACACAAAATGGACATTTTCAGGGCCCCAAAAAAAGAAAACGGTGAGAGAGATATCAAAAAATCGTTTTGAGTAAAAAAGTTGCATACCGCGGAGATCTTACACCTGTACATTTAACATTTTTCGATACGACCAACCGTTTCCGAGATATATCGATTCCAAAAACAGTTAGAAATTCAGGGCCCCCAAAAATTATCCGGCCCTGCACCGATTTTAACGCCCAACAATAGGGTTCGTCACAGGCCCCAACTCTTTCACCGTACCAAATTTCAGCTCGATATCTTGAAAATTGCGACCTGTACTTTGCTAAACGCAAAAACGTCATGCACATACGTACGTACATACAGAAAGACTTTTTCCAATATACCACGGCTATATGAAAGCCTATAGGATCTTTAGATCCGGCTTTCATAACAAGCGAGCAGTCCTAGCCTTGGAATTGTGATCTTTTTCAAAGGTGCAATCCTAGATTTAGCTTGCAACAACTGAACCGACACTCTCCTGCTGTCTTCACATCTCAAGAACACCACGGCTGCATAGGATGACTTTGATGCGTCGCAAAAGACGTGTAGAACACACGAGTCTGTCTCCTTCATTGAAGTCGATCTTGGGATTCTTACATCCGATAAAATTGGAAGATCCTCAACCCATCTCAAAATTTTGTGGGACATCTCTTCTGGAAGTTCAGCTTCCCAGCCTAATTTGCTTTTCCAGCTTTCTTGGAGAAGTATTTTAGGGCAAAGAGTAACAGGAGAGGTGAAGCCTATTGGATCGAAGACTCTCTGCGCTGTGGATAAGATATTTCTTCTTGTAATTGCTCTTTGAGGGTAGCTTATCCCACTGACATCGCAGTACAACTTATCTTCTACCTTATCCCACAGTAGTCCAAGAACTGGTGACGGTTTGGCAGTACCTTCGGTGCATAAGGCTGTATGCTCCCAACCTCTCAGGTCAAACTTCCCTTCAGCCATTATTTCCGTAGCTTGTCCAGCAAATGTATGCAGCTCCTCTTCTGAATTGACAGACATGACACAATTGTCAACATAAAACGAGTCCTTCAGTGTTTCAGCCACTCCTTTTAAAGGTGTTCATACTTACTCAAGTGATGCTGGATAACTGCTCCCAGGAGGAATGGGCAGCAGTTTACTCCAAAAACAACTCTACGATGTCTCAATATTTTTACCTTCTTCTCTTTGACATTTTCCCACCAGAGAAATCGCAGACAGTCACGGTCTTGTTCGTCCACAGAGATTTGTAGAAAGGCCTGCTTGATATCGGAAATGACACCAATTTTCCCTTGTCGAAACTTGAGCAAAATCTTGGGGATTAAATCCAGCAAGTTCGGTCGTTTTGCCAAACAGTCATTTAAAGAGCAGCCCCCTTTCTGCTTGCAGGATGCATCAAAGACTGGCCTCACACTCGTCGTTGAATTGTCTTTGAAGACTCCCCGATGCGGAAGATAGTGCCCACGTTTCTGTTGCTCGTCATCTTGAACCACTCCTACCACGCCCTCATTCAACCAGTTTTTCAATACTTCATCATAGTCATCAAACTTCTCTGCCACTTCAAGTTTCGTGGTTGTAACTATTAACCTCTTCTCCGCTACCACTCTGTTATCAGGTAGCTCTTCCCGACCATCCAACCAGGGAAAACTAACCTCATACTTTCCCTCAGGATCCCTCTTCACAGTTCTCTTGAAGTGATCTCGCACAGCTGTCTCGATTTCCTCATTTGTTTGGCTTTCACAGGGATCCACAATTCCCAGGGCATCCAACTTCCATAGGTCCGGCAGATGACTAGTGCGAGTCAAAAGGGTAGTTATCATGGCAGCAAGGGTATTTGTGCCAGACTTGTCCATCACTTTACCCATTACGACCCTGCCTAATTTTGTTTGCACAGCAGTGAGTCCACACTCTAATTCTTTTACAGTTCCAGTGTACAGCTTCCCTAGTGCATCCGATCCTATCAGGATTTCAATTGGTGGCTGTCCAGCTCCGACATCTGTGAGGTGAATCCCCTTCCTCCTCAATTCTCCCATGCAAGTACTTAAATATGGCCGTGAGATTGACCCACATATTATTGGTTGGTCTAAAACTTGAATTATGCAGGAATAGTTATCTACCAAACTCTTCAAGAGAACATCATAACATTGGTGCTCCATTTTCTTGGATGAACCCCCTCCAAATAAAGCATGTATCACGACTTCTGATTTGACTGGTTGATAACCCATTTCCCGCGCAGTACTTTTCAATATGTATGACCGCTGTGAACCGGTATCGATGAGTGCTCTTACGGTCCGTCTCCTCCCATAGGCCTCAAGATTCACTAGCAGGGTCTGAAGAACTACATCCGAGGAGCACTGACTTGCAAGCGAGGTGTTCTGGTTTTGTACTGTCTTTTCCTCACATTTTTGGTCCTTTTGCTTGACTTCCCAGCTGTGGACACATGATGGTGCAATGCTTCTTAGAACAGACAATGCAGCTCACTTTACCTTTACAATCTTTAGCACGATGTCCTGGCTTCAGACAGACGAAACATCCCTTGTTTCTCTTTAACATATCCTGCTTCTCACTTAGAGACAACCTCTGTGCTTGAAAACACTCCTTACTCTCGTGTGGTTTTCCGCAGAACACACGCGTCAATGTATACTTCTTCTGCTCACCGGAGAACAAGTCTGTTGCAGTAGGTACAGTTTTATCAGGTTGCTGCTTCTTCTTATATCTTTGTGGACTAACCTCACTCAGTCTGAAGCCCGCTTTCGCCAAACAAATTCTTTTTTCTCCTTCAACTTCCTTCCTGAGGAATAGCATTAATTGCTTCAACCGGTCTCCATTGATTTTACTTCCACCCTCTTCATTATCAATTGTCATTGGACTTCTCAGCCACACCCTAAGAATATCTTCAGGGATGCAGGACTCCACGAGCGGAAGGAGCATGGCAGCATATTTGTCTGAAGTCATACCAATTGACTCTAAAGCACGCAGGAAAGATTCTAGGTTATCATATAGGCGAGCTGTGTCACGCTTTCCTCTGTCTTCAGTGGCATTCTTTATCACTAGTGACAGGAGTTCTCTTACATAATATTCGATAAGCAACTCTTCTTTTCCAAATCTATTCTTCAGGTTCTCTATAGCCTTATTATAGTTCTCCGCAGTGGAAGGGAAGCTATCAACAATCTCCCGAGCTCTTGAGCCTTCTGTGGTAGCCTGATCAGGTACTGGAATTTGTCCTCATTTTCCAAATCCCCGTGCTCGTGAATTCGCCTAAATTGGCTCCAAAAGCCAGGATAGTCTTTTATATCCCCACTGAACTTCTTTAATTCAATTTTGAGTAACCTAAGTTTTCGTCTGCTGGAGTTTGAGAAAGAAATGACCGACTGCCCATTGTTTGTGATTTGGACACCGGTATGTTGCCTCACAATAAATTGTTCTACTTTCACACGTGCACGATCCATGTCCTCATTGTACTTCTCTACACTCTCGTATTCTCGTTCAAATTCACCTTCAGATTGATCAGTGTCTTCTAACATTAATGCTGCCACCTGTTCATTGAGGTTATGTAAGTCGGTAGTTAACCGTTCCAGAGTTGTTAATTTGCTTCTTACAATTTCTTCTTTACAATTTTCTTCATCATTTAATACTTACAACAGGTCATAATAATTCTTAGTGAACCTTGTTCTCACAGGTTTTCGCCTCTTTACAAGCACTTCCATTGTTAAAATTTATGAATATAACCAGATCGAGACTTACCAATATCTGCGTTATTAATCACGCCAGGGTCACCACTATTTTAGGAACTGAAATAGGACTACCCGTCTTATTCTTTCCACTTACAAAACATAATTTATTCTTTCACTTTTAATACAGTACACCATGCTTATGCTCTAGCCATTTTCATAACTGATATCCACAGGGATTTGGCAAAATGCCCTGTCTATTTACAAAGAATAAATACTTAGGATATTAGAATTCACTTCACTGTTCTGTCAACACCACCTAGAGAGAAAACCTTGCGATATGAAGTTGACAAGCGAGTGACGTCACGGAAGCCCGCCCGTGGACATTGAGACATAACATTCGAGTTTGCAGGTTATGGTATGGTTTCCGCGTGTTGTGTGTTGTGTTTACAGTCCCAGGTACTGATTTTCTCAGATTTCCTACCCGGTTATACTTAATGGTTATCAGTGCAGTGTAAAGTTGTGCCTATTAAGAGCAGTGTTAGAAATTGTAAAGGCAATTACGCCAATGGACCGAAAGTAAGCGTTTTCTCATTTCCTAATGATGAAGGTGAAAAGTCGAAATGGATACGAGCTATTCACCGCAAGGATTTTATTCCTACGAAATATTCTATGGCACGTGTTACATCAATACTTATGCTCCAATTCTCACAAGTTTAGTGTAATGGGAGGAAGGAACTTTGTAACCAAGTCTCTTTTCTTGTAGGTGTGTGCCATCCATTTCAAGCCACATGAGATTCAATAGATCACTAGTATGTATGATTAAAAGAATGGAAAGCTAGTAACTGCTCCGTTGTATAAACCGAGACTGATTAGAGGTTAGTTAGCAGATAGTCCTACCCTTAAATTTTAGCATAGGCTAGCTCTTCTGATCACGAAAATTCATTTAGATGTAGAAGTCAGAATTTTCTAACCTAAATTATGTGCTACAGGCTAATGTCGTAGGTTAGGTTTATTTGTTTCATGGGGCTATCAATTTCAAGTGTGAGGTATAAGTGGGTGTTAATATGGATAGTATTCACATTTCTATTGGGGTTTGAATTGCAAGCTAACTGCATGAGGTTAGAGACCGATAACCTGTAGCAGGCCCTGATTAATCTTTTTTTTTCTATTGCAGTAATCTAATTCATTACATTTCTTATAGCGGTGGGGGAAGAGGTGTGTGTGAATTAGGTTGGAGATTGAATAAATTTAGAATAAATAGAGTAATTAATGTAATGCAAGACTGTGATAAAATGATTGTGTCGTAAGTTAATGTTCGAATTAAATTCCTAGGAGCAGTCCCATCTCAGTTCCCCAACTGCCCAGAGTATTTAACTGACACTGCAACAGTCTGCCGAGAAGATCCAAATGATAGGAGGCGTAGGATTGATAATGAAAGTTTATCGAAGGCTCTCGCTGAAAGTATGCAGACATTGGCGGACAATCTGGAAGCAGTTTCATTTAGAAACTTTCAGGAATTGAAGGTGAAGTTAAACAGTGTGAGTCTTCATCCTGAGTGGAATTGCATTAGAGAGGAATCTTGTATATATTTTATTTTAATGAAGGAAAATCCTAATCCACACTTGCGTTGCTGCATTAAGATAACAGAAGGTTTGAGTGCCTCCTTGTATGTATCGAATACAGAAGTGAAACGTTGTAATAACATGTCTTTACCAAGACAGTTAGGTACAGTGCTAGAAATGGAAGAACTTATTAGGAATGCCCATTCAGTGTATGCTGGTCCTGATGCATATGAACAACAAAGTGTTGTGGATACTATATCTGTTATGGACAGTTTATTTAAGAACTTGGAGAGTAAGTTCCCTAGGAGAAGAAGGATACATTAGACTTCTTAAAAGAGCAAGTTCACTTGCTAACAAAGTGTACCGTAAAGTGAAAAACTATTCCGGGGAATTGCTTGTATTCTCATACAGACAGATAACCTAGAAGCTTGATTTGGAAAATATCGCCAACTGGCAGGGAGCCAGTACAATATTTCCCTGAGGCAAGTGTTTGAGGTGGAGAATAAATTGCGCCTTCAGAGCATCCTGAACCTCAATGCTGCAGTGAGCGAGTATTTTGAAGGAGAAAAGACATGTGACATAAGTGCTTTTGATGCTTGTGTTGCTGATGATAGTGATGTAGAAGTCCTACAAGATGAGTATTGGCCTTTCTTACACTACATCAGTGGTTATTGCTCGTATGTTTTTTTAAAGCGATATGATTGCAATTATTGCAAAGTCTTTATTTGCGATGAGGCAGGCCAGAGTGATCACGCCAGCCTAATAAATGACAATAAGTGAGGAGGACTATGCTATCCGCATGCAGATGTAGTCAACTGTGCTGCATTTACTTTTGTTGTTATGAGTAAGCTACTCAATAGCTACAAGACAGAATTTTTGCATCACTGCAACCAGCGGAGTGTTTTGGTGAATGTAACACAAAGATGTCTGCCCACTGTACTGTTTATGGGGCACAGCTGCCCAAAGCATGTCAGGGCATTAATTGAAAAGACAGTACTGGGCACTGCCAGTAATATCTTGATTAATAATTTTGTACACAATGTTAACGACAGGTTTTCACCCAAAACTTTGGCTCAGCATAAGAGGAGGAAGCTTGTCCAATAATTGTTCATGGCCGTTCAGTAGAAATTAGGAAATTTACAATATTCTTTCATTGTATGTACAGTGTCGTTATCATTGTGCGGCCCGGTAATCACGGCAAGCTGAGCCGGAGTTGACTGGCACTGATCGTGGGCACGCGTACAATGTTCAGTCGGTGGTTGGCGCACACTTGAACACTTTTACCAACCATGTTCAATAATATGTACAGTGCTCATAGTCGATGCCGAAAATGTCCTCCCTCTCTTGTAACACACACCTGACATCTTCTGATGAAAGAATGGACAACAATCTCGGCAATTCTGCTAGGTTTGTGCCGTGTCTTGTGTGGTGTTTCGCCTAGGACACCAAGCTAGCTCATCAGCTGGCTCTTGGTGTCCCCGTTCTGTAAGAACACAACGTTGTCTGTTTTAATGTTTATTATTTACGGTGCCTGTTATCTTGAATCGTTTGGCGAGCCTCCTAATTTTACTGGCATTACGCACAGGTCTTCCTGGAAACTTGATTCGACATTTTCATCTTGTTTCAGAACAAGACTTTCTGCTTTTCATATACGAATTATGGATATACACACGTTCGTGCAATGTGATTTGGTGTCTATGCATGACCAACAATCACAGTAATCACAATACTCACTAAACGTGCAACACTAACTTCTAAACTTTGCAGATACACACCCATATAAATGACAAAACGCGTGTGATCTAACGATATGAGTCAGCGGAGCAGGGTAATGCGAGGTCCACTCGTTCCGCACCTGACCAGCCAAATGACGCCATAGTTTGCCACGATTTCCAGGGCGCACTAAGATAATGACCCTCTGGTTCAATTAATATTCTGTTACTTGATCCACTTCTGTGCATGGCTAATTACTAATCTGTAAGTATAGCAGTGGCGGCTGGTGGATAATTGTTATGGGTGTTGTCCTTTTCATTAATGGGGGGGGGGGGGGTAAAAGACTGCTTGATATCAAAGAAATCTGTATTCAATTGCGCGGTAAAACGGATGTACCTCATTCATCACGAATGCCGCAGTTCAGAGAACATCACATTATCACTGGATCACCGGATTAAATAGTTAGGTAACATGAAAACCTGCAAGACATGGTATCGGCAGTTGACGGAGCATCTCAGATGTCTCCGTCCGCTCCTCGGCTCCCTTGTTGCAATCAGCGGGCAACGGCCAGCCGAGTTAACTGTTGGGATAGGACCTACTCGGTCTAGCATCTCTGCCATACCCTTCACTATTGAGATCTGGTCGGTGCTCGGGCCTGGCAACGAGCACTCCTAGACGGTTGGCGCGCTTTGCTTTCTCAGACAGTTCACAGTAACTTACTATAAGATTTCCTGAATTATTAAAGAACAGAATTATGAATTCCTATACATATAAAAGGAAACGTACAGCTTTTATTACTAAAAATATTATTACGGTATTAATTGTTTTTCTTGAATTAATCTGGTCGATGTGCATCACTGCAACCTTATTACCGGCCGCCACTGAAGTATAGGATGAACAATCAATTGGCATTTACAATAGGTAGTGTAGTGTTAGCACACCAAACGTTGAACTGATTGCAAGAAGTTGTCCTAAAGTGGAGATGTCAGTTTAAAATGCAACTAATAAACTCTGTGTACAGTCACATTAAACGTCCAGTCCAGAAAGTGGTAAATAGCTCTGAAAGCAGCAGAGTGTTTTGGAGAATGGTGGTTGTAAAGCGAAGGTTAGAATGGAGAGGGTAAGTGTACGCTTTAAATGGGATATTTCATGCAATTTTAACGTACAATTTCTAAGAGGGTATTTGTTTCAATTTCACAGATAAAATGGAACACAATCTGGAATGAAGTCTTGCAAGTTTCTTTCATCTAGTTTCATTGGATGAACGTTAATGTAGGCCTATTTTAAAAGTTGTAATCTAATGTAACATACATGCTAGAGAGTATTTTTAGGAAGTGTTCGCATAAGGACTGTTGAAGGTGCAAATGCCTAAAAATGTATCCACCATGTAAATAATATAATATTAATTCTAAATGAAAGTAAAACGCAGCTTATACACTTGCCTCAACATTGAAATTAGGAAACCTGATCAATACTGCACCTCATATATGTTATGTGCTAAAGTACATAAATATGTGTTGATATTTATTGCTCTTTTTATAAACGGTTGCTATATTCTGACAGAGCTTGCATCTCGTTGAACTGTCAACAAGGCGTACTCTAGCAGCACACACTGTTGATAAAAAAAAACATTCATCGGGGCGTGTTATGCTGTAACCATTTTCAAAAACCATTGATCTGGATGCGTTAGGCTGTAACCATTGTCAAAAATCATTGGATTAGACAAAACGAAGGTTAGAATGGTCGGGTGTAGGTGCGGCCTTGGCCATGCGCAGCTAATGGGACACGGTTGACACAAAACCATTGATCTGGGTGCGTTAGGCTGTAAACATTTTCAAAACCACAGTTGTGCGAAAAAAAAAACAAATATTTACTATTGTTGATCATAGAATCGCCAATTGAAGTTACAGATCGTTATGAGGCAATTTCCACAATCCATGGTGAATAAACGATTCAATTCGGCGCACGATGTAATGAACTAAGTGCTGCTGAATTGGCGCTTCTTTGTTTTTCATAGTACCATAAGGGCGAGGTTGGCAGAACTGTCATGGTACTGTTTTGATGACGATTGATTTGAACAATAGCGCTGACAGCTGTAATTTTCTCTATATAAGTCGTGTTCCTATTTGGGATGGCTGGGTGGGTGACAGACAGCGGAGGAGGAAATATCTATTAAAACATCGCTCCCTGATTTATTTCTCATCGTTTCATAAGGTATTTTGGCTAATTCATGTATTTTAGAGAATTTTATAGCGCCTTCTATCTTCATTCATAGCTACCGTTGATTTCAATTTGAATTGTCACTACTGAACCTCATATATGTGCTAAAGTTGCTATTTTAAAAACGGCTGCCATGTTTCTACAGCGCTTGCATCTCGTTCCACTGTCATCACGGCTCACGCTAGCGGCACGCACACATTGTTCCCAACATGTGAGATACAACATCACTGTTGATCAAAGAAATCATCGGTATGCGTTAAGCTGTAACCATTGTCAAAACTCATTGATCTGGGCGCGTTAGGCTGTAACCATTGTCAAAATACATTGGATTGGACAAAACGAAGGTTAGAATGGTCGCGTGTAGGTGCGACTTTGGCTGCGCGCAGCTAGCGCGGCACGGTTGACACAAAACCATTGGTCTGGGCGCGTTGGCTGTAACCATTGTCAAGAACCATTGGATTGGGCAAAACTAAGGTAGAAGGTCGGGTGTAGGTGCGGCCTTGGACGAGCGCAGCCAGCGGGGCACCATTGATCTGGACGCGTCAAAAACCATTGGATTGGACAGATCGAAGGGTGTTGGTGTGGCATAGTACCGTAAGGGCGAGGTTGGCAATACCGGTTTGATGATGATTGATGTGGACAATGGTGGCCACAGCTGGAATTCTGCCTACATAAGTCGTGATGCTATTTGGGATGGCTGGGTGAGTCACAGACAGTAGACATCTATTAAAACATCATTCCCTGATTTATTTCTCATCGTTTGATAAGGTATTTTGGCTAATTCATGTACTATAGAGAATGCTATCGCTCGTTCTACTTTCATTCAGTGCTACCAATATAATAGGGAATACTACAATTTTGTATTGAAAAGTAGAAAGGATCTTATGAAAAGGCTATATTTATTTAACTAGTGAAGGATCATGGTCATCTTTCAGTTTTTTTTTATTTTTACAAAACAGCACAGTTTGTGTAACATAGAAAATATGAGAACAACATGTTTTTGCAGATGACTCACTGTATTCTGTTGAAAACAAAGTGCTAAGATCACTGGTAATTAGCATGTTTTATGTATTGTCGGGTAAGCTTATGCCATGCCTGATATTGTAAATATTGCCATATGAAAACTGTTACTGTAGGATTACTCTATATCAAGTGTTTGTTTCTAAATTATTACCACATCATGCCCCTATATGAATCATCAACAACAAAAAGTTTCCTCTTTTGTAAATGTTCTCATGTCTCATGACTGCTGCTCTGTTCCGTTTCAGTAGGTAACCTTTTCTGTCACAGGCATGCCATTACTAGCCTGTTTTCATATCTCGCATGAAAACTTTCTGTGGCTAGTTGTTGTTTTGTAAGTGGGTTATGACATCACTGTCATCAGCCATGTGAACTTGGATATGGGTAGAATTTGTATGTGTGTATTGTGATGCTAGAATTGGGAAGGTTAGGTATTGTAGTTTTAAGGGGTGGAACTACGAGGTCATCTGCCCTTGGGAAGGAGGTGACCATGGTCTTCTGCTAGGAACAATCCCAGCATTTACCTGGAGGAGAAAGGAGAAATCGAACCCACTTCTTCTCAGTTCAGTTTTAACTCATGAGGCTGAGTGAATTTCGTTTCACACTCAAATCAGAATTGTATTTTTAGGGGCAGATGACCTCGTAATTGCGCCCCTTAAAACAACAATAATCAACAATAACTAACTAGAATTATATTTCTCGGCAGAGATGGGAATCAAACCTAGACCTTTGGACATATATGATTGACTATACTGTAGATATTAATTTCTGTTTTAACTGTTACAGATTAATTAGTTATTTGTTGTTGTGTAGTCGACATCTCACGTTAAAATGGGGTGAATATTTTTCAAGTTTTCTATTGAATTCTTCTATATATCGCATTTATTGAGACATCAGTGTTTTCGGTCAAGTTCACACTCACAAGTTTCGAAATGCATACTTATCGATTATGATCGAAAACGTCGATTTATTAGCTAGAGTAATGTATCGATCGCATCAACTTCTGACCATATGTTTCATTTATGGTTACGTTATTTATTTATTCGCGTCTGTAGAACGTAATTTGACACATAAACACTCAGTCGCGTTTTCTCACAGGTTGTTCATAGCAGCAGTGCTGGGTAGCGCGCTCGCTGACGGCCAGAAGACTATGACGTCATAAATCGTATCGCAAGGCTTTCTCTCTAGGTGGTGTTGGTTCTGTTGACATTATGGTGTTTGAAGCCATATTTTCAGTGTTGCCTTAGTAAACAAGAGTTTAGTGCTTTTCAGTCGGTCAACACGAATGTACCCAAAAGAGATGGGTTATACCCTAATCCTGAAATAAATTACATGGGTACATTCGTGTTGACCGACTGAAAAGCACTAAACTCTTGTTCTGTTGACATTTTGAGTCCAAGTCCAACACTTTCAAAGCTTGACGAGAGTGAGTGAGGTTGCGGTTGTGAAGCATCCGAATCTTCTCCGGTACCACAAGAAAGCATCTGCACTTGTAGTTCCACCCAAATCCTTTCCGTGTCTTGTGCATTTTCGTGTAAAAGATTTTTGAAACGTGAATCCATATCAAACGCTAATTGGCTTAAACTTACACCTGTGGTCGGTTCTTCATCACTAATGTGAAATCGTCTTTTAAGAGCCCCAGAAATTGTCGATTTTAGAGTTTTTGATGTCTTGCTCTGTGACTCGTCATCCTCATTTTTTAATATTCGTGAGGTTGCGAATATTCGAATAATATTCGCTGTATTCGTATATTCGAATTGCGTATTCGACGCAATTCAAATATTCCGAGCCCTAATATTTATCACTTGTACGACCTAATCTGGAATTCGCCTCAGCAGTTTGGGATCCATATCAAGTAGGACTCGTCTATAAGTTGGAGATGGTACAAAGAAAGGCAGCTAGATTTGTGCTCTGATTGACTTTTAAATCCAGGAGCAGTGTGACCCGAATGTTTTTAAAGAAACTTGAGTGCGAATCGGGTGGGTATTACTACATAGGGGGTTTGTTTTGAAGCCCAGTCTAGCTTGGCTCTATTAGTTCCTACCGACAACGTTCAAAGGCCCTAGCAGTCATTTCAGGCCACCAGTCAGTTCTGTATGTCACCAATAGGTAGCGGGATAATCTTCGATTTTAATGAAACCTGTAGTACTTCCATCTAATTCAACATGTATTCCTATTTTGTAAGTAATATGACCGTCTCTGATCATGGGATTGCAAGAAAAACGCCATATTTTCTTTCTATTATATGAAAAAAGTTGGATGCGTAATGATCGATACTCTTTGATTCAGGTTTATCGATACAAGCGAATCCTATCGATTCTGTACGAACCGTATTTAAAACAAGTCTGCACGGTTATTTACATTCGTTCGGAATGTTTATTTTTTGATTTCTAGTGTTTAATGTAGTGGCACTCATCCGTACAATTTGTTAAAACATAATCTATCGGATTGGTGTCCATGACTGGTGGCTGCTGTAGAGTATGCTGATGGAAATCTGCGGTAATTATGCGTTTGCCTATTTGGAGAAAAAAATCTGCCATTTTTTAACCAGCGACGTTATTACGCTATACCTTCGTACAGTGAATAGTGACGATTTCTAGTTCTAATTATGATTCAAAACAGTGACAACAATTTGGAGTGTTATTTGGCAGTGTTAAACTAGTAGGTTATGTGGCCTGTGACAAGCGAAGCAACGTATCTAGGCAATAAATATTTGGATTTTCTGTTAACTAGTTTGCACAAATCTGTTACAAGTGACCAAGGACATGTTGGTTTAATATAGTGGTCTTTCTTTATTACCCATATGCTTTTCAGTGCTAGGTTTACCGTTCAGTGCTTTGTGTTAAATAAATTTGTGTTTTCACTTAACAAAAAACTGTCCACATTATGGAACATTAAAGATTAGTGTTGTGGAGATCGGCTCTTTATTTATTTACGTTTGTCTGCCAAATTATGGATTAGTAAAGCTGAATATAACCTTATGACTTGTTGGTGAGTACGGTACTGATTTTTTAGATATTAAATAAAGCTCCTTCACAGGAATTTGTTCTTTTATTTATTTATACTATGTATTCCTAGACTGTACCTTTCTAATCCAAGAATAATTCTGACCTTTTGAGCTGTAGGCGAGCATAATTGGGTGCTTGTTACTAGTGATGATTTACTAATCCTGCCCATATATTCATGTAAGTTTTCCATGTGGGTTGTGGTAGCTTGATACATGGATCTTGTCTTGTGCATTTCTAATACTGGTGTTGTTTTGGGTTGTATACTACCAATATCATGAGAAACATTCATTATTAAATGATCTGGGAGGGCTCATGTAGGTTTTTCCCTATCTGTACTTAAACATTTGGCCCCCTCAGGAGTATTGATTGTTTCTGAAAAGTGATAGATCGATGTTAATACAGCTAGATGAAGTTGGCCTGTTAGATAAACACTGACACAAGAGGCCTACCTATGTTGATGTCCTTGTGCTTACCCTCCAGATTAGGCTACAGTTTCTATAATAACAGGTAGGCCTATATCTGCATAGCTTATAATCAAGCTAATCAACAGTACGCATGTGACTTTCCTGAAATAACCTACTCATCATCACATCTTCATCCAAACCTTAATTTCACTTTGTGGTGATTTGTTTTGAAACCATGTTTTGTTGTGTGAGCAATATACCTGTAGGCTACTCGTATTATTGATAACGATGATTATACAAATAATAATCATTAACATAATACGGTCTTTCAATGATACTGAATATCGCAGCATGAAGGGTACCAGTAGCCTACGTCAACCATCATTTAAGTTAACTTAACTTAGTTGTTATTACATAAAAACTTAGAAACCATTTCTAGAGTATGAAGTAGGGAGAAAACAATACAAATTAAAAAGGGATAAAGTCTCTGCCCTTATTAAGTTCCCATGCATTATGAAGCTGACACAATAACAGGGGCAGATGACCTAGCTGTTCCACCCCTTAAGACTCCAATAACTAACCAACACTAGTACATTTTTCCAACAGAACTTGGAGCTTGTTACACGTCTTAATCCATGTATTTTAAACTTAACTTTTTACATTACAATAGCCTTGGCGTAATGAGTTATTGCGACTGCTTTGAATTAATAATGCCATAACAGCAAATGTTACCCCCCAAGCAGCAGATAGCCTATGGTATGTTGTGAGAGTAGGCTACTTTTCTCAACCTGTACGGTAATGGTGTAATATTGGTACTGGTACCTGATAGGAATTATTGGGTGCAATTTTCAATGTTGTTATTTCAACTAGGCCTATTAGTTGCAAATTTCAATGTTGTTGCTTTATTTGAAGTTGGCCTATCGGGTTATCAATATTCTGATGACTTAATTAATTAACGGTATCTTTTTATATTTCTTATTACAATATCCTAATGAGGTATTATGGTACCCTAGGCCCTATGCCATAAATGCAACATGCTATCAAATATATCACAGGGGGAAGAAATCGTCTATTATTAATATACCGGTACTGGAAGAGACTAATTACTAAAATATGACCATAATAAGGCAAGGGAAAGAAAGAAGGAATGACAAAGTGGAGGGGTGGGATGGAATAGGTTAGTGAAAAGGGAGGGGCAGGCACAGGCCACGAGGGGAGGGGGTCCAGTAGGGCGGGTCACGGATGGATCACGCTCGAAAGTGCATCGCCGCGCCATCCCATATTGTCGGTTGGAACTAGCACCGAGCAATAGGTTGGCGTCAAAATTTTGCATTAAGATGCATCTCGATCCATATATCCTTCTTGGTGCGAATCACTTGAGGCTAGGAAGATGAAATCTAGACTTTGCGCTACGTACAACACGT
Source organism: Meconema thalassinum (assembly GCA_946902985.2). NCBI lineage: Eukaryota > Metazoa > Arthropoda > Insecta > Orthoptera > Tettigoniidae > Meconema > Meconema thalassinum. The sequence goes on along the minus strand of OX336399.1, from coordinate 187,787,168 downwards.
ATGCAAATCGACCAGCATGGGGTGAGCTTAGCAAACATATAGGAAAGCCAACTTTCATGAGTAGGAGTGATCATTCTTTCAAAGTTAAGGGCCGAACACAGCGTACAAATTCTTCTTCTGCGCGAATGGGTCTCCTAGGACCACGCGGACTCAACGCTTATTGGCCTTGATGTTTGCCCAATAACTCTTCATGCACAACGATGGAGCGAGTCTTCGTTGCTGCGACCAGACGTATCTGGTAGGTCTTCTCTCTTCTACCTCAAAACCCCGTGTGAGTTATTTTCCTAATTTCCTCTCGATCCTTGAGATTGGGAAAACCTAATTCAGCCAAGTCCTTTTCCGTCTGTTTGTACCAATTGGACCTTATTGGTAAATATCCTTTCATAAACTGTGCCATTGATAACAGGAACTCTCTACCTGCCGCAGTGTTGGAGCCTTTCCCTAAACATCTCGAAAGAATAGAGAATGTCAAGTCACAATTCTTAAAATATGTGCTGAGAGTTGGAAAGATGACCCCGACAAGATTGGTATACGAGCTCGCGAAGAAAACCTTCTACATAGAAGAACTCAAGCTGAAAATACCATCTACAAATCTATTAGAGTGTAGAAAATCAAAGAGAGATCGACCCAGACTTATATATCACCGACGCCAGAACGTGGAGGAACGAGAATCTAGAACAAACAACAAGACTCGCCAATCTTGGCTTCCATCATAAGATTTGCTTAACCAGATCTTAGCATAGCCCGAGTGACAAATGTGTACTGTGTATCAAGTAAGTTACAACACGCCCCAATTAGTGAATACAGTAGAAATTACTGCCCATTTGGGCGATTCTTCCTCCTTTATTGAGTGTTTAGTTGTTTCAATAAAGGAAATCATTCATTCCTTTACTCAGTAAAACAGGATATCTCAAGTTATTTCAGGAGAAAACCATAAATACTCATGCACAGCAGATCAAAAAAATTCAGTATTTAGCTTTTAAAAATCTAGGCCTACTTCATCCGGTGAGAAAAATTTGGTCGCTGTGCATGGCTGCAACATTACCACTGCTGCCACTGCCTGGTGTCACTCATGGCACCACTCTTAAGGGTAGAGCTAAACCTTGATCCCTATTTCCACACATATTTTGCAATGAGAAATCTTTCCATAACAATCTTAAATCAATTCATAATTTATTGCCACCAAAATATATGTGTAAAAATGCTGCACATAACAAATTGTTGCTAGAGTTGGCAACATTGGAGAAGAGCAACTTCCCTCGTGTCAGTTGTAACTCTTTAGTCGGTCAACACAAATTTGCCCAAGGACTGGGTGGGATATAATACGGTGGAAAACCATTCGTCCGCCGCTCCGGTAGATCCGTCCATGCATGAGCCAAAATTGCCTCGACTCATAGAGGTGACTCACTACCCGTCGCACCATTGTTGCTTACAGGTACTTGTTGTTATCGCGCGAGGGGCGTGATGGCGCAGCGGTCAAGCTGTTGGCCTCTCACCAAGGTGGACCAGGTTCTATTACCGGTCAATGCATGTGAGATTTTCGAAGTGAAATGCCATGTCCTGTGGTTCAGATTCCACGTAAAAAGGAGGTCCCGTACAGCTACAAGCTCCCTTCTTTTTGTTATCACTTGTCCGTTTAGTGCTCCGTCATCTCTCATGTCAATTTTGTCCGTGTTTTGTACAGTGCGTACTGCACTGTGAAGTTTTTAGTGCTTACTGTTAGTTGGTTTTACGACATTGTTCTTCTGTGCTCGTTGCAGCACTGCACAGTAATTTGTTTACTGTACATTGTGTGTGCTTTTCCAACATGTCAGGAGTGAAACTTAAACACGTTACTATTTAATTAAATGAAAAATAATCGCAGTGCTACGAAGACTAAACAAAGGGGAATCACTCAAAAAAATTACCAAGGAACTCAATGTAGATGTTATGACAGTAAAAGATTGGAGAAGAAATTGGAAAGATATTCAATCATGTAACTTACAATGACGATAGATGGTTGAAACGGTCTTAAGAATTGCAAATCATTAAAGATATTTAGGAATATTTGATTCCTAATTGGTTCGTATTGACATATTTAGTTATAGTTTCAATTAATTAAAACATACTTTATTCCGTCTAGTCATTTCTATTTATAGTGTTTCTTTTTCACTTAAGTTATTAACTTAGTACATGTTTTTTGAGGTTTTATTCCAAATAGAATTTTCCCCTTCATCAGCTAATTGTCTAGTGTTTTTAATTAATTGAAACTATATCAAACTTTGAAGAAGCCTAAAATTGAACAATGTGTAGCATTGTGGATGTGGCTCTACCAAGAAAGAAAGGTACCCCGGTATCTTGAGTTCTGAGTAATTTTTTAAAAATGTATATGAGTATTTTTCTGTACTTCCTGATAATCTGACCTTTTATGCGTTCCAACCAAACCCTCAGTCCCAAAGGTGACGGATTACAGGGGTTGTATTGCACGTAAATAATAAGTAAATAACTTAACACTCCTGGAAAAAAAAAAAAATACATGTAATAGTTCTGATGATTACTGTAGGCTATATCCTAAAATTGCCGGGGCGTGGTGGCTCAGCGGTCTAGCTGTATGCCTCTCACCAAGGCGGTCCGGGTTCGATTCCCGGGCTATGCATGTGAGATTTTCGAAGTGAAATGCCATGTCCTGTGGTTCGGATTCCACGTAAAAAGGAGGTCCCGTGGCTCATAATCACAAGATTCACGGTCACGTAAAACTACAATCTTCCTTCCTTCCTTTCCTAAAATTGCAGGTGCTCACTTCAGAACAGTAGACTCGTTGTTTGTTGTTTGAGTCTTCAGTCTTTTGACTGGTTTGATGCAGCTTTCCATGCCTCCCTGTCCTGAGCTAATCGTTTCATCTCTACATAGCTACCACACCCTACATCCGAGGCAATCTGTTTAACATATTCTAACCTTGGTCTACCCCTACAGTTCTTGTCCTCGACCCTTCCTTCCATAACTAAGCTTGCTATTCCTGGGTGTCTTAGTATGTGTCCTACCAACCTATCTCTTCTCTTCATTAGCAGTCGCCAGAAACATCTCTCCTCTCCCACTCGTCTTAATACCTCTTTGTTTGTAACCCTATCTACCCATCTGATCTTCATCATTCTCCTGTAGACTCATCAGACTAGTAATACTATTGGATCATCAGTTGGTATTGTACACCTCATCTCTTTGTAAATGTAATTGATACAGATTGGTTCCATAAAAGTTTCTTCAGGCACAGGCCATCTACTTGAATCTGCCAGAGAGGCAATGTTTGAAAAAAGGAAGTTATTACATTGGCATTGCTTGTGGCATGACAGCTTCCTTGTAGTGGTGTATGCAGTATGTACTAGCGAGTGTCTTGGTGAGGTGTGCACTGGGGGGAAACGCTGGAAAAATATGTTGAGAAACCAAGACAATTTCAGTTTCTTTGTATTTTAATTCATACTCATCCGGAGTACTGTATGAAATCCATAAGTTTCTTTGGAAAAATAGACTATCATCCAGCACACTATGTCCATGTGACATTTTGCAGTGGAAGATATTCATTTTGATATAACACAGGCCTGCAAAAAAGAAAATATTTCTGTGGTAAAAACATAAATTGGTGTATTGATTAACCTCCCTGTGCTGAATTCAAAAATGCTTTCTGTTTATCCTTATGACATCTGGGTAATTGGCAATAGTGAGAAATTTGATTTTGATTATAATAATAAAAATGGAATTTACTTACTCTTCCTCTCCTGGCTCCACAAACCGCAGTCTGTTCTTGGCCTCGTCAAGTACAGCGAGTCCGGGAATGTTCTCCGCAGCGCCTACATGTGTCTGAAAGAGCTAGCTACAGAAGTTACGTTGGCAGCACGGCTGCCGCTTGCATCATATTAGCCTTTCACGAATTGATTGCCGGCGGTCGAGATGGGAACTATTCTTTGTTTACTTGTGTCACACATCAGCCTGCTTCGTTGACAGGTACAGTTGCGCGAGTAGGATATGACTCAGCTCAAGTAGCCTCTGTCATCGTTTAACTGTCCGTGGTGACATGAGCTCCTATGATGCGCAATGCTGCTTGACTTATGTGCAGAATGCATACTGTCATCGCTGTGTTCCCTAATAACAAGCAAACCGTATACTTTGTACTCACCACAGCCATTCATAACAAATGCTGGAAGTGCTGATGACACATACGCTCGCTAATTGCAATACACTCGGACGATTTCGACAGGCTACATCCCACACGTGTGGGATTCACCCTGTCAAAGACACCATGCTACCAACTAAACCGATGAGGCAACCACTCACAGCTGCACGTAACCACTGCGGAGAACATTCTCGGGCGCCCTGTAGCTTCCTTCACCTCGTTCTGTCCTTGGCATCTTCCTCTCGCGCTCCTAGTAGCTGGACGTACTCGGCTACCTGGTCTCTCCATCTCAATTTTGGTCTGCCTATAGGTCTTCGTCCATCTGGCTTTTTCTCACACACTTCTCCCAGTCTACATCCCTGTTTTCTTCTTTACACGTGACCAGCACATCTCAGCCTTCTTGTCTTAGCTTCCGCAACAACATCGGGTTATTTATACCAACTGCTTTAAATCCTTGTTCTCTATCCTTCGCCACTCACCTGCTTCACAAATTGATCCGAAAATCTTTCTGAGGATTTTATTTAAAAAAACTGATTCCCTTTTGAAATTCAGAAGGGGAAGTAAAGCCGGCGGTCCCATTTCATAGATTTATGGCATGTTAAAGAACCTTCCACTAATTACACCTGTGTGAAGATAAATTATAGTAAGAACAAAGTTCCAAATGGTTCCGCCTCGTCAATTTGGAACTTTGTTCTTAATATAATTCAGTCAATACGGAAAAAATGTGCGACTCTCAGAGTCAAAAAATAAGATAAATTATAGGTTAAACATTTGACAAACGCTCTTAGGTTCCGACGTTCGTCGCCAGGAGCTGACTGCGATGCCATCTGGTAACCAAGTTCTGAACTAGTGGTCACTGACGGTGGCGTTTGGCGGCAAAAGTTGGAACTACTTGAAATAATTCTATGTTTGCAGTCTTTACTTGAATTGAAAACAGATAACACACATTAATACAGTCATCACAATTAACACCGGTTATCAGACAGATTCTATACTCACCCAAAGTACACAAGGCTACATGACCGCGTTGTCGCAGCCCCTAAACTGAGGAACCAACCATCAGAACATTAATCTCTATGAATGTGGCCTAATCTATCAGAAAATCATGCAGGCCTGTGTAATCAATATACAGAGTAGATTGCCCTCATGAAATCGATTTTTCTGGGGTTGTGGAACTACCAAGAGGCAAGTAAGGCAAAATTGTTGACGTTGGGGATGTTATGCTGTGTCATGTTTATATTGTTAGACAATGTTTCGCACTACTAGAGCTCGCGCCAGCCCGGAAGGCGGCCGGCTCTCTGGGATTTGCGCAGAGAGAGAAAGAGATACATGTCCAATGTTGCAACAGGGCAACCAGGTCCGAGCCCCACGCCGCAGGCTGCTGCCACGAGTTCCTGCTGTATGGCAACACCGTCACTTCGCTCATCGAGCCTGTCTCTTTCACGCTGCTTTACACCTGGCTTTCCTGACAGCACACTAGCTCAGATTCTCAAGACAGACTGACTGTGATTGGTGGGATGGAAGCGAGGCATGACGTAATGGTAGCGTTGTGTTCTGCGCACCGCCTTCCCGACTGGCTCGAGCTCTACTGTGATAGGCTTTATGAAGGCTAAGAATCAACTGCTCCAATCATCAGCTCGCAACTTGGCTGTACGGTGTCTCAACGATGGACCAACTGTAAAACAATACTCAAGGAAGGAGATAATATGACTGGAGTGAGACTAAGAAATCAGTAGCTGTGCAATAAAGCAATGATATACGGTATTGCAGAAAATGTAGAAGCCTTATAAAAATTAAGCAAAGTTTCATTTGGACCAATCTTACCACATTTTTGTCTTTGGGGTAGATACCCTTTTAGTTTTTCAACAAATTCCTTTGTTTTTTCACATGGCCAGTATTATCTTTGTCTCACCCCAGCCATACCTCTTTCTTTGTGTGTCTGTTGGTCCATCTTTGAGACACTTTGCATCGTCAGTCCCAGCCAAACCTCAATACAGCACACATCGGCCCATGAATGAAATGTTTGGTACACCACAAGATGATTCCTAGCCTTGGTACTACCCTGCCAGAGAATTGTTACCGCTAGACGTGGAGCCGGGCTATTGTGTATAATACATTACGTCAGCTCGCCATGTTATGGCTGCCACTGGCGGGTGAGGAGCAAGAGGGGGAACACACTTACAGTCATACAATGAGAACACACCGCACAAGGCATGACCCAGCACGAACCATGTACACACACGACATGCGGTGAGGTTTCGCTGGCGACGACTGCATATCTATCGCAGGCGTGTGGCTGGGCGGAGCGTATTAATTCCGATATCCGCCACCGGTAACAATTTGCTGGCAGGGTATCGGCTAATGATACAAACATAGCACGGCATAACATCGCCACAGCCCACGATTTCATTGATAATGGCATATAGGCAAATATTATCAAGAACAAATATATTTAAAAGAAGGCTATCAAAAAAGTGGCACATTTTTCAGTTTAGGCTCGCTTAGAATATATTTACAGTACTGTATATAGCTGAACCTAAGGACATAATTTCAACTTTTATATGCACTTGATCAAGTACAAACAAGCTAAAGAATTTAAAAAGTTGATTCTTCAAAGTGGTCTAAATTGAAGACTACAAAGACGAAAATGACTGCATTATAGGTATGGTAACTTATATTGGGAAAGAAATTTGTTCAGAATAACATCTTAGATAGCTAAATTGCTACACTGGAAAAGTAGGTAAGGTATTACGAATATCGTTGGGTGAGAAAAATCGAATAGGAAAGATGTCCCCAAAAATACTTTATTTTCTGATAAGTTAACTTACTTATTATAAAGTTAACATAAGTGAGAATCTGGAAATGATGCTCAAACATCCCCAATTAAAACCTTGGAACCATGCACCGCTGCCATTACGTACTTCCCTGTACGAAGCCACACCTGTTTATATCTTAAACTGTCTATTTGTTGGAATATTCAGTATGGTAATTAGATTGTTCTTTAAGTAAAATGGATAAGAGGCACCTGCTACATTGCAACAAACTTGATGTGACTGCTAGAACTTCAGGAAACCTCACACAACTCTATTGGAATGCAAGAAAGCTGATGGATTGGAATCCGGGCTAGCCATAGGAAACAACAACATATTGTTCTTTATTATTATATGCCCATGGAATGATTAAATAGCTTTGTACTAGGTATTGAGTGTGTGTGAGTAAGGTATGTCCAACCTTTTTTGGAAAAGGGCCACTGTCATTAAGGTGAATTGGTTTGCGGGCCACATGATTCGATTTTTTCTTCCGTATTAAATAGGATCTAAATTCTAAGATAAACCAATTAAGTTCATTTAAAAAATAGCTAAGATACTGATGTTAATTTTATTAAAATATTGATCATATAAGTTATTTTTTAAATTAAATTTATATAGGCCTAAATGTTATATTAAATAATAGAATTACTATTTTACCTGCGGGCCGCAAGTGGCCCCCAGACTGCAGGTTGGACACACCTGGGTTAGAATGTGATTAACAAGTTTCATAAAAATAAATTATGCAGGCCCAAGTCTACCCGGAAAAATGTTGAAATTATTGTTGTTCATTTTGAAATATTGCAGCGCTTTTCTAATGGGCAAATAGCTATTCACAATTATTTAATTGGATTCATGTAGGCCTATTCCTTTAATAAGATTTAAGACCAAATATGTTCAATTTGTAATTTCTCACAGTTGCTGCCATGTTTTCACGGTTCCACATTGACGTTGATAATAGTGCAAAATCTTACGGTATATTTAAAATATAATTTTTTTACAAAATTTGGTTTGCCAAGATTGTTACTTCGTAGCCTAATTAAAATTCTGTTCCTTTCGGTTAGCCTGAAGGCTCCGTCATGGAATTCTTGTGCGGTAGGCACAACTTAACTACCGGTTTGTACTGACTCAAATTTTATAACTATTTTATATTTTAAACATAAGATACCGGTATTTCACTGTTATGTACAATTTGTGCTTCACTTGTTGTGGGGCCTCAGTGTTCCTAAAATTATTTGTGCAGTATGGTTCCAGGGTTACCATAATATTAAAACACAAAACACTGATATGTAAAGAAACGGTAGGGTAATGTCTCTTGTAAAGCAAATATATGACAAAAGCAAACCCATATGACAATGAAACAATAGGCCTAAGTTAAAAAGTATTTTTAATTATTAATAATAACTGTTTATAATAATTATCAAACAGTTTGAGTGTTGGGTATATGGGGCATATAGGACAGACTTTCAGGTAACATATCCACAGGAAAAACATTTCATTGGTTTCATTGTCATCGCATCATTTCACAATCCACACATCTGCTCGTCTGCTGGAGAATGTACACTCATATGATGCTGAAAGGAAATAGAAACCTCTTGTCACTTTAGTAAGCTTTACAGGAGGGCTAGAATGTGATTTATGGCAAAAATATTATTATATAGTTGTCCATTCATATTAATCAAATACCGGTAATAATGTATCTATATTTTATGATGAGCAACAAATGTTAGCTTATGTTGGAGGTTAAATGTGAAATGTATGGTTTTTCAGAATCTTGTTGATATTCAAAATGTCATTGAAATTTTGTTGCAGAAAAAAATGTAAAAGTCTTCTTGTTTTGACAAGAAGTCCCCTTTCTCCTAATCATATCACAAATAGGCTAACAGTAGCCTACACAGTTTGTATTTATGCAGTCAAGCCTTCAGTCCCACCAACAAGAACAGAACTTATGTTTGCTCGGCCTATCGCACAAGCTTTCCAAGACAGAACCTTCAAACTCATTAAAAGGAACAGATTTCATGTTTGTTCGATAGGACTGTCATAAATATTCATGAAACATCTTCAGAAGTGTCCCATCGGCTTCTCTTTTTTTTACGCTGAGCAGAACTCTGATTCTCCTCTTGTGGTGCTGCTGGTTTTGGTTGCGACAACTGCTGCAATGGTTGTGGTAATGGAGATGGTGGGGATAAGAACTCTGGTTTGCACAGAGTTTGTTCTGTTGATTGTGGTGAAGGTTGGAACTCTAGTTCGCACCGAGTCTCTTCTGTTAATTCCAGTGGAGGTTGGCTACGAATCTGTTCCCATGTGTGGTCTGTTGAAGCTATGAATTGACTCTGATATTGGTTATGGAAGGCTGTTTTTAAGGCTGTGAGGCGATCTGTGCCAGGGCCTGTGCGAGGCACTTTGGGAAATATATTGACTACACCTCCAGTGAAGTTACTGTCGGAAGCTCTTGAGCCAGATTTCTGTCTATAACCTAGCCCTCGACCACCAATGTTGACATTCTTACTCTTCCCACTCTTGTAACGTGATTTATGGAACCATGTACTTTGCATAGCAAGTTCCAAAAGAGAATTGGGTACTTCCTGATTGGCTCCTTCCAGATTTCTAACAAGATGACCAGCAAAATCTTTGTCCTTTTCAGTCACTAGTGTGTATGCTGTACCCTTTTCACCAGCACGACCTGTTCGACCAATCCTATGGGTATGAGTGTCTATATCTCGAGCGACATCATAATTGATCACCGTCCTAATATGGGGAATATCCAGACCTCGTGCTGCCACATCAGTAGCTACCAATATGTTGACTGACTTTTTCTTGAACTGGGTGATAACCTTATTTCTATCTGTCTGGTCCATATCACCATGCAGCAATAAAACCTCAACTTCCTTTAGTTTTAAATTATTGGCCAACTCCTCAGCATGAGCTTTCATAGTAACAAAGACGAGGAGACCTCCGGTTGACAGGAATTCTACTAAATGATTCATTAACCAATTGAACTTTGAACCAGATGCATTCGACAACACTTTGACTATCTGAGTAACATCCGTATTGGCCTCTCCAACATCACCCTGAACAATCCTAATTGGGTCAGTAAGGACATCTCTGGCTAAGCGTTCTATTTTCTTCTTGAAAGTAGCACTGAACAAAACAGTTTGCCTGTCAGGGCGGACATGATTGCAGATGGATCGAACCTGGCTCTCGAAACCCATATCGAACATCCTATCAGCCTCATCCAGTACAAGGTATGTTACACGCTGTAAATTAGTTGCTTTTATTTTCACTAAATCTATCATACGTCCTGGTGTAGCCACCACAATCTCGGCACCATCCTCAAGCGCTTTAGACTGTTCCCACTTGGACCCACCGCCATAGCAGCAAATCGCTTGGATGTTATACACTTTACCAAACTTCTTTGCTTCAGTGTAAATTTGTTGAGATAGTTCTCGAGTAGGGGCAAGAATTAATCCTATTGGACCATCTCCAGGCTGAAGTTCCTTCTGATCCATGATATGCACCAACATTGGCCAGATAAATGCAGCAGTCTTCCCACTTCCAGTCTTTGCTATGCCTATCAAGTCTCTTCCTCCTAAAGCTGCAGGAATAGCTTGTGCCTGAATTGGGGTAGGCTGAGAATAATTTGACTTACGAATAGCTTTCATCAGTGCTTCATCAAAACCGAAATGAACAAAACTACAAACAGGATTTGGTGGTTGTAGCCCCGTTACTTTGATGCCTAGCTTCTGCCTCAGTTCTTCCACTTGAACACAACTAAGAGACTTTATTTCTTCATGAGCAGTATAAAAATTCTTTTCAAAATCAGGATACTTAACTTCAGAATGGTCTATGGGAGCGAGAGGATCCATAACTTTATTTTTCTTTGGTGCTATTGGGTTGCCTTCTTGATCATACTCTACTTCAGGATCTGACTCCTCATGCTGGATTCCAGCTGATGGATTTTCTTCCATATATCGATAATATGATTCCTCCATATCTTCTTCCTCAATATCACCTCTGATTCCCTTTTTCGTTTCTTCCTTTCCTGCATCCTTTATTGTTTCCTTTTGTACTTGTTTTTCAATACCAGCCATGAAAGCATCCAGAGGGTCTTCTTCTGAGTCAGAGCTCTCAGTTCTTGTCGGTTGATAAGAAGGGCTACCAGGGGCTGGAATATACTCAAGAGGGGGAGGAGGTACAGAGTGCTCATCATCTTCATCAAAATATTCCTCTTCAGTCTTAGATCTCTTCTTTGGGAACACAAAGCTGGCAGAAAGAGCATTTTGGGTAATGGCAGACATGGTGGAATAGCCATGTTTACTAATTGCACTTGTTGGAGGAGGTGGTAGTTGATTGTCCTTCTCTTTTTTAAGTTGAAACCCTGAGAAACCAAAACCCCGTGGTTTCCCATTTCCTCCTCTGTTAAAATTCATCATAATTAGTTTTTGCAAGTTACTAAATCGACAGTTGGTTATTAACAAAATGTCAAAGTATATCAAAATTGCTTCATTTACACTGAGGAATCACCTTATTTTAAGAAAACTAAATCGACTCTTCCACCTACAACAGGCACCGATGACGGATTTTAACCTACCACTTACAAAAGTTGAATTTCTTAACAGATAGGCTACAGTTGTCAATCACATCACGCTATTATGTTGTGCATTACGATAACGAAAGCCATTTAATAATTATTATCCAATAAACAATTCCCATAAAACGCACTCCTTAAAGTCCTGTCATGCACATCTGTGCGCTTTTCCCGTATTATTATTATTTTAAGTCTTGAATCCACATTTCTCTGTTTTCAAACACGCTTGTACTCTTGTAGTGACTGAGACGGAATTGCCACATTCCGCTGTTTCATAACGCCAACGTAACAGTGGAAATTAGTGTGCCTTCTCACAAACATCCCCAGAAATGTCACAAAAATTCTCTACAATGACTGAAAATTTCCTACGTTACAAGAATCCTGATGAGAACCGTATTCTCGGGAGTTAACTAACCGGCTCACTATTTATTTATGAATTCTCCACAATCATCGAACAGTATTGTCGTGGCCACGCGCGATATTTTTTAGGTCCGAATGTCCCTTTAAGTCAAAATGCATCCGTTGCTGAAGACAAGATTGCAAAACCAGAGCGGGAAGTATTATTTACTCTTTGAGGAATATCCTGTGTGCGACATTGATGGTGTGCGCAGGCTATGATTTAGCCACTGCCAGCTACTTTAAAGCAGGAGGGATGCGATCCAGCTGGCAGTGGACTTTGCAAACGGAATGTCTTTTGCTCAATAATATCCGCTAGTTCTGCAATCACAAGGAAAACCAGTCAATAGAGCAACTTAGATTGCAGATGCTGCTGCCATCTACAATGGCGTATAAAGAACTGTTCGCAGAACAACAACAGAAGATTTCTACTTGACCTAGGCAATGATATTCTCGGAATGGATAGGTGCAAATTATTATCTGCGTTACACGCTGACGCGTTTTGCGGTTCATGGGTTTCACCATCGCGTGTGCAGGAGGAAGTCTTTTCATGTCCCGGACGGAACCTCGTGCTTATGTGAATTGTGCGGGAGGCTTTGTGACTGACACCAAGGAGACAGCGATCACAGTGCCATCTCTTGGTGCGAGTTGACAGCATTACTCCCCTTGCTACCCACAGCTAGCATTTTTGAGTGCGCACCGACCGAAATTGCATTGTGAAGTTAACATATAAGTCTCGGCTTGATATTTAGGCAGCAAATAATTTAAAGATTAGTGTTAAAAGAAACAAAAGATACTTGGTTCTGTACAATATTTATATAGAATTCTAAAAAATACTGGACTGCTTCTGCATATGGTTTGCTTTGCAATAGGCAGTAGAACTGAAGACACTGCACCAGGCCAAATACTGAAAATTACAAGGAAATATTACCACATTGGTTTTAATCTATCCTTTTTGACATACTGGTATTTAAAAACGAGTTGAACACGCTTAATTACATTTAAAAAATCAGTTACCTTCTTATATATTTCCTAATAAAGTCAGTAAAATTAAAATTTGTGTTTATGAACTTGTTAGATTACACCAACCTTCTTAGCTTTAATAGTGCAATATGTACACTTTAGTGGCAGATGACCTCGCTGTTCCACCCCTTATAATAACAATAAATAACTACGTACACTTTCAATCGGAAATATTGAAGCATGTTAAATGTTAGGCCTACTGTACCGTAGGGTCACCACGTTTTATAAATGCTGTTATTTCAATATTAACATTGGGCCTACTATCAACAACCTACAAAGATCTTACCCTTGACTTATCAAGTTTTTGTTCCTGAAATCTTTCTCCACAAAGTGGTCTGAGCATACAACATAGCGTACAAGATGGCGTCACAGTGAAAGTGCAGTGAAATAGCAGCTAGTGTAAATATTTGATAAAAGTGGTAAAATATTATAACAGAGGCTTAAAATCTATAAAGTTACTTTCCTCAGATCAAGTGTAATACGGAATATTGATAGTATTTAGAAATTCTTGTTGATAATTTAATAAACTTAAACTAAGTTGTGGGAACGTGTATCCAAAGATTCGGTGACTTCTTCAATCACTGTTTGAACCAAGTAGAGCAGTGGTGCTTTTACGAGACTTCACCCGATTGGAAGATATACGTATTTCACATTCTTCTTTATTGGTAGGTTATTAGATTAATTCTATTAGGTAGTAATAATTAAATTAAATTTAGTGTAATTTGGTGTAAACATCTAGGCTCACTTAGATCTCTAGTATGACGACAGTAAACAGTGTTAGTATCTCGTCAGGTTGTGTAACCGTAACGGATTTATGCTCGTCGTGCAAAATAAAAGTAAAAAATGCAAATAAAATCATCACAAGATCTCAGGTAAAATTGAATGAGGAGAAAAGTGAAACCGATTGTCGTAATGTAGGCCTACCGCTACCGTCATGCGAATGTCATAACCTGAGAAACGAACTGTCCTCAAAAGACGAAATTATAAAGCTGCTAAAGGAAGATATTTCTAAGTTAATGGAAGAGTTGAATAAATTAAAAGGAAACAGAGAGGAAAGCAAGGAAACTTGGTCGACAGTGATTGCTGGTAAGGTAAGATTGAATAAGCCTAGGCCTATAAATGGAGTACATGTAACTGAAATTCCCGTCTCAAATTCATTTGGAGTGCTTGTCGAAGAAAATGATGACTTTCCTCAAGAAGAAAAGAAGAAAGTGATAAAGAGAAAATCCAGGAAGATGCGGATATTTGCGGATAGCCACGGGCGAGATGTAGCAGCAAGCGTTTTGGAGAGAAGCCGAGAAATGGAGGTCACTTCGACAGTGAAGCCAGGAGCTCAGATTGCAGAAGTCACGAACGGGATGATAGGAGAGTGTGCGTCCCTTACTGCAAAGGACTACGCAGTGATCATCGCTGGAGCAAACGACGTCTATAGAAATGAGAGTAAAAAGGTAATCAAAGATTTAAAGGGTACATTGCCATCCATGCAAAAAACAAATGTCATTATTGTAAATATTCCGCAGAGACACGATTTAATTCCCAAGTCATGTGTAAATGTAGAAATAGAGGCTACAAATGGAAAAATTCATAAAATTTGTAAGAGTTTTCCAAATGTCCAAATTGTAGATGTAAGTAAATTAGACAGGAAGTTCCACACTCGGCATGGCCTACACTTAAATAGATTAGGAAAAGAGTATCTTAGTGATGAAATCTGCAAAATTGTAAATTCAAATGGTAAGAATAATTCAACAGTAATATCATTAGAGTGGAAGCAGGGAAACTGGTAGAAGAAGCCAAACGTGAGGTTTGGCATTCACATCTTTTGAAGTCAAATTTAACGGAGTGCAACAATGGTATTTCGGATTTGTCTAGCAACAATAATAATAACAATTATGATAATAATAATGTAAATAAATCACCAACACAAGCTTGCAAAAGTAACAAATTTAAAATTTACCACCAGAATGTCCAGTCTCTTTATAATAAAATTGATTACATAAATCTAATGCTTAAAAATGAACTTAAAGACATCTCAGCACTATGTATTTCAGAACATTGGCTGAAAGAGGAACAACTCGAATTAATTCAATTCCCAGGGTTTATACAAGCTAGTAAATACTCTAGATCTAATATTAGCCATGGTGGTACTTGCATCTTCTTAAGAAATAATTTAGATCATGAACAGATAACAGCTTATGATTATCTAATTATGGAACAGGATTTTGAATTCTCTGCCGTAAAAATTCAGCAGTTTAAGTTAATAATTGTATGCGTATACCGTTCTCCGTCAGGAAAGTTTCCTCTATTTATAGATAAACTAGAATTGTTACTCAATAACATGAGCAAAGTAAATTTCGATATAATAATTTGTGGGGATGTAAATGTGGATTTCTTAAAACTTGATAGAAATTGTGAATTATTAAACCAGTTACTAATTTCCTATGGACTGAAACCTACAGTAAATACACCAACAAGAATAACAAAATTTAGTAAAACCACTCCTGATCAAATTTTTATAAATACAGATAAATATCACCATTCAATAGAAGTCTATTGTCCGGGTTTTAGTGACCACCATGGACAAATACTGAGTTTTGAAGTATCCGAAGTAATCAATAATAATGATAATGGAGTAAAATCAAAGTGCAGGTCATTCACTGAATCAAATGTTACATATTTCAATGACTTATTAAATAAGGAAACATGGTCAGAAATTTATGAACTAGAAAATGTAAATGATAAATTTAATGCATTTAACAGTACCCTAAAACACTATTTTGAAATAGCATTCCCCTTTAAACGAAGAACTGTTCAAAATAACAAAACTAGCAATTGGATAACAACAGGGATTATAAATTCATGTCAAAGAAAGAAATTTCTACACAAATTATATAAACAATACCACACAACACCTGAATTCAATTTATACTACAAAAAATACACTAGCATATTAAATAAGGTAATAAGACTAGCAAAGAAAATGCATAATGATAATTTTATTTCCCAATCATCTAATAAAAACAGGGCTATGTGGTCTGTAATAAAGAAAGAAACTGGAAAATCTGCTAAAATACAAAGGAACATTACACTGACCAGAAATAATAAAGTGATTAATAATCCAGAGGAAATAGCAAACACTTTTAATGACTATTTTCTGGAAATTCCGCAAAAATTATTAAATAAATCACAGGTAAATACACTAAATTCTAATAATAAAATAAATATATGCAGTGATTCTTTATTTATAAATCATGTCACAAGTGAAGAGGTAAGAATAGTTATAAAAGAGCTAAAAAATAAATTCTGTGCTGGCATTGATGGCATCCCTGATGCAATTTTAAAGAAATGTGCAGAAAATATAATAAATCCACTTACGCACTTAATAAACAGTTCAATTCTCTCAGGAACTTACCCGGATATTTTGAAGTTATCAAAAGTAATTCCAGTGCACAAAAATGGTTCAAAAGATGAATTAGATAACTATCGTCCTATTACCTTACCAACTGGTATTGCAAAAATTGTGGAAAAAATTATGTATAAGAGACTGATAAGTTTCATAAAAAAAAAAAAAAATATTATCAAACTCACAACATGGATTTAGAACGGAAAAATCTACACAGACAGCAATTTACGAATGTAGTAATAGTATACTGAAATTAATTGACAATAAGGAACATGTAACTGGCCTATTCTTGGATTTATCGAAAGCATTTGATGTAGTTGACCATAAAATCCTCCTTACCAAACTAAATCAATATGGTGTTAGAGGTCTAGCTAATAAATGGATAGAGTCTTACTTAACAAGGCGTAAACAAATAGTAAGCTTGAGACACAAGGATGATGGAACAAAATTACTTAATGAAACATTGTCCAATGAGGGAATTATTGAATTTGGAGTACCCCAGGGATCGGTTTTGGGCCCACTACTCTTTCTTCTATATATCAATGATATAACACAGAACGTTCATTCACATAAGGAAATTTTGTTTGCGGACGATACAACACTCGTAATAAAAGGTGAAACTAAACAGGTCATACAGCAGTCTGCTGACTCCGTTACAGGAGAGTTAACCAAATGGTCACAAGATAATCGCCTCATAATAAACTATAAAAAGACAGTATGTCTAAATTTCCACACTATACAGAATAGGAATCCTGCGATGCCCAATATAACATTAAATGGTCATCAAATAGAAAATAAATCAGAAACAAAGTTTTTAGGACTATGGATACAACAAGACTTGAAATGGAATAAACATATACAATATCTGAATACTAAACTGAACTCGATGTGCTTTGCGTTACGTATTTTGAAAACCTGCACTAGCATGCACACATTAAGAAATACTTATTTTGCTTATTTCCATTCATACTTAAGATATGGGATCATATTTTGGGGTATGTCGCCAGATGTACTAAGCACGTTTAGGATACAAAAGAGAGCGATTAGAATTATGGCAAATGTACACTCTAGAGAATCATGTAGACCTCTGTTTAAAGATTTAAACATTCTCCCACTGCCCTGCATATATATCTTTGAAAGTATTATGTTTTTTAAAAAGAATTTAATGAATAAAGATGTTTTTCTTAAAACAAACAATGATGTTCATAGGCATAACACAAGACAAAATCAAAACATTCATATTTCACACACACACACAAGCATATATCAAAAAGGAACTTTTCACACTGGAGTTAAATTATACAATAAACTACCCCAGTATATAAAACTGGCCCCAAAAATAAAAACCTTTGATAGAATGTTGAAAGCTTATCTGCAGTGCCATTGTTTTTACTCAGTAGTTGAATATTTTAGCGTATAGGAGTGATGGAATCTATAACTATATTTTACTTTTTTAATTTAATTTTAATACCTAGCTGTATGTTGTTGTATTTATAGAATTAAGTTTTCATATTATGATAATAGAGTGAGGTGTAAATAGTTGTGCAATAAGATTGTATCTATTAAGATTTGCTATTATAATAAGTTATAAATAGTTTTAATCTTAGTAATATATACCTGTTAGTTCTTTTATTTTATGCATGTAAATTCTGACGTGTCCTATATCAAAAATGTATTGAATGCATGTATTTGATCAAATGGAATTAATAAAAATCTATCTATCTATCTATCTATCATGAGTTCTGTTTAAATGTGCTGGGCCATTCCTTTTCAATACGTCATCTAAGTCAGCTCTTCGGCTTCGAATAACCCACAGCGTGCATCTATAAATAAATAAAGAACAGGCTAAAATATGCTAAATTATACTGTAAAAGCATTCTGTATTAAAAGAAAACCGAACTATCAGTGTAATGGTAGGCTACTTGTTTACAATAATTTCTTGGGAACCTGAAGAAAGATTTTGAGTCACTTTGTTGTTTATAATTATTACAGCCATATATGGCACAAATACTCCCCATACCAACCATTACAATTGGATAATTAGATCATCCACAGGTCAATAATTTATTATAATTGTTTGGTTGGATCTCTCGGTTGTAAATCAGCTGGTCTTACGTTGCCAACTCGGACCGCTAGGCGGTGCTGGGGAGCGCTGTCTCCTGTTTGGGCGAGGAGTTTCCGCTATTATCTTTATAAGCTATTTGCTGACACAGCTCTGTACTGATTAGTGTACTGATATGTATCCGCATTATGCGCTTTCCTCGTATTAATTACGCAGCTTGTACGTGACAAACTCGCTTGTTCAAGTAAAAATCACAGCAATAGGTAGAGGCATGATTTTTTCGCACTAATATATGAACGATTTCGCGAGAAGGATACTAATTTTCGCGTTATTTTGTGAAATAGATAATGCTGGATCGCTTTAATTTCGCTTTAATGAAATTCAAAAATTAATCATTAAAGGTTTCATTATTGTGGTTCTGAATTATTTATATGAATGGTAGATGTATAAATTACTAGTAAGCATCCAATGTTATTTTATTATATTCCTGATTTTGCATTAATGTTAATGCTAGCAGTGACTGAATTATTTCAACTTGTTGATTCTTTGTACGCTCTTCTCTTTCTTTTCATACATACCGGTACTCTTGAAACAAAATTTCAAGCTCGATATCCAATACAGATTTCGCTGTAATATCACGCTTACCGCGAAATAATTGAATTTCATTTTAAAATGGCCTTATCGCTTTAACTCGCGAACCAGAAACATATGATTCATAAGGATATCGCAAAATAGCTTCAAAATATTTTCTGGCGCGTTTATCGTTAATGCGAAAAAATAATGTCTCTAGCAATAGGCTATTAGTGGCTGCATAATGACACACGCGGGTAGATCCTGTAACGATGTCTATGACGTTAAAAATACAAAAATATGAATGTGCTGGAATGGAAGCAAAATAAAGTAAAAATAAAAAGTTATGGGGTTTCAGAATCAAAACTTAGAGATCGCTTTAAAACCATTTTTCAATATTGCCTTATTGTCGGTCAACACAAAAGCATTCCAGTTTCCGGAATATGTGAAAAATAACCTGAAATACATTACATGTGATTAAGAGATATATTCTTACGGACTATTGAAGAAGAAGAAAACGGTTGTTGTTTGAGTCTTGAGTCTTTTGACTGGTTTGATGCAGTTATCCATGTCTCCCTGTTCAGAGCTAATCGTTTCATCTCTACATAGCTACCACACCTAACATCCGAGGCAATCTGTTTAACATATTGTAACCTTGGTATACCCCTATAGTTCTTATCATCGACCCTTCCTTCCATAACTAAGCTTGCTATTCCTGGGTGTCTTAGTAACTTATGTGTCTTACCAACCTATCTCTTCTCTTCATTAGCAGTCGCGAGAAACATCTCTCCTCTCCCAGTCGTCTTAATACCTCTTCGTTTGTAACCCTATCTACCCATCTGATCTTCATCATTCTCCTGTAACACTACATTTCAAACGCTTCAATACTCATCTTTTCTGCTGCACTAACAGTCCAAGTTTCACTTCCATAGAGCGCCACGGTCCAGACAAAGGCTTTAAAAATGACTTCCTAATACCTAAATGAATATTCGATGTCAACAGAGTCCTTATGTGTAGAAATGCTTTCCTTGCCTCAGCCAACCTACTTTTTATATCCTCTTTGCTTCGACCGTCACTGGTATTTTTTTCTTCCTAAGTAACAGAAGTTACAGGATGATATGTTTCACTCGTCAAGCGAGCGTGATCAGACCCAAATATACAAGACAAATAGCTCTACAAAACACTGCCAAACTTAAAATGACACCCACAGACAGTCTGTGCCCTCCAAAAGCAAAATACAAGAAAACCCGTCAGAAATCTTAAGTATTGTAGGCTAATTATTACTGATAAATATTAAAGCATCGCCTCCGTAGCGTAGCGGTCAGCATGGTTAGCTGCCGCCCCGGAGGTCCTGGGTTCGATTCCCGGCTCTGCCACGAAATTTGAAAAGTGGTATGAGGCCTGGAACGGGGTCTACTCAGCTTCGGGTGGCCCAAATGAGTAGAGGGG
The DNA here is from genome assembly GCA_946902985.2 of Meconema thalassinum. NCBI lineage: Eukaryota > Metazoa > Arthropoda > Insecta > Orthoptera > Tettigoniidae > Meconema > Meconema thalassinum. Next base: position 187,766,729 of record OX336399.1, on the reverse strand, counting down.
GTTCGATTCCCAGCTCAGACATCCTCGAAGTGGTTTTCCGTGGTTTGCCACTTCGTCTTCGGGCAAATGCCGGGATGGTTCCTACTGTAAGGCCATGGCCGCCTCCCTCCCTCTTCCTTGCCTATTCATCCTAACCTTCCATTCCCTTCCCTCATGAGGCCCCTGTTCGCTTTGCAGGTGAGGCCGCCTGGGCGAGGTACTGATCCCACCTCACCAGTTGTATCCACTCCGATTAGATGTTCCCAGCTCTAGGACACTGCATGAAAGGGCGGTAGGGGTGAGTTCCCTCGCTGAGTCCGTGAGAGCCACCACCCTGTAGGGTAAACTCGATTTAAAAAAAGCATTAAGCACCGAAAAAGAACTATTTATTTTAATGTTGCAAAACTTCAGTATGCCTACCTTCGGAGGGGAGGTAAAGCCGGCGGTCCCATGTCATAGATTTATGGCATGAAAAAGAACCTTACACTAACTACATCTGTGTGAAGTAAAATTTTGTAGGTTAGAATTGATAACGCTATATTAGTTCCAACGTTCACTGCCAGGTGCTGGCTGCGATGGCATCTAGTAGCCAAGTTCGCAAGCTAGGTGTCGTGGACGGTAGCAAAAGTAGGAACTACTTGAAATTATCGTCTGCAGTCCTTACTTGAATTAAAACAGATAACACACACGAATACAGTCATCACAATTAACACCGGTTATCAGACAGATTCTACACACACCCAATGTACCCGGGGCTACATGACCGCGTTGTCGCAGCCCCTAAACTAAGGAACCAACCAACCACTTTTACTTTGTTTTCGATGAACACATATTTAAAATCACGTTATGACAGCTTCATTGACGAGACAGACCGTCAGGAGTGAAAAGTACTCCCAAAGAATTACGAACTCGAAAGAAGTTCATATGTTAAAAGGAACAACTGTAAATGTCAATAGATAGCACTGCCATTTATCATAGTGCTATCTGACGAAAAAAATAAATTGAGTTTCCTTTCATGGATACTATTTGAGTAAACAAAACAAATCACCTCTCCCGTAAGCATGCCTCTCGGAAGAATGGGAAGCTTAAGGCACCGCCTAGCGTGATTAAACGGTCTCAGAAATGTTCAACAACAGTTCCAAATATATTGACTATTACTGCTGGACCAAGAGGAAAACAATATCATATCGTTTAAGGAGATTTTAAATGCCACCCATTATAATTGAGTACAATTGTGTTGACCGACTGAAAATAAATTACAATTTCGTTTACGAAAACACTGAGAAATGGCTTCCAGCACGATCATGATTGTTAATTATGCTAAATAACATTATTAAAGAAACTTTCTGGAGAGGCTCCATCAGATCCAATAAATTGGTTACGGTACGTCTCAAAATTCACGAGCTAAAAATAGCAGCAAATAGTATCAAAACTCACGACTACAAACTAGCCTAGCTCAATTAACATTCTAATGAGTCTCAAAATTCACAACTCCAGAGAGCACGTGTCTGCTGTACGGTGACTCGCATTGTCTTTCACCCGTGTCGCGTCTACTTTGTGCCCCCCAGGGGCTCACAACTTGAGGGACGTGGTTTGGCGACCACGGGACCCCAGCTGAGACTGGCATTGCTTCCACTTACTTGTGCCGGGTTCCTCTCCGTCTTCTTTCCTGTCGACTTCTCTTGGTCAACTCTTGTTCTCTTCCGACCCCGACGGTATTAGGACATCCGAGGCCTAGGGAGTCTTTCACTTTCCCGCCTTAATTGGCCCTTGTCTCATCTTTCCTGATCCCTTATTCTTCGAGAGGTCAGCCTTCTTTTTCTTTTCATGTTATCTCCTGCCTTCCGCACAAGGCCCTCAAGGAGGCAAGGTGTAAGTATCCCCACCACTTCTAGTGCACCCTGCATAGTGCTACGCCCTAAAGGGCTCACGGCTGGTGAGTTTGGGAGTTGGCGACCGCAAGGGATATATGAGCTGAGTCCGTTTTGTCCCTTTTTCCTCCGACTTTGGGGCGGGCCCTCTCCTCTTTCCCCTTCCTATCTGCCTTTCGTGGCTCTCCTTCCTTCCAAGTCCCTCAATCCTCATTCTTCGAGGGTTGAGGGCATTTCTTTTCTTCCTGTCCTTTATTTGCCTTATCCTTTATCTGTTTACCATTTCTTCTTCTAGTATGTAAGTTTGAAGTTAGTATTAGTTATAGTTTTCATTCCCATCTCATCTTTCACTATCACCCAAACCATTAGGGGCCAATAACCTAGATGTTAGGCCCCTTAAAACCAGAATTATCATCACCATCATTGTTCCTTTCTCTCCCGGAACGATTCCTGATACCATGCGGTGGCCAGGAGATGCTCGCTGGTTATGTATGTTTAGGTTAGCAGAATTCAAAAATAATACGTTACACACCCATATTCATACTTAAACTATATATTTACACATATTTCACAACTAAATACACTGGCTGAAGCCGTGATGGCCACGATTTAATTCGGTCCCTTTCAAGCCGCGCCATGCTTGTCCTGCTGTAAGTCAGCCATGTTGCATGCCTCGAGACGACTCGAGTCGCCCCAGGTCACATGATCACGCGGCCGGCCGACTAACCCCGAGACAGTGCGTCAAGGAAGTGCTGCCGAGACCAACGCAGCGGAGCACTGAGTAACTACCAACATACCGCCACACCTAAATGTATCACATTTAACAACTGCAAGAAAATGGTTGATTTACCTGAATCAACAGTGGTAATTTAAAGTTCTTTCACCACCAGTCCGTATGGATCGCCGAATACAAAACACACACAAACCCCAACCAAAACAACTTAGGAACAAAAATACACAGCATATAGTAATGACAATGAAATGAACATGTTAAATCATACAATAAGAAGGTTCAACACTATACACAAACAATAAAGGACACTTGCGACACAAGAATAAAGTAATTAACTAAACCACAAGATGACACTGAAAGTAATTGCACATATCAGTCTTGAATTGGCAATGGACATAGTTTATGTACAGAAAGCTTCAAAATTTCACTGCTGGTACGAATGGTGACTGCACGCACTCGTCCATCCTTCCCAGGATATGTTTCCTCGACCATTGCAAGCCTCCAAGAAAGAGGAGGAGTGTTGTCGTCCTTAACCAACACGACAGTTCCAGGCTGAAGGTTAGGCTGACTCGTCAACCATTTCTGCCGCTGTTGCAAGCTATTAAGATAGTCATTAGACCATTGTCTCCAAAACTTCTGCTGCAGCGCTTGAATGTAGCGCCCTCTGGAAGTATAACAGTGCACACCATCTCTAAGGTCAGGTTCAGGGAAGGATAACAGGGGTTATCCTTCCCTGAACCTGGTTAGCTGCACCTATTAGAAAGTGGCCAGGAGTTAAGTATGATGGTTCATCAGGGTCGTCCGATAGACTAAGGAGCGGTCGTGAGTTCAGGCATGCTTCTATTTGGCAAAGTAGGGTGTACATCTCGTCATACGTCAAGCAGGCATTGTCAGCTGTTCTTCTTAAATGGTGTTTCATGGATTTAACTCCAGCTTCCCACAAACCACCGAAGTGTGGCGAATCAGGAGGAATGAAATGCCAAGTGAATCCTTCTTGGGCTGCGTTGTTCAGCATTTCTATCTTCCACTGCTCGGACTGGTGCACTCTCAACAATTCACTTCTAGCCCCTACAAAGTTAGTAGCATTATCACTGTATAGATTTGTACACCTTCCCCTCCTGGCTCCAAATCTCCGTAAGGCGGCGATGAAAGCCTGTGTAGTCAAGTCACGAACCAATTCCAAGTGTATCGCCTTGGTACAAAGGCAAACGAACAACGCTACATAGCATTTTACCTTGACCTTGCTCCTGGTTGCACCCTGTTTAATGTACAGCGGGCCAGCGTAGTCAACTCCCGTGTTCAAGAATGGCCGTGATGGAGTCACTCGAGGAGATGGTAGCTGTCCCATGAGTTGAGTGGCTGTAGTGGCTCGTAGTCTAAAACACTTCAAACACTTGTGAATGACAGTCCGTATCACTTTCTTTATGCTTACTATCCAATATCTGGACCTAAGTGAAGCCGTTACATGACTAGCACCAGCATGTAGCAGACGAACATACTCATCAGCCATAATCAACTGGGTTACATTGTGACGCTGAGGTAATATGATCTGGTGCCTTTCTGCAAATAGTTTCAACGAGTTTTGTAGGCGACCACCTACTCGTAATAAGTCGTTCCCGTCTAAGAAGGGGTTCAGATTTCTTATTGCACTTTGCTGTGAAACTGATGAGTTTGACTTCAACTCGCCTATTTCCCGTGCGAATGTCACACGTTGAGCAAGCTTGATACACGTCTGAAGTCCAGTCTCAAGCTCTTCTGCAGATAGTGGTCCCGTTTTTCTTACGTTGTGTCTTCTGGAATTGAACATAAATCTGTTGCAATAAGCCATTACTCTCTGTAGGCAACGGAGGGATGAGAGCCTCGTCGTGATTTCGTCCGATGGAGTAGCACTAACTAGACATTGCACCGTATCCCTCCTTTCTGGAAGTTCACCTGTAGAGTCGTTCGAGTCCCTAGTGGGCCAGCTACTTAAATCTTGTAGTAACCATGCTGGACCATGCCACCACTGTTGATTGCACTGCAGGCTGAGTGGTCCTTCTCCCCTTGAAAGAATATCGGATGGGTTATCTTCTGACATCACATGACCAAACTTGGCTCTTCCTGTCAATTGCTGTATCTCGGAGACACGGTTGGCGACGAACGTTTTCCATTCTGTTGGTTCAGCTGCAAGCCACGATAGTACAATTGTCGAGTCAGTCCACAAGAACATGTGGTCAATCTTCAGGTTTAAGGTGTTGGTAGTCTTATCAACCAGACGTGCCAACAAAAGAGCTCCACACAGTTCTAACCTAGGTAAGGACTGTTGTTTCAGAGGAGCGACTCTGGATTTTGAACATACCAACTTAACTAAAACTTCCCCGTGTTGGTTGGTGCTTCAAATGTAAACACACGCTCCATAGGCCCGTTCAGAAGCGTCTGAGAAGCCATGAACTTGTATGAGGATCACCCTTCCCGTAGAGAGAATCAACCTGTCGACATGAATGTTATTTAGAGCTGGAAGATCAGTGCAGATTTTGATCCAGCCTTCAAGTAACGGAGATGGTAGTGGTTCATCCCGTCCTAATTTTTCTTGCCATAAATGTTGCATGAAAATTTTACACCTCACAATTAGTGGTCCTATCAGCCCGAGGGGATCAAATATAGAAGCTATAATTGAAAGTACCTTCCGTTTTGTGGGGCTTTCACTGTTCTCCTTGATGTGGACCTCAAACTGGAACTTGTCAAGAAAGGGATGCCATAGTAATCCTAACGTTCTGATGTTGTCTTCCTTATCAAATCGTAGTGGTAACTGTGATTCTCTGAGTTCTTTAGGTATAGTCTCAAGTACAGCCGCGTGATTCGACGTCCACTTGCGGAGCGGGAACCCTCCTCATTGCAGCAACTCTTGTAGTTCTCCTCGTAGCTGTATAGCATTTTCCACAGTGTCGCTACCACACAATACATCGTCAATGTAAAATCCCGTTTCAATACGCGACATGCTGTGGGAAACGCATGTGCTTCTTCTTCAGCCAGCTGGGTTAGACATATTGTGGCTAGGAAGGACGCTGAAGAAGTACCGTATGTTACAGTCTTTAGTTGGTATGTGCGTAGAAGCTCAGATGGATGTTTTCGCCACAGTATGCGCTGTAAGTTAACATCTTCGTCGTCTACTCTGACCTGACGGTACATTTTTGTAACGTCTGCCGTCATCGCAATCTGATGAGTACGAAACCTTGTCACAATTGATAGCAGATCTTGTTGAACGGTAGGTCCCACCGCGAGAGTGTCATTAAGTGAAACGCCGTTGTCAGTTTTGCAGGAAGCATCGAATACAACTCGTGTTTTAGTAGTGGTACTCTCAGCATTCAATACTGCATGATGAGGGAGATAGCAGCATGCTTCTTCGTCCTTGCTTATATCTGGAGCCAACTTCATATGACCCAGGTTCTCATACTCCTCCATGAATCTCACGTAATCTGCACGCAGCTCAGGTCTCTTATCGAATCTCTGTTCCAGTAGTCTGAATCGTTTCTCCGCTATTTTGTAAGATTTTCCAAGTTGTGGACTTTCTTCCCTTGTAGGTAATCTTACACTGAAACGTCCGCTGTCGTCCCGCCTGGTGTGAGTTGTGAAATGCTCCTCGCAATACTGCTCTTCCTTGGCTAAGTTGGTTCTTCTAGTTGTCACTTCTTCTATCGACCAGAATTTTTCCATCTTCCTGTCGAGGTCATCGTCCTGTCTGAGGAAAAATGATGAAGTGGGTTGTGCTTCCACCTTCTTACTGGTCCGATCCTGGGATTTTATGGGACCTGACAGTATCCATCCCAGGGTGGTATTCTTTAAAATGGGTCATTCATCGCAATTTTTCCGCCACCCTTCTCGCAACAGCTGCATGAAAATCTCTGCACCGACGAGCATATCTACTGGTCCTGGCTCGTTGAAGTGAGGATCCGCTAATGTGATATCTTTAGGTAGGTTCCACGATTTACAATCAACATAGTTTGCCGGAATATTGCCTGTTATGTGAGGGAGTATAGAACATGTGATAACAGTTTCAAAATTGGACACGTTAGAACTGATACGAACATCAACACTTTGAGATGCAGTGACCGCAGTGTTATTTATACCACTAATAGGAATACAGCTTCTGTGTCGTTGCAACTTAAGCTTACTTGCAAGTGACTCCGTTATAAAATGGGACTGTGATCCATTGTCGAGTAGCGCTCGGCACTGGTGAACTCTACCATTGTTGTCTGCCACTCCTATTACTGCAGTAGACAGCATTATTTGTGACTGTGGCTTGAATTTAAGTGTGCAGTAACTTGCCTTAATATGCCCTCCTTCGTCTTCTCGAATACCTCTACCAGTTGGGGCATCCCTGTCTGTAGTCGTTTGACTGCTTGTGGGACTGTCGAAATGAATTAGGGTATGATGTCTGCCTTGGCATCTCTTACACCTATCAGATTTGCATATGCTGACATTATGATGTCTAAAACAGTTAAAGCACAGACCCTTCCTTTTGACAAAATCATACCGTTGTCTTACGCTAGCCTTCAGAAAACCCTCACACCGATGTACCGGGTGATCTGCATCTCAAAAATCACACTTCCCCCTTGTAGATACGTATGAGCTAACTCGACCTGGATTGTCATTGTTCCTCACATGTTGATTCTTGGGTGGATTTGCTGTGTTCCCTCTTTGTTCCCGTGTTGCCATCATTAGCTCCCTCTCTTCCAAAAACGTGGATAACTCAGTGAGTCTTGGTACATTATCGCTGGGAGCCTTCATTTCATACTCTTTTCGGGTAGCGGGATCTAACTTATCTAACATCAGCTGCTGAAGTAAGACTTCATGCAGCGGCACTGAAAGGTTGAGATTTTGAATAGCATTCAAATTGCTTACTAAGTGGTTGTTCAATTTCCTAAGATCAGATGCTGTGTCTTTGTGACAAGTAGGTAACGACAACAGAGCTTTGATGTGTTGTGTTGCTATCAATTTTCTGTTGTCGTACCTCTTGCACACGATTTCCCAAGCTACTGGAAAGTTAGGGTTAGAAATAGGGATATTTTGAATCAATTGGTGAGGTTCACCCTTAATTGCGGACAGTAGATAGTGGAAACGTTGGATGTTTGATAGTTTTAAATTATCAACAATTAATGCCTGAAAGGTGTCCTGGAAATGTGTCCACGTCTCATATTGTCCATGAAATGTAGGGAGGTTAATGACGGGCAATCGTACCTCCAAGGCAGCCTGTTGTGAATTACCGCAAGAATGCTGAGATAATTGATCGTTATTCTGCTCTGAAGTTATGCTCCGATCTATGAGTGTAGTCATTTTGGCTTCTAAATCATAATAGTTTTCTTCGAACTGTTCCCTATCCTGTTCATGGGTTTCACTATTTTCGTCGTCATTAATTTCAAGCTTACATTGGACATGCTTATATTCTTCCCAGAGTGAAGGCAATTGCTTCAGCCTGCTACGTAATGTATTAATATCGGCGCCTGCCACAAACTTGTCTGCATATTTCCTGATATGTGTCAGTGACCCTTTAATGACCGCTCGTTGTTTCACCAACAGGTTTTTCTCACTAGACTCCATGAAGTTAGGAAAGGGAAAGAAATACAAGGATTGACCGACCTCAGTATACTGCTATGATGTGCACTTATCTTATAATCCTTTGTGTCCTCCCCATCGTGTACAGCATGCCGCCGGGATGATGTTGCACGTGCTCCAATATTCTCGCCACAGGTTGTCCGCACTCGGAAAGTATACTCAAATGCACCGGAGGAGCACGTAATATTTTAGCATTACGACACTTTCACAAATCCGGCCCGGTATGACCATGTTCCTTTCTCTCCCGGAATGATTCCTGATACCATGCGGTGGCCAGGAGATGCTCGCTGGTTATGTATGTTTATGTTAGCAGAATTCAAAAATAATACGTTACACACCCACATTAATATTTAAACTACGAGGGTTGGGGCAAAAGTCATGGCAATTTTCTTTTTCATATTTTTTCAAGAAGATACTAGTCCGGTTGGAAAATGTGACATATACAGACGGAATGACAAGGAGTTAACTACATGTGTGGTCAATGAATAGCACTGAAATATCTTAACACACTAATTTTATTTATTTCGGTATTATACAAGGCAATATGGCCTTCACGGTGCAAAAGAATGACAACACAGTACACATACAGTTGACATCACAATCCTGGGCCTAATGACCCTCAAAGTAGTCCCCTGCTACTGTCACCACACGCTACCAACGATGTGGGAGGCGCTGAATACCATCTGCCTCAGCATTTGCCGCACCATGTGTGAATCGGATCACCTGTTGGTGCATAGCATTAGCAATGTCCTCTCGTGTTGCAAACCACCTACCACGTAGTGGCTCCTTAATCTTTCGAATGAGAAGATAGTCACAGGGCGAAATGTCAAGAGAGTACGGTGGGTGCTCCAATTCTTCCCATCCCCAACGTCGCAGTAGCTGCCCTACACGCCCTGCTTTATGTGGTCTTGCATTGTCGTGCAGGATTATTGCACTGTCCGCAAGATCCGGACGTTTCTCCCGAACGCCACGTCGTACCTGTCGCACCAGGAAGTCCCTGTAGTACACTGTGCGGTCACTGTTCTGCCATGTGGAACAAAGTGGCAAACAATGACACCCCTGACGTCATACGCGACGATCGCCACCAATTTGACTGGGGAAGGATTCTGACGGAACTTCTGCCTCCTTGGTGATCCAGCATGTCGCCAATCCGCTGACTGACGTTTCAGTTCTGGTTCGTATGCCCTAGCCCAAAATTCATCGATGGCGATTATTCGTGACAAGAATGGAACGCCATCCTGTTGCCAGCGTGCAAGGTGGTCGAAGCATATTGCATAGCGCACCCACCTTTGAACTTCCCACCGCGATGCGATTTTAAGTCGTTGCAGCTCATTAAGAAATATCCTGTGGACGATGCGTTTCTCGATGCCACTTGCCCTCACTAACTCCAATAGCGTCCATCGTCTGTCTTCAACCAGGACCTGCTCGATGACGGCACGTGCCACGTCGGTCCACACACTGACAGGTCGTCTCGAACGTTGCTCATCACTGGGTGATCCACGTCCTTGCTGAAACTTTCCTACCCACCGTTCTACTGTACGGTATGGCGGGGCATTATTCCCAAGGGCTTCCACTAATTCACTGTGACATTCCATCGCATTTCTCCCTCGGGGAACAGCTATTTTGATGTAAGCGCGCTGCTCAACACGGGTCACTTTCATCTCGCACGACACTTACCAACTGACTGATTTCACAGCCCTCGCTGCGCTATTACCAGCTACCACAGAGCCATCTGGTGTTCTGCATACACACTATGCCTGCAGAATTTTCACACGACACATACAGTATACGTTTGTGATCCGTTCACATATCTACAAGACAAAAAGTAGTTGCCATGACTTTTGCCCCAACCCTCGTATATATTTACACATATTTCACTAAATACACTGGCTGTAGCCGTGATGGCCACGATTTAATTCGGTCCCTTTCAAGCCGCGCCATGCTTGTGCTGCCATGTTGCATGCCTCGAGAAGACTCGAGTCGCCCCAGGTCACATGATCATGCGGTCGGCCGACTAACCCCGAGGCAGTGCGTCAAGGAAGTGCTGCCGAGACCAACGCAGCGGAGCACTGAGTAACTACCTACAATCATCATCATCACTTTGTGCGAGGTTACTCGGCAGGTTCGCATCTTGACGAGAGGTGCCAAGAAGCCATGCACTTCCGGTAGGAGTTAACAATGGATCTTTTCGCACAATTCCGAATTAACTTTCAAATATCTACAGTGGTTATGTGGGTTGGGTGGGCATTTATCCATTCAAAGAACTGGCCTGGCATGTGAGTTTTGAGACTGGTCCAGATAATGGAACCAGCTAAAACCTACTCTTACTAATCGTCTTCTTGGAATTCATGAGTTTTAAGACTCGTGGGTTCTGAGACGGCACGGATAAACTTATAGGACTTGCATAATTGACATGTTGGTGTGAAATCCTTGCGATCACGTAATATTGACGAGAATTCTTGTTTCTAATCTGTAAACTATAGTAGCCTATATAAGGTATTTCAATTAACACTTGAAATACAGGAACTCCACCCAATATGAATATTGGAGTGAATACAAGTTTACAATAAAAAGGATCAAAACTTTTTATTCGGAAAGAACATTTATTGTAATGGAATACAATTATACAGGAATAGGAACAGCGTATAAAAATGTAGACAGATTGTTTTCTTTTCAAAGAATAATAATTGCGTAATAAATATTTGTACGAAAGATGAGTTACTATAGAATGGGTTTTGTTATCATTAATCATAACTCAAAATAATCAACATCTTCAAAGTTTCAGTTTATTTAAGAAAGATTCGAAGCTCGTGAGCCAGACTTTTCTCGTGCACATTTCTTGTCAGATCTTTCTTGATCAGCTCTTCTGTTTTCTTTCCACCCCAAACACTCTGTGAAAGCTAAGATTGTCATCCATTATCGTAATTTAAAATATTAATGGTCACTTTTGCAAATGCATATTTTCATTTGTCTAAGTATTGGATCATAAATCTCGTGATATATGGAAAACCAGCACTCTTTTGACACAGTAGGCCTATACAGATAAAAGCTTACTCAGGGCTCGCGTCAGGAACTAAATGGAAATAGGCCCTATGTTGAAAGCTTGAACTGCTTTTTTTTTAATAAATGAATAAAATTTTAATTTGGAATAAAAATATACTTTGGTTGAGTACAATTCATTTTACAAGCTTTTAACAATAATAATACCGTCATAATAATAATAATAATAATAATAATAATCAATTAATCCCTGGAAAACATATTTGGAAAGGGAGAAATGGAACTAAAGGGATAAATATTGGCAGAAATCTCAGAAACGAAATCCCCCTTGATTGCATAGCCTTTGCAGATGATCTTGTCATTCTTTCCAATGTTTCGCGAAAAGCAACCCATTCCACAGGAAGACTACGAAAAAGCAGCCAGAACAGGACTCCACATTTCGTATAAGAAGAATAAATATATGGAAGGTATAAATCAGGACTCAACTACCAACCTTTAATCACCAAATTTGGAAATATCTCTCAAGTGGATAAATTCAAAGTATTTAGGTGAAATTATTCAGCCGGTGGGGTTGAAACTAAAAGCGAACAAGCAAAGAATTGCAAAATTACAAAAGCTTATAAAAATACAATTACCTGGAACAGATACAATAAAAAATCCATATCACAAAACTCAAAATTAAGACACCACAATACTTTCGTCAAACTGGAAACACTTTCACACATCATTGACTTTGATAATTGGTGGAAGATCACAAGTCAAAATCATCAAGGAGCAAGAGAGAAAAATCATCAGAAAACTTAGGACCAAAACGAATCAATAATAATAATACTAATCTGGCCCTCTAACCGCAATTTAAGAATTTGTGTAATGAAATTTCTTAATGATGGCCCATTTCCTTGGTGAGAAGTTAACATTTCAATAGGGCTGCTAAACAATAAATTCAAAGTAACTCATCTTCCGTTTAATATTTCATTGAGAGTTCACGGCTTACACAGAATCAGCAGTGTTACCACTGCACCTTGTAGGCCTTCTATTTAGATACTGTATTCCCTAAAACCAGTCACATATTAGAAGACATTAATAATTTACACATATATTCTTTAAAAATACTTTTTTCGTTCCAAAGATATCAGATGAAAGTAACACTAAATGTACAACATAGTAAATTTTCTCCACACCATACGATATCATTCTGGTAAAACTGTTTTAAAAGAGATCATTGGATTTACCAATTAAACACCGTGTCTATATCACATTTTGAAAGTCACAAGTTTCTTATGACATAGATTTTTCACGACACTACCTTTTAGCGTGCACCAAACTTTGTCCATTAACATACGATTTCATTCCGTGTCAATGTGATCACAGGATGAACTTGCAGCTTCATCCAAGCTTTGAAAGATACTTGTATATGAAACAAAAATACATTCTGTCACTATACTTGTATTTTTAGCAACTTAATACCTATCTTGAAAATTGTACGTTTGGAAGTTATATCACGATACATAGCTGTGTATTCAGAAATAATAAATTCTACTTATTTTGTACAATCTTGGTGGCTACTCCGCATTGTCGTATTCTATCCATCCGTGGCCAAGGATATGCTTTTTTAAATTAATTTCAATTAATTTAAAATTGAAGACTACGGGGGAATAAGATCAGGGTACACCAATAGTGAAAAAAGATATAATGTTACTGGAAACTTATAGAAACTGTTACAATGTATCTTGTCGAATATAAAAAGGAAACAAAAAGAATTATTTTAAACATATAATTAAATTAAAACATCGAAATCAATTCATAATCTATTTTCTGAAAGTAATTCTGCAAATAATAAATACGGTAAAAGTTATAAAATATCCGGTTGCAAACGACAACATTTTGAGGAAAGAATATTGTTTTGTTAAATATACAAGTTTCCTAGAATTTTTAGCCGAGTCTGTGTTGAAGGTCTGAGCACAAGTATATTATGATATTCTTATCAGTTCCTTCCTTACCTTTGATTATCACCACACTCTACTATAGCACCGAGTTCCTTCCTTTGGAGACTTTTCTTACGCCTATTAGTCTTTGGTTTAGTATTTCCCATATTCGAGTATATCTGAAGACCGTACATATTTTTGTTCCTGATTTGAGATTTAAATGCCTTTCATCCCATTAGGATGAATCCAAATGGAGGGGCGATTTCACTGGTCCTTACGATTTTTAAAATTACCTAATTCCTCCCATTTTCATATACAGAAATTTCATAAATTCGAGGAAAGAGTAGAATTAACCCGACTCACCAGACCTAAAATTTTGATATATTGGAATACGTGGTGCTTAAGACCTAACTTATACTCTGTAATAAGAAAGCGAAGTTCCACTGGAAAATAGATTGGATTGGTTTAGTGTTTCGTGCCATTCTTATACGGGGTCCTTATATTTGCTTGGCAAGGACATTCTCGCTCATAAGGAGATGCCGATTATGTTTGGCAGCGGATGGGGAACATTTTCAGCATCTACTGTAGGCATGGTGAGTAAAATCCATGATTCTGATTTTTGGCACCGTATTCTGCCGTACATATGCGCGCGCGGCAGCCGGGAACAGAGCCGTCATTGGCGGAGCGCGTGAGCGAGAATGTCCTTGCCATGCAAATACAAGGACCCTGTAGCTTGTTCAGTATCTGAGAAAGATATAGTGTGCAAGTCTATCGTAAGCAACTGTTATGACTCTAGTATCAGGTAAGTTACCAAATTAAAGTTTTCCCGACGAATGAGCTACGACAATGACAACGTATAGGTCATTAATGTGCACAGTTTGAATGACGGTGAGCAAATAATTTTGTGATATGTATTACAGAAGAATGCCGCAATCATTAGTTAGCAGAGGCACGTCGCGTCGATGGTAGGCATTTCAAACAAAACTTCCTGGGGTGATTTTTCTATTCCATGAACTCAATATCTCAATCTATGTATCCCTTATTGTAGGTCTGAAAATATCACGAAACTGCTGAAATAATTTTGGATAACCAGGTTTATTTATGTTATTTGGTGCACTGCGCTCGAAATTCAATTCTCGACAACTCCTATTTCTCAGGCTTGCTACATTGGCCACTAAATGTAGAAAGAGTATTCCTTCCCCAAATCTTAACATGAACTGATGTACACAAATCTTGTCCATTATTTATTCAGCACTGAAGGCCTTAAATTCCCCACCACTGGTTCATAACTTTCAAAGATAATACCCTATCCGTGGTGATTATCATACTTCGGGAATAGTCAGGCATCAAAGACAGGAGGATAGTACGATACTAACTTCGAAACCCTAATAATACCTTTGAAAGTAATATGACTTATCGGCCTGCTTTGCTAATTAGGAATTGTATGTTTTTTCACTGCCATATGCACTCTGTTTGAGTAGCGCCTGAAGGAAATATTTTCAGTGATGTGAAAATATCTTCTTTTAAGCAGTCCAGTCATTTTAAATCTTTCCTCTGAAAAATTACGGGAATATATTGCATACAGATGAATTTCGATTACGTACATTGTGACCTTCCACTACTAGGACCCTAAAAAAACAATAAAATTAATTTGTCATATGTTTTGCATATATCGCATTTAAAACATTTAATTTCCCAGTACCGATATGGTATGACTCATTGTTATCACCTATTTATTCTCTTTCCCTCAAAATTACAGATACTGTAACTGCCATGGGGTTACAGATTACACTTTCAAAAGTGATAAATCGACATTTGAGGAAATTGATAGACTTTATTATCATTTTGTGCAATCATTTGTTCGTAATGTGTAGCTTCTCGTCGTTATGACAAGATTCTGTAGAATGAGAGTTTATTTGGTAAATATTGCATGTATCGTCCTACAGGCTGTTCCAAATCCACGAGTTTCAGTATGAGTACACGCGAGTACTCAGCAGTGATGCTCGGAGCACAGTTGGAGAGGGACTGGGGGGTGATAGCCAATGCGTCACTGGACGAAGGTCATAGTACAAGTCCAGGCACAACCAGCCTGTCTTGATGTATCCACCGCGAAGTGGCGGCAGCCCCCCACAGCAGAGCTGTATTGCATGTTGCAGGTTTAATCACGTAAGGCGGCGAGTACTCCGCTGCTCACGAGCGAGTTGCTCGGCTGGAACAGCCTGTTAGAACTATCCTAGATATTTACTTTAATTTCTAATGAAAAATTGAAAGCTACTCTTTGCACAAGAGACAACTCAAAATAGTCTTACTCGACATCATATAAACATACAGTAATTTTAATAGATGGGATGTTTAAATAGCCGTATTCAGAAATCAGGTAAATTCTATCAGCAATTTCGATATCTGCTCTGGAATAAGCAAGTGCCACTAAAATCAAATCAAACTCTGTTTCGAACATACGTTGTCCTTATATTGACTTATGGGTTGGAAACATACACAACTACCAAACATGATGATGACAGCAGACTCCAGGCTTCACAGATGAAGTTTCTAATAAGCATACTTCAAAAAGCTAGAAAAGACAAAGTAAGTAATGAGAAGATAAGAGAACAAGCAGGAATAAATCAGTCCCTGAAGGAAACCAAAACTATGGCACGTTTGCGATGGTTTGGTCACGTCAAACGTATGACAGAAAGAAGAATTGTAAAACAATGGTTGCATACTGAGATTACTGGAAAGAGACCTGTTGGAAGACCTAGGAGGAGATGGCTGGACCAAGTGAAGGAAGATATCACATCCAAGGGAATCAACTGGGATGAAGTCTTGAAGAATCAGTGGTACATGAATAGACTAAAATGGAGAGCGCTCGTGAAACTGGGGTGGAAACTTGATGATGATGATGATGAGGAGGAGGAGGATGTTTCAGATAGGCTGTAGTATTAGTTCTCGACCCGAAAGATTATCTTAGATAATTACTTACTGAATTTGGTAGTTACATACAGTGCGTACATTAAACAAAAAAGAATATTTTAATTTAATTTTAAGTTCACTTGATCAGAAGTTTATTTGTAGTAAAATGTTTTTTTTTTACCTTTCTTGTACGAGGCCAATCCAGAAATTATTTCCTTATTTTTTTAATAAAAGGAAAACATAGTTACATGAAGAAATTTATTGGTGCCAGACATAGCAATGTTTGAGCTATTTTTCGACGTAATCACCACAAGAATGGGAGTGTTCTAGGCGAACTTCGTGTTGCCGCCACAAGAGTGCAGCAGGGACTGAAGAGGTCCAGGCAAGGAGTAATTAAGAGGTGAACTTGGTGTTGCCGCCACAAGAGTGCAGCAGAGACTGAAGGGGTCCAAGCAAGGAGTAATAAGAAGAAGCCCCAACGGCCAGGAAATGAAGCTACGAGTTACTCCTGCGCTAATGCTCAAAACATTGCGTTAGTCCCATAAGAATACCATGCAAATAATGGCTTATCCATTTTTATAACACCCACGAGCAATAAATCTAGAACGTGTTACTGTGGAGTTATCACCAGAATCCAGCATGACTAGAACGGGTCTAATACGTAATATGGCTAATGGCGAATGCAAAGCAAGGTCATGGAATACAAAAGGAGCTTCATAGAGTTCTATGCAGCCAGTAACCCAATTCGTATGCGCCTAGACCTCTTCGGTCCCTGCTGCAATCTGGTTACAACTTTTGTCAGTTACACGCCCATTGTGACACCTGCTATATCGTGGGATCAACACTGTTGTATTCCTAAGCCGTAGAAGTCTGCTGCCTGGGAATGGAACCATCGTGTGTCATTCGTCTTCAGCTCTTCCTCAGTGTAAATATGCTGACAGGAGGACAGGAACTTCTTGAGGTGCGATTTAAGATAGAAATCGTTGGTAGCTCTGCCACAAACTGTACGTCTCGGTGCGCAGCAACTGTTCTTGAGGAGTTCGGTTGGGATCAGATACAGTCCTCATGTTACTCTCAGCGGATTCCATTTTTCCTTGCACCTCAAGAAATCCCAGTCCTCCAGTCCTCATTTTCACACTGACGAAGAGCTGAACATGAATGTCACATGCTGGTTCCATTCCCAGGCAGCAGACTTCTTCGGCACAGGAATACAAAAGTTATTTATTTGTCGTGTCGGAAACATACAGGTGTACAGTTGCTATGCATATGAGGGTAAAATTGTCTATTTATATAGCACGCGCCCAATACTGAGCAACATCCAAGGTGCTCGGAGTGGCTAGCAGGAGATCTTCCTCTGCACAAGATGAAGGGAACAGAGGGCAATGTAGCATTTGTTTTGTGGTATGTTCTTGTCCACATTCGCAAGACGTGTCACCTGTAGGCTACTGAGGCCCCATCTCCTTAGATTAACTCGGGATCTTCCAACTCCTCATCGTAACCCGTTCAGGGACTTCCACACCAACCAGCTTTCGTTGTGTCCGGGTGGTAGTTCTTCAGCAACTGGCATCCAACGGCAGGGGTGAGGGGTTGTCTTCTTCCATAAATCCAGCTTTGCCTTCTCCGGTGAGACGGTAAGAATCTCAGATGTCCTCAGGAAGCTCTTTCGGGACCTCAGGCGTTGCAGAGGAGGATTATATCCATGCAGTGGGTGGGCGCTGTTCTCTTCCACTCTCAGCCTCTCCCTGTTGGCAGCCACCTCTCTGCGTATTTAAGGTGGTGCTATTCCAGCCAGGTAGTAGAGCCCATCTGTTGGGGTAGGCTTTAAGCAACCTGTTATCAACTTGCAGGTTTCGTTTGGAGCTGTATCTACCTGTTTGGCATGAGATGACCTGTACCAGACTGGGGAAGCAAATTCAGCAGTAGAAAAGCACACGATTTAACAGAGATGTCACAATTCTGGTGGTGATTGCTCAAACATTGCTGTGTCTAGTGCTCATAAACTTCTTCATGTAACTATGTTTTCCTTTTACTTTAAAATTAGAGAAACTGTATTTTTGGACGGACCTCGTATATCTTGTCAACTAGGTGTTCTGCTCTAATTTCAGCTAAGCCAACAAATAATAAATAAATAAATAAGATAAGATCTCGAGATTTCCTCAAAGGTGAATTTATACTCTTGGACTTTGAGACGGAGAAACATTGGTGTAAGAGCCTCCTTTGTGGGAAGTAAATTTTTGTTTATAGACAGTCATGACATCCAAGATGAATTTTCAAGGTCACATTACAGTGGACAGTCACACGGTACCCACGAACACTTCACTATGGTGACAAGGAGAGGGTCGATGATTTGAGGAATCCACCAGAGCTAAGCATTGGTGTACACATGAATAGGTGGAAGGCTATACCGAACCTCTCCTTGAGATCATATGTACGGAAATGGAGCTATCTGTCGAACTTCCCGTCACTACCCCTGGACTTGACACACACGGCCGTCACGTGACCAGGGAGCACTCACTGATGTGGTCGTCGATGATACCGCACGAGAATGACGGAAGATGGCGCAGTCAAATGTGCAGTCACCAGGTTCACAAAACAGCAAGCAGCCACCAGGATAGCGCATGGTGTCAAAGGGACGCACGAGCCCGACGCTGAAACAGAGTTAAGTATATTTGTAAATACCTGCTGTACCCGTAGTTAATGGATCAGTTGTGGTATATTTGCAAAGATTATGTTAACAACCCCATTCAACCAAGTGCCCCATTGTAGATAACATTCATGCTAAAATCCAGTAGTCGTACACTGGGTCGTCTCTTAAATAGTTTCACCTGCCACTATGAATTACTTTAGTTGTCGAATGTTTAAAAATATATTAAGTCTTGAGAAATGGCGTGTAAATATATAACATAAGGACTGGTGCCGGGTCATTTTGACCCATAGTGTGTCACTCCCTTTTTTTTGTCGTAGTCATACGGATTTTAATGAAATAATTACACACCTAGTGTCTTTCCATGAACTATTCCCAATATAAAATGAGGTTTATTCATATTTTTTAAATTTAACATGCAGGAAAATGGCAATAATTAACGTAACAGTATAATTGACCTTGATAGTGGTGGCAAAGCAGTCATCTCAATTTATTTAAAAAAAGGAGCTGATGACCAAGGTGTCCCTAGACCCTAAACATGGATCAATAAGAACGTGAGCTATGTGATTGTGTTGCATCAAAATAGGTGGATTTCCCCCCTTATTTTTTACAGATTGTCCCGACTAACGTAAGCCAAAAATTTTCACGGGAGGGCTGGCGCCATGGGTAAATCTGACCCGACCGTAAATAATATAGAAATAACTGGAGTGTTCCAAAAGCTATGGACATGTTTCTTTTGAAGGGTGAAGTTCAAGGCTAGGAAGGAAATAAGGGCTGACCAAAACGAAAATATACAGCATAGTTTAAGCCTCGGGTCAGAAATACCCATGCGCCAATTCTCGAGGGTTAAAAAACAAGGGAAGTTATTATTATTTATTGACTGGGGTGACAAGGAAGGATAGAATAGCCTACATCAGAGGAGCAGCGGAAGTGGGGCCCATAGGAAAGGCGGTCCAAGAGAGGAGGACTATGTGGGGGAAAAGTTGGAAATCTGGAATTTGAGGGTCAAAGAGGAGAGGCAAACCAAAAATGAGTTGGAAAGACAAGGTTGCAGAAGGTCCCATAGAAAAGGATGGAAGAGGGAGGAAGTATGAGATAGACATTTTATGGAAGAAAAAAATCCAACAAAGTATCGCCGACCTTACGTGATGTATTTATTGTATTTTGAGTGGCGAAGTTAGGAATCTCGGTCCTCTCTTACACTTGTGTTACGCTCTTAGGTCAATGTATGGATTTCATTGTTTATACCCTCGCTGTAGAATGTACACTGAAACTAATATAATTATAGCCTTTCAAACTGCTTGTATCTTTCAATTCCACTTTAATTATTTATAAAATATTTCATAGATTCATGATCACTAACAGTACATTCTATTCGTTAATTAAATTCATATGCACTGCACAAATATATATATATATATATATATTGTACCCGATTGTCACCATGTGGACCATGTGTTCGTATCCCAACTAGCTCACGGTCTTTCGAGGTATGGGACGTTCATGCCCACAATACGACCACATGTTCAGGATTTGAGTCTACCAGGTAACTACTCTACAGGAAACACACAACATTCCTATGAATAAAATATTTACTGGTCTAAAATCATGGCTGTACAACAAATACAAAAACAAAGGACAAATTACAATTAATTCCCACAAATAAATAGGGTTATTCTGTGAGCTTTCTCCTTAAAAATAGCGCTACAATGCACTCAAACCTACTTCTAATATCCTGTCAATAATAGTTCAGATTACAAGGTTTTCATAGTGTCCGTCATGTGACACAATTTTATTTAATGGAAGTATCTTAACACAAAAACCACATGTCACATAAACATGAATTTCTAAGACATTATTCCGTCTTCTACGACATTTACTTTAATTATCATTACTTCAATGTTTCCTACATTTATTAGCAAATATTTTGTTGTGTCGTGCGAATCATCTTCCTTCTTTCCATCCCTATGAACGCTCTAGGAAATTGAGTCATGCTTCTTAATCATAAAATAAACATAAACATGGATAGAATATTTATAGTTTCACCATATAACGATTATCTGGGTCTTGTCGGACTTATTATAGATACAACTGTGTCATGTTCTGGGAAAAACACATACCCGTTTTTCCTAAATTAGCATAAACTGGCAAAATGCACTTTAAAGAAGATGCCTACATTATTTTGGTTCAGCCTTTCCCCCTCAGAGGATAACTTCGCCAAATATCATCAGATTTCTATGGTTCAACCACGTATGTGAGTTGCCATACACCAATTAATTCCATTTGCATCACTAAAATACTCATATTTTAATTGCATTATTGAATACCGAGACCTCTCAGTGTCCTATTGTGACCGTAATTGACAAGGGATCGGTCGAGCGACCTCTCTCCCCTCAGCAGGTCATAAAACTAGTTCCAGACAGCTCTCCAAGATGGCTGCCACGGAAATGGTCTATATTTCCTGTCTCTCTCTACCGTCAAGGCCATCCTTGTTTACAATTTATATAACAAGAAAGATCCGCTAGGCATGGTCCTAAGTAATTGAGTCATTTAATTAATTAACACCTAACTTTACAGTGTATTTGGGCTCAAATGGCTCCTATTAAACATTCATGGCAGGGGTGGAATTCTAATGATAGCATTGCCGTTCTAAGGTGATTACTGTGGCTTATAAGACGCGCATCATAATGAAACCCCATGGTTATCATCAGCAGCTGTCATTACATATATATATATTTTGGAACCACGTTCCTCGTCGACGAATATGATTCTACCTCTCGGGCAGACCATAAGTAAAAATGCTCACCGCGCCTCGCTGGGCGTCCATAGTGGCTATAATTCAATGCAAGCGTTGGCAATAGACAGACTCTATCCAAATCGCTGCGTAATACATACAGTATGCACAAAGGCGATACTTCTCGAAGATTAAGCCCATTTTCACCTCACGCGCAAGCTATACTAGTCTTTCCCGTGCTTATCTTACGTAAATCACTGGATTTTACGTTAATCTGCACGCTATATGCGGCTAAACAATATTTCACATATATGACTCCATTATCAAGGTACCTGCGTTCTTCATGTTATATTATTCAAGCCAAAGCTTTACATAGCTCCTAACACAAATGTATAAATATACCGGCTTACTTTAATTTCACATATTCATTCAAAATTTTCACTGACACTGAGAAAAGCTCTCGTATTCGCGATATTCCACACTACATTCTTTACTGTTTACCAAATGACAGTATCTTAAATTAGACATGACACTATTTGAACATTACCTAGGCTAATTTTGCCCTTACTTTATGATTGCCGACCCCAGTTATTATTATTATTATTATTTTAACGTTTAGATCCAACACTATTTTTGACCTACATGGTCCTAAGCAAATCACCTTCAAAGTCATACTTTATTCAAGACGAGTGGTGAAAACTCGTTCAGTAAGTGACTATTACTTCTTTAATTTCAAAGTGATTAATCGTTACATGGTGAACTATGCCATTATAATGTTATTATTTGCATGTTTACTCACGTTTCCTTCTGGCTGGAAAGTACCAGTATCTCCGCCTGAGCTCTACCATGACGATTTGACTTAATCCATCATGATATCCAATACACAACACTGAGATTCACACTTTTTATACATGATGCACATATTACCACAAGTGGCCTTTACCACTGATAAACACTGAATATTAAACATTAAACACATTAACACTTTAAATTATTATTTCACAATTTATACACTTCATCTATCATTTCACATGTTGATCCTTAATCTGGATTTCACCTACGCTTGACCTCAGAGATGCGATGACTTATGATAACCGCTGGTCTCCGTGAAATCTAGTAGCGTTTTTATAGATGTTCGATCCTAGTTCCCTGCACTCCCGTTTACCTCACTGTCCTGGATAGGTGGCAATAACTTCCACTCTCCCATCACTGGAGTGTTCCGAATGCTGATGTCATATAATTGACAATACCTTCCGGTATACGAACTGTTCCAAACATTATCAGTTCCTATTCGCTGTAGCGAATTTATATCTGTGTCAGATAATAAAGCAATATCTGCACTTTGTTACCTTATGCACTTCATTATCACTGATGAAGCTTACAATTTGCCTCCATTGTCTTCAACGGCGGTACGCTGATATTTTAATAATTGGCGTGCTTACTGCAGAGCTCTTGTAGACAAAGAACTAACTTCCAACTCGAGCGACCGTCTGACGTCTTCAACTGATTTCCACTGAACCATCACAGACGTGTAACTGACTTCGACTGACCATAACTGACCCTCGGCGTAGGGTGCTCTTCCCTTATATTTGTTTCTTGCACAAAATAGTTCACGGGACACGTGAGAGCGACTCCCTTCTTGAAATACTCCGTCTTCAGCCGAAATAACAACTGCATCTTGTTTATCTAGGCGTGGAGGTTTTAAAAACACTCGCGTGCCGGCGATCGCTTCGGCCAATTAATTACAATTAATTGCCTTAGTTCAGCTCGTGGGATGCTACGGTGGGGATTTCCCGCTGGTTGGTTAAAGTATTCATGCTCTCGAGCGTGAGTTAGGTTGTAATGCGGTCATTTTGAGAAATAGGCGTAATTTTAGGTGAAAAACCACTTCTAAATTACTCCTCCGTGAATACATTCATCTATGTGTAAGTTCCATCGCATTACAATGCTCCATTTCTCTGTAATTAATTAATTTCTTGTGGGCTTGGTCCCGCCAAAGCTTCGCCCGTTGTCGACCGGTGGATTCCCGGGTCATTAATTTTGAGCTGTCTGACCGCCCTAGACAGAAATAGTTCCGTAGGCGCCAGGGCTACTCCGCCTACTTTTAAAAGTCATTTGTCAGACTTCAATACTAGCCTCTTTCGACTTCGTATGCACTGAAAACGTACATTTCCTTGCATTTTGCTTACAATTTCTCCTTTCAATTGCTATGATTTGCACCTAAATAATCGTGAAATCACGCTAGACTATTATGTGTCAGTAGACCTCTCATTGCTCTGTGGGTTCCATATAATGGCTCCCCCTTAGAGACCACTGGTTCGACCTTAGGCATAACCATTTGCCTGGTCTTCTCTGATAAGGCCCTGAGTTCGATACCAGACTGCCGTGACCAGTTGGGCACAATATATATATATATATTTAGTCACCAATAGAATAGTATACAACCATGTACCACTTGATCTAGCAAGAATCTATAAAATTGGACCATTTCGTGAAAAGTTTAAAAGGTACTATTGGTTGACTCTGAATGTATAATAATTAACCTACTTTTCACATTTTCTAAAAATGAGGAAAAAGTAGACTTAGGAGATCGATCCGGAAATATGTCTGTCTGTCTGTGTGTGTGTCCTCCCCATCAACTCCTAAATGGCTGCAGCTATCAAGACCAAATTTAGTATGAGTAAAGATCTATATCTAAATATCTCAAGGCCATATTTGAAAATGATGTCCATGCTAACAACTGCTGAAAAATTGCAATTGAAATTTCAACTCCATGTTGGATATCTTGGAAGGTATGCATGCGAGCTATTCCAAAATTGGCACACATATAGATAATAATATTTCAGTTTAATTTCCAGGGGGCCGTACATGGCAGTGTTGCCAACATGATTCTAAGCCTTCTGATAGGTCCAATTTGTTAATGCATGTAACTTCTACACTATCAATTGGATTTCAACCGAATTTCGTATGTCCTACGTGTACAATAACAGATATGACTTTGCATATTTATAGAGCGACCAGGGCTGCCATCTGTGTAATGAACAATGTATTGTTCCCCACGACAGAGCTCTGCTCTCGGGAATCTTCTTCTAGACCAGGACTACGCAACCTACGGCCCGCGTCGTGTCACCAAAACTTTGAAACAAGTTCCAGTCGTCGCACTAAACTAAATTATCATGAACTTAATTTCATAATTATTGTGCCAAATGAATATAAATACTCACTGTATGAGTGTATTGAATAGCATCGTATTTCTATTTTAACGAGATTTATTACAAATATTTAAATTTCTTCTTCTCTCCTCGATTTTGTCCATCTTTAGACCGCGTAAAATAAACCATTGCATTCACTGTCTCTTATTTCCTTGTCCCTTCTCGCCTTCCAGTAGTTCTTCATTACTTCACGTTGTCTCCTTCTTCTCTCCTCCGTCCAGATATTAACCCGCTTCTTCTTTTCCTTCTCCTGGAAATCCTTGAAATTGTTGAAAAGTTGTCTGTCCTGAATAATATCTATTGTTACTTCCATCTCTTCCACATCCTTTTTTATACTTTGTACCCATTAATTACCATTCTTGCTTTTGTATACATGACTGAAACTTTGTTTTGTGTGTCTGGTGTTATTCATCCTCATTACGTGTCCAAAGAAATTAAATTTATTTTTAGTGTTTTATTTTTTCATTCACTACAAATTAATATAGAAAATGACAACAATACCAAGAAAACTAAGCTCAGACAGCCACAAAACTCACCATATTGCACCTATATTAAAACAAGATTCTATACCCCTCAATCCCCTCGGAGTATCATTTTCCCGCATGGTCCACCAACTATTTACAATGTGGCCCTTAGTTAAAAGAGGTTGGGAACCCCTGTTCTAGACAAATAAATACAAATTTAAAAAATATGTTTTTGGATATTAATTTAACACGAAGAAACATCAAAACAATTGCAAGTAAATTATCCTACATAAGAGTGTGTACAAACATACAAATCTACATTAATAAATACAATTACACACTCATCAGTCAGCAGTACTCATCAGGTGGTCGTAACCAACTGTTTTGAATTTCTTCAGTTGAGTGACATTCTTGACATTGACTGGCACGGAATTCTACAGTCGTGAACCCGTGACCACAAATGAATGATTTGTTAAAGCAGTAAGTTTGGTGCAAGGTAATAGTTAAGCATTATACGTATCGACATGGCTTAGTAATTTCAAAAACTCACATACAAACGTCGCACAGATATTAGAAAATTCGACTCAAAATTACATTTCCAACTTCCTCCATAACAGTCAATATAAAATTCAAAAAAATAACCACTAAGAAACTTCAAACCATTTATTTCACTTCGTAAGAAGAAAAAAAACTTTAAAAAATGACAAAAATCTAAATACTCAAATATCTCCCTTTTTATGCGTCAATAGCAAGAAACGTAAAATATTCAAAATATCCCACTGGAACAAACTCGTGACCGTCTGCTGTTCCGTCAGGTCATCCGACAGGGCGTGTTCCCAACGTCCCTTACAAGTAAGAAGACTACAGGAGCTAAGTGGAGAAGAAAGAAGACTGGCCCATAGTCAGAAAATGAGGGACTATTGGAAGAAGAAGAAAGCAACAACTTTACCGAAGAGTAGATACGAGCCCCGTGGTCCTAAGTAGATCTAAACGATAAAGAAAAAAATAAAAATCCAACACGTTTTTGCCTTTAAAGTTTGTTTTGCAACATAACACTGTTGCAATTTGCTATTGCGACTTCTGCATACTTCTTTTCACTTCCGGCCCCCCGAGTGCCTTAAATATTCATAAAATTAATCGATGGGGCCCTCAAGAAAATTTAATTGAGAAGGCCTGGACTGGTGTGTAATGTAGCTGCAGTTTGAGCTGTACCGGAGAGAAGCCAGGATGATACCCGTTATCGCCGCTGTATCAACCAGATTGAAACTCTCCCGTAAGTCCTTGGTTTCTGCACATATGGTGAGGCTCTACGTAATACAAGACATCACTCAGTGAAATCCATCCTTGCGGAGAGTCTAGGGCAGCAGCGTCCAAAGTACTTCACACTGTGACACAGCTGCCACACCTGTGAATGTTCAGTGCAGAGTCGTGGTAGGCGTGGTGCCTGGTCGGTAGACAACGGTGCGCGCGCAATATGGAAGGGACGTATCCTGCAATACAACTCGTTGTGAAAGCGCTAAGTTTGAAAATTACGTATGTGTTCTCAAAGACGTGAAGGAGCAATTTGTAAACAGATTTCAAGATTTTGCTGCTTTGTTTCCTGTGTTACATTGTTTTTCACGGCTATTTTCTATCTCAGTGAATAGCGCACCAACTAGCTTACAATTGGAATTAATTGATTTACAGTGCAATGCGCGGTTGACGGACAAGCTCTTTGCTGCAAGAAACTTGACCGAATTCTACGAAAACTTTCCCCATATTGAATTTCCTCGGTTTCATCACGAGACCACCAAACTTATGAGTATGTTCGGTTCTACCTATGTATGTGAAATATTTTTTTCCATATTAAAACACAACAAACCGAGGTTACGACTGGGCATTTCAGATGAGATTTTGAGAAGTTGTTTACACGTTCATTTGCGCCTAATTGTAACATGATAGTTAACGCACCAACAAGGCGTACAGTAAATGGGAACAGCAATAAACATTATGTGTATCATCCAACATGTACGGTACTAGTTTTTAATTGGTGTGTGAAATTAGTTTACGTTTGCCATTGCATTTTGTCTTTCAGTAAAGCTCTTATTGTGTAATATTTGTATGTATGTATTCGTTTTCCCTTTTGCATAGGAAGGGAGACATGTATACAGTGTGTATCTTAATTATACCGACAAAAAAATCAGGGACGCTCTGCGTATTATGTAAAAGACGATGCCGCAATCGGATTGGTGGAGAAAATTTTTCCCTTCGAGAAAACGAGGTTACTTTGTTACTTCCGGGCGCGCAATTCAAATTGACGGGCTCGCTGTATTTGCTGAGCCAGAGTGCAAGCCGGGGCGAACAATGAAACTTGCGCATTCCCGCCAACATATCTCTGTCTCCTTCTATCACACTCCCTTCCCTTGCAGTGGCCTCGGCTTGCTCTCTGGCTCAGCAAATACGGCGAGTTCGTAGATTTGAATCGCGCGCCCGGAAGTAACAAAGTAACCTCATTTTCTCGAAGGGAAAAATTTTCTCCGCTAATCCGATTACAGCGTCGTCTTTTACATAACACGCAGAGCGTCCCTGATTTTTTTGTCAGTATAATTAAGATACACACTGTATATGAATGACTACATTTTGTGCGTGAAACAGTCCAGAGTTAACGTGAACATAATTTTGAAAGGAAACGTTTTGCCGCTCTTAGCACCTCCCATCATACAGTATGACAAGCAATTTGATTAATGCAAAATAATATTTCATGAACAATACGTTCAGTGTTCTTGCTACGTTGCCTGCAAAATACATTCGTCGCCTTCTAATTGACCTCTACACGTTTCTTGAACGATGACACTCTCCCACCGCGCGGAGTGGAGAGGAAGTAAGGACGTATGGTAAGGGAGGGGATGCACACCTGCTATTCTGAGACACACACTGTCTCCACCGTGTGGGACGACCTTGGACGGTGCTGGTCTGGGGGATGTTGGCTTCGTGGTGCATGAAGAAGTTTCAGGGCTAGCCACGCAACGTAGTATATACAATGGGACCAACTGAAAGATTTGAAACGCATACCAAGCAGCCAGACGAAGTAATAATGAGTAGAAAATTTCTGACCCTACAGTCCCTTACTACAAGGAGAAATGCTGCGTTCAAAATATAATAGTCATTGAGTTTCTAGCGGGAACAATAATATTGTAAGTCGAGGAAGTATGGATAAAAATGTCTAACTTGTAATCGGTGGCTTCTTCAGACTTTTCAAGTTAGAGAAGCAACAGCATAAAAATATTTAGGAAAGGAGGAAAGCATGCACTTAAAACACAACGACCCTGCACAACAAACCACTAGAAGTAGTGCCAAAATTCAAGTACCTCGGAGTCACCTTCCAAACTACTCTAACATCTTACAATATCCACGTCAAAGAAAGAGCGGCCGCAGCAATAAAAGCCATCTACCACATTAAACTTCCTCAACAAATATCATTGGGTACAGCAATGCTACTGTTCAGAACAGCCATATCACCAATAGCAACCTATGGGATTAGCATTACCTGGGAAAAACTCACACTCAGCGACCTGATCATAATAGAAAAAGTTGAGGACCTATATCTTGAGAGGATTTTAGGCATAGGAAAGTCTGCCTCTTAAAGGTTGACATAATTATGTATTAACCAAAGAGGACTACTTCATCGACGACATCAAAATACAGTTTTACCTACCAAACACCAAAGCTTATGAGAATGCACGCCGAACCTTAAACGAGAAACGAAATGCCATTTGGTCCGACTTTTACTCTACAGATGCCATAATGACGGAAGAGTGGAAACAAGTTAATTACGAGCTACGACACGTAATCACACACTACGCCACCCACGGATTTCACTACAGTTACTGCAAAACCAAGAATTTCCACCAACCGAACGAAGACTGTGTATGTGACCTGTGCAACCAACGTTGTCAAAGGTACCACGCACAAAACTGCAAAATGAGGACTTCTCAATAATAAGACTGGCATTAGCATAATTGATCATTTGTACAAATATGTCTTTGCACATTGTGCGCTTTTCTTTTAATAATAAAAATAATTATCTTGTGGGTTTAACGCTCCTTTTAACTGATGTTGCTTTTAAGACGCAGGATTGTCGGAATATTGGCGAGGATGAATTCTTTAACGTGCCAGTAAATCTATCGGCTCCTTTCCGTTCGGATAATGTCGTTGCCTCGGTCGGATGAAAGTCTCTCCGTGCAGTATATCTCCTTTTAGTTAGATTTCATTAGAAAGCTAACTATTGCAATGGGTACCATATTTCGACTTCCGGAAAATTTCGACATATCTTCACGTTTCTCATCCCCCAGACCTCAAAACCACCGTCAGTTCAAAAGTTTATATATAATTTATGTATATCAGTTTCTTGTGGACACGATAACTGCCGTAATTTTGCCCCAATCAGTTTGAATTTTTTACATAATAAGTATCCCATTAGGGGGCTGCGTGGCGCAGTCGGTAGAGGCTTCTAACTGAAAGAGAGTGTGTTCGATCCCCACCCAGGTAGTGGATTTTAGAAACAAAACTACCACTTTCGGAAACGCAAATGGCCCTGGGGTTCACTCAGCCTACATCAGAAATGAGTACCAGGGTAATTCCTGGGAGAAAAGGCGGCCGGGCGTGTAGCTGACAACTCCATCCCATCTAGGGCCGATGTCACAAAGAGTGGAAGCCTCTACCTTCCACTACTCCCAGGGCTTCCATGGCCTGTATGGAGTTGGCTTTGCTTTGCTTTGCAAGTATCCCATTAAAATCTCGGTGGAGTTCGTTAATCGGCAAAATCGGTCGAAGGGGGTGAAAATGGGGGGCTTTTTTCGAAAAAGTGAAATTTTGCTATAACGCTTTTAATACGTGAAATATCGAATCCATTCAAAGTTCATAATATGTGTCGGAAAAGTGCCAAAAATTTATGTCAAATAAGTTTTTTGATAGCACCAACCATTGACCAAAGGGGTGGAAAAAAGTGGGTTTTTCGGGAAACATTAATCATATTTCTCTTAATAGGCACAATATCCAAACCGTACAAAATGGAAAATATTCCCCTAATAATTACCTAAAACTTTTGTCTGAAAGAATTTTTGATATGACCCACCATTACGCCAAGGGATGAGAAAAGTGATTTCGGAATTAAAGAAAATGCCAAGTGCCATCAGAGGTTACCATGACAACGCTTCTAAATTGATGAGGGATGAGCTATCAGAGGGAGATCACATTCATTTTTAGCCTACTTTTCACACTTTGCAAAAATGAGGAAAAGTAGACTTATGAGATCGATCCGGGAAAATGTCTGTCTGTCCTTCTGTCTGTCTGTCTATCCTTCTGTCCGTCTGTCTGTCTGTGCGTGTGTGTGTGTGTGTCCCTATCAACTCCTAAACGGCTGCAGCAATCGAAACCAAATTTAGTATGAGTAAAGATGTATACCGGAATATCTCAGGCCCATATTTGAAAAAGATGTCAGTGCTACCAACTGCTAAAATAACGCACTAGAAATTTGAGCTCCATGTTGGATATCTTGGAAGGTATACATGGGAGCTATTCCAAAATTGGCACACATGTAGATAATACTATTTCAGTTTAATTTCCAGGAGGCCATACATGACAGTGTTGCCAAAATAATTTTAAGCCTTCTGATAGGTCCAATTTTTAAATGCATATAACTTCTACACTATCAATTGGGTTTCAACCAAATTTTGTATGTAATATGTATACATAAACTGATATGACTGAGTGTATTCTTAAGAGCTAGCAGGGCTGCCAACTGTTAATAACTGCTCTCTCTATTTTTTATCCAAATACCAATATATCAGAAAGTATGCAAGCCGACAGCTTTAAACTATGCACACGTATATTACCTGACATTTTACATTATTTGGAGTAACTTATATACGTCAGTTCTACCAACATGATTCTAAGCCTGCTGATAGGACCAATTTTTAAATACATTTAACTTCTATACTGTCAGTTGGATTTCAACCAAATTTCGTATGTGCTATGTGTAACGTAACAGATATGACTAAGTATTCTTAAGAGCAATCAGGGCTGCCAACTGTTAAAAAATGGTGTCTATATTTTTTACCCTAATATCAATATATCAGAAAGAATGCAAGCCAACAGCCCTATACTTTGCACACGTATAGCAGCTGACATTCTAGATTAATTTGGAGTAATTAATAAAAGTCAGTGCTGCCAGCATGATTCTATGCCTGATGATAGCTCCAATTTTAAAATACATGTAACTTCTATACCAACAAATGGATTTCATCCAAAATTGGCACAAAAATATATCATAATATTTCAGATTATTTCTGACCAGCACTCGCATGACTTTGTTGCCAACATGCTTTTACGTGTACTAATAGATCCAATGTCTAACTCCATGTAACGTCCTTTGGACTTCAACCACATTTTGTATTGTGTACCTTAAGAGATGGAATTAAGAATATATTCAGTCACCAGAGCTGCCAACTGTATTGCTCTATTAGGCTACATTATGCCTAGTATACCTTATTTCGAACTAATTAAGACATTTCGATATTACCCACTTAATTTCGTCATTATTCTAGATAGGTTCATATACTGTAGATTAATCTATGGCATGAATCTTAATTTTAAGAAAAGTAGGCTCTTTAGTTCGTCACGGAACTTCTTGTTCCATCTGACTATGAGGGAAGCGGCTAACTGGTAGCATGCTGAACTTCTATGCCCAAGGTGCTGGTTCAAAGCCGGCCAAAGTCGCCGGATTTTCTAAGAGCGCTAAAAATCCGTCAGCATGCTTTCCTTCGGAGGGGAAGTTACAACGTTCGTTGGAAGTTGCTGGTTGCGGTGGCATCTAGCAGCCAAGTTCACAGCTACTTGTCGTTGACGGTAGTATTTGGTACAAAATTAGGTACTACTACTTAAAATTGACCGTATGCAGACCTTACCTGAATTACAGACTAATACAGTCATCACAATTAACACCGTTTATCAGACAGACTCTACACACACCAATGTACACGGGGTTACATGACCACGTTGTCGCAGCCCCTAAACTGAGGAACCAACCAACATCTCTGCGGGAGATAAAATTTTGCGTGAAGAAGTAGCAGACCGTTACATAGTTACACATCAGATCCAAACCTTGCATAAGGACAGTGTGATCACAAGTATAAAAATGAACCCCAAATGACAAGAAGGTTACCATCCCCATAAGACAATAAAATGTTAAAAATATGCATAGAAAGGCGAAAGAAAAGTTAAATAACCGCCAATTTTAAAATACTTTCTCGCAATAAATGAGGTCTGATCCTCCTACGAAAACCTGCATATTTTGCCTATTATAGCCTATCCCCTAGTTTGCCCGGTGAAATCTACCTTCGCCTTCCGGCGTGCCGAGAGGAATTTTTCTTGTGCTGAAGTTCTGCGAACAGTAGTGGATGGCCGAAGTATCTGCAATCGGAGTTGTTCTATGAAGGAGGGTTCCCCGGTGGGCTCATAGGGGGGTGCATTTGGAGGCACATAGGAGTCTTTTTGGATGATGTTGATTTGATTTTTTGGATTTCTTTGAGGTTGGATTTGGTGAGATGCAGCCATGTTATGTCTGCTGAATGGGTTACGGTGGGCTTCATCTTGGCGGTGAAGATCTTCATAGCAATCGATACGGGTAGTTAACGAAGGAGAAATTTTAATATCCTTATATTTTCTCATGTATGGCTATTAGTTGCAATAAATTACATAGGCCTATTATAAATCTATCGATACGAGGCTGTCGCAATAAAACATCCTTGAATGTCATAGGTTTGAGCTGGGATCAACCCGACAGGCTAATTTACCGTAACTCAGTTACACGCTTACTCGGCAATGTTCAACTGAGCAGGGCCTGAGTGGCTCTATACGCTATACGAGAACACTGTTTACAATCGTATCCATCTTTCAGGGATTATTAAATTAAAATTCAACAAGTAGTTCCGTGAGGAACTAAATAGGCTATTTTCATACATCCTACTTATTTTAGTTGCCACTATCAACATACAACATTTCAGTTTCATTGCTGTAGACTAATAGATTCGCAGATATTGAGAACCGCCTAAATATTTTGTATAGATGTTGGATTTTCATATATGTAAGCCAGAGAGTTATGTACCATTACATGAAAATTATTGCGTACCAGTAGGTACTTTAATCACATGATTAGGATACAAGTAATAAAAAAGAGATTTTAAAATTTTGCACAGCAATCATACTGTGGTTATGAAAATAATTGAAATAAATTACATGTCAGTGGATTAAAATTTGTATAAGCATTTACCGTACGAAGTTTCACTACGCTCGGATAGTTAAGTTACATTTCGCGTCGCCACCATGTTAGAATCGTGCTCAACAGGTCATTGAAAGTCCCATACGTGAACTCATCTTCATAGCCTATATCAACATACAAAATTTTAGTTTGATAGCTGTCATAGATTAGTAGATATTGAGAACCGTCTAAATATTTCGGCTGGTCGCCATGTAGGATGTTTATATATGTACCCATAGAGTTATGTACTATTAGATGACGATTATTGCGTTGACTTCGATCGCACGATTAGGACACAAGAAATAAAAACCTAATTTTTAAATTTCCCACAGTCGCCATGTTGAGGTTATGTGAAAATTTTAACTAAATTAGATGTCAGTGCAACACAATGTGTATAAACATTTGCTGTACCGAGTTTCACCGCGCTCGGATGGTTAAATCGCGATAAAAGTGTACTTAAATGTTTCAACTTCGCTTAGCCGCCATGTTAGTTTTATACTTAACAGGTTTTGAAAGTCACATAGGTGAATTTCTAGTTGTGACCTTTATCATCGTACAAAATTTCAGGGTGATATCAGTAATCGTTTCGGAGATAAAGAATGCTGGAGAAATATTTCGCACAGACGCCATGTTGGATTGGTGAGGCATAATAAAATTTTAAGGGAACGGTCGGAGTCGGACAAAATAGTACTATGATTTCATTGAAATCGCTCCAGCCGTTTAGATTTTAATAGGGACACACACACGGACAAAAGGTGATCTCATAGGCCTATAATTCAAAATAGGCTAAAAATAGCTCAAAAGTCACATTAATACGTCTTTCAGAGGAATCAATTAATAGCAACACAAAGAATTGGTGATACATTTGAAAGAAACACGACTCGTCGTAGGCTTTTATGATTCACCATGACACATTGCACTCCGGCCATCTTTCTTTTATTGCACCAACATTCTGCTAGACCAGTGCTTCCGCAAGACAAAAGTAGTTTCTTGTTCGAACGCAATAGTGTACAGGGACTAGTGCTGACACCTGCTGACTAGTAGAAGAATTATGTATCGATGCGTTTTAACCGATGGTTTAGTTTAGTCACGTCTTAATCACGGGGATTTTTAGACACATTCTCATTTATTTAAAAAAAAATAAGTTGGAAGCAGCGCTTTCGTTGCCTCGATGAAATTTACGCCTCTACTTTTAATAGGTTTCAAATATTATAGAAATGAATTGACGCGAATTCCATTGAATTTCCCACTTATAAGAGAACATCGCTAAAATGAATTTGTCGATCTTGCTGAAACTACGGCCCGACAGACACACATTTGTTCAGATTATGGGCCTATGTACGAATAGAAGTAGGATTTAGCTTATCTCCATCTCTCCGAAAATGGTTGAATTCCTATAGGCTATAGGATGTGAATGTGCTTGAGTTACGTATAACCTGTTTTGTATAATTACGAAGTTTATTTAATTATTCTTGGATTTTGCAAAGCTTACCTCCGATTACAAAAAGAGGCACACAGCAACATAACCATGCAATAATAATAATTATGATGATGATGATGATGATGATAATTGTTGTTTTAAGGGGCCTAACATCTAGGTTATCGGCCCCTAATGGTTTGGGTGATAACAAAAATGACAGTGAAATGTAAACTAACTACGAATTCATATACTAGAAAAAGAAATGGAAAACAAAAGAAGAATAAGGTAAATAGACGACAGGAGAACAAGAAATGCCCTCAACCCTCGAGGATTGCGGGACTTGGAAGGAAGGAGAGCCATGAAAGCTAGATAAGAAAGGGGAAAGAGGAGAGGGCCCGCTCCCAAGTCAGTCGAAAAAGGAAAAAAAAAACGGACCTAGCTCAGGAAACTCTCGGGGTCATCAACTCCCGAACTCACCATCCGTGAGCCCTTGAGTGTGTAGCACTGCCTAGGGTGCACCAGAAGTGGTGGGGCTACATACACCCTGCCTCCTGGAGGGCCTTATGCAGAACGCAGGAGATATCATGAAAACAAAAAGATGACCGATCCCCCGAAAAATGAGGGTATCAGGAAAGATGAGACAAGGGCGAGAAAGTGAAAGACTCCCTATGCCTCGGATACCCTAATACCGAGGGGGTCGGAAGATAGCAAGTGTTGACCAAGGGAGGCCGACAGGAAAGATAACTGATAGGAGCCCGGCACAAGTAAGTGGAAGCAATGCCGGACTCAGCTGGGGTCCCGTGGTCGCTAACCCACGTCCCACAAGTTGTGAGCCCCTGGGGGGTAATAATAATAATCAAAAAGAAAATCTATAAACATATTGCTACAGTACATGTTTGGTAATCAGGGGCGTATATACAATTTCTTTCGGGGGTGGGGGCTGACTATCTTGGAAAAAGTATTCTCAGGGGATTGTCACCGCCAAATACCCAGAAATATCAACCAATATCTTAGAGCATTTAACTTTGTGTAATTATTTTAGATACCAGTTACTGGAATTGTAAAATTCTAAGTTTATATCGTCTACAATTACTGGCAAGAAGTTACAAAAAAGTTGTAAAATACAACACAACACAAAATAGATAATTTATTTATTTATTTATTTATTTATTTATTTATTTATCGTATGGCGTTTAGTGCCGGGAGTGTCCGAGGACATGTTCGGCTCGCCTGAGTCTGTAGCTGCTTCCAGCGGACACCCATAGGGTGAGCTACAAGTTCCGTTCAATTTTAAGTAGTTCCAACTTTCGCTACCAGATATCACTGATACCTAATGGTGAACGTTGGAATTTTGATAGAGCGTTCCAACGAAATCTAACCAACAATTTAGCTGCACACATGTTTAGTCTGTGGAAGGATCTTTTACATGCCATAAATCTATGACATGGGGCAGCCGGCTTTATTTCCCCTCCGAAGGAAGGCATACTGGAGGATTTTTAACGATCTTAAAAAATCCGACCACTTCGGCCGGGTTTGAACCCGCTGTCTTGGGCACAGCAGTTCAGCATGCTACGAAATACGGAGTATGAATGGCAAATATTTGCAGAAAGGTAAACAGTGTGTTTTTTATTGATAATTTATTTCTCAAAAGAACCATACTGTGGAATTCACAGTTTTGCCTCACAAGGCTGGGTGTACCTCGTTCCAGCCCTCAGACCTGAATTAAAATTCCTTGGCAGAGCCGGGATTCGAATTCGGACCTCCGGGGTGGCAGCCAAGAATGCTAGCCGCTACACCACTAGTTGGACTAATTTCAATCTTAATATTGTTTATAACTTTGCCAATAAGTTAAGATTAGGGTACAACCAAATTTACAATTATTTTATACTTTTTCCAAAACTACACTCTCTTAATTTTTATTGTTTATTATTCAAGGGGAGTGGGGGGATGGGGGTGGTGGAGCCCCCCTCAGCTCCCTCCTTATATACGCCCCTGATGGTAATAACAGAACAATTTCATTGACATCCCCACTTACAAAAGAACATCGCGAATTCATAATTCTGAGTACGGCACTGGCTTTGAGAGAAGGACTCTTTACCTAGGACGCGATCCGCTCTCGACTCGTTGGAGAGTACTATCTCGCGACTCTCGAGTACCGGGGCTTTCTGTGGCTTGTCCCCTTCCACACTCTCCTCGTTACTGCGCCAGTACACCGTGGCGATAGTTGCCAGACACTTGAGCTTCATGTCGCCTCTCCTTAAGTGCTTGGCCCGCACTCGGAACTCCAGGGTCAAGACCGCGGTCTCCAGCCCGTCCGTCTCTTGAGTGGTGACGGGACCCTTCAGGGTCGACTGAGGGGCCTAGATGTATAACAAAAATACATATTAAAATGTGTAACACATTCGTGGCACAGTATAGATACCAATACAGAATGGACACTTCGGCAAAACCGGAAGAACGGATTTTCAAAAAAACAATTGATAAGGGGGAGCACCAATACACATGTAAGCCACTAGGTAGCACCACTTATGGACAAACACATGATAAACAGCTGATTGATGAATGTATATTTTATGTCATTTATTTAACTCTATTTCAACACACTA
Source organism: Meconema thalassinum (assembly GCA_946902985.2). Classification (NCBI taxonomy): domain Eukaryota; kingdom Metazoa; phylum Arthropoda; class Insecta; order Orthoptera; family Tettigoniidae; genus Meconema; species Meconema thalassinum. Next base: position 187,729,343 of record OX336399.1, on the reverse strand, counting down.
GCTCTCTTTATAATCAGATATTTTAAGAAAATAAATAACAAGAAAATAGAAAGTGTTAATACTACTGTGTTTTAATTCTAAGAAGTGTGGAATTTAATGTTTAACACCACATTCCTCCTCTAGTCCTGTGGTGGTGTCGCATTGTGATTGATTCGTAACGATGAAAGGTTATGATATGTTTTTAATGATTAAATTAACACACGATGTATTGAAAAGTGTGGGGGAAATGTGGATTTTGTTTCTTAAACTTTTGTAGTCTGAGATAATGCTATTCAATTTTTCTACAGTAACTGTAAATAAGTGTTAATTTTTAATGTTCTTAGCTTCCTAACGTAAATACTCGGGAATTTATTTAGTCAATAAAAAGTCATGTTGATGGGTGGGGACAGCCTTATTATGCAGTTTTATTTTCACTTTTCATGATATGCCTAGGTTACTTCTTACCCCTCATTTCTTAGCCTACTCACACTTCCGTTCATTATCTTGTGTTCCAAGAAGAATTCAATACCGGTACTGTAAGTCATGTGCTAAGGAATCTCTTTTCATTACCTTTATTAGTTCCACGTCTTTGTGTGGCTATTATAGGAGCAACAAGTAGCTTTCAGATTCAACAAATAGACTATACATTTACTGGTAGATTGTTTTGTTTAGCCTACAGATGGCCTAAAAATAAGTAAAGTAAAGCTGAAATACAAGCTCAGGACTGACAGTAAGTAAACCGGCCAACCACCCTTCGTACAGAGGCCTGCTTCTTTAATCCTAGAAGCCAAGGTCACACCCAGATCTCCATTCGGAGATCCTAAAGTCGTCATATTATAGTTTTGGACTGGGTTTTGATTCTTGGTTAATGCATGTTAGAATTTCAGAGTTGCATCCAGTGGTTCAAATTCCAAATATAAAAAAGAAAGGTTCTGTGGCTTATGATCACGAGAGCCACGTGAAGCTACAAGTTTGCTTTGCTTTCTGTTGTTAGTGAATGTAATAAAGTAATATAACTGGTAAATAACACTATGTGCAATGGTGTCGCCAATCAATCAAGTAAAACGCTCAGTCCTAAACTTGCTCTAACCATAGCTTAACACCAATTAGACCTAACTTTAACCTCGTCACGACTAATCAGTTGCCATCTATCCACACCGCACTTTTTACTTGTCAGTGGTATGTCAACTCCTTATTCTTCCCATTCTGCAGAAATGGAGATAATGTAGGATGAGTTTTCCATGCGATGGATGGTTTTTACACCTGGATGAGAGAAGTGTTAGGCTCATAATGCTGTGTTGCTTTTGGAGAGGCCTGGGGCAGGTCTTTCCAGTTGGTACCTGTAAGCGACATGTACATCATAGTGGAATTAATACTGGTCATTAGGAGGCCTAACTATATGCCATAGCTTCAGTTACTAGGCCTACGTCAAGAGTTAATAAAGGGCTATCGTGGTGTAATCAGTTCACACTCTGCGCAGAGTGCTGGGATTCAGTTTCAAGTCGTAACAGCAGTCTTATTTTAAACACTCAAGTTTCAAAGTATGTATAATTTTATTAATGCAGCCAATGGCCATGTACTTTTCTTTTCAGGACGGGCCAGGGAAGGGATATTGGAGGGAAATTGGCCGTGGATTTATTGAAAGGAACCGTCCCGGCATTTGCCTGGTAGTGAAAATGGGAAACCACGAAAACCATTTTCAGGACGGTAGAGGTGGGATTCGAACTCACGCTCTCCCGATGCCAGCGAGGCACGAGGTAGCACATTAGCGCTCTCGGCCACCAAGGCCGGTTCAAAGTATGTATGCCTCTTGGTATGCTATAATCTGGAGTCATTTATATAATCATATTTTTTGACATACCGGTACTGTATATATTATTATAGTTCCAATTAGGACCTCTTTGGTCTATGACCCGTGTACTTGTGTGTGCATGGTATTTGATAATCAGTGTTGTGGTGAATGTAATGTAATTGTTGTTTTAAGGGGCGAAACTTCGAGGTCATCTGCCCCTAGAGTGTTGTGGTGACTAGCAGTGTTTGTAACTTGAACAGTACTCAAAAAAAGGTTTTGCATATTGCGATTTAGTGTTTTGCTATGTGTACTATCCTACCAGCGAATTGTTACCGGTGGCGGAAATCGGAACTAATGCGCTCCCCCCAGCCACACGCCTGCGATAGACGTGCAGTTGTCGCCAGCGAAACCTCATCGCATGTCATTTGTGTGCATGATTCGTGCTGGGTCGTGCGCTGTGCGGTGTGTTCTCATTGAACGACTGTGCATGCGTTCTCCCTCTTGCCCAGCAACCGCTCGCGGCAGCCATAACGAGGCGAGCTGACAATGTATACACAACAGCCATGCTCCACGTCTAGCAGTAACAATTCCCTGGTAGGGTAGTATGTAATGACATACAAAGAAAAACAACACACAATATGCTGTGCAAAAGAGACAAACACTAAAAGCATAACAAAAGTGGCAATCTTTTTCATGTTGGGGCATATCAATACCATGTATGGCCACCACGAGCCCTAAGGCATGCTTGCCGACAAAGAGGCATACCGTACTGAGAACCAACGAACCAACCTGGTTTGGGGCAGATTATCCCACTCTTGGAAAGCAGCTTCAATCAGTTGCTGAATGTTTGTTTGTTTGTTAGAGGATTGGGACAGTGCGAAACTGCACTCTTAATCTTTTCCCATGCATGTTCGATACTGTCATGTCCGCAGAATATGCAGGCCACTCCATTCTCCGTATGCCTTGCATCTGAAGGAACTGATGACCACCCTAGCTCGATGGGCATTATCGTCCACTAGTGTAAAGCCCTCACCCATTGTGGCAGCGAATCCTGTAACGACAGGTTTGAGGATGTTGTCTCTGTATACCAGACCGGTCATGTTACCGTGGATAGGAATTAGAGGCGTACGTCGACCAAACATGATCCCACCACAAAACATGACTGAATTTCCTTGCTGTTGGAGGCGTTCCTGGATGAAGAGCTTGTGAAATCTCTCACCCACCCGTTGCCACACTCGATTGCTCCTGTTGTATGGGTTTCTTCTCGCGCCCAAGTACACAGGGCTGACGACCATGATGTACAACCTCCTACATGAAACAACAAGCATTAGCATAGCCACCTGTCTATGGCTTCATGAGACAGTGACGGCAGAGAATCCCCATCTTCTTGCTCCAATAGAGGAACAGTTTGACTATGGTATGATAATGCACCAGATGTTACAGCCATTCCAATAGACCAAGAGGCACTAAGGAGCAATCTGGCCACCATGTTAGACAACTTCTGTACATCGACTGCAATCTGTTGTTTCATTTCAGGGGCCTGGACATCGTGGTCATTTAGCCCCGTGTACTTGGGCGAGCGTGGAATTTTGACTTATTACCCTTTGTTATTGTGATGCCTGTCTTAGTATGTGTATTTACAATTCCAGTGAGGATTGGTAAGGAGGCGGCATTGGCTTTAACTTAGGAACCATCACAGCATTTGCCTGCAGTAGAAGTGGGAAATCTCGGAAGACCACTTCCAAGATGGCTGAGGTGGGAATCAAACCCTCCTCTTCTCAGTTGTGCCTCACGAGACTGAGTGTGCCCTGTTGCAGCCCTCAGACCAGAATTACATTTCTTGGCAGAGCCGGGAATCAAACCCAGACCTCTGGGGCAACAGCCAAGAATGGTAGTCACTACGCCACAAGGTGGTCCATGACTGCAATCTAGATCCGCTGTAAATATTCTCAGAATTGCTCATTAACATCACACATATTATGGATAGTTATTGTTGTTTAAGGGGCGGAACAGCAAGGTCATCTGTCCCTCTTAATACAAAATAATACAAATTTTAGTTGAGTTAAAATTTATAGGTGGATGCCTAATATTAATAAAACAAACAAAAATATGTATGGAATAAAAATTCAGAAAAGAAAAGTTCTTTGAGCAAATGCACATACAGGTACAGTATTTTTCTTACCAAGATACGATGAACTATATTATTAGTAGGGCCATGATTCTAATGCAATATATGTTTACGTAATAGTAATAATGAGTGAGTCCTCCAGAGAGACTCGTGCGGGTATTTTTAAAGTTAACACCCATATACTGTACATTCTAAGAAGACTATTGAAACCGTAGTCTCCGAACTACCATTAAAACGAAACAAACAAACCCCGTGGCACTACAGTCCATGAAGGGCCTAGGCCTACCAAGCGATCGCCACCCAGCCATTTGGCCTGCAGATTATGTGGTGACGCGTGGTAAGCGCCTCGGCTTCCCTCGGCCGTTAATCTTGATCTCCATGAGCGTGGCGCTGCCTCATTGTCAGACAGCTATTCAATTGTCCTTGCGAGGCTGTGTACACCCAGTTCCAGCCCTCACGCCGGTTTCTGAAATCCCTGACGGAGCCTGGAATCGAACCCGAGGTCTCCTGGTGCGAGGCAGGCGCGCTACCCCAACACCACACGAGCTATATTACTCCATTTTAATTGGGCATGCAAAATAATTTGAAGATGGAATGTTTGGTGCATGGAGCATTCTGGGAGGGGGGAAGGGGAATTAGAAACCATAGAAATTCACTTCTATTAGGACCAAGAGGTGGATTAGAATCCATCCCTTTTCACTTAGATCACCTGGTGGTGTAGCAACTAGCATTCTGGTCTGAGGGCTGGAACGGGGTACACTCAGCTTTGTGAGGCAAAACTGAGAAGAGATGATTTTGATTCCCATCTCGGCCATCTAGTAAGTGGTTTTTCTTGGTTTCCCACTTCTACTGCAGGTAAATGCCGAGACGGTAGGCTACCCCTAACGTAAGGCCATAGTCGTCTCCTTCCCTATCCTCACCTAAAATTATAAACGCACACACTAATACAGCCATCACAATAAGGCAGTTTATGAGACAAATGATACACACATCCAAGTACACATGACTACAGGCCAAAATTTAAATTCTCCTTGGCAAAACCAGGATTCAAAACTGGGCCAACCAGTTAGAAGGCAGCTATGCTTACTTCTAGACCATGGCAGTAGCTGTGGAAACAATGGGCTTATATGTTTGGCTATTTTTATTTCTTGGATATGAATATTTCTTTTATCCCCTTACTTCACTCCCAAAGTCTTTTTCATCCTAATTGACAGTGTCATGGAGCCCTTTCATTCTAGAGAAAAGGATCATCCTTGCAGCCTCAACGTAGATGGAAAGTAGAAGAGGCTAAGAAAGGAATGGGGAAGTGACTGTGGTCTATGGGAAAGCCACCATCTCAGCATTTTCAGATGAGTAACAAGGAAGCTAACTTGAAATGACAGGTGAAGGGATATGAACCAACTTATTTCACAAACCAGGTCTTCAGTGTGGTGATGTGATTTGCAGTTAATGTTGTACAACATCCTTAGGTCTCAAACCCCAATCCTTCCATTTTCTAACGGGATGGGATAACCCAGAACTAATGGATCGTTGCACCTGTCTAAAACCATGGAGGATTATGTTAAGTCCTTTGGCTGTCCAACAATAAAATTGTAAGTTATTTTGATTTAGAAGTTATTGCTTTTTGAGATTACTTCCAAATCCTTTGTTGTAATGCAATAAACAAACATTCCTGATATCGCCATGATCTCAGATCACTGATTTGTTTTCTGATAGAAAGAGTCAGTTTTTGAAATAATGAACTGCTTCAGACCTGTCTATCACATTTGTTGACAACAAGACAAAACTATAGTTATCAGTCACAGAAGCTGCAGGTTATCTGACATGAATTCTAGTTTCTCTACTAAAAGGTAGCGATAAACAATATGTTGGTTTTTGGTGTAAAGATTTGCCTAGGTAGCTCCACTCAAAAATTGCACATTACTCTTCTTAGTAGGTAGCTAAAACCTTGCAGGTATAGTATTATTAAATTTCTTTCGTGTTAGACCAACTTAAATGTTACAGTATTTAGGAAGTTAAATTTGCTCCTCAATGACAATGCCAGGGCATTAAAAATCACTATTGAGAAAACCTCTTTACGATTAAACACTCGCTACCATATTTTATATACTGTAGGCTTCTAGGCCAAGCCACTTCAGGATATAGTCACAAAATTGGTGAGTTTCACCTCTGAAAATTGAAAACAGGAAAAAATAATGTTTTTTTACAAAAAAGTCAAATGTTTCCATGAAAATATATCTGAATACCCAAACATTTGCAGAAAAATATGCCTGTTTGAGTTGGAATGTTTAGGCTTTCATGGCCAGAAAATAAATTACTGCAAATTCTTCTAGGTATGGTACTATGGATATGATGGGGCACAGACATGGCATAATACCTAGAAGAATTCACTGTAATATTTGTACGAGTTGTTTCTACATAAACCATGTAAACAAGTAAGTAATACTGTAATGCAGAAAAAAGTGCGATTGCAAGCAGAAGTTTGTTCTTGACACTTTTCATTCTCTCTGTGGAGTTACTTCAGGAAGAATATAGTGGTCGTAACCAGATGTGGCTGGTTGAACAATATAGGGGAAATCTGCTGGGACCTTTCCTTTTAATAGGTCACAGGCTTTTCCAGTGCCTTGCCCAGTTTCATTCATCTCTAATTAACTCTGATGAGTAAAATATTTCTTGAATTGTAAACTTCTGTAAATATTTCTGCCTAATCAACCCTTAAATGAATAAATAATGTGCAAATAGTAGGACATGTTCTGGATATTAATTACATCCTTCATCAGCCATTACAATTTTAGTATGTCATTATAAAGACACACCACTCAGTCCTTCACACATCCTTAAAAAGAAAGGAGACAACTTTTCCTAGCATCACTTCACAATCCATACGATTCCTGACCCCCACATAAATATGAATAATCAAGGGTAGAAATTAAAATTGATGCACATTCTGAAATTTATACCATACCACATACTATGACAAGTGTAGCAAGCACATATGTGACATTGACATAGAGGTACTGGTACTGGATACTTGTGATAAACATTTATACCAAATTCTACACCTTTAGCTTGTATTACATGAAACCTTGGCCATGTTTACAGCTAGTATTAAACAGATTATTTCTGCAATGATGAGAATCAAGTCCTTGCCCAACAATAGAATAGGATGTGAGTTGCAGCTTGACATTATCTGAGGAACTTCCGACATCCCTGAACAGGTTTGAACAATGTGTCTTAATGTAAACATTAACATCTGTTGCTATGACTTAAGATAACTGTAAATTTTAAAACCATTGAGCTTTAAAATGGTATATGAAACTCAAATTTATGAAAATGTTTGGATAGGCAGTAGGCTATTTTCATGTAGATTTATATAGCCTATATTTATGACCAATACATTACATTTTCGCGAGACCACCTCGTGGTGCAGCAGATAGCTTTCTTGGCTGTCACCCCCGTAGGTCTGGGTTTGACTCCCGGCTTTGCCAAGAAATTTTGATTCTGGCCTTAGGGCTGGAATGGGGTACAGTCAGCCTCGTGAGGCAAAACTGAGAAGAGGAGGGTTCGATTCCCACCTCGGCCATCCTGGAAGTGGTTTCCCTACTCAAGGCAAATGCTGGGATGGTTGTTAACTTAAGGACACAGCCACCTCCTTCCCAATCCTATCCCCAATTTACAAATACACACGCAGCCACCACAGTAACACAGGTTATCACACAATATGCCCACCCAATTTCTCAATTCCCGAGTGATAGTGTACGGCTTGTTGACACCCAGAGTTTGGTGTTACATCTCCTCACTTATGCAAGGCTCCACTCTTGTATGATTATTATGTATTCATTTTCAAATAATATGGACCTATACGGTATTGCTTTAGTGGCACCATGTTCTGCATGTGACATAGTGAAGAAAAATCATCCCTAGGATCGTTGCTGAAAGTATAGAAGTATCCAGGAATTTGATTAGTGTGTATCGAAGATACAGTTGTTGTTGCTTATTTTAAGGGCTGAGACATCGTGGTCATATATCCCCTTGTATTTGGGCGTGTGTGGAATGAGAGGGAGGTATCACTTGAGAAGAAATTGGGTGGGCTTATCATTTACATGGGTGGGCAAACTTTTAGTGGTCTCACAGAATTAAATAAAATTAAGGGAATTGTGATATGTCTATGAGGTAGGAACATCAAGGTTAACAGCCCTGGGTTTTAAGTCACACAGCCTTAATGCCATGCCGAGCGTAGTGAGGGGTTGCTAACCTCAATAGTTTGTCTCTGAAAGCAACACTATTTACAATTTTGAGGGACTGGAGTACCTTCAGTCAATTCATGGGATTGTAGATTTGGGTACACGACAATCCAAACTTCTCCAGAACTCTTCAGGAATAGCACAAAGTCCCATAGGTGAGGGAGTAAATGTTAAATCTGATTTGCATTGTAGCTTGTAATTAAAGCACTTAATTCACTGTAAAGGGCTGCAGCTTAACAAATTACATTTAATAAAACACATCAACTAACTTCAGTCAGGAAACCATTTCCCTCCTAGGCTAAGTGGGGTTAGAAAATGGACACTTTAAAGGAGACAATAGCTTCTCTAGGGTGGAGATTTAATGTTTGTTGGGCATTATTACCTAATCTCAGCTTAACACTGCCCTCCTTGTGGTTTAAAACACTTCCTTTGAGAAATAAAGGCTACATACCCTATATATTGACGTGTAGATTTGCCACGTATGCCAGTAAATCCTCCTGATTACAGGCCTTTATCCAGTCATTAACTTATATCTGGATTAGGAATGAGGAATTTGTGAATGAATGGATAGGTGTTTGAGGGACTGACATCTCATGGGTATTAAAACCAGAATTATTCGATGAAACGTGTGATATTTGTATTTACCGCTCCAATGCACGAGGAAACCGGAATGCTGTTATGTCCAGTGTGACAAGAACTGCGCAAAAAAATACCGCACAGATGTTGGTTTCCCACATTTCTGCCATTGGTTAAAATGCAAAATTATATTTCTGAGTTGATTTTAATAATTACAAACAATGTTTTCTTCAGACAAAATCGACAGGCCGCACTCAATAATGAATACGGGTAGACTGCTCTCTCGCGGATACATGGTGAACCGTCGCCGCCATGCGTGCGTGCGTGCGGTGCTTCCGGAACCGGCCGATTCAAAACCATGACGACAAAATTACATGGTAAAGGCCTGATGTGTCCTTACTGTATTGATATCTATACTGTGTTCGTGGCGATACAGTTCATGTACATTAACAAATTCACAAAGAAATGGAAATCCACAGCCTGCTTCCAGTCGACCGACCGGGTCAGGAATGGAATGATTGAAGTCCCCATCTAGCGGCAAGGATATGAACTGTGCCGGCTGCCGAAGCCTGTCGCACTCCTCTGGGGCAATGTTTAAATGAATGTCAGATTAAATGAAATGAAAGTGGAGACTGTTGCTGGAAGGAAATATTGACAGGGAAAACCGGAGTACCTGGAGAAAAACCTGTCTGCCTCCGCTTTGTCCAGCACAAATCTCACATGGAGTGACCGGGATTTGAACCACGGACCACAGTGGTGAGAGGCCGGCGTGCTGCCGCCTAAGACACGGAGGCTCCCTACAAATTCACAAAGAAATTTGGTAAAATGGTCCGGCTAGCTCAAAACAGTTGCCGGACCATTTTATGAAATTTCTTAGCTTGCCACGGTGGGTGAGTGGTTATAGTGTCGGACTACCAACCCCAAGATTGCAGGTTCGCCCCTGGCCATGGTAAGTGATTTTTGAAGGCGACGAAAATCACGATACTCATGTCATACGTTGTTGGCATGTTAAAGAACCCATTTGAATTCAGTAGGCCGTGTTCAATGGCAAAATTAATCTCGGGATTTTCCGCCAACACAAAGTTCCTCCATTCTCTACTTGAAAGCGCTGTAGTGTCAAGGAGTTTAGATATCTAACCTCCTTGACTTTCATAGCGTTCAAAGGAACGACGAAATTCGACATGCAAGCTACCCTCTGGGTGTCAATTAACAAAGCTTGCACCAGGCATCCGAGGCCATAAGATATTATTATTATTATTATTATCATCAAATTTCTTTGTGAATTTGTTAATGTACATAGCACAATCGGACAATTTTACATCCTGTTTCCTTCGTGAACATATATTTCCAATATGGATTAGCAAGGTAAGCTAACATTATTTTTGAAAGGAAGTTTGACTTCCGTGGTACATTGGCGCCGTTCGTGGTGATATTTTGTGCCTTGCTGCGGCCTTCTCAGTATGTACTAGCCACGCGTCATGGTGAGGTGTACCATAACTAACTATAATAATAATAATAATAATAATAATAATAATAATAATAATAATAATAATAATAATAATATCGTATGGCCTCGGGTGTTATTTGACACCCAAAGGGTAGCTTGCATGTCGAATTTCGTTGTTCCTTGAAGCACTAAGAAAGTCAAGGAGGTTAGATATCTAAGCTCCTTGAATACTATAGCGTTTTCTAGTAGAGAAACGAGGAACTTTGTGTTGACGGAAACGCCCGAGATTAATGTTTCCATTATGAACACGGCCTACTGAATTCATATGGGTTCTTTGACATGCCATCGTATGACATGGTGTCGTAATTTTTGCCGCCTTTGAAAAATCACTTACCACGGCCAGGAGCGAATCTGCAAGCTTGGGGTTAGTAGACCGACTCGTTGACCACTCACTCACCGTGGCAAGCTTACCATAACCAACTGAGGAGCCCAATGGTACACTGTGGCGAAACGCTGGCAACTGTTTTGAGCTAGCCGGCCCATTTTATCATTTTTTTAAGTGAATTTGTTAATGTACATAGCTCAATCGGACAATTTTACATCCTGTTTCCTTCGGAAACAGATATTTCCAACACAGTTCATGTACACAAAAATTATCGGTACACCAAGTCATAATTTTTACTTACCGAAGTTACCACTGCTAGTTTCACTACTATGTACGGTTACGACTGCGCTCCACGATGAGGTGGCTTCTTCTCGCAGCAGACGTGACGTCATGTAAGCAACTGAATCGCGGAGCACATTCGTTGATGATGATGATGATAATTGCTGTTTTAAGGGGACTAACATCTAGGTTATCGGCCCCTAAAGGTTTGGGTGAAAGTGAAACATGAGAATGTAAACTATAACTAAAACTAAAACCACACTTACAACTAAATTTACACACTAGAAAAGAAATGCCCTCAACCCTCGAACAATGAGGATTGAGGGACTTGGAAGGAAGGAGAGCCATGAAAGGCAGTTAGGAAAGGGAAATAGGAGAGGGTCCGCCCCAGAAAAAATGGAAAAAGGGGAGAAAACCGGACTCAGCCCAGGAATCCCTCGGGTTCGCCAACTCCCGAACTCACCAGCCGTGAGACCTTGAGGGTGTAGCACTTTCGATGGTACACCAGAAGTGGTGGGACTACACACATCCTGATTCCTTAAGGGCCTTGAGCAGGAGGCAGAAGAGGTCTGACTCCTCGAAGAATGAGGGATCAGAATAAATGAGACACGGGCCTATTAAGGCGGGAAAGTGAAAGACTCCCCAGGCCTCGGATACCGTAATACCGTCGGGATCGGAAAAGAACAAGAGTTGACCAAGGGAGGTCGAGAGGAGCCCGGTACAAGTAATCGGAAGTAATGCCGAACTCAGCATGGTCGCCAACCCACGTCCCACTAGTCATGAGCCCCTGGGGGAGAATCTTAAAGAGCGAAGGAAATAGAAAGAAAAGAAAACAAGAGATCTGACCGCTCGAAGAATGAGGGATCAGGAAAGATGAGACAAGGGCCAATTGAGGCGGGACAGTGAAAGACTCCTAGGCCTCGGATACCCTAATACCGTCGGGGTCGGAAAAGAACAAGAGTTGACCAAGGTAGGTCGACAGGAAAAATAACAGAGAGGAGCCTGGCACAAGTAAGCGGAAGTAATGCTGGACTCAGCTGGGGTCCCGTGGTCACCAACCCACGTCCCACAAGTTGTGAGCCCCTGGGGGGGGGGGGGGGGGGGGGAGCGAGCACAGTCGCAACGGTCTGCCGGAAGAAGCTGGCAAGTGGTAGCGAAACAAGTAGTGGGAACTTCGGTAAGTACGGTATCGAAAATGTTAGTGTAAGGTGAATTTGGCTAAGTGCATACCCTAAAAATGGAAGTGCAACTTTGAATTTTAAATCCATCTAAACTAATTGCAATACCAAAACAAGACTTCTGCATATTGACTGGTTAATTATGTGTGACTACTGCATCTTGAATGTATGCTTCGAGAATGTAGGCTATATTCCATTAGAAAATTAAATTATCACTATAATGTCCAGAGTACGTACTTGCCCCGTGATATGGGGCAAGTGCATCTCTAGCCTATATTCTTCCATTAAAAGTATAACACACAAACGTGGGGTGAGTTCGTTTTCTCTACTTATGAGCTATTACATGCATATTTCAAAATTTATAAAGTTAGTTAGTTATTGTTGTTTTAAGGGGCGGAACTACGAGGTCATCTGCCCCTTCATAATGTTATGTTTTCTATTAAATCCTTCAACTTAGTATGTTGGGGCGTGTAAGACGAAAAATTACAGCCATTGGAAAAACGTCACAAGAATATGAAAATTAAAGAAAAAAACTGGCGTTTACTTACATTTATTAGTAGGTAAGTTGCTTAGGTTTCAAAGCAATTTATTAACTTAACAATAACGAATGAACTTACCCCACATACTTGTTCTAACAAGGCAAGAGCAACCCCTCATGTTTTCGTAATTAATTACATAGTATTTCTACGATTAAATATGTTATTGAAAAGAGTATACTTTTAGCTTAACTTACCATGAATGGAGTTATTACAATGAAAGATGGTCCAGATATAACGTGGATTCGGAAATCACGGTGAACTCTGATGGTTAGTTGACAGCATTACCTCCGGAACTGGCCTATACATCTGCTTGTTAATCGACTTCACCCGCGACATCTAGTGTTAAATGGACGCATGACAACTTCTCCTAACTCCCCAAGAGATGGCACAACGAGTTTCAAACGGACACTTAATATATTATGGACCCGGGATGCACTTGCCCCAAAAATGCTCTTGCCCCAACTCACCTTACATAAAAACACATAATTGTTGACGTTTAGTGGCGTTAAGCCATGTACAAATTTGATACCAACGTTTTGGATAGACAATTGGAACAGTTCAAGAGTTCATGGTTAAGATGGCAGTGCAGGGAATAATGGTATATCGCCTCTATAGATATCTAACACTAGAGCCAGGCAAGGGGCTCATAGTTCCGATCAGTCTTGCAGGCGTGAATGAAGAACGGATTTTCCGGTTTCGTGATTGCTATTACCGCTAAAGTGATATCAAGGACGATCATTATCGATACTTTCGTTTGGCCAACTTGGCCTGGTCAAAAGGTACTGTGTGAGGATACTACAGCACATGTTACATGGAAACCGTTAATTCCGGTAACTTAACATGCTCATGTTGGTGTCAAGTAGGTGAATTGCGATTTTAACCCTTGAGAACTGGCGTGAAAAAATATAACATAAGGACTGGTGCCGGGTCATTTTAACCCGTAGTGTGTCGCTCACTTTTTGTCGTACTCGTACGGATTATAATAAAGTAATTTTATACCTGGTGTCTTCCTATGAACTATTCCCAATATAAAACAAGTAGTTCCGAGAAGAACTATACAGCCTATTTTCATATATCCTACTTATGTTAATTGCCACTATCAACATACACAATTTCAGTTTGATTGCTGTAATAGATTCGTAGATATTGAGAACCGACTAAATATTTCGGATGGTCGCCATGTTGGATTTAATATATGTAGGTCCTAGAGTTATGTACTGTTACATGCAGATTATTATGTACGTGTAGTATTCAAATTTCAATCGCATAATTAGGACACAAGAAGTAACAAGGAGATTTTAAAATTTCGCACAGCTGCCATCTTGAGGTTATGGAAACAATTGAATTAAATTAGATGCCAGTGGATTACCATTCGTATCAGGATTTACTGTACCAACTTTCACTGCACTCGGATGGTTAAATTGCGAGAAACGTCCATGTGATTATTTATACTTCGCCTCGCCGCCATGTTGGATTTGTGATCCCCAGATTATTGAAAATCCTATAGGTGAACTTAAGTTCATAGCCACTATGAACATTAAAAAATTCAGTTTGATTGCTATAATAGATTCGTAGATATTCAGAGCCGTCTAAATATTTCGGATGGTCGCCATGTTGGATTGTTAAATGTATAGGCCATAGAGTCATGTACCATTAAAGGAAAATTATTGCGTAGGTTCATTATTCAAACTTTCACTTCGATCGCATGACTACATCACAAGAAATAAAAACTTAATTTTAAAATTCGCACAGCCGCCATCTTGAGGTTATGTATACAATTGAACTAAATTAGATACCAGTGCATTACAATGTGTATAAATATTTCCTGTACCAGATTTCAGTGCGTTTGGAACATTAAATCGCGATAAAGGTCTATTTAAAATTTTCAAAATTCGCTTGGCCGCCATGTTCATTTTGTAGTTAACCGGTTTTTGAAAGTCTTATGGATGGACTTCCAGTTGTGCCCTTTATCTCCGTAAAAAATTTCAAGGAGATACCGCTAATAGTTTCAGAGTTAAAGAATGCCGGTGAAATATTTCGCACATCCGCCATCTTGTGGTTATGTTAACAATTGAACGAAGTTAGATGTCGGTGCATTACAATGTATATAAACATATACTGTACCAAGTTTCATTGCGTTTGTTGGTTAAATCGCGAGAAACGTCTACTTAAAAGTCGCAAATTCGCTTGGCCGCCATGTTGGTTTTGTAGTTACCAGGTTTTCAAAAGTCACATAAGTGAACTTATAGTAGCTACCTCTATCACCATAGAAAATGTCAGGGTAATATCGGTAATAGTTTCAGAGATATTGAATGCTGGATAAATATTTCACACAGCCGCCATGTTGGATTGGTGAGTCGTAACAAAATTTGAAGGGCACGGTCGGGGTCGCCCGGAATAGTGCTATGAACTTACCGAGTTTCATTGAAATCGCTCCAGCCGTTTAGATTTTATTAGGGGAGGGGGGTGCACACACACGAATCACACACACACGGACAAAAGGTGATCTCATAAGCCTATTTTTTCAAAATTGAAAATAGGCAAAAAATGAGGTTTATTTATATTTTTTTAATTCAACACGCAGAAAAATGACAATAATTTTTGTAACAGTATAATTAGCCTTGATAATGGCGGCAAAGTAGTCACCTTATATTTTATCAACAAAGGAGCTGATGGCCTTGGTGTCCCCAGACCCTAAACATGGATGAACAAGAACGTGAGCTATGTGATTGTGCTGCACCAAAATACGTGGATTTCCCCCCTTTATTAGCCTACTTTTCACATTTTGCAAAAATGAGGAAAAAGTAGTCTTATGAGATCGATCCGGGAAAATGTGTGTCTGTCTGTCTGTCTGACTGTGTGTGTGTCCCCCCCTATCAACTCCTAAACAGCTGCAGCAATCAAAACCAAATTTAGTATGAGTAAAGATGTGCACTGGAATATCTCACGTCCATATTTGAAAATTATGTCAGTGCTACCAACTGCTGAAAAAACGCACTAGAAATTTGAGCTCCATGTTGGATATCTTACAAGGTATGCATGGGAGCTATTCCAAAATTGGCACACATGTAGATACTACTATTCCAGTTTAATTTCCAGGAGGCCAACCATAACAGTGTTGCCAAAATAATTTTAAGCCTTGTGATAAGTCCAATGTTTAAATGCATATAACTTCTACACTATCAACTGGATTTCAACCAAATTTTGTATGTAATATGTGTACATAAACAGATATGACTGAGCGTATTCTTAAGAGCCACCAGGGCTGTCAACTGTTAATAATTGCTCTCTCTATTTTTTAAAATCCAAATACCAATATATCAGAAAGTATGCAAGCCAACAGCTTTAAACTATGCACACGTATATTCTGACATTTTAGATTAATTTCGAGTAACTTATATACGTCAGTTCTACCAACATGATTATAAGCCTGCTGATAGTACCAATTTTTAAATACATGTAACTTCTATACTATCAGTTGGATTACAACCAAATTTCGTATGTGCAATGTGTACCATAACAGATATGACTATAAGTATTGTTAAGAGCAATCAGGGCTGCCAACTGTTAACAAATGCTGTCTATATTCTTTTTACCCTAATATCAATATATCAGAAAGTATGCAAGCCAACAGCTCTATACTTTGCACACGTATAGCACCTGACATTATAGATTAATTTGGAGTAATTAATACAAGGCGGTGCTGCCAACATGATTCTATGCCTGCTGATATGTCCAATTTTAAAATACATGTAACTTCTATACTAACAAATGGATTTCATCGAAAATTGGCACAACAAGATATCATAACAATTCAGATTATTTCTGACCAGCACACGCATGGTATTGTTGGCAACATGCTTTTACGCGTGCTGATAGATCCAGTGTCTAACTGCATTTAACGTCCATTGGACTTCAACCAAATTTTGTATTCTGTACCTTAAGAGGTGGAACTAAGAATATATTCAGTCACCAGGGCTGCCAACTGTAGTGCTCTATTAGGCTACATCATACCAGGTATATTTTGAACTAATTAGATATTTCGATATTACCAACTTAATTTCGTCATTATTCTAGATAGGTTCATATACTGTAGAATAATCATTGGCATGAAAAGTAGGCTGTATAGTTCTTCACGGAACTTCTTGTTTTTTTTTTCAGATTTGCCCTAGTAACGTAAGATGAAAATTGTCACGCGAGGACTGGCGCCATGGGTAAATATGACCCGACCGTAAATAATATAGAAATAATTTGAGTGTTCAAAAAGGCTATGGGCATGTCTCTTTTGCAGGGTGAAGTTCAAGGCTAGGAAGGAAGGTACAGTGAGTGACAGGAAATAAGGGCTGACCAAAACGAAAATATAGAGCATTTATAATCCTCGGGTCAAAAATAGCCATGCGCCAATCCTCGCGGGTTAAGTATGAACTAACCTGCTCTCCATTTACGAACCACGTAAGTTGAGCTGCGGGCTTGGAGCGCGCCGACGTGCAGTTTATCCTCACTGTGTCACCAATCTGATAGCGACGACGACCTCCGGATATCCGAGGACCATCCTCGGGCAGAGCTAAAAACAATCATAGTGTAGTCTTTACAAATTTGGCAGGATGAATAATTTTAAACTCATTCGGTACTCAAACCAGAGAATACCTGGTTGTTTAGTCAGTTGTGCTGCTATTACGCAGCAGAAAGTAGTAGTGACTTTTGTTTATATATCACACTATGTGCCCGTTAGAATTTTTCATGGGGAGAGTTATATCCAACTCTTAAACAAACGCCTCGAGGAATAGACCAAGTTGCAGGGGGTGATAATTCAATGGAATCGATGGAAGCAGTGCTTAAATAAATGAGAATTTGTGCGTCTAAAATGCCTGTGTTTAAGAAGTCAGAGAAGTTAACTATCAGTTAGAAAGCATGGATATAATTCTTCTAGTCAGCAGATGTCAGCACAAGGTCCCGTTCACCATAGTTTACGAAGAAAGAAGTATTCTTGTCTTGTGGAAGCACTAGTCCAGCAGAATTTGACACGATAAAGCTATGGTGGCCGGAGAGTAGCGTGGTCCTTCCAAATATATCACCGATTCTTTGTTCCGTTCACGCTACGGTTTTTGGCCGGAGAGCCGCGATTGCGCAGTCGTACAGAGGACAGGTGGTGAACCTCAGGCATGTGTGTGAGTTGTTAGTTAGTTATTGTTGTGTTTAAGGGGCGGAACTACGAGGTCATCTGCTCTCCGCACAACTGAAAACTCACGTATCAATTGGACATGCGTGAGGCTTGCAGACTGTCCTCTGCGAAACCGGGACTGACTGGCCAAAAACCATTCACTGATTCTTCGAAATTTTATTTCCAATTATGAAGAAATGAGGGGATCAAATTAAATCTACTTACTTTTTATTTAAATCTTTTAACTCCATTAAAATGTCTACTCATATACTGTAGTTAAAGAAACAATACATTTTCATCGTATAATTGTGATGATGATAATTGTTGTTTTAAGGAGCCTAACATCTAGGTTATCGACCCCTAATGGTTAGGGTGAGAGTGAAAGATGAGATGAGAATGAAAACTATAACTAATACTAACTACAGACTTACACACTAGTAGAAGAAATGGTAAACATTAAAGGATAAGGTAAATAAAAAACAAGAAGAAAAGAAATGCCCTCAATCCTCGAAGAATGAGGATTGATGGACTTGGAGGGAAGGAGAGCCATGAAAGGCAGATAGGAAAGAAAAAGAGGAGATGGCCCTCCCCAAAGTTAGAGGAAAAAGGGGACAAAACGGACCCAGCTCAGGAATTCTCGGGGTCGCCAACTCCCAAACTCTCCAGCCATGAGCCTTTGAGGGTGTATCACTATCCAGAGTGTACCACCAGAAGTGGTGGAGCTACACTCATCCTGCCTCCTTGTGGGCCTTGAGCAGAAGGCAGAAGATAACAGGAAAAGGAAAAGAAGGCTGATCCCTCGAAGAAGGAGGGTATCAGGAAAGATGAGACAAGGGCCAATTAAGGCGGCAAAGGAGGGACTCCCTAGACCTTGGATACCATAATACCGTCCGGGTCGGAAGAGAACAAAGGTTGACCAAGAGAGGTCGACAGGAAAGACGACGGAGAGGATCCCGGCACCAGTAAGTGGAAGCAATGCCGGACTAAGCTGGGGTTCCGTGGTCGCCGATCCATGTCCCACTAGATGTGAGCCCCTGGTTGGGGCATCGTATAATTATAATAACGTACCGTATATTTTATAAATAATTGAAAGATATGTTAAGTCGTGTCTTGCATGATTTTTGAGTAAATATTATGATACGCGAATTTATAATCCCATGAAATACAACTGCGTTTGGAAGCAGTGTTCTTGCCTTATAGAGCCGCTTACATCCTACTCAGCTGAACGTTTAAGTTGATTGGACTGTGGGTTCAATTCAGGCTCAAACCTAAGCCTTATGTCGATGGATTTACTGGCACGTTAAAGTATTCCTCCAGGTGAAAATATTCCGGCATCTTGGGATCTCCAAAGCCGCAGTAGTTAAAAGGGTCATAAAATACATTAATTCATTCATTCACATCGTACACCTCCTGGTGTAGTGGCTAGCATTCTTCGCTGTCGCTCCCGAAGTTCCGAGTTCGATTCCCGCCTCTGCCAAGAAATTGTATTCTTTAAAATCAGACAATCACCTCACAGCATAACATACTGTCGATTCATGGTGATACAACTACTTGTTACCTGTTTTGAAGAAATGAACATTATGACGATGATTCACAAAGAAAAGCGAATTTCTATGGGCAAAAACTCTGAGCTAGAAAAAAATTATTCCTCCCATTCATGCCATAAAAATAATGTATACAACTGTTTAATAGCAGCCAAAATGAATATCACGAAGCAAGTAAGAAATGAAACGAAAAATTCGAGAGGGGGACGGGACGTCTCGTCATCACCTAGTGACAGGCGTTAAAAATCCTTCAGTATGCCTTCCTTCGGAGGGGAATTAAAGCCGGTGGGCCCATGTCATAGATTTATGGCCTGAAATAGAACCTTCCACTTGTGGAAGCTAAACTTTGTAGGTTAGCTTGATAACGCTATATTAGTTCCAACGTTAACGCTTCGGTGGCGTAGTTGGTAGCATGCTGAACTGCTGTGCCCAAGATAGCGGGTTCAAACCCGGCCGAAGTCGTCGGATTTTTAAGAGAGTAAAAATCCTTCAGTATGCCTTCTGTCTGAGGGGAAGTAAAGCCGGTGGTCCCATGTCATCGATTTATGGCATGGAAAGATCCTTCCACAGACTAAACTTGTGTTTATAGGTTAGATTTCGTTGAAACGCTCTATCAAAATTCCATCGTTCACCGCTAGGTATCATTGGCATCTGGTAGTGGAAGTTGGAACTACTTGAAATTGAACGGAACTTGTAGCTCACCCTATGGGTGTCCGCTTAAAGCAGTTACAGCCTCTGGCGAGCCAAACATGTTCTCGTACACTCCCGGTACTAAATGTCATACGATAAATTAATAAATAAATATAGCCTACACACCCAAAGTACACGGCGCTACATGATAGCGTTGTCGCAGCCCCTAAACTAAAGAACCAACCAACCTAGTGACAGGTAGGAAATGAAATGAGAAATATTACTTGCTCCCCACCCCCGTCTCCCGCCGCAGGAACGAATCCTGTGGGTGCCCATGACATAAACGTATTAAGTCTCCACATCAGAAGCACTAACGAACGTGCAGCGTTCACTAGACTATGTCAGAACTCCCAAGCCTCACAATGTCACGTGAAGAGGAGTGGAGTAGTTGAGCCTTTGACTTTGAATTCACAGAAATGCTACGGTCACTCAAAGATGGAATTACAGTGCGAGGACAGTACAAGATTTAATTAACCGCTCGGAAAAATAGATCGCTGTTGAATTTGTAAGTGGTCTTGCTACTCAACGAATTATGTGATAGGCTACTGATGAGCAGGTCCCGGATTCTGAAGAAATGTCATATTTTATAATGGTTCAACACAGACATTGCTAACTGTTCTTGGGCCCCGCATCACACATAAATGCATAATTATGAAGTCATTTTTGATGTGTAACATCTTTCCATTCGGTTGCTGCATATTTTTTGTGGGGGTGATTTTGAACAAATGAAACGGAAATGAAACGGAAACAATGAGCGCGCGCTGTGGCGGAGATTGGTACCACGACGTACTGTCGGCCATGTGGCTATGTGGAATGTATATCGCATACGGTTTACTTCGAGGTTTAGAGGCCCCATTAAAGATATTCCTACAATAAATCATCTTCAAATCGTCGTTCTTTGGTGTGAAAATCATATTTGATGAAAACAATTATGATTTATTAAATCTTCATACTTTTGCTACATTCTCATTTAATGTAAGCACTCGAGGATAATAATGTAATAATAATGTTATTGGTTTTACGTCCCTTTTAACTACACTGGCTTTTAGAGACGCCGGGGTGCCGGAATTTTGCCCCGAAGGGGATCTTTAACGTGCCATTAAAAGTACTGACACGGCTCCCTCGCATTTGCGCACCCTCAAATGCCAGCTGACTGCGCCAGGTTTCGAACCTGCAACCTTGGGCTCAGCAAGCGAGAACGTTACCCCTGAGCCACGCAGCCAGACAGCACTCGAGGAACTGTCGGCCAAAATACAGCACTAAGTAGAATTGGTGTATTCTTTGGAATACACGGTAAGATAGAGCAAGCTTTTGCATCTCTTTGCCATAGTTCATTCCTTCCTTTTTCTCAAACACCAACAGTGATCTTCTGATTTCTCCTTGTTGGTCATGTCTCTTATGTTACCTGTGAGTCTGTTCTAGAGATATATCTTCCATGACCCACCTAGCGTCATCTAGCAGCGAATCTCTGAAGTTCCTCAATTCTTCCCTGTACAAGAAGACTTCATTATCAATCTAGCCACCAGATCTCGACGCCATCGCCAGCTATCATCTCCGTGATCAAGAGAACTTCGTCTACTTTTTCACCCACCAGACTGCGTTAGTGTCGCCTACTATCAACTCTTTGAAGACCATTTCACCAAGAGAAAATTTATTTCTGTTATGTTGCCCAAGAATGTATATCGCATTCGGTTTACTTAAAGGTTTGCAGGCCCCATTAAAGATATTCCTACAATAAATCATCTTCAAGTTGTCGTTCTTTGGTGTGAAAATATTCATTATAAATTATCATATTTTCTGAAAGGATTTCGCACAGGCGTTTTACAAGTAGTTATTTCAATGACCAACATATTTCACTGTTAACAAGGGATTTGCGCTGCCGGCAGACACATAGCAGGATAACATGTCACATGTTACACATCATATGCGACTACTGTAAGGCTCGTGATTTTTTATTTCGTCATTTTTCTGAGTATTTTTTTTATGTTATTTTCTCGCCTTTTGCGTCATTATTCTGTCATTTGACGGAATTAATTAGAATATTTTATATGTTTTGAATTATTTTCTCTCTTTTTTAATGGTTTATGATGCATTTTTTGCGTATGGTACTGGATATTAACGGAACTGAAAGTGAGGATGAATACAACTTTGTTCATCCCTTATTTCTTAGAATATCCACACTCTTGGAGACACACTATACTGGAATAATAACCAGTATTTGTGTGAAAATAACTCGCATTTTTGTCAAATAATAATTTAATATTATTAGGTACCTATTAAAATCATTTCAACATACTGTACAATGATGTAGCCTGTTTGCGTTTTTTGTGTGATGGAATTATGGAAGTTTCATTCAAATTTTAGGTCGTTTTTTAAAGTTTTCGGGTAATTTTATGGGATTTTTGAAATTTTATTTATAGTCACTTTTTTAACATTTTTGATGATGATCAGGTGCCGTCAAGTCGGCGTCCACTCCTAGCGACTGCATGGATGCACTATTTCCATATGATTCGGTCTTCAGCCATATACTTCAGATCCTTCACTGACATATTCATGTTGGATTTGATGGAGTCGATCCATCTCAATGCTGGCCGCCCTCGTCTCCGAGACCCTTCCAACTTTCCAAGCATAATTGTCTTTTCCAACGGATCAGAACGCCTCATAATGTGTCCAAAGTATGACAGCTGTAAACTCAATGCTTCAAGAAACAGATCTGGTTTGAATTTTTGAATCAACCATACATTTGTCTTGTTGGCTGTCCAACACCAGAGCTCAAAAGCATCTGTATACTTCCTATCTCGTTTCTTTATGGTCCAGCTTTCGCAACCATGTGTAGCTATGGGAAAGACTAGTGCCGTAACCATTCTAATTTTAGTAGACAAAGAAACATCGGAACACTTGAAGATCTTATCCAGGCCTTTAAAAGCTGCTCTTCCTAGGGCAAGTCTTCGGCGAATGTCTTGACTGCTACTAATGACTTCTACTAATGGTTGATCCAAACAAACAGAAACTATTCATTCACCTCTTTGATTAACTTATTATCTACCATAATGTTTGATGGTAAATTTTTAGGTCATCAAAATCCGTGCCGTGCTGATGAATGATATGGAGCGAGGCAGTCGCAGTCTAGTGAGTGGCTGGCTGGTTGCATGCTGACGAGTTAGGATTTCTCGAGGGCTTTCCAATAACTGCGGCACAGACGTTCATTTGAGTGGGCGTATTTCTCCCTCAAGAGGTCGTGTCGAGGAGGGTCCGTACGTGCTTAACATTGTTTTTGCAATCACCGTTAAAGGTGACAATCCCACACGATGCGGCAATAACTGACTCGTGTGAGGGGCATCGAAACGCATATAACCCCTGGGACTACAGTCCATGAAGGGCCTAGGCCTACCAAGCGACCGCTGCCCAGCCATTTGGCCTGAAGATATTGGGGTGACGCGTGGTCAGCGCCGTTAATCTTGGTTTTCGTGACTGGGGCGCTGCCTCACTGTCCGACAGCTACTCAATTGTCCTCACGAGGCTGAGTTCACCCCGATCCATCCCTCACGTCAGTTTCTAAAATGCCTGACGGAGCCGGGAATCAAACCAGAGGCCTCCGAGTGAGAGGCAGGCGTGCTACCCCAACACCTCGGGGTCGGCACCGAAACGCATATAGTACTACTAATAATACTGTAACTCCTCACAATAGACCAGGCATAACTATAACTGATTTTATTTATTTGACGTATGGCTTTTAGTGCCGGGAGTGTCCGAGGACATGTTCGGCTCGCCTGAGGCTGTAGCTGCTTCAAGCGGACACCCATTGGGTAAGCTACAAGTTCCGTTCAATTTTAAGAAGTTCCAACTTTCGCTACCAGTTGCCACTGACATCTAGTGGTGAACGTTGGAAGTTCGATGGAGCGTTTCAACGAAATCTAACCTAGAAGTTTAGCTTCACAGAAGTTCAAGGAAGGATCTATTAAATGCCATAAAGTTATGACATGGGACCGCCGGCTTTACTTCCCCTCCGAAGAAAGGCATACTGAAGGATTTTAACGCTCTTAAAAATTCCGACGACTTCGGCCGGGTTTGAACCCGCGATCTTGGGAACAGCAGCTCAGCATGCTACCAACTATGCCACAGAAGCCGCTACTTTAACTGATAAGAAGAACCATCACACGTAGGCCTACTTGATTGACACTGCCGTTCCGAATGACCATAATATCCGCCATAAATATAGGGAGAGGATTGGAAAATATACTCCACTAGCTATTGAGGTAGCGAGAATATGGAGGCAAACAAATCCTTCCCTTCATCCTTTCTCCCACTGAAATGACACCTGGACCATTTTCAAGAACCCCAGCTACACTCAATCTCCAATAGCCTATATACCCACACTATTGCACAATAGCCCGAAAGTTTGAAGACCTACAGCAGCGTTAGAGGACTTTTTAAAACGCACTACGACCCTCTTGTAAAAATAAGACGTGGAAATATTTTTAATGTTAAACTTTCATGTTTATAGTTAGAAAATGTATGTAGGCTCTCCAAGGTGTTATACTCAGTTTATTGTACTTAATATACCGATTTGAGTCACGTTACCAACTGTGAGTTGAAAAATTAAAGAAATAATAATAACCAACAATACTAATAATACCGTATGGCCTGGGGTGCCGGGTGCAAGCTTTGTTATTTGACACCCAGAGGGCAGATTGCATGTCGAATTTTGTTGTTCCTTGGAACGCTAATGCCGGCCCCGTGGTGTTGGGATAGCGCGCCTACCTCTGACCCGGAGGCCCCGGGTTCGATTCCCGGCTCCGTCAGGGATTTTAAAACTGACGTGAAGGCTGGAACGGGGTGCACTCAGCCTCGTGAGGACAATTGAGTAGCTGCCTGACATTGAGGCAGCGCCCCGATCACGAAAACTAAGATTAACGGCCGAGGGGACCCGATGCGCTCATCACGCGTCACCCCAATATCTGCAGGCCAAATGGCTGGGCAGCGGTCGCTCGGTTGACCAAGACCCTTCATGGGCTGTATAGTGCCAGGGGTTGACTTTTTGTTGTCGGAACGCTATGAAAGTCAAGGAGGTTAGATATCTAAGCTCCGTGACAATATAGCGCTTTCTAGAGAATGGAGGAACGTTTTTGTTGGCGGAAAGTCCCGATATTAATTTTGCTATTATGAACATGGCCTACAGAATTCAAATGGGTTCTTTAACATGCCAACAACGTATGACATGCGTGTCGTTTTTTTGTCGCCTTTCAAAAATCACTTATCACGGACAGGACCAAACCTGCAAGCTTGGGGTTGGTAATCCGACACGATAACCACTTAGCCACCGAGGCAAGCTATAACCAAAAATAATAACAATAATAATTTGGGTTATGGGCTTTTTGAGTGACAAGGCGCAGAAAAGCCAATGCAGTGACACTCTCTCTTGTAGAGCTCAGTACGAGTATTAAGATATAGGGGTGTTAGAGCTGGGTCGATTGAGGATGTCTGATCCATAACTGATATGAGGGCACGAGCACGAATCATTGCTGGGACATATACTGTAGATGGGAGCAATGGCAGGAAGGTACTCGTAATGAAGGGATGAACAAGTTAGTGTTGTTTCAACCCATTATAGGGCAGACTATTTTTTTTCGAATTTATATTTCAATTGCTTCTATTTAAATTTTCATTTCAGACTCTAATTTTTATTTTATTTATTATAATTTTAATTTTGATTTTAGTTATTATTCTAATTTTATTTATATCATTTTTTTGTTATATTTAATTTTTAAGTGTTTATTTTTATAATCTTAGTTTTGTTTTAATTTTAATGTGTTTTATTTTGATTTGTATATTTATGTTTTATTTAATAGTTTAATTTTCATATTTTTGATAATATTTACTAGTTGAAATTTTAACCAGCACCATAGTTCAAGGAAACAGATATAATATTTGCCTTTCAAAAATATTACATCTACAAAAATTTTGCTTTAATTTTGGCTGGATATTTCAACCTTTGATAATAGCCTACAAACTCTTTTTATAGTAGGTGGTTAATATATAGACCACTATCCTATAAAGGGTTAAAGGGGCGGAACAGCGAAGTCATCTGCCCCTGTTATTTGACACCCAGAGGGCAGCTTGCATGTCGAATTTCGTTGTTCCTTGAAGCACTATGAAAGTCAAGGAGGTTAGATATCTAACTTGGCGTTGGCGGAAACTCCCGAGATTAGTTTTGCCATTATGAACACGGCCTACTGAGTTCAAATGGGTTCTTCGACAAGCCAACATCGTATGACATGGTGTCGTAATTTTTGCCGCCTTTCAAAAATCACTTACCACGTACAGGACCAAACCTGCAAGCTTGGGGTTGGTAATCCGACACGTTGACCACTCACCCAGCGTGGTAAGCAAGTTAGAAATGAACACGCTAGATGAAGCTTTTCGTATGGGCCGACTCAGATGGTGGGGTCGTGTCTAAGAGGTTAATAAATTCTTCTACAGAGGTTAAGTGAAGCAAAGATAGGCGATAGTGCTGAACGATTTCAAGGTAAGAGGAAGCCGCAGTGCTAACTGCTAATAAGGGATCGTGGACTTGTTCGCAAATATATGGTGGCACACAAGACAGTCTCAAATGAAAATGGATGAATGAATGTTTGTTGTTGGCTTGGACATGGAGGTCATTTAGCCCCATGTGGCCTACTTGGGTGTATGTGTGAATGTTAACCTATGATATTGTGGTGTCTAGTGTGTGTTTTTGTAATTCAAGTGGGTATTCGAAAGGAGGAGCATTTTCCCGGAGTAAAAGTCGGAAACCACGAAAAACCACTTCTAGATGGCTGAAGTGGAAATCGTTCCCATCACTTCTTAGCTTTGCCTCACGAGGCTGAGTGTATCCTGTTCCTGCCAGAATTAAATTTCTTTGCAGAGCCGGGAATCGAACCCGGGTCTTCGCAGTGACACCCAAGAATAATAGCCACTACGCAACGAGGCGTACTTGAGTAGGTTGGTTGGTTGGTTCCTCAGTTTAGGGGCAGCGACAACGCGGTCATGTAGTCCCATGTACTTGGGTGTGTGTAGAATCTGTCTGATAACCGGTGTTAATTGTGATGACTGTATTAGTGTGTGTATCTGTTTTTAAATCATGTAGGGACTGCAGAAAATAATTTCATAGTTCGTACTTTTGTCACTAAATGCTACCGTCCACGTCATCTAGCTTGTGGAATTGGCTACTAGATGGCAAACTGCACCTGGTGGTGAACGTTGGAACTAATAGAGCGTTATTGATTCTAACCTGCAAATTTTGGCTTCACACAAGTGTAGTTAGTGGAAGGTTCTTTTTCATGCCATAAATCTATGACATGGGACCACCGGCATTACTTACCCTCCGAAGGAAGGCATATTGAGGGATTTCAACTCTCTTAAAAATCCGATGACTTCGGCCGGGTTTGAACCCGCGTCTTTGGGCATAGAAGCTCAGCATGCTACCAACTAAACCAACGAAGCCGCCAGACTCAAATGAAAACGAGAGGTTACAGCCTACGTGTTTACATAATAATCATATATATTATTTCAGTAGTATAGATCCCTCCTGCGGCGTGAAAAATGAGCATTCAAATGAAAGAGAATATACATTAGCAGTGACACATTGCACTCTAATTTCATAAATATCTATAATTTCTAAAAAAAAAAGACTTTAAAAAAACTGTACGAAGTGTGCGATTTGCAGTTACTGTTGCTGCAGGAAGATACGCTCCATAATTGGTGTCCACTTCACATTTTGGCCGCTGTGACGCCTTTTTTATTATTTCATTTTAACATTCTGAGGTCTTTCCTTTAGCATTTTGCATCGAATTCAGACCGGGTGAGTTAGCCGTGGTCGTTACGGCATGACTGCTGGCAGTCGCTCACATCCGGGAGGCGAGGAGGTTCGAATCCCCCCGCCGGCAACCTGTGGTTTCCCATCTTCCTTCCAGGCAAATGCCGGGGTTGGTCCCTAACCATAGGCCACAGCCGCTACCTTCCAACTCCTCGACCTTCCATTCCAACTTTCCTCCCCAACGGTACTTGTAGCTCACCCATTGGGTGTCCGTCTCGAAGCAGCTACAAAACTGGCGAACCGAACATGTCCTCGGACACTCCCGACACTAAAAGCCATACGCTAAAAAAAAACGAATTCAGAAGCAGTAAAACAAAGGAATGTGTACGTTTTCAGAATCAGTAGGCTAAATTAATGGATTGAGTACTCAAATCGTATAACCGGCGAGTGTTACTGCTAAGCTTTCAATCAATGGACTCAGGACAAACATGACTTAAGCTCATCCGTCTAAGCAATGGATTTATTATATTCCAGGTTTGTTAATATGCCGCGATACAGGATTTTCCTCTGCATTCTAACTCCATAAATGTCGATTTTTGTAAGAATTGTGCTGTTTGCAAATACTGTTGCTCTAACATGCTGCTATTCTGAGTTGTCGTCTAAAACATTAAAACATTGAACGTTAATTCTCGAACAGTTTTTCTTATATCTGATTTTCAGAATCAGTAAATTAATGGATAGGGTACAGGTTTTACTTCTGCATTCTAATTCCATAAATATAGATTTTTGTAAGAAGTGTGCTTTTTGAAAATAATGTTGCAGTATCATGCTAGAGTTGTCGTCTACAACCTTGAACTATTAAACATTAATTCTTTTACACGTTTTCTTCTATCATTTCCCATGGTTTTCAGAATTACTAAATCAATGCATTGGGTACTCAAATCGTATAATTTCATAAATATCGAATAACCGATGAGTGTTACGGCTAAGCTCTCAATCATTGGACTCAGCACAGAAATGGAATCAACAGTGACGAATTGCATTTTAATTTCATAAATATCAAAGAAAGAAACCAGCCACAGCACGCTCTCATGCTGACGCTCCACTGGGGAAAGCGAAAGCACCCCTGTAGGTAAGGTGCAAAGGAGTTTAGCGTTGAGCGCTACACACAGAACAAGGAAAGCACCCCTGTAGGTAACGTGCAAAGGAATTTAGCGCTGATCGTTGCTCTTAGGAACAAGGAAGCCTCACTGTAAGCGGGGCGTGAAGAAGTTTTCCAACGAGGGATGTCCTGATAAGGAAGAAGGACGCTCCTCAGCCAAGAAGTTAAAGCAGGAAATCATGACCAAGATGCTTTCATAAATATCGAATAACTGGTGAGTGTTATGATGATCCAATTTTCAGTGATTGCCTTTAAGTTAGGGAACGTAGAACTTGGAATTCTAACTGAAATGTAAACAGTGTTCTATAATCATTTGCATGAAATGAAAACATAACAACTTTTATGTTCGACCCTCACTATTATGTGTTAGAAAACTGTATCATAATGATGGTCATTATAACACCGTTTTTTCATTATGATACAGTTTCTCCAGCCAATCAGAGCTCGTTCATTGACCAATTAGGTAACGATACCTTCACGCATGCACTCAAAATCCAACATGTCGGACATAAACACAACATCGAACTATAATAAATTACCGACATGGAATACGCACCGTCCATATGTTCGCGTAAATAAACTGGCGAATATGAGACAAGAAATAGCACTGTACCGGTACCTTAATATCCCCAAAACCAATTTCTACACAGCGCGTGGTTTTGACACGACTTCAGTGACAGTTTTACTGAATACTGGTGCGCAATCTGAACATATGGTATTGAAGCACATAGAGCGCATGCGTCGGTTGTCCAGAGAGCTTGGGCAAGAGAGATATACTACCCACCGCAACACCCGATCACAACATTCTACTGTAGTGACTGAACAGATATTTATGAATATTTATGTTAAAACATATAATAAAGTTATAATTATCGTCGAACATAAACAGTCGTATGCAACTCGCCTATAATGGTAATTAAGACACTCGTATGGAAATTATAAAACTGGCATACGCTCGTTTTATAAAAATACTCGTGTCTTAATTATAGACATTATAGGCTCGTTGCATAATGTACTATTCTCCTTAAGTCTCTCATTATAAACCTATTGGGAAAAGTGTGGTTTATGAACAAGCGAGATTTTCTAATTTCATAAATGTCTATAATTTATACGAAGGGTGCGATTTTCAGATACTGTTGGTGTATGAAAATACGCTCCATAATTGCTGTCCACTTCTCATCTTAGCCGCTGTGACGCCTGTTTAGTGTCATTTTAACATTCTGAGATCTTTCCTTTATCATTCTGCATGGATTTCAGAAACAGTAAATCAAAGGAATGTGTAATCAAATCGCATAATTTTATAAACTAGCGGTGACGAATTGCATTCGAATTGCATAAATATCAATTTTTGTAAGAAGCGTGCGATTTGCAGATACTGATGCTCTAACATGCTGCAATTATTAGTTGTCGTCTAAACCCTTAAAACTATTGAATGTTAATTTATTTTACAGGTTTTTCATCTGCATTCTAATTTCATAAATATCGATCATTTCGCATGGTTTTCAGAAACAGTAAATCAATGGATTGAGTACTCTAAATCGTATAACCAGCGTGTGTTACGGTGTCTAAAACCTTAGAAATATTAAACATTAATTCTTTTACAGATTTTTCTTCTATCATTTCCCATGGTTTTACAGAATTACTAAATCAATGGATTGGGTACTCAAATCGTATAATTTCATTAATATCGAATAACCGATGAGTGTTATGATGATCCAATTTTCAGTGATTGCCTTCGTAAGTTAGGGAGCGTACAACTTGCTATTCTGACTGAAATGTATCGAATAACCGGTGAGTGTTACGGCTAAGCTCTCAATCAATGTACTCAGCACAGAAATGGAATCAACAGTGACGAATTGCATTTTAATTTCATAAATATCAAAGAAAGAAACCAGCCACAGCACGCTCTCATGCTGACGCTCCACTCGGGAAAGCGAAAGCTCCCCTATAGGTAACGTGCAAAGGAGTTTAGCGCTGATCGTTGCACTTAGGAACAAGGAAGCCTCACTGTAAGCGGGGCGTGAATAAGTTTTCCAACGAGGGCTGTCCTGATAAGGGAGAAGAAGGCTTCTCAGCCAACAAGATAAAGCAGGAAATCTTGACCAAGATGCTTTCATAAATATCGAATAATTGGTGAGTTATGATGATCCAATTTTCAGTGATTGCCTTCTTAGGTTAGAGAACGTAGGCCCAGCTTGGAATTCTAACTGAAATGAAAATGGTGTTCTATAATATATTTGGTTGAAATAATAACATAACAACCTTTCTCCTTAAGTCTCTCATAATAAACCTATTGGGGAATGTATGACTTGTGAACATGCGAGATTTCTCGCACGGGTCCACAAGTAATAATAATAATATCGTATGGCCTCGGATGCCGGGTGCAAGCTTTGTTATTTGACACCCAGAGGGCAGCTTGCATGTCGAATTTTGTTGTTCCTTGGAGCGCTATGAAAGTCAAGAGGGTTAGATATCTAAACTCCTTGACAATATAGCACCTTTTATTATAGAAAGGAGGAACTTTTTTGTTGGCGGAAAATACCGAGATTAATTTTGCCATTATGAACACGGCCTACTGATTCAAATGGGTTCTTTAACATCAGACTTTGGTTGGCGGCTTCGGTGGCGTAGTTGGTAGCATGCTGAGCTTCTATACCCAAAGTCATGGGTTCAAACCCGGCCGAAGTCGTCGGATTTTTAAGAGCGTTAAAAATCCCTCAGTATGCCTTCCTTCGAAGGAGACGTATAGCCGGCGGTTGCATGTCATAGATTTATGGCATAATAAAAAACCTTCCACTAATTACACTTGCGTGAAGCTAAATTATAGGTTAGATTTGACTAACTCTCATAAGTTCGAACGCTCGTCGCCAGGAGCCGACAGTGGGGGCATCTAGTAACCGAGTTCAGATCTAGTTGGTCGTTGACGGTGTCTTTTGGCAGCAAAAGTTGAAACTTCTTGAAAATCGAATGTCTGCAGTCCTTATTTGAATTAAAAACAGATAACACACACTAATACAGCCATCACAATTAACACCGGTTATCAGACAGATTCTACACACACCCAAAGTACACGGGGCTACATGACCGCGTTGTCGCAGCCCCTAAACTGAGGGACCAACCAACCAGACTTTGGTTGCTCTTACGATTATTATTGGATTGGAACTCAGCTCCTTCTTTCTGATATAAAATGGTAAAGGCGGATGTGGAACCGGCCGAACAAAGATTGACCCTTCCCGTGAGCTCCGTGGAGAGTTGCTGCCATAAACTGCCGCAAACTAAACCATTGACGTCCGATGTGTAACTTTTGTTGGAAACCGTGTTAAACAAGCGACACGATTTGAATTTCAAAAGAGATGACGAGAAAGATTCTGCCACATCAGTATAGCTGCTGTGTTCTCGAGTCTAGTAAAATATTCAACATGCACTTAAAAGACATCATATGCAGTGGCAACAAGTTTTCTAGACTCACGTAGACCCTACTTCTTGAGACTGCAGTCTAGAGCATAAAGACTAATTTACATTGAGAGTCTGGGGCAAGTAAACAGAAACTAGTAGTTGTTCTTCGGCAAGTTTTGTTATTTGAAAAATAACCAGTGCAAAGGTTTACTGACTCTGCTACAGTGCATGACGGGCGTGAATTACGGTGCTGATGTTCGTTGGTTTAAGGGGTGGAATGTCATCTGCCCCTATTGACCATTGATGCGAAGTAATAATAATAATAATAATGATAATAATAATAATAATAATGTTCATGAGCCACACTTTCCCCAATAGGTTTATAATGAGACACTTAAGGAGAACGGTTATTATGTTTTTATATGAACCAAATGATCATAGAACACTATTTACATTTCGGGCCCAAATGCGAACTGAACAGCAATGATGTCGCGTATTTTCCTACAGCTACAGTATTTGCAAATCGCACACTTCTTACAAATATTGATATTTATGAAATTAGAATGCAATTCGTCACTGCTAATGTAATTTGTGTACCGAGTCCATTGATTGGCAGCCTAGCCGTAACACTCACCGGTTATTCAATATTTATGAAATTATACGATTTGAGTAGACTACCGTACTCATTCCTTCAAATTACTGTTTCTGAAGTCCATGCAAAATGATGCAGGAAAGCCCTCAGACTGTTAAAATGATATGAAACAGGCGACACAGCGGCCAAAATGTGAAGTAGACAGCAATTATGGAGCGTATCATCTTGCAGCAAGAGTATCTGCAAATCGCACATTTCGTACAGTTTTTTAAGTCATTTTTTATGTAATTAGAGTGCAATGTGTCACTGGTAATGTATATTCTCTTTTAAATGAAAACTCATTTGTCACGATCGGTCGCTTGTGAGCGCCGCAGGAGGGATCTATACTACTGAAATAATACTGTATATATGATTATTATAGTGGGTTTAGTTGTGATCTACATTTAGATCTGTTAGGTTGAAACTTTACTTTGATTAAAGATAGGTGGTGATCTGAGTCAATGATACCATTCTTGACTTTTACATTCATGATCTCCTTATGGGTTTTCTTTGCAATGACCACGTGGTCAATATCCAGAAATGCAAAATTACGGCATTACAACACTGTAATCAAAACTGAAGCAATATATGCTTCTGAAACGCTGATTATTGGGGGAAGATAATTAATTAAAGATGTGGAAAAGCAAGAAAGGAAAATCTTAAGAAAAACATTTGGACCAGTCTGTACAGGGGGAATCTGGATGAAAAAAACATCCCAAGACTCGGAGAAAATCTCAGACACATTTAGGAAAAGACGATTGAAATTTTACGGGCATATCCTCAGAGACTGACCAAAAGGATTCTTAACCTTGCCCTGTCAATGAAAGTTAAAAACACCTGGCTGCTTGAATTTGGAAAAGATCTTCAGGAATTAGGCATCACAGATGACATTGTACTAGGCAGAGCTAAGTTCAGAGAATTTATTTCAATCACCGCTTTGCAGACCATCCAAGCATTATCACCAACAGAACCTGGTCAGAAGATCGCAAGAGAAGCTACAGCGAGAAGACGAAGAGATTTTGGGAGAAGAGAAAGGCAATGCTATCAGCTAAATAAGTTCAATCGCGCTCCTTAGTCGGGCATGACGAAGAAAGAAGAAAGAAGAATAATTATAGTCAAAGTTAGCATCAAAGTCAGGACTCCAAATATCGTATGAGAAGCCGCATTTCATGGTAAATGGACACCAGGAGAAGATCCCCACTACAGTCGAACTATGGAATAATTAGACACGTACCTTCCTTCAAATATTCAGGATAAATTATTTTTCCATCAGAATTGGACAGGAAAGTTAATTTAGAAAGAGCTACCAAACACCAGAAAGCATACTGAATAATATGGAATCACTATAATAAAAGAGTGATGTCATGAAATGCGAAACTACGGCACTACCAGACAGTTGTTCTTTCCGGAAGCATTGTACGCCTCCGAAACTATATCTCTAGGAGGCCACTCTCAAATTAGTGAAATGGAAAACCAAGAACGTAAAATTCTCAGGAAGATATGACCCCGTTTATGTTAATGGTGTATGGATTAAAAGGAAAACCACAGACTTGTACACAGTAATCAATAAGTTCACTGATACCGTGAGTAAGAGACGATTGAAAATCTACGGTTACATCTGCAGAATGGACAACACCAGATATGAAAAAAGAAACAAATAAAAAAAACTGCTTGATATAATTAATTCAAAGAAGGTCAAAATCAGTTGGTTGGAATAAATCAAACAGGACTTAAAAGAAATAAACATTACAGAAGATAGCATCATGAATCGCAAGGCTTTTGGAACTCTAGTTGCAAATCACTCTTTCACCGAAAAAGCTAAAAAGACCACTGGAAGAAAATTGACGGAGGAACATAAGAAGGGGCATAGCGAGTTCATGAGGAGATTATGGGAGGAGAAGAAGAGAAAACACCATCAACCCGAGTCAACAAGTTCAAACGCGCTCCCTAAGTGGGCAAAACGAAGAAAGAAAGAAAGAAAGAAAGAAAGAAAGAAAGAAAGAAAGAATTATAGTCAAAGTCAACTGCTTGGTTTTCGCTGATGATTTTGCAATACTTTCAGAAAACCTAGAGGAATCAGCCCTACAGATCAACCTCCTAGAAAATATCGGAGGGAAGACTGGAAACATGGACCAAAATTCCTTGAAACAGAGATTGGACGAATTGAGAGGGTAGAAAAGTTCATATACCTCGGCGAGACCAGGCAAGAGAACGGACTAGAGAAAGCTGCTGTGAGGGATCGGATCTCAAAAATGGAGAGACCTTATGGGCTAACTAAAAACATCTACAAGAAGAACTGCATCTCATGGAACGCCAAGATAAAGCACTGTGGTAATAACAGTGTGTTTATTTGCCAGCGAATGCCTCTCAAAGAACTACACATAGGAGATCCCAGAAAAAAGAATACTCCGGAAAATCATGGGTCCTGTCCAAACTGAAACCATCTGGAAACTTCGGAACAACAATGAAGTCTACAAAAATGTGGAGAAAATCGCAGAAACCATGAAAATGAGGAATTTTCATTTCTCGGACACTTGTACAGAATGGAAAAAAACAGAATAACCAAAATGATATTCGACTACCTATGGAACAAGAAGACAACTACGGCATGGATTAAGGAAGTTGGTAAAGTCCAACATTCAGGAACTTCAGATGATAGATAGGGGTACACTTCGGGCCATTATTCAAAATATGGAAGGGCTCCAAGACGAAAGAACTACGAAAACTGGAAGAACCTGGACGGATGTACGGAAGCAGCAGCAGCACAGAGTCTATATGAAGGAATACTGGAGGAAGAGGAAGCTCAAGACGATAAATAAATGAAATTGTAGCGAGATCCTCAGTGGTTTGTTCGAAAGTTTTAAAAACCGTAATAATCATAGTATTTATTGTGGATTCATGCCCAGTAAGGAGCGCTTATGACTATTTATCCTACTTTTCACATTTTGCAAAAATGAGGAAAAAGTAGACTTATGAGATCGATCCGGGAAAATGTGTGTCTGTCTGTTTGTCTGTCCTTCTGTCTGTCTGGCTGTGTGTGTGTACCCCCCCCCCCCCATCAACTCCTAAACGGCTGCCGAAGTCGGAACCAATTTTTGTATGAGTAAAGATGTATACCGGAATATCTCAAGCCCATATTTGAAAATGATGTGAGTGCTACCAACTGCTGTGAAAACGCACTAGAAATTTGAGCCCCATGTTGGATATCTTGGAAGGTATGCATGTGAGCTATTTAAAAATTGGCACACATGTAGATAATACTATTTCCGTTTAATTTCCAGGAGGTCATAGATGACAGTGTTGCCAAAATAATTTTAAGACTTCTGATAAGTCCAATTTTTAAATGCATATAACTTCTACACTATCAATTGGATTTCAATCAAATTTTGTATGTAATATGTGTTCATAAACATATATGACTGAGCGTATTCTTAAGAGCCACCAGGGCTGCCAACTGTTAATAATTGCTCTCTCTATTTTTTATCCAAATACCAATATATCAGAAAGTCTGCAAGCCGACAGCTTTAAACTATGGACCTGACTTTTTAGATTAATTTGGAGTAATTCATATAAGTCAGTGCTGCCAACATGATTCTATGCCTGCTGATATGTCCAATTTTAAAATACATGTTACTTCTATACTAACAAAGGGATTTCATCCAAAATTGGCACAACAAGACATCATAATATTTCAGATTATTTCTGACCAGCACACGCATGACATTGTTGCCAACATGCTTTTACGCGTGCTGATAGATCCAATGTCTAACTGCATGTAACGTCCACTGGATTTCAACCAAATTCTGTATTCTGTACCTTAAGAGATGGAACTAAGAATATATTCAGTCACCAGGGCTGCCAACTGTAGTGCTCTATTAGGCTACATTATACCAGGTATATTTGTAACTAATAGGGATGTATAGAACTAGCACCGATAGAGCGCACTGCTGTTGTACTGGGTAAGCGCAAGGCGCTCTTCATTTGTCTCCTATGTTCTCATGCCGCTAATATCCACGAATTTAAGTTGTTTAAATTGTTATTTTCGTAACTATGCCGAGCTATTGCAGTGTTCCTCTTTGCAAAAATCAGGGAAGACCGTTTTCGTTTCACCAATTTCCACAAAATAAAGAAATGAGGAAGAAATGGTCACATGCTTTTAGAAGGAAACATTTCGGTGAGAAAAATCTGACCGAATATAGTAAAGTGTGTTTCCATCATTTACAACCCGATGACTTCACGAAAACTGTGTTGGATAAGTGTGACTTACAATGGAAAATAATTCCTATTTTGTACCTATAAACTGATTAGACATTTCGATAACATCCACTGAATTTATGCGTTTGTAGGCCTATTTGAAGGTGAGAGAGCAAGATAAAAACCGGGCGCTGTTCTACCGCTTTTTCCGTGAACCACGAACACAACAAAAATAATTATTTAGGAGGAGGTCATACACAAGAAAATTGCCGGATTATCACGATAAGCCTACAATATCGGAATCTGCAGAAATCATCTCCATTGAAGTACAGGAAGAAATCGTCAATATACACGAAGAAATGAAAGTAACATTTCTGACTCCCATTTTCAAAGACATCAATAGGCTATTCGGTCAAATACTTCAAGAATAAATGTCGCAACATTAACAGTCACAAACGTATTATGGTTGGTTTCTTGAAATCGGAATTAATCGTCAATTTCCATCTGCCTGACAGAGAATGTGGTAGCGACTGACTTCTACATTCTTGAGACATAGATGAATGGAAACAGTTCGTGGCCCTAAAGCAGGAATTCTCAAACTTTAAAAAAATTGTACCCTCAAGTCCTTTCCCAGGGGTAAGGGAACGATTCTTATTGCGAAATTGACAAAATTACATAAGAACCAAACGTTGCGATGCATTTTCGAGGTACATATTTAATTACCGGTATCCACTTTCTTTGATTATGTTTACCTTAAAACACGACAGTCTCATGTAAGCTATCAACCTAAAAAAATACATGAATCGAAGTCTGTAAGCAGGGGGAGCAAGTGAATATTTAAATCTCAATTTATGATTTAAGTCTTTTGGAGATATATTTATCAATATAGGCCTACAATACTCTAGTAATTGTAATCTTTAGTAGAAAGCATGCTGACTCATATTCATTATTTGAATAATAAAGCGTGTTAGAATTTTGTTATTACCGCTGTAGGCTATTAATTCTTCCTTCCTCCCGCTGGTTTTAGTGCCTCTAGTCCGTAGCTCATTTTGTAGCTGTTGAACGCTTAAACGCTGAAAATCGTTTATCATATATTAGCAGATATACCTATAGAATTAATTAATTTAGTCTTGGAGTAAAATTAGAGAAGATATAATTTACTTTAGCTTAGAAAACTCGGTCACAATTTACACATTCGTCGCAGCTGACTGGGAGAAACATAAGACGATCGCCTTGCGCTTACCCAGTACTACACGAGCACTATCTGGCGTGAACTTTCTCCCGCTACATCCCTATTAGACATTTCGATATTACCAACTTAATTTCGTCATTATTCTAGATAGGTTCATATACTGTAGAATACTCTTTGGCATGAATCTTAATTTTAAGAAAAGTAGGCTCTTTAGTTCGTAACGTAACTTCTTGTTAGCCTATTTTCAATTTTGAAAAAAATAGGCTTATGAGACCACCTTTTGTCCGTGTGTGTGTGCGTGTGTGTGTGTGTGAGGTGTGTGTGTGTGTCCCCTAATAAAATCTAAACGGCTGGAGCGATTTCAATGAAACTCGGTAAGTTCATGGCGCTATTCCCCGCGACCTCGACCGTGCCCTTCAAATTTTGTTACGTCTCACCAATCCAACATGGCGGCTGTGCGAAGTATTTCACTAGCATTCAATATCTCCGAAACTACACACATCAAAAAAAGTTTTGCATCACCTCGGTTCCCAGATCTCCGGCATATAGACGTTGACTGTGTATATTGTATCAAAGATACAGTCCCTTTGACTGTTCATAGATGTCACTAAAACTGCTCAAAGATGTAAACAACCATGCATGAGCAGGGCCTATTAGACGGAGGGGGTACGACAGCCGATCAGTTCCAGTCATTCCACCAGGACGAAGGTACGCTGCTCATGTTGTCTGTAGTTCTACCATGCCTAGAAGGTCAATACCGCAGTTCGATCGCGTCCGCATTGTTACTTTGTGTCAAGAAGGGCTCTCAACAAGGGAAGTTTCCAGGCGTCTCAGAGTGAACCAAAGCGATGTTGTTCGGACATGGAGGAGGTACAGAGATACAGGAACTGTCGATGACAGGCCTCGCTCAGGCCGCCCAAGGGCTACTACTGTAGTGGATGACCGCTACTTACGGATTGCCGCTCGGAGGAACCCTGACAGCAATGCCACCATGTTGAATAATGCGTTTCGTTCAGCCACAGGACGTCGTGTTTCAACTCAAACTGTGCGCAATAGGCTGCATGATGCGCAACTTCACTCCCGACGTCCATGGCGAGGTCCAGCTTTGCAACCCCGACACCATGCAGCGCGGTACAGATGGGCCCAACAACATGCTGAATGGACCCCACAGAATTGGCATCACGTTCTCTTCACCGATGAGTGTCGCATATGCCTTCAACCAGACAATCGTCGGAGACGTGTTTGGAGGCACCCTGGTCAGGCTGAACGTCTTAGACACACTGTCCAGCGAGTGCAGCAAGGTGGTGGTTCCCTGATGTTTTGGGGTGGCATTATGTGGGGCCGACGTACGCCACTGGTGGTCATGGAAGGCTCCGAAACGGCTTTACGATACCTGAATGACATCCTCCGACCCATAGTGCACCCATATCGGCAGAATATTGGAGAGGCATTTGTCTTCATTGACGACAATTCTCGACCTCATCGTGCACATCTTGTGAATGCGTTCCTTCAAGATAACGACATCGCTCGACTACAGTGGCCAGCATGTTCGCCAGACATGAACCCTATCGAACATGCCTGGGATATGTTGAAAAGGGCTGTTTATGGACGTCTTGACCCACCAACCACTCTGAGAGATTTACGCCGAATTGTCGTTGAGGAGTGGGACAATTTGGACCAACAGTGTCTTGATGAACTTGTGGATAGTATGCCACGACGAATACAGGCATGCATCAATGCAAGAGGACGTGCTACTGGGTATTAGAGGTAGTGGTGTGTACTGCAATCTGGACCACAAATGCTGAAAGTCTAGCTGTATGATGGTACAACATGCAATGTGTGGGTCTCATGAGCAATAAAACGAGCTGAAATGTTGTTTGTGTTGATCTCTATTCCCTTTGTATTTAAAGGTTCCGGAACTCTTGGAACCGAGGTGATGCAAAACTTTTTTTGATGTGTGTATTACCGATATCGCCCTGAAATTGAGTACGGTGATAAAGGGCACTACTAGAAGTTCACCTATGAGACTTTCAAAAACCTGGTGACTACAAAACCAACATGGCGGCCAAGCGAAGTTGAGACATTTAAATAGACTTTTCTCGCGATTTAACCACCCAAACGTAATGAAACTGGGTACAGCAATTGTTTATACACATTGTAAAGCACTGGAGTCTAATTTAGTTCAATTGTATACATAACCTCAAAATGGCGGCTGTGCGAAATATTTCACTGACATTCTATATCTCCGAAATTATTACAGATATCACCCTGCAATTTTGTACGGTGATAAAGGGTACTAATACAAGTTTACCCATGTATATTTCATAAACCTGTAAAGTACAAAACGAACATGGCGACCAAGCGAATTTGAAATATTTTAATAGACTTTTCTCGTGATTTAACTCTCTGAGTGCAGTGAAATGAGGTACAGTAAATGATTTTGCAGATTGTAATGCACTGCCATCTAATTTAATTCAATTGTTTACATAACCTCAAGATGGCGGCTGTGCGAAATTTTAAAATTTTGTTTTTATTTCTTGTGTCGTAATCATGCGATCGAAGTGAAAGTTTGAATAATGAAGCTAGGCAATAATTGTCCTTGAATGGTACATAACTCTATGGCCTATACATATAACAATCCTAAATGGCGAGCTTCCGAAATATTTAGACGGTTCTCAATATCTATGAATCTTTTACAGCAATCAAACAGATTTTTTTATGTTCATAGAGACTATGAACATATGTTCACCTATAGGACTTTGAGTAACCTGGTGAGCACAAATCCAACATGGTGGCGACGCGAAGTATAAATATTTAAATGGACGTTTCTCGCGAATTAACTATCCGAGTGCCATGAAACGTTGCACGTTAAATGCTTATACAAGTGTTGATCCACTGGCATCTAATTTATTTCAATTGTTTGCATAATCACAAGATGGCTGCTGTGCGTAATTTTAAAATCTCGTTTTTACTTCTTGTGTTCTAATCATGCGATTGAAGTTTGAATACCACACGTACACAATAATCTTAATGTAATAGTACAAAATAAAAATCCAACCTGGCGACCATCTGAAATATTTAGACGGTTCTCAATATCTACGAATCTGTTACAGCAATTAAACTGAAATTTTGTATGTTGATAGAGGCAATTAACCTGAGTAGGATATATGAAAATAGGCTGTATAGTTCTTCACGGAACTACTTGTTTTTCTTTGGTGCTCTCTTTCGTTACCAATATCTCTTAAGCCCGGTTAAAAATATTCCTTCCTTAAATCAAGAGTAAATCAATGTCTTTCTGATCAACTGAACAGCTCATGTCCGTATAATTTAAGGTTGTTGGTTGGTTCTTAAGTTTAGGGGCTGCGACAACGCGGTCATGTAGCCCCGTGTACCTTGGGTTTGTGTAGAATCTGTCGGATAACCAGTGTTAATTGTGATGACTGCATTAATGTGTGTTATCTGTTCTTTAATTCAAGTAAGGACTGCAGACTTATGAATTTTTCAAATAGTTCCTACTTTTGCCGCCAAACGCCACAGTCAACGACTACTAGTTCGGAACTTAGCTACCAGACGCCACCGCAGTCGGCTTTTGGCAACGAACGTGGGGACCTGAGCGTTGTTTACATTCTTAACCTATACAATTTAGCTTCACACAGGTATTATTTATTTATTTATCGTATGGCTTTTAGTGCCGGGAGTGTCCGAGGACCTGTTCGGCTCGCCCGAGTCTCTAGCTACTTCCAGCGGACTCCCTTAGGGTGAGCTACAAGTTCCGTTCAATTTCAAGTAGTTCCAACTTTCGATACCAGATATCAGTGATAACTAGTGGTGAACGTTGGAACTTTTATAGAGCGTTCCGACAAAATCTAACCTAACAATTTAGCTTCACACAAGATTAGTCTGTGGAAGGATCTTTTACATGCCATAAATCTATGACAAGGGACCGCCGGCTTTACTTTCCCTCCGAAGGAAGGCATACTGAGGGATTTTTAACGGTCTAAAAAAATCCGACGACTTCGGCCGGATAATTTAGGGTAAAGCTAGTTCTAGGTAATCAGTTATAATTATATTACGCTACTGAATTTAGTATCACTTCATTACCTTTGTGACAATGAAGTATGCCCTGTTATGCAGCTCTTGATGAAAGAGCATCGACAACTAAAAACAATTGCTTTGTGTGGCTCAACTCTTAGAGACCCTACGTACGAACATACAGGAGAGTCTATGATTGATTGTGTGCGAAATAATTGAGCACCCTTTATTGCCAATTAAAGCGTCTCGTTTTAAAAAAGAATAGATTTGTATTATTTTGAAGTTTATTCTAGCTGTGCTACCAGAAAGGGGAATGATGATGATGATGTTTGCTGTGTTGAGGGGATTAACAGCAAGGTCAT
Organism: Meconema thalassinum; assembly: GCA_946902985.2. Taxonomy (NCBI): domain Eukaryota; kingdom Metazoa; phylum Arthropoda; class Insecta; order Orthoptera; family Tettigoniidae; genus Meconema; species Meconema thalassinum. The sequence continues at coordinate 187,686,637 of OX336399.1, read as the reverse complement.
TTGTTCTTACTAAGCAGAATCCCGGAATGAGAATCACTGAAATATTTGATCAACCTGTGTAGTCAAAACAACTCCTCGTTTTAAAAAGAAGGAATTGATACGACCTTGGACTTTGATCTGGATGTACTAGAGAGAGAGAGGAGAATTTCGAAATATTTGTGTTGTTTGAATCTTCAGTCTTTTGACTGGTTTGATGCAGCACTACACGCCTCCCTGTCCTGAGCTAATCGTTTCATCTCTACATAGCTACCGCACCCTACATTCAGGCAATCTGTTTAACATATTCTAATCTTGGTCTACCCCTACAGTTCTTGTCCCCTACCCTTCCTTCCATAACTAAGCTTGCTATTCCTGGGTGTCTTAGTATGTGTCCTACTAACCTATCTTTTCTCTTCATTAGCTTTAGTCGCCAGAAACATCTCTCTTCTCCCATTCGTCTTAATACCTCTTCGTTTGTAACCCTATCTATCCATCTGATCTTCATCATTCTCCTGTAACACCACATTTCAAATGCTTCAATTCTCCTTTTTTCTGCTGCACAAATAGTCCAAGTTTCACTTTCATAAAGCGCCACGAACCAGACAAAGGCTTTCGAAAACTACTTCCTAATACCTAAATCTATATTGGATGTCAACAGATTCCCTTTCTGTAGAAATACTTTCCTTGCCTGAGCCAACCTACTTTTTATATCCTCTTTGCTTCGTTCATCACTGGTTATTTTGCTTCCTAAGTAACAGAAGTCTCCTACTTCCTTCAGCTTTTCACCTGCCAATTTGATGTCCATAGAGGTTTCTGATTTATTTCGGCTGCATTCCAATATTTTTCAGCGTGAGAAATATTTGGACACGCTGTATAGTCAATTAAAACATCTCATTTTCAAAAGAACGAATTCGTGCGATGTTGAGGTTTAATCTGGGCGTGCAATCAGAGAGCAGAATCCCGGAGTTTGTGATGCGTGAGGGGACGTTGTACAGTACATCTTGTCATGAAAGAAACATGATGTGACTTTCTTCATCTTCCGCCTGCTCTTGCCTTTATAAATAAACCATAAGCCTTTACGCCGAGTCTGGTAACGTACAAGATTGCTTAGTCCCATCACCTTCCGATATTATCTGATGCCACACAGTCACGGAGGAGCCAAACTGAACATCTCATTAGTTTTCTTTTGATTATGAGGAAGAACATTAAGGTATTTCTGCTCCCAGAAAGATATACAGGACAGGGTCATTATCTATGTGCGCCCCGTTAAACAAGGCAAGCTAAGCCGGCTGTGATTGGTGCAGATCGCGGGGACGCGTTCACGGTTCATCGGTGGTGGCGCGCACTTTTACCAAACATGTTCAAGAATGTGTACTTAGTGCTCATAGCCGATGCTGAAAATTTATGATGATATTTGTTGTTTTAAGGGGACTAACATCTTGGTTATCGGCCCCTAATGGTTTGGGTGATCGTGAATATGATAATGAAAATGAAAATGAAGTGTAAACTATAACTAAAACTACTAACTTACATACTAGAAGAAGATATGGAAAACAAATGGAGAATAAGGCAAATAAAGGACAGGAGGAAAAGAAATGCCCTCAATCCTCCAAAGAATGCGGATTGAGGGACTTGGAAGGAAGTAGAGCCATAAAAGGCAGATAGGAAAATGAAAGAGGATAGGGTCCGCCTCACAGGTAATGGATAAAAGGGGGAAAAACGGACCCAGCTCAGGAATCCCTCGGGGTCGCCAACTCCCGAACTCACCAGCCGTGAGCCCCTGAGGGTGTAGCAATATCTAGGGTGCACCAAAAGTGGTGGGGCTACATACACCCGGCCTCCTTGAGGGCCTTGTGCAGAAGGCAGGAGAGAACATGAAAATAAAAAGAAGACTGACTCCTAGTAGAAGGAGGGTATCAGAAAAGATGAGACAAGGGCCAATTAAGGCGGGAAAGGAAGAGACTCCCTAGGCCTCGGATACCCCAATACCGTCGGGGTCGGAAGAGAACAAGAGTTGACCATGTGAGGTCGACAGGGAAGAAGACGGAGAGGAGCCCGGCACAAGTAAGTGGAAGAAATGCCGGACTCAGCTGGGGTCTCGTGGTCGCCAACCCACGTCCCACTAGATGTGAGCTGAAAATGTCCTCCCCCTCTTGTAACACACACCTGACATCTTCTGATGAAAGAATGGACAACGATCTCTTCTAATTATTGTTCTGTAAGAACACAACGTTGTCTGTCAACTCTCTTATTATTTACGGAGCCTGTTTCCTTGAATCGTTTAGCGAGCCTCCTAATTGTACTGGCACAGGTCTGCATGGAAACATGATTCGAAATTTTCGTCTCGTTTCAGAACAAGACTTTCTGCTATTCATATACGAATTATGGATACTAGCGGACCCGTGCCAGAAATCTCGCGTGTGCATAAACCACACTTTCCCTGGCGTCGCTACGGCCAAAATGCGAACTTAATAGCAACGATGTCACGTATTTTCCTACAGCAACAGTCTTTGCAAATCGCACACTTCTTACAAAAAATGATATTTATGAAATTAGAATGCAATTCGTCACTGCTAATGTAATTTCTGTGCTGAGTCCATTGATTGACAGCTTGGCTGTAACACTCACCGGTTATTCGATATTTATGAAATTATACGATTTGAGTACTCATTCCTTTGATTTTCTGTTTCTGAAATCCATGCAAAATGATAAAGGAAAGACCTCAAAATGTTAAAATGACATGAAACAGACGTCACTGCGGCCAAAGTGTGAAGTGGACAGCAATTATGGAGTGTATTTTCCTACAGCAACAGTATCCGCAAATCGCACACTTCGTACATCTTTTTAAAGTCATATTTTAAAGAAATTATAGATATTTATGAAATTAGAGTGCAATTCGTCTATTCTCTTTCATTTGAATGTTCATTTGTCACGATCGGTCGCTTGTGAGCGTCGCAGGAGGGATCTATAATACTGAAATAGTATATATGATACACACGTTTGCACAATGTGAATTGGTGTCTAGACATGACCAAAAATCACAGTAATCACAATACTCACTAAACGTGCAACACCAACGTCTATAGTGGCAGATGACCTCGTAGTTCCGCCTCTTAAAACAACAATAACTAACTAACGTTTGTGCGTTGCAGATACACGTCCATATGAATGACAAAACACGTGTGAACTAACGATATGGGTCAGCGGTGCGCACCACCACCGGTTGAACCGTATACGCCTACCCACGATCTGCGCCAGTCACAGCCGGCTTAGCTTGCCGTGTTTATTGGGGTGCAGATAGATAATGATCCTTTAAGAATGTAAAATGGCAAATGTGAGCCCGATACCAGCTCCTAACAGATGTTTACAATAGGGCAGGTACTTTCAATCGATTAATTTAAGTTATGGAACAGTAATCGATCAATCGAAGGAAATAAAAATTCGATTAATTGCTACAAATAACAATCAATCCATTGTGTGATTAATCGATAGGTCGAATAATTGATTAATTGCTTTGTTGAATAATCGATGTACGGTAATAAGCTCCGTTCTCTATTCTCCCACAGAAACAAAACAGACATTTTACTAAGTAAAATGTAACATTGGCTTCCAAGGCCAGTAAATTATAAGGTGCGTTCAAAAAGTAACGAGCCGGAGGCTGGAATGCGCAAACCGGTGACGACATCGGCTAATCGTGGCGTGTGTAACGAGGTGTGGTTCCGACCAGAGCGTGGAAGGTCACAGCCCGTCGCTAGAGGGCACGTGTGCACGCCACGTGATGATGCAAAGTGAGCAGCAGCATGCATCAATCGTCCAACGCTGCCAGTCGCATTGCAAACAGTGACATGGAGGCGTCAAACGAAGTGCAAAGAGGTGCTGTTCGGTTTCTGACAGCGAAAGGAGTAGGGGGAATGGACATTCATCGCCGAATGTCACAAGTGTACGGCGAACACTGCATGTCCCTTGCAAGGGTCAAGGCGTGGCACAAGCGCTTCAGGGAAGGACGGGTGTCGTTAGCCGATGATGCCCGTTCTTGGGCACCCCCTTGCATTACTGAGGACAACGTCCAGCTGGTTGATGCTCTCATTACCCAGGACCGCCGAGTGACAGTGAAGGCCATAGTCGCTGTGGTCGGATTGAGTGTTGGAAGTGTGCACACCATCATGAAGGAACGACTGCACTTGCGCAAAGTGTGTGCCCAATGGGCGCCCCACAGTCTTCAACCACACCAGGAAGGATGTCGAATGGCCTCGTTACACGCGCCACGATTACCCGATGTCGTCACCAGTTTGCGCATTACAGCCTCCAGCTCGTTACTTTTTGAACGCACCTTATACAACTCAGCAATTGTTCTAGGTTTGTGGCGTGTTATGTGTGAGGTTTCACCTACGACACCAATCCGGCTCATCAGCGGGCTCTTTGTTTCCCCGCCTGGACCCCCACAGGAGTGACGAACTGCGCGCCACCTCCCTTTATATTAGGTGCAACTGCACCACTTGACTGCGAGAACTAAAAGCTCAAGCAGCCTTAACCTCCCTATGAAGGCTTCCAAAAAGATGGTATATTGACTTTCACGGCCAGTGAATTAAAACTCAGCAATTCTTCTAGGTTTGTGCCGTGTCTTGTGTGGGGTTTCGCCTAGGACACCAAGCTGGCTCATCGGCGGGCTCTTGGTGTCCCCGCCCGGACCCCCACAGGAGTGACGAACTGCGCGCCACCTCCCTTTATATTAGGTTCAACTGCACCACTTGACTGCGAGAACTAAAAGCTCAAGCAGCCTTAACCTCCCTATGAAGGCTTCCAAAAAGATGGTATATTGACTTTCACGGCCGGTGAATTAAAACTCAGCAATTCTTCTAGGTTTGTGCCGTGTCTTGTGTGGGGTTTCGCCTAGGACACCAAGCTGGCTCATCGGCGGGCTCTTGGTGTCCGCGCCAGGACCCCCACAGGAGTTGCGAACTGCGCGCTACCTCCCTTTTTATGAAGCGCACCTGCACCTCTTTACTGCGGGAAATACAAGCTCAAGCAGCCATAACCTTCCTATGAAGGCTTCCAAAAATATGGTATATTGTCTTTCACACAAAACTAGAAGAATTGCTGAGTTTTAATTCACTGGCCGTGAAAGCCAATATACCATCTTTTTGGAAGCCTTCATAGAGAGATTATGGCTGCTTGAGCTTGTAGTTCCCGCAGTAAAGAGGCGCAGGTGCGCTTCATAAAAAGGGAGTAAACAGGCAGTTCGCTACTCCTGTGTGGGTCCGGGTGGGGACACCAAGAGCCCGCTGATGAGCCAGCTTGGTTTCCTAGGTGAAATCACACACAAGACACGGCATAAACCTAGAAAAAATGCTGAGTTTGATAATGTGACGTTGTTTCATATATTTCTAAGACAAAGTAAAACAAAAATGTTCCTGTCCTAAATAATTGTAGACATTGAACAAGAATTCAAAATATTTGCTGAAAACTCTTCGTTTTCTTTTTTCGAAACCCTTCCCTATTTGATTGCTGTTTGTCCTTCCACTGTCACTGACTCTTATTGGGTTATTGTTAACATAAACAAGGAACAACATCAGTTTTGCCTCACGAAGGTAAGTGTACCTAGTTCCAGCCCTCAGACCAGAATTAAATGTCTTGGCCGAGGCATGAATTGAACCCGGATCTCCAGGGAGACAGCCGAGAATGCTAGCTGCTACCCCGCGATTTGATCCATATGCCTACACCTGGACCTTTAACGGGAGGAATTGAAGCACTTTATTTATTTATTTATTTATTTATTTATTTATTTATTTAGCGTATGATGAAAACAACCTATAAACTATTTACATATCCAGTGGAAGATAAGCAGAGAGTAAACACAAATTACAATGTATATACAAAGCAATTTACGAAGCTTGAGAGAAAAAAATAACAGGAATAAAACAATATATTTATACATCACTATCTACCTGACAACTTCGACAGTTCAATTGTAAACATTGTGAGTGATGTACGCCTCACTAAATATGAATGTCCAATTCCGCTACCCACTTCACTGCTTCCGGTGTTGCTGAGTTGAGGTCTTCCATGGTGCCAGAGAAAGCACGGAGTGGGCATTCCTGCACTACATGCTTCATTGCTTGGCAAACCTCCCCACAATCACAATGGGGGAAAACTGACCAGCCCCATGTGTGTAAAGTAGATCCTGTTCTACCTACTCCACATCTCGTGCGATTTAGTCTACTCCAGGTGCAGCGTGGCAGATCGAAGCCTGCCAGTTTTGTAGATGGATTATTAATGTCCACTATTGCACGAGGTGGGGATAAAGACCACTCTGTTGACCACTTAGAAGTGGAGTTGAAGGAGCTGGATGTTAACTTCACAGCCGTCTTCCAAGCAGGCTGACGAGACTTAAGGCGTGTGCATTTCTGTATGATATCCTCATGAACAGGTAGATGTTCATTCTTCAACATTCTTGTCCACAGCTGAAAAAGAGCCTTCTGTCTCCTGATATGTGGAGGTACTATATTGCTGAGTACCGGTAACCATTTGATCGGTGTAGCACGAAGTGTACCAGTTATGATCCGCATGGTTTGGCGAAGTTGTGAATCTACTAGCTTTGTGTGAGCACTATTAAGCCAGACACCAGAGCAGTATTCTGCTGCAGAATAGACCAAGGCCAAATATGTTGTCCGTAAAGTGTTTCCATCCGCTCCCCAAGAAGTTCCAGCCAGTCATTGGAGAATGTTATTACGACTTTTTAGTTTGTTGGCGGTTTTCTGCAGATGATGTTTGTATTTAAGAGACCTATCCAATGTTACTCCTAAATAACTGGGATTGGCACAATATTGTGGTTCATGACCCTTGAGGAATAGCCTTGGATGGTAGTTCGCTTCTGCGTTGTTTAGATGAAATGTAGATGTCACTGTCTTCTGTGGGTTAGGATGTAGATACCATCTTTGAAAATAGTCTTCCAACAGTTCGAGGTCTCGATTAAGAACTATTTCAGCTTCTGCGAAGTTGGATCGCTGAATTGTTAGGCAAATATCGTCCTCATATATGAACTTTCGGGACACTGTTTCAGGCAGGTCGTGGATATATGTTGAAAAGAGCAGGATATAGAACCGACCCTTGTGGCAGATCATTATTGACTTTGTGGAATTTGCTTCTGATGTGTTCTGAGTGAACTTGAAATAGCCGGTTGTTTAACATTCTGTCAATTAGTGTTGCAATTTTTATGCAAGGAGCAGCTTTAATCAGTTTAAGCATAAAACCTTCCCTCCAAACTGTGTCATATGCAGCTGTAAGATCTAAGAAGGCAGAGACGTTTTTCAATTTCTTCTCAAAACCAACCTCCAAATACGTGGACAAGGACAGTACTTGGTCACTGCAGTCACGGCCGGGTCGGAACCCTGCCTGCTCAACTGGAAGGATTGCTTCGATGGCCGGTGCTATTCGGTTCAGTATCAGTCTCTCTAATAACTTGTAGGTGACGCAGAGTAGAGCAATAGGTCGATACCTTTGTGGGAGAGTTGGATCCTTTCCTGGTTTCAGAAGGGCGATAATTTTTGACTTCTTGAAGATTGGGGGGAGTCTTCCTGACTGAAGTATGGAGCTGAAGAACGCAACGAGCCATCTTTTTGTAGCTGGACCACAGCTTTTTAGGAGTTCTGGGTAGATTCCATCTAGTCCTGCAGCTTTGCCATTTCGGAGTGATTTTAATCCCTCGTCGATCTCTTGCGATGTGAAAGGTTGTGAATAGGTGGCGTGCGGTTGGGTTTCTCGTTTTGCCTGTTAAAGCTCAGTTTTAACCCCTTTCGTGGTCAGTTTATTCCTTGTTGTTTTAGAGATAGAAACGAGGTGATTTGCTATTGCTTCTACCTTGATTGGAGAATGTTGCTTTGTGGGTATGGATGTGGAATCTAATTTCCGAATAAGTGACCATGCTTTTCTGCTTGAATGGGTGAAATTCATGTCTTGTACAGTTTTCACCCACTTCTCTTTTCTAGCAAGATCAAGTGACAGTAGTATATCTGTTGCTTTCTCGTGGCTGCTATTTTCCTCGAATTCCTTACTCAGTCTGTTGGACTCTTCACTCCAACCCGGTATATAGTCTTTACGAAACCCTCTAGGAATACATGATTTCGCTGCTGATTTTATTAAGCCCACAAACCTCATGTAGTTCTCTGGGATAGGTTTAATAAATCTGATGTTGGCATCAGTAGACTTGGCATACGCATCCCAGTCTGCTTTCTGAAAGTTCCAGCGTGGTTTGGGTGTAGATTGTATAACTGGGATCTGAATTCCTATTTGGTAAATTATGGGTCTATGCTGGATGTGAGGGAAGTTATTGAGCACTTGTCTCCTAACACGGCAAGATGGTGACATAAAACTGTGCGAGACAAAACAAAGGTCTGGAGTGTAGTCGCATTTCCAACGGCCAGAGTGAAACGTTCCAATGTCTTTAGGGTCATATATTAGTGCAAGGTTGTTTGCTTCAGCCCATTCAGTGACCTTAGTTCCATTATCATCGTCTTGTGTATAGCCCCAAGATGTGTGGTGGCTGTTGAAATCTCCAAGGACGATGTTATTTTTTGAGGGTATTATGGGAATGGGATCAGGCCATGTTTCAGGAGGTGGCTTGAAGCACTTGTTACATATGATGATGATCATTGTTGTTTTAAGGGGCCTAACATCTAGCTTGGGTTGGGTGATACTGAAAATGTAAATGAAATGTAACTAAACCTAAAACTGACTATAAAGTTAATAGGCCTAATAGAAGAGGAAATGGGAAACAAAAACAACATGTTCAGTATAGCCTACTTTCTCGTAAATGCATGGGTATTGTTATAACTCTTTGTCCTTTTCAAGGAGTATAATTGAATGTTGGTTGTAGTAGCTTGTAGAAATACATCGTACTATACGGATATTAAACATGAATATGAGGTGCCCTTTGCTAGTGCTACCACTGTACAAAATGTCATTCAATTCGGTTTCACCGTATTTGAATTGATATGGTGAATCGTTTTGCACACATACATGGCCGCCATATACAAACAATTAGGCTTATGATCTTGTAGTTTGGTCAAAAGATGCTTACCACATAAAGGTATGTTGTTGCAAAATTTGGTAGAGATCGGATGATTAGGTTAGTCGTAATTTGATTTAAGCTTCGAACATTTGGGTGGCCGCCATTACGTTTTCGTCAAGATGGCGGCGATAGAAAACATGGCATTGAGGTGCCCTTTCCTAGTGATACCTCTGTACTAAATGTCGTTCAATTTGGTTTCACCGTGTTCGAATTGATACAGGGGTGGGGGGAGGGACAGACATTCAGAGTAGATACACTCACACACAGGCAGACACACAATTTTTGGCCCCGTGTAGATCTCATGTCTACTTTCATTTTTTGCAAAAATCGAATGTAGGCTAATAAGAATAAGGGAAACAAAGGACAAGAGGAAAGGAAATGCCCTAAACCCTCCAAGAATGAGAATTAAGGGGCTTGGAAGAGGGGGGAGCCAGGAAAGGCAGATAGGAAAGGTAAAGTGGAGAGGGACCACGGCAAAGGAAGAAGGAGAAAAACCGGACCCAGCTCAGGAAGCCCTCGGGGTCGCCAACGCCAGAACTCACCAGACGTGAGGCCTTGAGAGTGTAGCACTATCCAGGGTTCACCATAAGAGCTGGAGATACACACAACCTGCCTCCTTGAGGGGCTTGAGCAGAAGGCAGGAGATGCAATGTAAAGAAAACAAGAGGTCTGACCCCTCGAAGAATGAGGGATCAGGAAAGATGAGACAAGAGCCAATTAAGGCGGGAAAGTGAAAGACGCCCTAGGCCTCGGATACCCTAATAACGTCGGGGTCGGAAGAGAACAAGAGTTGACCAAGGGAGGTCGAGGGGAAAGATAACAGAGAGGAGCCCGGTACAAGTAAGTGGAAGCAATGCCGGACTCAGCTGGGGTCCCGTGTTCGCCAACCTACGTCCTACTAGGTGTGAGCCCCTGGAGGGGACTTGTTACAGCAGCAAGTTTAGAAGAAGAGGTACCGTAAATAATTATAAAGGACGTTTTATTTCTCAAAATGACCAAGTAGGTTGCAGCACCTGTTTAGAACATACGTACTTTTGTTCCAAAGGCTCGAGAACTGATTCATTTCTGAACATTCCCCATGAGTCACTCTAAACGAACTATCAATATTGTCCATGACAAGCACTAAGGTTTAGCGTGATCAGGATCAGTTTATTTGAGCGAATGATAGGGTATTACCTTCCATTGCTTGTCAGAACAATGCTATTAGTTGCAGTCATCGGACACGCTAACATAATGGTTATGAAGATGTGGCAAGAGGGCACGCAAACCCCTCAAGTGGACTCTCCTTGCAAAGTAAGTCAATGATTCTCTGAGGAGTTTACTAGACAATCTAACCTCCGGAGGGAGGGGGCCGTCTGCCAATAAGGTTATCTCAAGCCAGATGACTGTTCTACTCTGTGTGGAACTCCATTGATTTGTCTTGCCCTCCGTTGACATTCTATACACATCGAATTTGAAGAATCACAAGTTGAAAATACTATAGATCTCTACTTATCGTTATTATAAAAAAAAGTCCCCAAGTTTTGGATGTCACGGATAATCTCGAGAACCACTGGATGGATTTTGATGCGGCTTTCACCATTCTGTAAAGAATATCTCTAGAAAGATGTCTGTAGAAAATTATTTATTTATGATCAAAGGAAGCCAAGCAGTAACGATTTCAGCAAAAGAAAGTCGAAAGAAAAAAAACTGGCGTCTGTGTGCTTTTTAAGCTTATCTGGGCAAACCGTTAAAAATATCAATATACTATGAGTGTAAGAATCGTTCAGCATGAAAAGTTCTACAAAAAGTTCCGCAAGGGCATATCTCTATCTTCAATACATCGCACACTATAAGTGGTTTTATCATTTTAAATGATCTTGTCGACTTCGTCGTTACGATGAGGTCTGGCGTTACGTTACGGTGACGGGATGAAATGTACCTAGAATGCACTGAGGTGTGTGACGTCATAGTACGATGTAGCAGCCGAATACCAAGAAGGCAGTGCGAGAACAGAGTTTCAAGAAGGCAGTGCGAGAACAATCAAGTAGGCAGTGAAGAAACAAAATAGAATCTTGAAACTCTGTTCTCGCACTGCCTTCTTGGTACTCGGCTGCTAGCATTTAAAATGATATAAAGTCCAGTCTTTCAGACTGACTATCCGTGTATTTTACGTCTTCATTTCTTCCAACAATCTTCATTCATTTACTGAGGCGACATAACAGAATACAAGCTAGATATGGGCGAGCCTATCACCCCAGTTACAGCCTAGCTAGTGGGCGAGCCTATTACCCCAGATACAGCATGCAGCAATCTGTCGGGTTGTGTTGAGTTAAGACTTCAGAGAAGAGTGGTTGTGTTTGGATTTTCCCTGGAAGGGCAACTGGGCTTTTACTCATTTCGCCTGTGAACTTTCCGTTCCGCAAAATACACAGTCAAGTTAAGATTGGACGGAAGGGGGATTTGTGTTTCATGCACCTCGCCATTCTTCAATTACGTCTGACAAGAATTCGTTGCACATGCATCTCCATGATAATATAATTAATAGTCCAGTCAGTGATTTTAACCCATCATGCCGAGACGTAAAACGGATATTGGTGGTTGTTCATTGACATTGAAAAAGAAAGCGCTTATCACGTAATGCATTCATAACTGTTCGCGGGCGAACCCACCCCGGGTTGCTAGTTTTCATTATGAGGCGTTTGTAACAGCGTATTTTGTGTTATTTGAACTAAACAACAAAATGATCCCACAAAGCTAGTTCCTGTGCGGTATCTGTGGGTGCTAGTTCAGGACATCCCTATAGAGTGGGTATTATTCGTGTTCTTCAACTTGGTCATCATTCTTGTACTTGGATTTGTACAATAATCAGCAAACATATTAACCATGCTAGTTAAAAATATCCCGTAGCCTATTGAGTTAGAACATAATCGTTGTATACGTCTATCAATCTGCCTGTTTACCAACTCTTGATGAATGCTGTACATTTGCATTTGTTTGTTGCTTGACACGGTGGGTGAGTGGTTATTCTGACGGACTACCAACCCCAAGATTGCAGGTTCGCTCCTGGCCGTAGTAAGTGATTTTTGAGAGTCAACTAAAATCACGGTACGCATGTCATATGTTGTTGGCATGTTAAAGAACCCATTTAAACTCAGTAGGCCGTGTTCATAATGGCAAAATTAATCTCAGGACTTTTCGCCAACACTAAACGTTGCCCCTTTCTCTACTAGAAAGTGTGTGTGTGGGGGAGAGGGGGGGGGGGGGGCGTGGTGGCGCAGTGGTCAAGCTGTTGGTCTCTCACCAAGGTGCACGGGTTCGATTCCCAGTCAATGCATGTGAGATTTTCGAAGTGCAATGCCATGTCCTGTGATTCGGATTCCACGTAAAAAGGAGGTCCCCTGGCTCATGGTCGCATGATTAACGGTCACGTGAAACTAAAAGCTTCCTTCCTTTTTCTGTACTAGAAAGCGCTAAAGTGTGAAGGAGCTTAGATATCTAACCTCCTTGACATTCGTAGCGCTCCAAGGAGCGATAAAATTCGACATGCAAGCTGCAGGCTTGACCCGGCCCCAAGGCCATACTATGTTATTATTATTATTATTATTATTATTATTATTATTATTATTATTATTATTATTATGATTATGATTATATTATTTATTTGTTGGCACAGGCTAGAGTAAAATGTGGCTTATCACCGATGTCTCAGTCTCATTCATGCCTGTAATAATATGAAAGCTACTGAGGAACGAGTGGTGCTGAGTAATGGCCTCAGGCCACAGCTACTGTCGACCAAAGTATTATGTGTACTCGAGTTTGAAGGTTGTTTGTGAAGTAACCAATAAACCTACATAAAATCCAATAACATTATCATTGTCTTCGTTCTATTTTACGTTAGTCCAGGTAGGTTTGGAATTTTTAATTTATATTTTAATATTTTTTATCCCAGTTGAAACCCAAAAAGTGCCCGTTTTTAAGCGAGTTTCAACCATGCGTCACATTTAAGAATTATTATCTCACAAACCCCTCATCAGATCGAATCCAAATTTTAAAAACATATACATTGGAATGTTGTGTAACTGGTTTATTAATTTCAGAATTTTGTGTGTTCAAGAACGAAAGTTGTTATCATTTTTGTAAGGTAACTTTTTCTCGGCTCGGGGTCGTTGGAAAATGTAGTTCTTGGTTGCGTTGCAATCCTTATTCATCAAAAAAGTATGCTGTATGATTGTGAAATACGTAAATTAATTCACTTATTTTATATCGGTTTGTATTTGTACGGGGAATTAAGACATGGTTCACCAGTTAGCTGCTTCGGTGAAAGCTGTACAGCGTTGCCAAGATGGGCTCCATCACGCGTCATGGCACGCCACGCACGGCAGTGATGGGCCCCATATCAGCAACGCTGTAGAGCATTTCACGGAGTGGCTAGCTGGTGAACGATGTCTTAATTCCCCGTACAAATACAAACCGATATAAAATAAGTGAATTAATTTACGTATTTCACAGTCATAAAGCTTAACTTTTTGATGTATAAGGATTACAACGCAACCAAGAACTACATTTTTCAACGACCCCGAGCCGAGAAAAATTATAACAACTTTCGTTCTTGAACATACAACATTTTGAAATTAATAAACCAGTTATACAACATTCCATTGTATATTGTGTTAAAATCTGGATTCAATCTGATGACGGGTTTGTGAGATAATAATTCTTAAATGTGACGTATGGTTGAAACACGCTTAAAATCGGGCACTTTTTGTGTTTCAACTGCGATAAAAAAATATTAAAATATAAATTAAAAATGCCAAACCTACATGAGCTAACGTTAACTATAACGACGAAAATGATGATGTTATTGGAGTTTATGCAGGTCTATTGCTTACTTCACAAACAACCTTCAAACTCGAGTACACATAATATTTTGTTCGACAGTAGTGATAGCAGTGGCGGCCGGTAATAAGGTTGCAGTGTTGCACAACGACCAGATTAATTCATGATAAACAATTAATACCGCGATAATATTTTTCGTATTAAAAGCTATATGTTTCCTGTTATATGTATAGAAATTCATAATTCTGTTCTTTAATAATTCAGGAAATCTCATAGTAAGTTACTGTGAACTGACTGAGAAAGCGTAGCGCGCCAGCCGTCTAGGAGCGCTCGTCCGCTTGGTCGTTGCCAGCCCATTGCAACCAAGAAGCCGAGGCGCGGCCGGAGACACCCGAGATGCTCCGTCAACTGCCGATACTATGTTTTGCAATGTTGGGCGTACTTGTGATACTCACCCTCGTGTATAACTTGCATTGTTTTGTTCTCATGAAGGTTTTCATGTAGACTAACTTATATTCCATTTAATCCGATGAAAATGTGATGTCTCTGAACTGCGGCATTCGTTATGAATGAGGTACCGGTACATCCGTTTTACCGCGCAATTGAATACAGTTTTCTCCGATATCAAGCAGTCCTATCACCTCATGGGCGTCCACAGGAGGGGGGGGGGGGGGGGAGGGAGGGCACAAGGAGGCGCCGTGCCCCCCACCCCCCTGAAATTGTTCATTGTCACACCAGTTTATTTCATAAATTGAAGTTACTTATGGTTAACTGATTTACATATAGGGATAATTCCACATTTTTATTTAACTTAGAAATTTTGGATTATTTGAGAATATCTTCAGTTATTTAGAAAATAGGCGAACTGGATTAACATTACCATTTTAATGAACTGCTTGATTTTTATTTTTGTCGGTAGGCCTACACGGTGATACAACTACTTTTGCCTGTTTAAAATAAATGATTTATGACGATGATTAACAAAGAACTCCTATGGACAAAAACTCTGAACTAAAAAAAATATTCCTCCCATTCATGCCATAAAGATCATGTACCCAACGGTTTAAGAGCAGCCAAATAATGAATATCACGAAGCAAGTAAGAAATGAAACGAAAATTGCGCGGGGGTGTACGTCTCAATAACACCTAGTGACGAGGTAATGAAATGAAAAACATATTACTCCCCCACCCTTGAAAAAATCCTGCGGGTGCCCATGTACCAACTTAACCCCCCCCCCCCCCTTTAATGAAAATAGCGCAACACCCAGAACAATTATCCATCAGCCGCCACTGAGTGATAGTGGGTGTTGTGAAAGGTTCTGCTCATAGGGTTAGTACAGCTGTATTGACTCAGTACAGCCTAGTACGCCTCATTATAGTGCTGCCTCGGTTTTGTGGGTTTCTACCACAGAACCTATGGTGGTGCTTTTAAAGGATCCAACTAGCCTCCAGGCAGACTACCTAACAGACACATTTAATGACACAACATTCAATTATGAAGAAGCGTACTTGTTTCTCATCAGTACATTAATGTTATAAGAACATGCTGAAAGGAACCATCCAAGCATTTGATCATTGGTGAAATTGGGAAACCGCGAAAACCATTTTCAAAACTGCTGAGGTAGGATTCGAACCCACGCTCTCCCGATACCAGTGAGGCAAGAGGTAGCGCGTCAGCGGCATGTAAGACACTAATTAAACAATAAAGAAAGCTTTCCAGTTGGTCAACACAAATTTTGTGGCCAATTACATTTGGCGGGAAAACAACTCTTATATACCCTAACCTGAAAAACATTACATAATATATTTATGCACAAGTACCCCCACACCCCCCTTCCTTACTTGTGCATAAAAGCGTGTTATTTTGCGATAAATATATTATGTAATGATTTTCATGTTAGGTATAAATACGAAGGGCGTACTATATTGTATTACACTTTATTATTCTACCCAAATGAAGTACTTTACACATCAGTTGTTACGTCCACCTTCTCAACATAATCTCCTTGTAACTTAATGCACTTTTGCCATCGATGTGTCAGACTCTCCAGACCTTCCTAAAACCATCCTTTCCGAGGGCTGCATACTCTTAAAAGATTCAAATCCTCTGGTGTGTCGGCTAAGATAACGATGTCATCAGCAAATGCCAGTGTTGAAATTATTTCACCTGGAATCTTTACTCCTACTGTAAGTTTTTCTCTAATTTCCTTCGTAGCTTGTTCAATGTACAGATTGAAAAGTATGGGTGATAAGTTGCAGCCTTCCCTTATACCCTTGCCGAAATGTGAGAAATAAAAATAAATAAAAAAAGGAACACGTTCTTTGAGCAAATACACACTTGAGAATTTAGAATGTGAGGTAAAGGGATTGGGAAGCTAAGTCTGGGGCTTGTTCATGCACATCAGTTAGGGCACGGGCGTAATATTACGTTGTTTGATTTCGCGCGCTTTGTGCTGGATACGAGCGTAATATTTACAATACTGGCCACTGGGAGCTCTACCTCTGCTGTGTTGCTGTATAGTGAGCATGAGGTTGTACAAGCTATCGCTAGATACCACCACGTCACTTTTTAGCGGAAGAATACCGATCTGTTTGTTGGCATGATAACGCGTTGGAAATTGTTCTTTGTGTCACCCCTTGCTTCAAAATTATTATGAAAACTGACTATTTTCTGTTTTAAGTCTGAACTAGTAGACTATGTTTGATTAATTAAATGATTATTTACATATTTGAAGAGTGTTGTGCAAGTGGTTTTTATTATTCAATTTTTCATATTCTTTTCTTGAAGGAATACATAGGCAGGCACGTGTCTTACGTATTCCTGTTTTGTTTTATAGAAATTTACATTATCTATTGTAGTATATTGGTAGTTCAATGTGCTATAGAGGTGGTGGTGTCGTCATCAACCTGATCCTTATCCCATCGCGCCCGAGATGGTTTCGATTCTCGTTCTCCCGTGTATATTTAGAAACCATAACCTAATAGTTAGTATTCTATAGCACATTTAAGTTCCTCTGACATTCGTTTAATATACAGGGTGTAACAATAATGTCTCTCTCTCCCTTAGTCGTTTACCCTCCAGGTTGGTGGAACCCACGGACTCAGCGAGGGAACTCACCACTACCACCTCTACGGGCAGTGTCCTAGAGCTGGGAACAACTAATCGGAATGGGTACAACTGGTGAGGTGGGATTGGCACCTCGCCCAGGCGGCCTCACCTGCAAAGCGAACAGGGGCCTCATGAGGGAAGGTAATGGATGGTTAGAATGGATAGGCAAGGGAGAGGGAAGGAGGTGGCCGTGGCCTTGAAGAAGGTACCATCCCGGCATTTGCCCGAAGACGAAGTGGGAAACCACGGAAAACCACTTCGAGGATGGCTGAGGTGGGAATCGAACCCCCCTCTACTCATTTGGAACACCCGAGGCTGAGTAGACCCCGTTCCAGTCCTCATACCACTTTTCAAATTTCGTGGCAGAGCCGGGAATCGAACCCAGGACCTCCAGGGCGGCAGCTAACCATGCTGACCGCTACGCTACGGAGGCGACGTAACAATAATGTACGGCACAAAATGCTGGACACATTCCTCACAGGTAGACGAAGAAATTATGTTATATGAACATGGGTCCGGAAACGCTTTGTTTCCATGTTACAGCTCATTGTCTCCAACTCATTAAGCATGGGAAACACACAAGAACAGAACGTTAGAATCGTGGGGAACATGCACTCTTGGTTACGTTGTCATCATCGTAGGTGCACCGCCAGTTTTTATTTTACATGGCACCGTTCCCATGCGACTTAGCAGAAGTGCCTTTAGTTGTGCGACAAAACATGCACGATGGAGCACCTCCTCATTTTAGTGTTAATGTCCGTCAGCTTCTAAATAACAGATTTTGTGACAGATCGATAGGTAGAGGTGGACCAATTGCCTGGCCTCCACGCTCACCTGACCTAAAATCACTGGAGTTTTATTTGTGAGGGCATTTGAAATCTCTTGTTTTTTGAACCCGAGTACAAGCTGTTCAGAGTCTCCGTGCCCGTATTATGGAAGGCTGAGAAACCATACGCAATCCCTCAGGGATACATCAGAGCATCCGAGGTTCACTAGGACGGAGGGTTGATGCATGTATCAAAGCGCACGAAAGCATATTGAACATCTCCTGTGAGCAAGAGTTGAATGTTGTATGCTGGTATGTTCTGTTCTTGTGTGTTTCCCATGATGAATGAGTTGGAAACAATGAGCTATAACAGGGAAACAAAGCGTTTCCGGACCTATGTTCGTATAACAATATTTCTTCGTCTACGTATGAGGAATGTGTCCTGGATTTTGTGCCTTACCTTTTTGTTACACCCTGTATAATTATTGATCCATACCTGAAACTTACCAAATCTGTAGTTTAAGAATTCGGAAATCAAACGAACGTTTAAAAATATATTAGTAACTCGAAACACATTCATTTCTGGACGTAGCCAAAAATTCCGAAAATCAGCCAGCACACGGGTGGGAGTAGTATTCAAGGCAGAGTAGGTGATATAATGATACTACCTGAGTGGAAGCGTAGACCGGCTATGTTCGTTCTAAGGAGAAATAAAGCAATGCATTCTATTAATGTAATGATAATGTAATATTATTATCAATAATATTACAATAAAGGGTGGTCATTTGTTGCCAACACCGGTACATTCAGAAGAGTGCCTGGTTTTGCGAAGAATAGTACTGTCCTACTGTACGTCACATCCGACTTACTCCACACCACATTCCTGTCAGGTCTTGAGAGCTGTCGCTTACTTACCAACCACTATCATGTCTCCGAGGTCCGACACTGTCTGGAAGGAAGGGGCCTCACCCGACACCTCACAGCGATATCTGCCGGAGCTTGATAGGTTCAGAGCCCGCAGGATCACTTGAGTGGCATTCGACGTCTCACTCTGATCAGAAACAGAAACCACACAGTGAGAAAGTCATGCATAAAATTCACATGCATTAAACAAGAAATGGCAGTGTCTTAAATTACTATTTTAACAAGGAAAAGATTTCGGTAGTTGTTTTCCAAAAGCCGATGTCAGATTTTACAGTTGTAATACTGAAAGTTGAAGTCTGACAGTTCTTAGAGGGAGATCCTTTTACTGCCTACCGGGGTGGGATAAAGAGAGGTGGGGGTATGGTTGTCATGGAAACGGGGTGGGGCGACTGCGGTTGCCATGGAGATAAGCTCTCTGGCCAGCTCGTGTTGAGGAGGAGTTTGTAGGAGTTGCCAAACCTTGCACTTCTGAGTTAGATCTTGTCACAAGCAGTTCAGTGTGAGTGTTATTCTATTTGTGTTTCTGTTTGGAGGCCGTCATTAAGTATCTAACGGTATTTTAAATACTAATTACGTAGACCTACAATTATTGTATTGCAGTATATATTTCAAGCATTATGAATACTCCTCGTGGGAGAGGGAGGCCCAGAACTCGTCCACCTCTTGAAAAAAATACCGCCGGCCATGGTGTGACAATTCATCACCAAGGAAGAGAAATGATATGTGCCGCAAGGGAATTCTTTGAAGAGGAGTCTAAGAGTTTGTTCGGAAAGGAATGTTCCTTTAATTCCATTCCAGTGTGTTCGAGAACGCACTGCGAAAGCTCTTAGAGTTAGTAAAAGTACTGTGACAAGAGTTACGATGGAGAAATATAACAACTCAGAAGAGGGTTCATCTAAACTGTCCACGCCTGGAAAGAAGCGGCCTAGAACCTCCAGAATTACAAATCTGGATCCGTTTAAAGACGATGCTATTCGCCGGCACATATTACACTTCCGAACGACTTATTTAAATGCAGTTACTCTTCCTTACTGAAAGTGGTTCATAACCTTGGTTTTGAATATAAAGCTATCAACAGTAGGAAGCTGCTGATGGAGAGAGGTGACGGACTGAGCCAGGATCGACCCTGCCAAGTTGAGCTCAGAAAGCCAGCGCTCTACTGTCTGAGCTTTTCAGCCCGACCTCTGTTTAAAGAAAACCGAACATAAGACCAAGTCAGTCATGGTCTGGCCAGGTAGTCTACAAGGAAACACAGCGGTCAGAATGAACGAACAAGCCAGCCGGAAATGAGAAGGGTAGGGTATGGAATGCAGGAATGTGGCAACCGCGTGAAATGGCACGTGCAATGCTCCTCCCTCCAGCACTAGCTGTCAGACGTCAACTTTAAGTATTACGACCATAGATTTTTGCTTCCTGCTGTGATGCCAGTTTTTATAAGACAGCAGATTACTGTTAATGTCACTTGACATGTGCTGACGTGCAACTAAAGAATAGAATACATTATTCTAGTCCGAAGTGCCCAGTAAGCATTTTGCATATCAGTGGAAACACATCCATCAACACAAAACTTCACAACTCAAAGTCCGACTTCATTTGAAATATCAGCTCCTGTCAAATAAGCACAAGTATATTTATTTAGATCAAATGGCACTTCTACAGCTTTCTTCCCGATATATGTAACATTTTGAAGTTCAATCATTCGAAAATAAATTAAAAATATAACTTCGCACTCATCTGTAATTTTCAGGATGGTACAGGATGGTACCGTGGTAAAGATTTTTAAAATCGTGGTTTCAACATCCCTGTAAATGCAGACTTGATGGGATTATCCTTACATTATAACAGCTAATATAGTAGCCTCTAAGCCTCCGTGGCTTAGGCGGCAGCACGCCGGCCTCTCATCGCTGGGTCCGTGGTTCAAATCCCGGTCACTCCATGTGAGATCTGCGCTGGACAAAACGGAGGCAGACAGGTTCTTCTCCGGGTACTCTGGTTTTCCCTGTCTAAATTTCATTCCAGCAACTCTCCACTATCATTTCATTTCATCTGTCATTCATTTAATCATTGCCCCAGAGGAGTGCGTCAGGCCTCGGCAGCCGACACAGTTCCTATCCTCGCCTCTAGACGGGGACTTGATTCATTCCATTCCTGACCCGGTCGGAGACTGGAAGCAGGCTGTGTTTTTTTCTTCAGCCTATAGCTGCCCAAAATAAATGATGGATTCACTGGGTGTCGTAAAACAAAGTAAAGAATCTTCAAGTCTCTGTTTGCTGGAAAAAGTAGGGATGAAATTCAACACTACATAAGAAACAAACAACCTTCATCCATCACAGTCCCATTATAAAGTAGGCTACTTTGATGAAGTGTACAAGAGGACTTAAATATTTTGTTAAAACTGATCTTGCTGTATACTCACCTCCACGGATACTCCAGGCAGCAAGAAGAGATGTACCTGCGGATTATCCCCTGGTACATAACGGTAGAATTCATTCCCGTCTTTGTACCACTTGACAGAGTACAGCGGTTCTCCCTCCAGATCGAAATAGCATTCCAACCGTGCGCTCTGGTTGCGCACGGAGTAACTAGGAATCCGAACATCGACCAGTCTGAGCGCACTGCCTCCTAGAACAAACATGGCGGGTAAATTATTAGCAGGGAGTAGCTGGGTTTCCACATATCGAGCCTTCTAGAACAAACATGGCGGGTACATTATTAGCAGGGAGTAGCTGGGGTTCCACACATCGAGCCTCCTAGAACAAACATGGCGGGTACATTATTAGCAGGATCTAGCTGGGGTTCCACAAATTGGGTCTCCTAGAACAAACATGGCGGTTATTTTTATCATAACTCCGTTTTGGAACAAACATGGTGGTTATTTTATCATTACTCCGTTTTGGAACAAACATGGCGGTTATTTCATCATCACTTCTTTTTGGAACAGATATGGCGGGTAAATTATTAGCAGGGAGTAGCTGGGTTTCCACACATCAAGCCTCCAAGAACAAACATGGTGGTTATTTCATCATCACTCCATTTTGTAACAAACATGGCGGTTATTTCATCTTCACTCCTAGGCCTATTTGGAACAAACATGGCGGTTATTTCATCATCACTCCTAGGCCTATTTGGAACAAACATGGTGGTTATTTCATCATCACTCCGTTTTGGAACAAACATGGCGGTTATTACATCATCACTTCCTTTTGGAACAAACATGGCAGGAAGATTACCACTAAGAAGTAACTGGGGTTCCACACCGGCTCCTGGAACAAACAAGGTGGTTATTTCATCATCACTCCTTTTTGGAACAAACATGGCAGGAAGATTACCACTAAGAAGTAACTGGGGTTCCACACCGGCTCCTGGAACAAACAAGGTGGTTATTTCATCATCACTCCTTTTTGGAACAAACATGGCAGGAAGATTACCACTAAGAAGTAACTGGGGTTCCACACCGGCTCCTGGAACAAACAAGATGGTTATTTCATCATCACTCCCTTTTGGAACAAACATGGCAGGAAGATTACCACTAAGAAGTAACTGGGGTTCCACACATCGAGGCTCCTGGAACAAACAAGGTGGTTATTTCATCATCACTCCGTTTTGGAACAAACATGGCGGTTATTACATCATCACTTCTTTTTGGAACAAACATGGTAGGAAGATTACCACTCAGAAGTAACTGGGGTTCCACACCGGCTCCTGGAACAAACATGGCGGTTATTTCATCATCACTCCTTTTTGGAACAAACTTGGCAGGAAGATTACCACTAAGAAGTAACTGGGGTTCCACACCGGCTCCTGGAACAAACAAGGTGGTTATTTCATCATCACTCCGTTTTGGAACAAACATGGCAGGAAGATTACCACTAAGAAGTAACTGGGGTTCCACACCGGCTCCTGGAACAAACATGGTGGTTATTTCATCATCACTCCTTTTTGGAACAAACTTGGCAGGAAGATTACCACTAAGAAGTAACTGGGGTTCCACACCGGCTCCTGGAACAAACAAGGTGGTTATTTCATCATCACTCCTTTTTGGAACAAACTTGGCAGGAAGATTACCACTAAGAAGTAACTGGGGTTCCACACCGGCTCCTGGAACAAACATGGCGGTTATTTCATCATCACTCCTTTTTGGAACAAACATGGCAGGAAGATTACCACTAAGAAGTAACTGGGGTTCCACACCGGCTCCTGGAACAAACATGGCGGTTATTACATCATCACTCCTTTTTGGAACAAACTTGGCAGGAAGATTACCACTAAGAAGTAACTGGGGTTCCACACCGGCTCCTGGAACAAACAAGGTGGTTATTTCATCATCACTCCTTTTTGGAACAAACTTGGCAGGAAGATTACCACTAAGAAGTAACTGGGGTTCCACACCGGCTCCTGGAACAAACATGGCGGTTATTTCATCATCACTTCTTTTTGGAACAAACATGGCAGGAAGATTACCACTAAGAAGTAACTGGGGTTCCACACCGGCTCCTGGAACAAACATGGTGGTTATTTCGTCATCACTCCTTTTTGGAACAAACTTGGCAGGAAGATTACCACTAAGAAGTAACTGGGGTTCCACACCGGCTCCTGGAACAAACAAGGTGGTTATTTCATCATCACTCCTTTTTGGAACAAACTTGGCAGGAAGATTACCACTAAGAAGTAACTGGGGTTCCACACCGGCTCCTGGAACAAACAAGGTGGTTATTTCATCATCACTCCTTTTTGGAACAAACTTGGCAGGAAGATTACCACTAAGAAGTAACTGGGGTTCCACACTGGCTCCTGGAACAAACATGGTGGTTATTACATCATCACTCCTTTTTGGAACAAACTTGGCAGGAAGATTACCACTAAGAAGTAACTGGGGTTCCACACCGGCTCCTGGAACAAACAAGGTGGTTATTTCATCATCACTCCTTTTTGGAACAAACTTGGCAGGAAGATTACCACTAAGAAGTAACTGGGGTTCCACACCGGCTCCTGGAACAAACATGGCGGTTATTACATCATCACTCCTTTTTGGAACAAACATGGCAGGAAGATTACCACTAAGAAATTACTGGGATTCCACACATCGAGGCTCATGGGACAAACATGGCCGTTATTTAATCAACACTCCGTTTTGGAACAAACAGGTCTAACAAGGTTATCAGCCCAAACGTTTTACAGGGAATAGTTGTGAGATCGCATGCGAGACCAAAGCTCTTGTTGACGGACTAAGATTGTACACCGGAAGCCATGTCTGTGAACACAATATTTTGTGACGAGTATCTTAAGGAATATCCCATACTGATCTCCTCCACCGAGCAGAGATCGCATTTCACGACGTGTAGCGACGATTCTGTAGAAATGTGCAAATGTAGTATTAACTCACGCGATGTGTGCACGCTACCCCACCTCTGACACTGATGTATAGCCACAAGTACGCCCTCTCATCTTTACTTATCTTCCTCAACATAACCCGAATACACCAACTCTATTCACCCCATGCATTTTAATAGGGCAGCTGGCAGTCCTTGGAGCCTTTACATTGATCGTAAAAGAAGTGTTACACTTATCTCAGATAATGGAACGAGTATTTATCGAGAGTAGGGGTTCTCAACCAGTGGGTCACAACCCCCAAGGGGGTCGTAGGATGTGTCTTGGGCATCATGAAATACGGAGAAAAAAGTAAAGAAATGAGTTATTGCTGTAGTAGAGTCAAGGAAATTCATATATGCAGACGATCTGGCTTTATTAACACAACATAAAAGCCTTGAAGTTGGTGAAGAGATACTTACTGCAGATCTAAATATTATGCATAATTACTTCAAGAAATGGAGATTGACACAAAATCCAACGAAGTCCGAAATTAGCAGTTTTCATCTTAGCAATAGACTGGTTAATGCAAAGCTCAACGTACCCTTCAGAGGTCAAGTCCTTCACCATCAAGTCTACCCAAAATATTTAGGTGTTTCTCTTGATAGAACTTTGTCCTGCAAGAAACACATAGAAAATATCGCTGCAAAGTTGAGCTCACGTAATAACATCATACAGAAGTTGAGTGGACGTTCATGGGGTGCAACAGCTACAACTTTAAGATGCTCTTCCTTAGGTCTTGTCTACTCTGCTGATGAATATTGCGTCCCAGTATGGCTTAATAGCCCTCATGTGAGGAAAATTGATGTTCAACTACATACAGCAATGAGGACAAGGACAGGATGCATTAGATCTACTCCTCTACAATGGCTACCACCTTTAAGTCATATTGCTCCACCTGATTTGCGAAGACAGAATGCCCTTCTCAAGGAACATGAAAAATTGATTAACAAGAAGTTCCGTGACGAACTAAAGAGCCTACTTTTCTTAAAATTTAAGATTCATGCCAATGATTAATCTATATGGATCTATCTAGAATAATGACGAAATTAAGTGGCTAATATCGAAATTTCTAATTTCTAATTAGTCTGAAATACTGTATACCTGGCATAATGTAGCCTAATAGAGCACTACAGTTGGCAGCCCTGGTGACTGAATATATTCTTAGTTCCATCTGTTAAGGTGCAGAATACAAAATTTGGTTGAAGTCCATGGACGTTACATGCAGTTAAACATTGGATCTAACAGCGCACGTAAAATCATGTTGGCAACAATGTCATGCATGTATTGGTCAGAAATAATCTGAAATAATATGGTCTATTGTTGTGCCAATTTTGAATGAAATCCATTCGTTAGTATAGAAGTTACATGCATTTTAAAATTGGACCTATCAGCAGGCTTATAATCATGTTGGCAGCACTGACGTATATTAGTTACTCCAAATTCATCTAGAATGCCAGGTACTATACGTGTACAAAGTTTAGAGCTATTGGCTTGCATACTTTCTGATATATTGATATTAGGGTAACACAAATAGAGACAGCACATATTAACAGTTGGCAGCCCTGGTTGCTCTTAAGAATACGCATAGTCATATCTGTTATGGTACACATAGCACATACGAAATTTGGTTGAAATCCAAATGATAGTATGGAAGTTACATGTATTTAATGTTGGACCTGTCAGCAGGCTTAGAATCATGTTGGTAGCACTGACGTATATAAGTTACTCCAAATAAATATAGAATGTCAGGTACTATACGTGTACATAGTTTAAAGCTGTCGGCTTGCATACTTCCTGATATATTGGTGTTTGGATACAATAAATTAGGAGCATTTATTAACAGTTGGCAGCCCTGGTGGGTCTTAAGAATACGCTCAGTCATATCGGGCTATGTACACATACAACATACGAAATTTGGTTGAATTCCAATTGATAGTGTAGAAGTTATATGCATTTAAAAATTGGACCTATCAGCAGGCTTATAATCATTTTTGCAACACAGCCATGTATGGCCTCCTGAAAATTAAACTGCAATATTATTATCTATACGTGTGCCAATTTTGAAATAGCTCCCATTCATACCTTCCAAGATATCCAACATGGAGCTCAAATTTCAATTGCGATTTGTAGCAGTTGGTAGCTCTGACATCATTTTCAAATATGGCCGTGAGATATTCAGGTATAGATCTTTACTCCTACCAAATTTAGTTTCGATTGCTCCAGCCGTTTAGGAGTTGATAGGGACAAACACACACAGCCAGCCAGCCAGCCAGACAGACAGACAGACAGACAGACAGACAGAAGGACAGACAGACAGACACACATTTGTCTCATCTCATAAGTCTACTTTTTCCTCATTTTTGCAAAATGTGAAAAGTAGGCTAAAAATCCACAGCTCCCAATTCACTCTGACGTTCTTATGCTTAAAAGGAGTAGATTAAAATCCAGGCGGCCACCCATAATATTGGCAGAATCGTTACAAGAAATGGGCTTTAACATGAACAAGAAGTGGTCGGAAATGTGGAGTAGAACTAATAACGTCGAACATCAGACTCTAATAAGAATCACCACAAAGCCACCAGGTATGGAACTCCCGCGACATGCATGGAAGACAATTAACAGGAGTCGAACAGGCCATGGCATCTGCGCAGAGAGTCTTCACCGCTGGGGAAAAGTCCCATCTCCCCAATGTGATTGTGGCAGTGAACATCAGACCATCCAACACATTATATCAAGTTGCAGCCGTCGAGCGTACCCTGGAAATCTTAACGATTTCTATGAAGAGATAGAGGCAGCCCTTCAATGGATAGAGAATTTAGATATTAAATTATAAATTTAATGACTTAGTTAAATTAATTTTGTATATTTATCATGTTGTAATTCAGTGTTGTTATTGCCATACGCTAAATAAATAAATTGTTTTTTTATTAAAACAAGAATATACTCACATTGTTATAAACATTTATGTATTTTTGTTCTATTAATTAGAAACTTGAGCTGGTTTGGGATTAACCAATTTTTGAATGTCTCGGATGATTTTTGTAACACACAAAACAATGTCATTTTCCAGTGTCAAACGATTTCTTGATTTGGTTTTTAAATTCACCATAATTCCTTGTTCATAGTTGTAAGAAGTAGAAAATGGCATCAACGTTCTAAACGCTGTTGTGGACAGTTCTGGGTATTCCTTTTTAGTACTTATCCAAAATTTGTCGGCACGAGCATTGTTAAAAGTTAGTTTCACTGACTGATCACTTGAAATCTCTATCAGTTCATCATGGAGAAGAGAACTTAGCTCAGCTTTTGTTACGGCTGGCTCACTGAACGGATTGACTACCCACAAACCCCCACTCATATTCTTAACTGGAATGTAATCTGTCAATTGGTCAATCAAGGCTTCGAGATGAGAAGATATGAATAAGGGGGGAGATGTGGCGCCAATACTCGATACAAACTCCATAAACTCCTATTATTAAAGAATTAAAGTGACAAAAATTAATATTTATTAATATTAGTTACAAGTGACCGACAGCAGTGGCTACGCTGGCTAAAGCACAGCGTTAGGTCATGGGGCCAAGCTCTCTGATGACTCGGTAGACGCGTGGGTTCGAGCCCCACCGTCGGCCGTCCTTGAAATGGTTTTCCGTGGTTTCCCCATTTTCAACGCCAGGACAATGCTGGGAAGGTACCTTCTGACAGGCCACGCCGATTCCTTCCACATCATTGCCCAGTTTCATTCATCTTCATCCATTCCATCTCTCATCCCGGCGCGCAGGCCGCCCATGGGCGTCGACTAGAAAGACCTGCACTCGGCCTCTCAAGAGGCCACATAACAAAAAAAAAAGGTTACAAGTGTTTTTATGAATAAAACTTAACAATTATTGTATTTTTGAAATTATTGTTTCAACGTAAAAACTTGGGGGGTTGCCAAAATACTGAGCCTAAAAACGGGGTCGCAGTGTCTAAAAGGTTCAGAACCTCTGATCTAGAGGATCTCAAAGGACGAGCGTCATTTACAGTGGTTATCCTGAGTGAGGGTTTTCCCCGGGTTCTTCTATACTCCATCCAGGCAAATAAAGAACTTTATTTCAGGTCCCCAAACACCAACCTCATCCCTGTCCCTAATACAGCTACTCCCACTACTACAGTCATTACTAGGGCTCGGATTCTTAGGTGCTAAAAATAGGGAAAATATTTACTTTTTATGTATTAAAAATACCTGAAATCCCTTTGATATCTAATTGGTATCTCCTGTATAATTATGATTTCACTAACGATTGCAGACAGTTTGGTCAAAAATAAATAAATAAAAATAAACTTTATTTATTAAAATATTCCTCAAAGCCTCCTCTACAAAAGATTTAGAATTTATGAAGAAGCGAATTACGAATATTCATAAATTAGCACGAACGCCATTTCCAAGCTACTGTATTAGACTTTGCTAATTCCGCAGTACCGTACTTGAAATATTTTTTTTCTGCAGATATGCCCTAGCCAAGAGATGAGTGCATCTCACCAGTTGTGATGAATCAACTAATGAATTTCTCTTGGCTATGAATAACATTTCGAAACGACAAATGCGGAAACATAAAATTGAGCCCAAAGAAAAATGCATTTATAAACATACATTGAGATACGGACTAATTTAACAGAACTTCTGTGAATACAATGTTGGGTCTAATAATATAATAAGCGGTTTATTTTTGAGAGCAGTAGCTCCCCTGGCGGAGGTATTTGGAATTTTGGAAAATTATTTCATTTAAACGGGGTTTCTTCTTCTTCTTCTTCTTATTTTTATTATTATTATTATTATTTGTGTACTGGTATGTTGAGTATAAAAGTTATCAGATACATTGGTTTTGAAATCAGCATCTGGTGGTCTGTAAACGGATGTGATTGTACAGTCTCTGATTTCCAGACTTAGAACTTCAAGATCATTTGCCTCATACGAGGTTGCTGATATTACCTGTATGTCCGATTGGACAAATATAGCCCTTCCGTATTTGAAATGAGGTATTTCGAGAGCCAATCGCATTCCACTTATTTTCGGTCGACGCATTTCACAGCTTCCATGAGTCTCCTGTATGCACAGTACATCGCACTTGGTTTGCCTACCCCCTCAGGGGCTCACATCTTGTAGGACGTGGGTTGGCGACCACGGGACCCCAGCTGAGTCCGGCATTGCTTCCACTTACTTGTGCCGGGCTCCTCTCAGTCTTCTTTCCTGTCGACCTCTCTTGGTCAACTCTTGTTCTCTTCCGACCCCGACAGTATTAGGGTATCCGAGGCCTAGGGAGTCTTTCATTTTCCCGCCTTAATTGGCCCTTGTCTCATCTTTCCTGATACCCTCATTCTTCGAGGGGTCAGCCTTCTTTTTTCTTTCATGTTATCTCCTGCGTTCTGCTCAAGGCCCTCAAGGAGGCAGGGTGTATGTAGCCCCATCCTGGTTAGTGCTACACCCTCAAGGGCTCACGGCTGGTGATTTTGGGAGTTGGTGACCCCGAGGGATTCCTGAGCTGGGTCCGTTTTTCCCCCTTTTATCCATTACCTGTGGGGCGGACCCTCTCCTCTTTCCCTTTCCTATCTGCCTTTCATGGCTCTCCTTCCTTCCAAGTCCCTCAATCCTCATTCTTCGAGGGTCCTTTATTTGCCTTATCCTTTATTTGTTTACCATTTCTTTTTCTAGTTTGTAAGTCTGTAGTTAGTATTAGTTATAGTTTTCATTCTCATCTCATCTTTCACTATCACCCAAACCATTAGGGGCCGATAACCTAGATGTTAGGCCCCTTAAAACAACAATTATCATCATCATCATACCGGGTGAGTTAGCCGTGGTCGTTACGGCATGACTGCTGGCAGTCGCTCACATCCGGGAGGCGAGGAGGTTCGAACCCCCCCGCCGGCAACTTTAAAGATGGTCTTCTGTGGTTTCCCATCTTCCTTCCAGGCAAATGCCGGGGTTGGTCCCTAACTATAGGCCACAGCCGCTACCTTCCAACTACTCGTCCTTACCTTCCAACTTCCCTCCCCAACGGTACTTGTAGCTCACCCATTGGGTGTCCGTCTCGAAGCAGCTACAAAACTGGCGAGCCGAACATGTCCTCGGATATTCCCGGCACTAAAAGCCATACGCTATTTTTTTTTAAATCATAATTGGTTTGTTCTTGAAGCAGTTCTTCTTTTGACGATGATATACCCTCGATATTCACTGATATGATGGTCAACTGTGATCCTGAAAAGGACTTAGATGATGTTTCCGGTGTGAAAGGATTAGTTGGCGTTTTCATAACTCTAGGTCACAATCTTCGGGGAGACACCGTTCTTGTATAGCAACAGTACATTTGTATGTTTCCGACACGAGAAATAAATACATTATTATTATTATTATTATGTGCGTATGGACCCTAATGGATCACGCATTACATTTATGATTCGCCTTTCTAACAGACCATATTGCTTTCATTCTTTCACTGTGCGCCTGTTTCCTTTCTTCTGACCACTTAGTCCCCGATCTTCTGGGGACTTCATTCTCTGGCTGTACCACCCATTTATTTATCTTCTGACGGTAGACATATCTGTCTAGTATTTCTGACGTTTCTATCCGGGCCTTTTCCAGGTCATTTTTAACATCTTGTATCCAAGATACGTTCTTCAGTTTTCCAGAATATGTCAAAATCTTGTGAGTTAACCTTGAAGATGAGAGTCTGTGAACGTGTCCATAGAATTTCAGTCTTCGTTTCCTGATGTCTGCGGCGAGGTTGGATAGTTTTTCCGTGGCTTTGCGTGATTTGTTATTATTATTATCCATAATCCTACAAACTTTAAATGCTGCTACACAATACAATGATATTGCACAGTTTCATGCTCGTTCTGAATAAACCCCACTCGATTATACAGTACATTAAGAGCATTTGAATTGAATCCTATTATTTAAATCAATAGTGCAACATCAGACGCAGTGTCACTCTTGATATTACAGGTCGACCCGGGCCACGTGAAATTGGTTTGGGGTTCTCCAAGTCCCTCCATGATGATGTTCCACATTGTGAAGGCTGTATGTTATTAGCAAATTTAATAATGATTAATATAAAGTCACGCAAGAGAAGAGGAAAGTGCTTCAGGTAGGAAAATGAATAAGAGCTGAAATTAGATCAGACGCAGCTCGTGGGATAATTAAGAACTTTAATGGGTTACATGCAAATTTTATCTGCAGTGCGGGAACAACTGACATGCAGGATAACGGGGGATTAACTTACAAATTATCATAAAATGTGGAGTAAGAACGTGGAGGGATTCAGTAAACTCGACAGATGACTACTTTCACAATTAAACACTTGATGCGTCTGTTAACACAATGAAACAGAATCTTAATTGATTCTATGAAACTCATTAATGGAATTAAACTTGACATTATTAAGTTGTGGAGTTTATGCCTTGAGAACTTGATACACAAGCACGGGAATATTTTGTAGGATGATCTCTAGAGGCCTAGAATATCTTCTTGATCATTACCATCATCATGTCCAACCTCGTGGCTAAGTGGTTACCATACTAGTTTTTGGACCGAAATGTCCCGGGTTTGATTCACAACTGAGGACACATGGAGATTTGAATCTCCTATAATTTCGATGAAGAACTCCGCCGGAGGTGGCAGAGGTGCAATATATGACCATGGGAATGGTGGTACCTCAGTTTAGGGGCTGTGACAACGCGGTCATGTAGCCCCGTGTACTTTGTGTGTGTGTAGAATCTGACTGATAACCGGTGTTAATAGTGATGGCTGTATTAGTGTATTATCTGTAATTCAGGTAAGGACTGCAGACGATTAATTTCAAAATACTACCGTCAACGACACCAGCTGTGAACTTGGATACTAGATGCCACCAAAAACGGCACCTGTTGGCGAACGTTGGAACTTAATAGAGCGTTAATCAAATCTAACCTACAATTTAGCTTCACACAATTGTAGTTAGAGGTATGTTCTTTTACATTCAACAAATCTATGATATGGGCCAGCTGGATTTTCTTCGCCTCAGAAGGAATGCATATTGAGGGATTTTTAACGATCTTAAAAAATTCAACGTCTTCAGCTGGGTTTGAACCCGCGATCTTGGGCATAGAAGCTCAGCATGCTACCAACTACGCCACCGAAGCCGCCAATGGGGAATGGAGAATAAGGAATATGAAGAAATGAAGATCCTATTTGGAAAACCAGACATTGTTAAAGCAATATACTTAGAAGGTTAGGACATGTGGAAAGAATGCTTGAAGAGAGAGAGAGAGTGGTTAAGATGGTTAAGAAAGGAAGATGGGTGTTAGAAGAAGGAGAAGCAAGGAGATTGGGCTGCAAATGTACTAGAGGCCAAGGCCCTTCACGGGCTGTAGTGCCAAGGAGTAAGTAATAATGTATTCCCCTGCCGCTAGGATTGAGTAGTTGTGAAGTCTTAATCACCATGTACCTACATCACGACGGATAGATCACTAGCGGGCGTCAACTCAAAAGACTTCCACCAGGTCTTCACGGAGGCCGCACATTATTCTTCTTCTGTCTCGTTTTGCCCACTGAGGGAGCGCGCTAGAACTTATTGACTCGGGTTGATGGAGCTTTCCTCTTCTTCTCCTCCCAAAATCTCCTCATGAACTCGCTATGCCCCTTCTTACGTTCCTCCGCCCATTTTTCCCCCCGTGGTCTTTTTAGCTTTTTCGGCGAAAGGGTGATTTGTAACTAGAGTTCCAAAAGTATTGCGATTCATGATGATATCTTCTATGATGTTTATATCTTTTAAATCCTGTTTGATTTCTTCTAACCAACTGATTTTGACCTACTTTGTACTAATTATATCAAGCAATTTTTGCATATCTGGTGTTGTCCATTCTTCAGATGTGACCATAAAATTTCAATCGTCTCTTACGCACGGTATCAGTGAACTTATTGATTACTGTGTACAAGTCAGTGGTTTTCCTTTTAATCCATACACCATTAACATAAACGGGGCCATATATTTTCCAGAGAATTTTACGTTCCTGGATTTCGATTTCACCAATTTGAGAGTGGCCTCCTAGAGATATAGTTTCGGAGGCGTACAATGCTTCCGGAAGAACAACTGTCTGGTAGTGCCGTAGTTTTGCATTTCGTGACGTCACTCTTTTATTATAGTGATTCCATGTTATTTGGTATGCTTTATGAAGTTTGGTAGCTCTTTCTAAATTAGCTTTCCTGTCCAATCCACATGGTACGATAATTTCTCCTAAATATTTGAAGGAGGGTTCGTGCCTAATTGTTCCATAGTTGGTCTGTATTGGACATGTTATTTCCCCACTCCCTGATGACTTTGTCTAACACTAAGTTAACACGTTGAGTGCCACCATACAAACATTGATGACATTTCCCAGGTGCTACGGTAAGGGAATGGTAAATAAGTGTTCATTGGGTGACAACTAACACATTTATGTTTTGAAAAGCATAAATACACATCAGAAAATTCGGAAAATTCTGAGGTCACCAGTGATCCTCAGTCACAAAGCCATATTTCACAGTTACATTTTTACAACTAGTGTAGTTTTGTGAAACAGGAGAGGCACAAATACTTCCCAAAAACAGAGCACTGGGTTGAAACTAATTTTGATTGTTTCTGGGCCACGGAACGGCTTTCTTTGGCAGCTTCAGTACAGCAGTTTGTGCATCTTCTTCGTTTCCTCCGATCATTCTGGTCTCTTTCTTGACTTTGCACTAAACAATGCTTTTCAGCTGATGGCTTAGCTGGAATATCATTTTCCACAACTCCCAGCATTTGAAGAATTAGCTGCTCCCTGAAGGAAGTGATCTGAGTTTTTTTCTCTGGAAGTGGTTATAAATAAGACGTGAGTTGACTACTGATGTGTTCAGCAGAACTTCGAAAGCTGCCTTGTGGTGCCATCTAATCGTTTTTCTCAAGGGCGTAAAATAACTCGACATTTGGTCTGAGAGGTCTATCCCTTGTTTGCCCTGATTGTAATCAATAATAGCAACTGGCTTGCTCACATCTTCACCAAGTCTGTTTTTTTTTTCAGTTGTTACCTTCTGCAACGTGTGTTTAGTAGACAGGAAATGCACGTCACGCTTGTCTTTCCACTTTCCGACAACAGTTCCTTTCGAATTTTGCTTCCCTACAACCTCGCCTTTTCGTAGTTTCTTTGCGATCACATCCTTTGGTAGGTATTTTCTATTCTTTCTCAGTGTTCCTAACAAATGGGTATCTCTTTGAAGAAGTGAAGTTGCCAATGGCACTGATGTGTAGAAGTTATCCACTACTATAACTCTTCCCTCAGATAAATATGGTTGTGCAAGTTCAAGAACTACTCTTTCAGCAAGTCCAGTGTTGGGCGTTTTTCCAGAATACATTGTCATTCGCAATGTATAGCCAATGGGGCTGCACAATTTGAACAGTTTCAACCCATACTTATGGCGTTTGTTGGGAATATACTGTCTGAATAATAATCTACCACGGAAAGGAATCATCGCTTCATCAACTGCTAACATTTCTCCAGGCACGTATTCGGACACAAACCTTTTTTGCATCATGTCCATCAGACTTCTAACTTTGTACAATCTATCACTATCACCAGCTGATGAATTGTCAGCGAAGTGGACGAATCTCAGTAATAGCTGAAATCTATTTCTACTCATTACTTTTGGAACAAGACAGTTTCTATATAAAATACTGCTAGACCAATAATCAGCAATTTTAGGGTATTTTGCAATTCCCATATAAAGCACCACCGCAAAAAACTTCCACATTTCATCTTCGTTTGTGTCCACCCACTTTTTCATTCTTGAAGAGCGACTTAATCTGGAGTTTGCAATGGTATTTGAGGCATTTCTATTAGTTTCATGAACAATGAGCTTCAGGACATCGGCATCAAGAAACCTCCTGTACACGTCAAGGATAGATAAATTGTCTACATTATCTGGGTAACTGTCATGATATTTATATGATTCTGAGCCAGTAAACTGTATGTGAAGTGGCAACTTGTTCATATCTACCTCCTGCCATTCTTCAGTTTGCTCTTCAACTGGATCGTCTTGATGGTTGGCCGTTTCAACATCTACCTCATCATCAGATTCAAACGAAGAGTCTGACATACCCTCTGGTTCAAAATCCATGGAAGAAGTCGTTGAAAATAAGCTAATGTCATCTTCACTTTCTTCAAGTACAGCTAAAACTTCGTCTTCGGTCATGGCTTTTCCGTTCCTATTTATACCACTGGGACCGGGATCTGAATCCATGACGAAAATCTGTAATGTAATACATAAAGAAAGTCAATAAATATCAACTATTTAGATGGCATCCAACGTGGGGAGAGGCCGTCACCTTGTCGAACTCCTGTATGTACTTCGAAAGGCTCTGATAGCACACCTAGAAACTTCACTTGAGAAGTTGTGTCAGTGAGAGTCTGGCGGATTAAATCCCTGCTCTTCCTGTCTACTCTGAGCTCTTCTATTGTGTCCAAAACAGTTTGTCTGTCAATAGAATCATAAGCTTTCTTAAAATTCACGAATGTGACAAATGTGTTGGTGCTGCGGCGTATCCTTAATATCGTCTTTAGGCTCCAAATCTGCTCCGAACGATCTACCTTTCCTAAAGCCTGCCTGGTATTCACCAATCAAATGATCAGTTTGTTTTTCAACTCTGTTTAAGAGCGCTTTAGATAATACCTTGTTTATAATTGGTAAAAGTGATATACCTTTGTAGTTGTTGGGGTCCGCTCGGTCGTCTTTCTTATGCAACGGATGAATAATGGCATTCTTCCAGTCCGTCGGAATTATTTCGCTCTCCCATATTTCTGTTAAGAGTGTATGAATTCTCCTTATGAGGTCATCTCCTCCAATTTGCAACATCTCAGCAGTTATGCTATCGTTCCCAGGGGCTTTGTTATTTTTGAGCGATTGTATTATCTCTTTTATTTCTTGAGTTGTTGGGGGAAGTGAGTCTGGATTTGGTACCGGTTTTTCAAACTGCAGCCTTTCCACTGGAGGATCACAGTTCAGTAGAGTTTGGAAATAATCAGCCAGTATCTTGCACATTATTATTATTATTATTATTATTATTTCTACATTCATTTCACCACATAAGTGGGACATATCAACATATCGTCGGCTTGTTTGCAAGACGGTATGGCTAATTCTCTTAAGGTGACACATTGAGAAACGAGCGAACTATGGAACAGGTCTCCAAGATGACGGCCTTCTGCATGGTGATATGTAGACCAGGATGTATTCCCAATATTTGTAGATTGCGAGCCAGTGATTTGGGGATGATACCGGTAGAAGAAATTACTATGGGCAGAACCACTACATTTTCCTGTCTCCACATTTGCCGTATTTCCTCAGCCAAGGGCAGATATTTGGTGATCTTATCACAGCAAGTTTTTTTTTGCAGATTATGGGAATTGGGCACTGAAATATTAATTCGAAAGGGTCTCTTCTGCACCTTGTCCATAAGAACGATATCTGGCCGGTTTGCTGGTATGGTTTTATCAGTAACTAGTTGTACCCGGCATGCGTTGCAATGCCAATCAAAGAAAGTGTTGGGGTTTTGACTTTGTTAGTTGCAGTGCTTTTGGATTCCCGTTATTTTCTTCTTTTTCCGTTAACCACCTCTAAACTATTATAAAAATATTTTACTATCTCAGAAACATTCACGGGAGCGTGATCAACAACTCACGAAAGTTACATCGCAATGAAATGAATGGTATATGAACGCATACGGGACTGCTGAAACGATTAGAGCGCCGTCACCCATTTGTTGAATATACTCGTACGCTACCTATTGTAAAATGGATTTACTGACTCAAAACCTTTCCTGGCGTGTACACAACAACTCATCAAAGTTTCATCGCAATCGGATGAATGGCATATGAACGCATACGGGATTTTGTTTAAACGATTCGCGCCGTCACTCATTTGTTGAATCTTCTTGTGCGACACCCATTGAAAAACGGACTTACTAATTCATGAACCTGCGCAGGACTGTACTCAGCTTTCCAAAGTTTTATCATACTCGGATGAATGGTATATGATCGCATACGGGACTTTATTGAAACGA
Organism: Meconema thalassinum; assembly: GCA_946902985.2. Lineage (NCBI taxonomy): Eukaryota > Metazoa > Arthropoda > Insecta > Orthoptera > Tettigoniidae > Meconema > Meconema thalassinum. Next base: position 187,649,519 of record OX336399.1, on the reverse strand, counting down.
TTCACGCGCTGTCGCTTATTAGTTAAATCTACCCGTTTGCTACCAATTGTAAACTGGATTTACTAAATCAGAAACCTTCGCGGGAGTGGAAACAACATTTCACCAAATTTCATTGCAATCGCATGAATGGTATATGAACGCCTACGGAATTTCGTTTAAACGATACGCGTGCCGTTACCCATTTGTTGAATCTACTCGTGCGATACCTATTGCAAAATGGATTTACTAAGTCAGAAACCTTTCCTCGGATGTACACAACAATTCACTAAAGTTCCATCGCAATCGGATAAATGGCATATGACCGCATACGGGACTTTGGTAAAACGATTCACGTGCCGTTACTCATTTGTTGAATCTACTCGTGCGCTACCTATTGTAACATGGAATTACTAAGCTAGAAATCTTCCCTGAAGTGTACACAACATCTCACCCACGTTCCATCGCTATCGGACAAATGGTATATGAACGCATACGGGACTTTTTTGAAACACTTCGCGCGTCGTCGCTCATTTGTTTAATCTACTTGTGCGCTACCTATTTAACATGGATTTACTAAGCCAGAAATCTTCTCTGGAGTGTACACAACATCTCATCCAAGTTTCATCGCTATCGGACGAATAGTATACGAACGTATACGGGACATTGTTGAAACGCTTTGCGTGTCGTCGCTCATTTATTAAAATCTACTCGTGCGCTACCTATTGTTAAGTGGATTTACTAAGCCAGAAACCTTCCCTGAGTGTATACAACATCTCACGCAAGTTTCAACGCATTGGGGTGAATGGTATATGAACGCATGTGGGTCTTTGTTGAAACAAACGCACGCCATTTTGTTGAAGTTATTCGCGCGCCATCTATTGTTAATTGGATTTACTATGCCTACAACTTTTCCTGGCGTATGCACAACAACTCACCAAAATTTGATTGCAATCTGATGAATTGTATATGAACGCATCACCAACACTCATTTGTTTAAACTACTGGTGCGCTATCTATTGTAAATTGGATTAACTATGCCTATAACCATCCCGGAAGTGTGCCAAACAACCCACCAAAATTTGGTCGCAATCGGATGAGTTGTAAGCTATATGAACGCATCGCCAACACTCATTTGTTTAAAATAATCGCGCGTTGTCCATTGTAAATTGGATTGACTATGCCTATAATGATTTCGGAAGTGTTCACAACAACTCACCAAAGTTTCATAGCAATCGGACGAATGGTATATGAACGCATACGGGATTTTCTTGAAACGCTTCGCGCGACTTCGCGCATTTGTTGAATCTACTTGTGCGCTACCTATTGAAAAATGGATTTACTAGGCCTAAAACTTTCCCTGGAGTGTACACAACAACTCACCCAAGTTTAGTCGCTATCGGACGAATGGTATATGAACGCATACGGGACTATGTTGAAACACTTCGCGCGTCGTCGCTCATTTGTTTAATCTACTTGTGCGATACCTATTGTTAAGTGGATTTACTAACCCAGAAACTTTCCCTGAAGTGTACACAACATCTCAACCAAGTTTCATCACTATCAGACGAATAGTATATGAACGCATACGGGTCTTTGTTGAAACGCTTCGCGCGTCGTCGCTCATTTGTTGAATCTGCTCGTGCGCTACATATTATAACATGGATATACTAAGTCAGAAACCTTGCCTGTAGTGTACACAACCTCTCACCCAAGTTTCAACGCTATCGGACGAGTGGTATGTGAACGCATACAGGACTTTGTTGAATCGCTTCGCCCGTCATCGCTCATTTGTTGAATGTACTCGTGCACTACCTATTGCTAAGTGGTTTCACTACGCCATAAACCTTACCTGAAGTGTACAGAACTTCTCACTCAAGTTTCAACGCAATGAGATGAATGGTATATGAACACATGTGGGACTTTCTTGAAACAAACTCACGCCATTTTGCTGCAGCTACTCGCGCGCCATCTATTGTAAATTGGATTTACTACGCCTATTACTTTTCTGGGACTGTGCACAAGAACTCACCAAAATTTGATCGCAATCAGACGAATTGTATATGAACGCATCGCCATTACGCGTTTGTTTAAACTACTCGCGCGCTATCTATTGTGAAATGGATTAACTATGCCTATGATCATCCCGGAACTGTTTACAACAACTCACCAAAATTTGATCGCATTCGGATGAATGGTTTATGAACGCATAAAAGGCGAACACACAGACGTTCCTTTTTAGCCTACTTTTCGATTTTTGCAAAAAATGAAAGTAGACTTATGGGATCAACACAGGGCGAAAAAAAGTGTGTCTGTCTGTGTGTGTGTATGTGTGTGTGTGTGAGTCTGTGCGTGTGTGTGGTTGTGAGTGTGTGTACTCTGTCTGTTCCCCCCTATCAATTCGAACACGGTGAACGCGAATTGAACGAAATTTGGTACAAAGGTAGCACTAGCAAAGGACACCTCAGTGTCATGTTTTATATCGCCGCCATCTTGACGGAAACGTAATCGCAGCCACACAAATGTTCAAAGCTTAAATCAAATTACGACTAACCTAATCATTCGATCTCTACCAAAGTTTGCAACAACATACCTTTATGGTATCCTTTGACCAACCTAATAGATCATCAGCCTAATAGTTTGCGGATGGCGGCCATCTTTGTGTGAAAATAGATTCCCCCTATTAATTCAAATACTGTGAAACCGAATGGAACGAAATTTGGTACAGAGGTAGCACTAGCAAAGGGCACCTCTGTGTCATGTTTTATATCGCCGCCATCTTGACAGAAACGTAATGGTGGCCACACAAATGTTCAAAGCTTGAATCAAATTACGATTAACCTAATCATCCGATCTCTACGAAATTTTGCAACAACATATATTCATATGGGGAGCGTCTTTTATCTGAACTACGAGGTCATCATCCCAATAGTTTGCAGATGGTAGTCATGTATGTGTGCAAATCGATTCCCCCTATCAATTCGAACACGGTGAAACCGAATGGAACGAAATTTGGTACAGAGGTAGCACTAGCGAAGGGCACCTCAGTGTCATGTTTTATATCGCCGCCATCTTGAAGGAAACGTAATGGCGGCCACACAAATGTTCAAAGATTAAATCAAATTACGATTAACCTAATCATCCGATCTCTACGAAATTTTGCAACAACATATATTCATATGGGGAGCGTCTTTTGACTGAACTACAAGGTCATCATCCCAATAGTTTGCAGATGGTAGTCATGTATGTGTGCAAATCGATTCCCCCTATCTATTCGAACACGGTGAAACTGAATGGAACGAACTTTGGTACAGAGGTAGCACTAGCAAAGGGCACCTCAGTGTCATGTTTTATATCGCCGCCATCTTGACAGAAACGTAATGGCGGCCACACAAATGTTCAAAGCTTAAATCAAATTACGACTAACATAATCATCCGATCTGTACCAAATTTTTCAACAACATACCTTCATGGAGGGAGCATCCTTTAACCAATCTAATAAGTCATTAGCCTAATAGTTTGCGGATGGCGGCCATCTTTGTGTCAAAATCGATTCCCCCTATTAATTTGAACACGGTGAAACCGAATGGAAGAAAATTTGGTTCAGAGGTAGCACTAGCAAAGGGCACCTTAGTGTCATATTTTTTATATCGCCGCCATCTTGACGGAAACGGAATGACAGCCACCCAAATGTCAAAAGCTTAAATCAAATTACGACCATCCTAATAATTTGATTTTGCAACAACATGCCTTTTTATGGAAAACATCTTATGAGTCACTACAAGGTCATCAGCCCAATAGTTTGCAAATAGCGGCCATGTATGTGTGCAAATTCTTTCCCCATATCAATTCAAACACGGTGAAACCGAATTGAATGAAATTTCTTACAGAGGTAGCACTAGCAAAGGGCACCTCATATTCATGTTTAATATCGCTATAGCACGTTGTATTTCAACAAGCTACTACAACCAACATTCAATTATACTCCTTGAAAAGGACAAAGAGTTATAACAACACCCATGCATTTAGGAGAAAGTAGGCTATATGTTCTTTACTGAACATCTTGTTTTATATATATAAGATAACTTATCGGTCCCATAACAACTTGTGACTGGGATTTTCCAAAACGGCGTCAGGGACATACTGATAGTAAGGCAAAGTATTTTCAGATAATAAGTGATTTTGAGCAAGGTATAGGTGCATTATTTTAGCCACTTGGTTGTTCCTTTTCATGCAATCAGTACAGGAGATAGCTTGGCAGCCTCTTGTGATATGTTGAATTGTTTCCGGTTCTAGTTGGCATCTTCTGCATTCATCATCCTGAATATTTGCCTTAACTATATATTTAAGATAGTTTTTGGTAGCCACAACTTGATCCCGAATTGCAACCATGAATCATTATTATTATTATTGTTATTATTGTTATAACTAGCTCTTCGTTGTAAGGGTAATACAAATAACATTCGGGAGTCTGGTGACAGGGGTTAGCAATACCTTGTTGGGCAACACCCGTGCAATTTCCCAATGTTCTGCTTAGAGTTATATACTGAAATGAAAACCACTTGGGAGGACAAAAATAAAAATTAAACAGCTGTTAAGAGACATAAGCACGCAAATTCCCAAAAGGAAAATGTTTTCAGTAATATTTGTCGGCTTTTGGTCTGTTTGGCCATGCGCCAGCTACGATTTAATTTATTTTTACGTGGATTACGTATATTATCTGCTTTGCACTCTTAGCTAATTCTGAAAAGGATATGTGTAAGATGCTAAAAATATTCAACAAATCCTTAGAAATCTTCAAATTAAAAATGAATACTATGAAAACCAAATTAATGAGAGTTGTCAAAAAAGAGCCTACAGCTAGAACCAACATAACGTTGAATAACACTGAAATTGAGCGAACCACAGAATTCCCATATTTGGGTAGTGTCATAACCTCTAATAACAAGAACCTGTCAGAAATCAAGAAAAGAATAGTGTCAGCAAAACAAGACTTCCGAAATAAAAAGAACTTATTGCTAAATAATCACCTCAGTTTGAGGACTAGAAAGTCATTTCTTAAGACCTTTGTTTGAAGTGTCTTACTGTATGGGTGCGAAACCTGGACATTAGGGAAACTGGGGGAAACAAAACTTAAGACTGCAGAAATGTGGTGTTGGAGAAGAATGACAAGAACAAGTTGGATGGGCAGGAAAACAAATGATCTCCTTCTGCAGGACGTGAAGGTGGATCGTTGTTTATTAAAAACAATAAAGAAGGGGAAAACTAAGTTCCTTGGACATGTATTAAGGCACGACTCTCTTCTCCAAACCATTATCGAGGGAAAATTGTTGGGAAAGAGACCTAGGGGACGTACAAGGATGTCGTACATCAAGAACTCCATTGGAGAACTGGCTTGTGGTTCTTATGGCAGCATGAAGAGACTAGCAGATAAGGCTTCGCCTTTAGTAAATTATTATGATGTATTATTTGTCTTGGTATGATGATAATGTCAGGCCCGATGAGAGGGAGGGGCAAACGGGGCTGCATCCCTGTGGCCCGGTCTTGCCGAGGGGCCCGCGAAAGTGGAAAATCCCAGAGTAAAAAAGAATTACCCAATTCTACGTATTTGCCAAAAATTTGACATTTTATTATATTCAATGTAACTGAATAAATTGAATGTGTTACAAAATACTATAATGAGAACATAACCATTATCTTCATATCTTTGCGGTGGCCAGAGAAATAGTCCAGTTTCCAGTGTTTATAGGGAGAAAGTTTCTAAATAATATTTCAACTAATAGCCGCTAAGCTACATTTATGAATCTTCGCAAAGTTTAGTAGGCTACATAAGATTGTGAAAGGGGTTAAACTTGTTCTTATGATGAGAGAGAGTAAAATTTTCGGTCAGATACAACAGAAACGACATTGCAAATTTACAATGAACTAAATCAGTATGTCCCAAAGAAAGTAAATTAAAAAATTCAAAGTTTTTATAGTGGACCTTAAAAAGAAAATTGCAAATTTGATATTTAGGCCTACACGATGTCACGGGGACGAAAGATTATAGAGGGGGCCCGTAAGCCCTAGCCCTAGGGCCCGTACTCGCTCTCCACGGCCCTGAATAATGTAATAATGCTATTGGCTTAACGTTGCATTTAACTACTGACGCCGGGTTTTTGGCATTATAGGCTTGTTGCGTAATGCACTATTATTCAATGACTTACACTCATTTTCTACACTTTAATTATATAATTATGAGCCTATTTAAATACTCCTTAAGTCTAGTTTAGGTGCTTGATACTTAATGTATACCAATGTGCACATATAAGCAAGAACAAAATGTGTGTTTAGAAAAAGACTAGAATTACCCGAGCTTATCTTCGGTGTACCCCTAAACTAATTTGAAGCAAGCAAGGGTAGAAACCATGCAAACAAGACGATTTCATGCTTGTGCGAGTATTTTCTCACACAAAGCACGCTACACACAAACAAGGCAGCTCGTAATCTCATTTTGTCCCCGCTATCTTGTCCTTTATCTCGCTTTATGGTGAGCAAACAAAGTTTGCAGCAAAAAGCAGAAATAAGTCCTCTAATGAGAACACTTCTTTTGACGAGTGTCTCCAACTGAGCGCTGTCGTAATGAGACGCGAGAAAGAAAATGTCTTTTCACACCTGCAATTACTTGAGTCAATACAATTTATCATGCTTCATCGCAACGTTGAGCCCAGATTTAACATTCTAATGTCAGGGGTGGAGATGAATATCCACGTAATCTTGAAATTCTGACAAATAGGTCAACTTGAGATGATTTGTAATCAAATTAAGGCTTTTCTTAGATTCGTTGTCTGAGGATAGAAATGTCAGAATTAGTGGAGGAATCAAAATTAATGTTTTTAATTCGATCAACGTATTAACACGTTCACAGCGTATTACTAGGTCGGAGCATCATATATCCATCTACAATTAGAAAATCCTACTTGTCAAACACTAAGAAGTATAATAATTAACTTAATAGGTACATGTTTCGGTATAACAATGATACCTTCGTCATCTTAAAAACTATGTTAACAAATACAAAGAGAAAATGGATATCCTTACAAAAGCATTAGAATCTAAATAAATGATAGTTCACAAAAAAATTAGAAAAAGTTTAAATGTTAATATATAAGGTACGTTCAAAAAGTAACGAGCCGGAGGCATAATTACAGAAACCAGTACCTGTATGTTAGAAGTATTGGCCCTGGCTGTTGAGGCACTCGTCCCACTGTGACACGAGGCGGTGAATGGCTGTCTCACAAAATTCCCTGGGCTGCGATGTGAACCAGTTCCGCACGTACAGCGTCCGAGGTGAATCGTTGGCCCCGCAGAGCCCTTTTCAGGGGACCAAACATGGCGTAATCACAGGGAGAGAGGTCTGGACTGTATGGAGGGTGGCCGAGAACCTCCCATTTGAATTTCTGCAGGAGTGCCACGACTGTGTTGGCCGTATGAGGTCGTGCATTGTCGTGGCTATGGCGTTCACTGTCACTCGGCGGTCCTCGGCAATGAGTGCATCTACCAGCTGGACGTTGTCATCGGTAATGCAGGGGGGTGCCCCAGACCGGGCATCATCGGCTAACGACACCCGTCCCTCCCTGAAGCCCTTGTGCCACGCCTTGACCCCTGCAAGGGACATGCAGTGTTCGCCGTACACTTGTGACATTCGGCGATGAATGTCCATTCCCCCTAATCCTTCCGCTGTCATAAACCGAACAACACCTCTTTGCTCTTCGGTTGACGCCTCCATGTCACTGTTTGCAATGCGACTGGCAGCGTTGGATGATTGATGCATGCTGCTGCACGCTTTGTATCGTCACGTGACGTGCACGCGTGTCCTCTAGCGACAGGCTGTGACCTTCTACGCTCTGGTCGGCACCACACCTCGTTACACACGCCACGATTATCCGATGTAGTCACCGGTTTGCGCATTCCAGCGTCCGGCTCGTTACTTTTTGGACGCACCTTATGAATCTACGTTAATGGACTGCTTATATTAACTTTTATTCATTTTCTTTTATGTGTTATGTATTCTAACACTCATCCCATGAAGCGCTAGGCGCGTTCTCCACACTGATAATAAATAAATTCACTTAGATAACCAGTTTCGATGGCGATCATCCTTTACACATATACCTTTAAATCTATTACTACAGTCCTTAACAATGTACATGTCTCCATACTGTGGGTAAGAATTGGGTGTTATAGAAAGTTGACTTTGCTGCCTGAAGTATTTTCACATCCCATAGTAAGTCCCGAACTTGATTATTGAAATTTGATGCCCTCCGTGTGCTATTTAGGATTTCATGTCTGACAGTATTCAACTTTGAGACCATACATCCAAGGTACTGAAAGTGCGAGATAGATTCTAGTTTTGTTCCCTCCAAATATATGTTTGAACTTGCTCTATCTCTGTTTATGGTCATGCCAACGGTCTTGGTCTTGGTCTTGTTGATCTTCAGGCTAATTTCTTTAAATTTATTGGCCCAAGCAGTCAGTCTCTCCTGTAGATCCCCCCATAGTACCACATCTTCTGCGAATACCATTGCTCGTGTGTCATTTGCAGATTCCTTAATGAAATGAAAATCCACAGCCTGCTTCCAGTCGACCGACCAGGTCAGGGAATAGAATGAATGAAGCCCCCATCTGGCGGCGAGGGCATGAACTGTGCCGGCTGCCGAAGCCTGTCGCACTCACCTGGGGCAAACCGGAGTAACCGGAGAAAACCCTGTCTGCCTCCGCTTTGTCCGGCACAAATCTCACATGGAGTGACCGGGATTTGAACCACGGACCCAGCGGTGAGAGGCCGGCGTGCTGCCGCCTAAGCTGTGCAGATTCCTTAATAAGAGTTTAAAATTCTGTCCATGAGAATCACCAACGAGAGTTGTGACAAGGCTCTTCCCCCTCTTTGTCTCAAATTCAGAACGACGATTTCCTATTAAGACACTACTATAAGACGTGATCAAAAGGTTTCCGTTTGAGGGCGTCGCTGCAGCGTACTGTATATGAAACCGGATTCGAAAGCGTCGACGATGCAGTGGTGTCATCCATCTTCCCCTTGCCCCAAGAAGTTCAAGAGCCAACCATCCGCTGGGAAGGTGATACCCTGTTCTTTGATGGCCGGGGCCCATTGCTTATTGATTTCAACGAACCACAACTTCGCTAATACAGAACAATTATGCTGCCAAATGGGGCAACAACAAATCCACCTCAACCTGAGACATAGTCGATGTGCAAGAAAGGATGTTTATTGAAGTTAAAACCGGGACAACGGCTAGAGAACCAGAGGCTGAGGAGGAGTTCCGAACCATGGCAAAAGACTTTCCATTTAATTCAACCTTGGTCTTTGTGAACACTCAAGACACAAGTAGCCTATGTCCATCATTAGGCATCCAGGTAACTTCCAACGCAGGTCCAAAGTCGTTAATTTCATAACTAGAAGGGTTGCGCCAAAATGAACCTATTAAACACGAGAGAGGATGAATTCAGCCAGGATCCCTCTTTGCTTGGAAAGGTGTTCTGTTACCCCAATTTAACGAATGCGAGGGAAAGTTGACAAAAGACTGGTAGGAAAGTAGGTAGGAGAACGGGGAACGGTACTACGCCACACTGGAGAAATTACGGCGTGCAATTAAGGTGAAACGTCCGGGGAAACTGCAACAAAGGGTGCTCCTGCTGCATGATAACGCACGTCCCTATACCGCAAAGATCGTAACGCAGAAGGTGCGCCAACTCAAGTGGGCGACACTAAAGTATCCGCACTGGTTGGTTGGTTCCTCAGTTTAGGGGCTGCGACAACGCGGTCATGTAGCCCCGTGTACTTTGGGTGCGTGTAGACTCTGTCTGATAACCGTGGTTAATTGTGATGGCTGTATTAGTGTGTGTTATCTGTGTTTAATACTAGTAAGGATTGCAGACATTGAATTTCAAGTAGTTCCTACTTTTGCCGCCAAACGCTACCGTCAACGACTACTAGTTCAGAACTTGGTTACTAGACGCCATCGCAATCGGCTCCTGGCGACGAACGTTGGAACCTAAGAGCGTTGTTCAAATGTTTAACCTATAATTTAGCTTCGCACAGGTGTAATTAGTGGAAGGATCTTTAACATGCAATGTATTTATTTTATGTATCGTATGGCTTTTAGTGCCGGGAGTGTCCGAGGACATGTTCGGCTCGCCTGAGTCTGTAGCTGCTTCCATCAGACACCCAGAGGGTGAGCTACAAGTTCCGTTCAATTTCAAGTAGTTCCAACTTTCGCTACCAGATATCAATGATACCTAGTGGTGAACGTTGGAACTTTGCTAGAGCGTTCCGACGAAATCTAACCTAACAATTTAGCGTCTCACAAGTTTAGTCTGTGGAAGGATCTTTTACATGCCATACATTTATGACATGGGACCGCCGGCTTTACTTCCCCTCCCAAGGAAGGCATTCTGAAGGAACATTAACTCTCTTAAAAAATCCGACGATTTCGGCCGGGGTTGAACCCGTGATCTTGGGCATAGAAGCTCAGCATCCTACCAACTACGCCACCGAAGCCTCTATCAGCCGCCCTATAGTCCTGATCTCAACCCATGTGAATATCACGCTTTCGGTCCCTTAAAATAGGCCATGAACCGTCGACGATTCCTGTCAGACGAGGATGTGCAGTACGTGGTTACGGATTTCTTCATGCAGCAGCACACGGTGTTTTTGCACACGGGCTCGTCAACCTGGTCCGTGAGTGGGATGAGTGCTTCAATGCTCACTGCTATTTTTCCGATTCTGGACTGTACGACCATCAAAGGGAAACTTTTTGATCACGCCTTATACAGGATGCCAGGGAATGTTCTCCGCAGTGCCTAAATGCTGCTGCAAGATATAGCGTCACTTGTTACGTTGGCAGCACTACTGTCGCTTGTATCAAAACAAACAAACAAACAGTAAACTTTGTTCTCACCACAGCTCCCCCAGGGGCTCACATCTATTGGGACGTGGGTTGGCGACCACGGGACCCCAGCTGAGTCTGGCATTGCTTCTACTTACTTGTGCTGGACTCCTCTCCATCTTCTTTCCTGTCGACCTCTCTTGGTCAACTCTTGTTCTCTTCCGACCCCGACGGTATTAGGGTATCCGAGGCCTCGGGAGTCTCTTCCTTTCCCGCCTTCATTGGCCTTTCTCTCCTCTTTCCTGACGCCTCATTCTTCTAGGGATCAGCCTTCTTTTCATTATAGTTCCTTTTCTCTTTATGATTCCCGCCCTGTTTTTGTGAATTGGCTGCCCGTGTCTCTAAAATACATTTTCTTTAACTCAAACACATTTTGTAAGTTTTTTCAGTCTAACTTAATTTTCGTTCTGGGTTCCATTTCTTTGTCATTTTCGCTATCACCCAGAAAATTAGGGACCGATAACCTAGATGTTAGGCCCCTTATAACAAGAATTAGCATCACCATTATCTCACCACAGCCATTCACAAGAGATGCTGGAAGTGTTGTCCTTGTGTTTGAAGGCAGACTTCAACACGTCTACACATATTGTCGAAGACTTTCACTACAGTTTTTTGCGTAATGGACTGCACATTGTAATTAATGATATTCACTTTTAGTTCAATCGGTATTGGATTAGTTTGTGAGTCGGTTACACGAAATTTACTTATCAAATCCCGAACGGTATCTCGGTTTGGACACTTTGAATTAGGAAACAGCGCCTGCAATTTTAATTTTACATTTTTGTAAACTGATCGCAAAAAGCGTATTCAACCAAAAAAGATACATTACCACCTGCACACTGTATACTGTTGCACTCTTCCAATAATCTAACTATACGCACTGATGATTTTGACAGCCCACAGCCCACACATGTGGCCTTCACCCTATCAAGGACACTGTGCTGTCAACTTTTATTTATTTATTTATACGTGTCCATAACATATTATAAATATAGGCTATATATATACAAAGATTACAAAGTTTTTGTGCATCTTTATATTCCACGTGATGCCCAGAATTCCGCTGCACGTACTGCCTTATCACTGGCGGCTACCATATCGTCCATGGAGACAGGTTCTGATAGTTTCCTGCAGTTGAGTAGGTGCTGGTGGTCTTGATGTTCACCACACTCACATAGTTCGTCCTCTGAGATGAATCCCCATTTCTTCATGTTCACCTTACACCGAGATACTCCAGTCCTCAGTCTATTAAGCAGGGGCGGCTAGCTCTAACGGGCCAGGGCCCTCCTTACCATTAACCTACATTATTAATTCATTTTTTAATCCTTAACGCTCGAAATACTGGCCGAGTTGTGCGCCCCTAAATATGAAAATGCACCAGCATGTTTGAATAACGCGCTACATATCTTGTCACGTAGTCCGCCTTGCTGCGGGCTACTCTGAGGCCCAGGCCTTACTGGGCCCAAGACTCCATTCAATTACAAACAAGGACAGGTCTATCGCGCGTGCGCACAGACTTTGTTCTAACGTCGACTATGGGCCCAGAGATTGCGAGCCCACGGTTACAAAGACGAATAACAATAGGAGCAGTTGTATGGGCTCTGGAGAGAACGTTGGAATGCTGAACTGCTACGTTCAAATCGAACTTACAACATCTATGGCCATACCCTGCCCCTTACCGCGCCTTCTTCCGATGCGGTTTGAAATGATTCGCAAGACGACCACTAGATGGCAAACAGGGCACCACCCTGGTGTCATTAGTTCCAAGGTTACGTAAAACGAAAACGAATGGAAGAATACTTTAAATGGTGCAGTGACAAAATCATTCATACCTAGTGTCAAGGATAGGTAAAAAATAAACTTCCCATTAACTAGCAATGTAACTACTTTCTTAATAGAACATGGTAAGATAAATTTGTATTTCTTTCATTTCAAAATAAAAGACAGTCCATTGTGTGCATGTGGCAATGAAGAACAAACAGTTGATCATTTGTTATTTACATGCGTGAAACTGGAAAAAGAAAGACAGTTGTTTAAGGATAATATGGTAAATAAACATGGAAAATGGACGTTCGAAAAAATTAAGCTAATGAAGCATTATATAATTAATTTTATATTTTAATTTAATAGATTTGAAAAATGTCAAGTAGTTGAACAGATTCTTAATAATTGTGTAGCTCATAAAAACAATAAGTTAATAGATATAGACAGTTCCTAGAACAATATACTGTATCACCAAACAAATAGCTATTGAACAATAATGAATAATACATACCGTAGACTAAGTAAATGTATGTTATTAAAATTGTAAACATTTTGTAAACTAGCTTGTAGTATTACTTTCATGATTATTAATCTCATGTAATTTATTTCAGGATTAGGGCATAACCCAGCTCTTTTGGGTACATTCTGCTGACCGACTGAAAAGCACTAAACTTGTTTTCTAAGGCAACACTGATAAAATGGCTTCACATCCCACAAAATTACTTTCATTGTAATGGAACATGCTGTTAAAAATAATATAAAAAAAAAACAGGTTAGGGGAGACCCACGTATTGACGAACATTGGGGTAACGGCGAACAGGGTGTTTCGTGCATGGAGGAAAGAAAGGAGGGAGATGCCTTCGCTGCGCTACGCAGCGCAAGCTGTTGAAGCCAAATGGCTCGCCCACTTTGGTTGCAAGAAAATCGCTGTCCCTATGCTTAAAGCCGTAAACCACTCCAACTAGTAATGGATTTTAGTGACATAAAACTGCAATGACAAGTCAAGATTTTTTCTTGGATAGGCAGAATACACTCTGTACATCACGGTACTTGGCACAAATAAGCTGCGTTATCGTTTTAAAAGCCAATCTCTCTATATATAAAAATGAAAGTTTGTCTGTTTTTTCTGAATTTCCACGGAAATTTGCGATATTTGCGCGTTTCAGGCTGTTTTATGACGGATGCGCGCAAAAATAAATTTTTTGTCTGTCTGTCTGTCTGTCTGTGTGTCTGTGGACAACTTCTACGAGTCCTTATAACTTGAGAACGGCTGGGTGGATCAACGTAAAATTTGATACAGATATCCATCAGAGGCACCACACTAATCATTGATGTAACTCTTCTCCGTACCTCTCATAAAAGGGGCCCTACCCCCTTAAAATACATGCTGAAATAGGCGTAGAAGGATGAAACAAAGCTCATTTTCAGCCCCTCAATATGAGAAACGAAAGGGCCCCCGAAAACCACATTTTAAGGCCCTAAAACCAACAGTTTTTGAGATATTCCCAGAAAACTAATTTCACTTAATACATTAATGAAAGAATACATGCCGGTAACCATGGCAACTGAATCTCAGAGGTCCATCTATTTCTGTAAGACGCAATGCAATTCCATTTATTACATTACTGTGAAGGTTTGCAAACGGCTATAAGGTTATAATGGATCCAAATTAAGCTGAAATATTCATTAATACATACAATGTGCTTAAGGGTTCAAGGGGTACTCTAGAATTTTTTCACGCGATTTACACGTGCGGGTGTGGTACGGAAGGTCTATTATATCCCTTCTCTATTATATAAAAATGAATGTTTGTCTGATTTTTCGTCTTTTCTACGAAAATTTGACATATTTGCCCGTTTCAGACTGTTTTGTGACGGATGCACGCAAAAATATAATTTTGTCTGTCTGTGTGTGGACAATTTTTTGTGTCCTTATAACTCGTTAACGGCTGGGTGGATTAACGTAAAATTTGATACAGATATCCATCAGAGGCACGACACTAATCATTGATGTAACTCTTCTCCGTACCTCTCATAACAGGGTGTCTACCCCCTTAAAATACATGCTGAAACAAGCGTGAGACAAAGCTCATTTTCAGCCCCTCAATGTGAGAAACGAAACTCGGGGGCCCTAAAAGGACCCCGAAAACCACATTTTAAGGCCCTAAAACCAACAGTTTTTGAGATATTCCCAAAAAACTAATTTCACTTAATAAATTAATGAAGGAATGCATGCCGGTAACCATGGCAACAGAATCTCAGAGGTCCATCTATTTCTGTAAGACGCAATACAATTCCATTTATTACTTTACTGTGAAGGTTTGCAAACGGCAATAAGGTTATAACGGATCCAAATTAAGCTGAAATATTCATCAATACATATAATGCGCTTAAGGGGTCAAGGGATAATCTAGATTTTTTTAACGCGATTTACACGTGCGGGTATGGTCCGGAAGGTCTATTATATCCCTATCCCTATTTTGTTATATTATTATTATTATTATTGTTATTATTAGTATTATTCTTTTAATTATTATCATTATTATGGCGTACAACGAAGAGACAAAGCTCATTTTCAAACCCTTGGGGTCAGAAACAATACTCGAGGCCCCTCAAGAGCCGTAAAGGGTCCCCGAAAACTATATTTTAAAGCTCTAAATCCAACAGTTTCTTAGATATTCCCAGAAAACTAATTTCATTTAATAAACTAAAGAAGGAATGCAAGCCACTAACCATGACAACAGTATCTCAAGAGGTGGCATCCAACTTTCCATCTATTTCTGGAATAAGTAATGCCACTCCATTTATTACATTTCTGTGAAAGCTTGCAAATGGAGTACCCTAGATTTTTTTCACACGACTTACACGTGCGAGGCGATATGTCGTACAGAAGGTCTATTATATCTCCAAACATCAACATTATTTTCAAATATTCCTGAATAGAAATAGTAGACTGTTTTTTGCTGATTTTAGGAATTTGGGCCATTGGAGGCTAAAAACACTGAATTTTCATGCACCACAAGCCTTTATAATTTATAAAAGGGGTCTTCCTGTAGTTGGGCACTTGACACAACGGTTAGGGTCAGTTCGTATGTGACGTGTATTGCGATTCTTCTACGAAGTTTTCAATTTTATTTTCACGCCAGGAAGAACACGTTAGGTAAATTTAGTTTGAGAGCACATTTTAACTAATAATTTTTCTTTGCCAACAAACAGGTTCCAAGCCCCTAAACATTGCAACAGTAGCTCAATTGATAACATCTGGTTGTTAATACCGAAGACCGTTCGAAGAATGGGTACTTCTGCTAGTTTAAATATAAGTATGAGAGCACATTTGCGAGGCTAGTTTTGTAAGGAAGACGCGGCAAAACGTAATAATACGCTGAAACACTGATTAAATTGAATACATGTGTCTGAAGATGCGAGTTATACCAAAGAAGGAACACCCTGGGAATTAATTATGCCGAACTAATTACGGTAATTACACCAAATTGAGTTTTATGTTCTTATTGGTGTTGAGGCATTCATCAGTTTTTAGGCCTAATTTCGAGCACAGCCACTTTCAATCATTGGTCGTTCACATTTTGATATTCAAGAATACGAACCTCAAAATTAATAAACAGAACAATTAAAACAGGACGCATATTTGCACCAAAAATACGGTATAGCCTATACGTTTCGTTTCGGTACCGTGCGGTATTTTCTTTGTGGGGGGGGGGGGGGGGGGGGTAGAAACTTGACGATTAGCCTCGAATTGATTAATTACGTAGGCTACCGTAATTATTGACCGACAGCCGTTTGATATTTTGGGATTTGCAGAGGAATGATTTTTATTTTTTTGGTATGTGGGGTAGGCCTACACATGGTGAGATTAGAATTGAAGAGTTTTTTTTAAATAACTTATCACTACTGTTATTACGTTTCCAAAGTTGCATAACCGGAGCGCGATAAAAACCAGGGCCAAAATAAGGTTTATCCATACACAATGCCTCATGCAAGTCACAGAACACCGAATACGAGTGAAGGTTACGCCCACTTTGGTTGCAGCGCTTGGCTTCACTCAAACGAGCTCAGGGCATCTCCTCTTCTCCTTTCCTCCATGGTTTCGTGGGCAACGGTTGGCATAACGGGGTCTTAAATCGATGCTGCTATCTAGCGCAAGTCCCTCTAACTCCACAGTAACCGCACACTCCTGTTGGTGGCAAGACGCCATTGTGAGAGGATGAAACGTGTTTTTCATGAAACTGCTAGTAACATTGTGCAGCTATTTAGCACAAAAATAAGTACACATACGGTTACTTCTTCTTCATATGGATAGTAGGCTACGTATATTATTTACATTCAGTTAGTTCATACTCAAACCTATAGAACACATTTTAACTGTTTACTTAATAAGTTATTAACAAAATATTATAATGGCGTCTAACGGGGCTATCGCGAACAACTTGTTCGGCATTACCCCAAATATTTTCCGATTGATAACAATCATCTTATTAATTTAAAATCATTCAATTAAATACAGTATGCCTTGTTCTAAATATATCACACATATATTTATTTAATTATTTCATTTATTAGGCCCTAACTCGTCCAAACTATTTTCAAGAGAGCCTTCATCCAAGTAGCAAACATCGAGGAAGGAGTATCCGGCTATAGGACGACAGACGCAAGTAACTGTTATCGGGATTTTAGTATGTTACAATATTGGTACAAGAGCATGGTTCAATCCTTCTTGGGGTTTTCTTTTAGCATGTTACAATATTGGTAGAAGAGCGTGGTTCATTCCTTTTTAAGGAGGAGTGAGTTGATATTATTACATCCGAAACTGATTCTGGTGAGATATGTTGTGTTTAAGTAGAATTTGGACGTGACAATGAGCTATGGTGTAAATGTTCAAAAGCGTTGTGCAGAAATTGGACTCGCAAAGACTGCAGTTCATGGGAAAAGAAATCTGAACGGTGTTTTTGTGATTGTTGCATTTCAAAGGCACCAATAATAGTTAAACCTAAAACATACTATTCACAATAGTGTAAGTTATGCTGTAATAGTTTAAATTAATTTAAATATAATTTTCCATCAGTTTGAACTTGTTTTTGGATTTGAGGGAATACCAACCATCATGTTCGCTATTACCCCTGGTTGGGGGTTATGCCAAACGTTGGCGTTATATTTTTAGAACTGATTTGTAAGATACTTCTATCCATGTTTGCAGGTTGTTACTGAGTGTGTTAACTGGGTAAATACGACTGATTTTCGAAATTTACTTTGTTCTTTCATGAGTCAATAATTGTTTGTAAAATCAGGCTCCCAAGCTTAGGTGTTTGGCAATACCCCGGTCTCCCCTACGTAAAGAGGTCTCTTTTAGAATTCTGTGACAAGTGTTACCAATTAAATAATTTTGTTTTTCATCTAGGCCTAGAGTTTTTGACAAATGTCTTAACGATAGGCTATTAGAAATTTGGAATTAAATAGCGATTTAGAGAGTCATTTTAATTATATTGAATGTAGAACATAACATTTTCCCTAATGAGACAAAATTTAATGGATATTGGCAAACACCTAGCGTGCTAGCGAGTAATTTTTACTGTGCATGATAATTTATTTTGTGTGCCCTCCCAAGCTCTAAGACCACCAGCCGCCGCTGCTATTAAGGACCTTCCATGTCTCGAATGGGAGGTGATAACCTACAGCAAGTTCTTCTTTGGGGTTGTCCCAATATTTCTCTGATGATGAGCTACGCCAGAGTTGTATCCGACGGTTTGCAGGTGGTGTCTGAATTGGTTGTGTCGTCTGGAGGAAACTTTTTCTCGATTTCAGTCTTGGCAGTTGATGTTCACTTCCAAATAGGGGGTGTCTTGGGTCCATCTCCTGCTTCTTTCTTTCTATTTCAGCTGCCGTTCTTCTTCGGATATCTGGAGGTGTTACGCCCATTAGGTGGTATATTTTGTTAACAGGGGTTGCCCGCAGGCAGCCGGTTACAATCCGTCCTGTTTCATTTAGGGCAATATTTACCTGTGTGGCATGGCTGGAGTTGTGCCATACAGGTGCTGCATATTCAGCAGCGGAGAAGCACAGAGAAAGGGCGGATGTGTCAACTAAACTTCTGACACTACCTCTCGCAGCAGCACGTGGCCACTGCGGAGATTATTTCCTGACGCACGGTATAACAAATCCCATATATCATATATACTGTATTATGACAATCAGCTAGGACTGACTACGTGGCTCAGCAGTAACGTTCTCACTTACCGCGTCCAAGATTGTAGGATCGAATCCTGGCGCAGTCAGTTGGCTTTTGAGGGTGCGCAAAAGAGAGGGAGGCGTATCAGTAGATTTACTAGCACGTTAAAGCTCCCCTTCGGAGAAAAATTTTGGCACCCCTGTGTTTCTAATTAAAGCACTGGTAGTTACAATCATTCGCTATCATTTTACTACCCTCCAGGATCGGCTTTTCCCACGGACTAAGCGAGGGATCCCACCTCTACCGCCACTGAGGGCAGAGTCCTGGAGCTTGAGACTGTGGGTCGGGGATACAACTGGGGTGTGTAACCAGTACGACGCCCAGGCGGCCTCACCTGCAAAGCGAACAGGGGCCTGATGAAGGGATGGGAAGAGTGGGAGGGTTTGGCAAGGAAGTGGGAAGGAGGCGGCCGTGGCCTTACGGTAGGGACCATCCCGGCATTTGCCCGAAGACGAAATGGGAAACCACGGAGAACCACTTCGAGGATGGCTGAGGTGGGGATCGAACCCCCTCTACTCATTTGGGCCACCCGATGCTGAGTAGACCCCGTGACAGTCCTCGTACCAGTCTTCAAATTTCGTGGCGGAGCCGGGAATCGAACCCAAGACCTCCGGGGCGGCAGCTAATCAGGCTGACCACTATGCTGCGGCGGCGACCGAGTTCCAATCATCCACTTTGTATTTGTGTCAAGAAGGTACTGAATTGGGTTTATGATCTGTGTACTTTCATAAATAAATAAATAAATAAAAAACAATAACATTAATATTATTATCAATCAGATAGTTGGGCACATTGAGATCTTTCAGACATTTCCAGACCTTATTTCGAGAGACACAATCCTATGCGTTTTCAATGTCCAAAAACACCATAAACTAAAGTACCGGTATATAATTATGTGATCTGTATGCTCGGTATCATTGTAGAAATTCTTCCTGCTCAATCCTGAACGGAATCAATAAACTGTAACTCAAAATTCTGCCTGCATACACAGTGACATATTATTCATTGGTCCAGTCCAGACGCGATATAAACACAACAGCTGGTCGCGCAGTTGGTTATTCATTTGTCACGTCCACACTGACGGCGCATCAGATTGACACACGAGTTCATTAATTTAAAACGCAGGGTCATTTGCTCTAAACAAAAAACTGATCGTCGCTCGACTATTGACTCGCAATACTTCATTATTTTTGCAAGTCACAATATTGGCAAAGTGAAATAAAGTGATGTGGGGCGTTTCGTTTCCCATTAAATTGTTACACGAGCATTAAAGTTCGAGGAAGACTTACAAAGGGAGGATACGATGCATGGGTCACCGATTCGAATCATCTTTAGTACAAGTGTAGGGCATGACCAGGTGTATACCAGGTGCAAGTAGTAAGGTGCGCTTCTCAGCCGTTTCCGAGATATTAATTATTGGCAATTGCAGTGCGTCCATGTGCGTTGTACGCTACCAAGAAGCCAACGAGTGCTTGGTGCAGCGGTAATAGCCCTGCTTCGTAAGTGCGGGATCGCTAGATCGAATCCCACTGGTGAGCCGTTGCAGTGTATTTTGTGTGTGTGTGTTTTTGTAACCCTTGGCAATTTCCAACCAATACGTATAGCATGAGTCACTGCTTGCGGGGTACGAGGTGGTTTGATGGTTCACAGACTTGCAATGAACGGAACAGACTGGGCCTTCAATGTACAAAGGTATAACGGTACATACACACATCAAAAAAAGTTTTGCATCACCTCGGTTCCCAGATCTCCGGCATATAGACGTTGACTGTGTATATTGTATCCAAGATACAGTCCCTTTGACTGTTCATAGATGTCACTAAAACTGCTCAAAGATGTAAACAACCATGCATGAGCAGGGCCTATTAGACGGAGGGGCTACGACAGCCGATCAGTTCCAGTCATTCCACCAGGACGAAGGTACGCTGCTCATGTTGTCTGTAGTTCTACCATGCCTAGAAGGTCAATACCGCAGTTCGATCGCGTCCGCATTGTTACTTTGTGTCAAGAAGGGCTCTCAACAAGGGAAGTTTCCAGGCGTCTCAGAGTGAACCAAAGCGATGTTGTTCGGACATGGAGGAGGTACAGAGATACAGGAACTGTCGATGACAGGCCTCGCTCAGGCCGCCCAAGGGCTACTACTGTAGTGGATGACCGCTACTTACGGATTGCCGCTCGGAGGAACCCTGACAGCAATGCCACCATGTTGAATAATGCGTTTCGTTCAGCCACAGGACGTCGTGTTTCAACTCAAACTGTGCGCAATAGGCTGCATAATGCGCAACTTCACTCCCGACGTCCATGGCGAGGTCCAGCTTTGCAACCCCGACACCATGCAGCGCGGTACAGATGGGCCCAACAACATGCTGAATGGACCCCACGGAACTGGCATCACGTTCTCTTCACCGATGAGTGTCGCATATGCCTTCAACCAGACAATCGTCGGAGACGTGTTTGGAGGCACCCTGGTCAGGCTGAACGTCTTAGACACACTGTCCAGCGAGTGCAGCAAGGTGGTGGTTCCCTGATGTTTTGGGGTGGCATTATGTGGGGCCGACGTACGCCACTGGTGGTCATGGAAGGCTCCGAAACGGCTTTACGATACCTGAATGACATCCTCCGACCCATAGTGCAACCATATCGGCAG
Source organism: Meconema thalassinum (assembly GCA_946902985.2). Lineage (NCBI taxonomy): Eukaryota > Metazoa > Arthropoda > Insecta > Orthoptera > Tettigoniidae > Meconema > Meconema thalassinum. The sequence continues at coordinate 187,627,946 of OX336399.1, read as the reverse complement.
AATATTGGAGAGGCATTTGTCTTCATGGACGACAATTCTCGACCTCATCGTGCACATCTTGTGAATGCGTTCCTTCAAGATAACGACATCGCTCGACTACAGTGGCCAGCATGTTCGCCAGACATGAACCCTATCGAACATGCCTGGGATATGTTGAAAAGGGCTGTTTATGGACGTCTTGACCCACCAACCACTCTGAGAGATTTACGCCGAATTGTCGTTGAGGAGTGGGACAATTTGGACCAACAGTGTCTTGATGAACTTGTGGATAGTATGTCACGGCGAATACAGGCATGCATCAATGCAAGAGGACGTGCTACTGGGTATTAGAGGTAGTGGTGTGTACTGCAATCTGGACCACAAATGCTGAAAGTCTAGCTGTATGATGGTACAACATGCAATGTGTGGGTCTCATGAGCAATAAAACGAGCTGAAATGTTGTTTGTGTTGATCTCTATTCCCTTTGTATTTAACGGTTCAGGAACTCTTGGAACCGAGGTGATGCAAAACTTTTTTTGATGTGTGTATAATAAAATACACTCGACCGTGTATAATTCCAACGTATTTGCAATGTCGATAATGTACATTATGTAATGTCACAAACGTTTACCCACATACGAAGATTTCAGAATCCCTTTTCCAGCTCACATAACACGTTATTACAATTGATTGCAAAATAACTATTGTTTACGACACCCTACCCAATGATTACAACAAACTCACCGGTGGGATTCGATCCAGCAATCCCGCGGTTACGAAGCAGGGTTCTTACCACTGCACGACGCGCTCGTTGGCTTCTTGGTAGCGTACAACGCACATATACGCCGCACTGCAATTCCGAATAATTAATTTCTCGGAAACGGCAGAGTTGCGCACCTTACTACTTGCACCTGGTATACGCCTGGTCTTGCCCTACACGTGTACTAAAGATGCATCGAATCGGTGACCCGTGCATCGTATCCTCCCCTTGTTAGAATTGTGAAGTTCCATGACCAACCGAAACACCTCAGGGTCTCATAACTTGTGGGATGTGGGTTGCCAACCACGAGATCCCAGCCGTATCCGGCATGGCTACCACTTAGGCTACTTGTGCTGCTCTTTCATCGTTCCTGTCATCCTCTCTTGGTCAACTCTCGTTCTCCTCCGACTTCTACTGTACACTATTAGGATATCTACGCCCTAGTGTGACTTTAATTTTCCCACCATAATTGGCCCTTGTCCTCTGATGCTCTCATTCTTCGAGAGGTCAGAGCTCTTTTAGGTAGATTTCATTAGAGAGCTAACTATTGCAATGGGTACCATGTTTCGACTTCCGGAAAATTTCGACATATCTTCGCGTTTCACATCCCCCAGACCCCAAAACCACCGTCAGTTCAAAAGTTTATACATAATTTATGTATATATATGTATCTATCTATCTATCTATCTATCTATCTATCTATATATATATATATATCAGTTTCTTGTGGACACGATAACTGCCGTAATTTTGTACCAATCACTTTGAATTTTTTACATAATATGTATCCCTATAAAATCAAATCGGTCGAAGGGGGTGAAAATGGGGGGCTTTTTTCGAAAAAGTGAAATTTCGCTATAACTCTCTTAATACGTGAAATATCGAATCCATTCAAAGTTCATAATATGTGTCGGATAAGTGCCAAAAATTTATGTCAAATAAGTTTTTTGATAGCACCAACCATTGACCAAAGGGGTGGAAAAAAGTGGGTTTTTCGGGAAACATTAATCATATCTCTCTCAATAGGCACAATATCAAAACCGTACAAAATGGAAAATATTCCCCTAATAATTACCTAAAACTTTTGTCTGAAAGAATTTTTGATATGACCCACCATTACGCCAAGGGATGAGAAAAATGATTTCGGAATTTTAAAAAATGCCAAGTGCCATCAGAGGTTACCATAACAACGCTTTTAAATTGATAAGGGATGATCTATCAGAGGTTGCCAAGACAACGCCATTGACGAGATCACATTCATTTTTAGCCTACTTTTTCACACTTTTCAAAAATGAGGAAAAAGTAGACTTATAAGATATATCCGGGAAAATGTGTCTGTCCTTCTGTCTGTCTGTCTGTCTGTCCTTCTGTCTGTCTGGCTGTGTGTGTGTGTGTGTGTGTTCCCCCCGCTATCAACTCCTAAACGGCTGCAGCAATCGAAACCAAATTTAGTATGAGTAAAGATGTATACCGGAATATCTCAGGCCCATATTTGAAAAAGATGCCAGTGCTACCAACTGCTAAAAAAACGCACTAGAAATTTGAGCTCCATGTTGGATATCTTGGAAGGTATACATGGGAGCTATTCTAAAATTGGCACACATGTAGATAATACTATTTCAGTTTAATTTTCAGGTGGCCATACATGACAGCGTTGCCAAAATAATTTTAAGCCTTGTGATAAGTCCAATTTTTAAATGCATATAACTTCTACACTATCAATTGGATTTCAACCAAATTTTGTATGTAATATGTGTACATAAACATATATGACTGAGTGTATTCTTAAGAGCCACCAGGGCTGCCAACTGTTAATAATTGCTCTCTATTTTGTATCCAAATATATCAGAAAGTATGCAAGCCGACAGCTTTAAACTATGCACACGTAAATTACCCGACATTTTACATTAATTTGGAGTAACTTATATACGTCAGTTCTACCAACATGATTCTAAGCCTGCTGATGGGACCAATTTTTAAATACATGTAACTTCTATACCAACAAATGGATTTCATCCAAAATTGGCACAAAAATATATAATATTTCAGATTATTTCTGACCAGCACTCGCATAACATTGTTGCCAACATGCTTTTACGTGTACTAATAGATCCAATGTCTAAATCCATGTAACGTCCTTTGGACTTCAACCACATTTTGTATTCTGTACCGTAGGAGAAGGAAGTAATAATATATTCAGTCACCAGAGCTGCCAACTGTATTGCTCTATTAGGCTACATTATGCCTAGTATACCTTATTTCGAACTAATTAAGACATTTCGATATTACCCACTTAATTTCGTCATTATTCTAGATAGATTCATATACTGTAGATTAATCTATGGCATGAATCTTAATTTTAAGAAAAGTAGGCTCTTTAGTTCGTCACGGAACTTCTTGTCCCATCTGACTATGAGGGAAGCGGCTAACTGGTAGCATGCTGAACTTCTATGCCCAAGGGGCTGGTTCAAAGCCGGGCAAAGTCGCCGGATTTTCTAAGAGCTCTAAAAATCCGTCAGCATGCTTTCCTTCGGAGGGAAGTTACAACGTTCGTTGCAAGTTGCTGGTTGCGGTGGCATCTAGCAGCCAAGTTCACAGCTAGGTGTCGTTGACGTTAGTATTTGGTACAAAATTAGGTACTACTACTTAAAATTGACCGTCTGCAGACCTTACCTGAATTACAGACTAATACAGTCATCACAAATAACACCGTTTATCAGACAGATTCTACACACACCCAATGTACACGGGGTAACATGACCACCTTGTCGCAGCCCCTAAACTGAGGAACCAACCAACATCTCTGCGGGAGATAAAATTTTGCGTGAAGATGTAACAGACTGTTAGATAGTTACACATTAGTTCCAAACCTTGCATAAGGACAGTGTGATCACAAGTATAAAAATTAACCTCAAATGACAAGAAGGTTACCATCCCCATAAGACAGTAAAATGTTAAAAGTATGCATAGAAAGACGAAAAAAATGTTAACTAACCTCCAATTGTAAAATACTTTCTCGCAATAAATGAGGTCTGATCCTGCTACGAAAACCTGCATATTTTGCCTATTATCGTCTATCCCCTAGTTTGCCCGGTGAAATCTACCTCCGCCTTCCGGCGTGCCGAGAGGATTTTTTATTTTAGCCTACGTGTTCTTTCCTGTCTACTGTAAAAGGCCCTAAAGGAGGAAGATGTATCACTCTTTAAATCATCATTCACCACCACAATAATAATAATAGTTATTATTATTATTATTATCATTATTATTATTATTACTTTCGAATTAAGCCACTATCGACTGCGAGTGAACAATGAATATCACTTTCTGTGTATTGCTTTTGTTCGTCTGCCAGCTTTGATATCCTGCCAGTATCGCTTGAGCCCATCACAAAGTGCCTTCTTCCGCTTTTCTGAAAGAGGTCCCCTCCGTTTTTTAGGTTCTGCACCGAAACAAAAGTCTCAAACGGAAATGAAAACAAAAAGAAAAAACTCAAAAGAAGAAACTCAAAATAAAAGCGAAAACAAAAGACGAAAACAAAAAAAACACAAAAAAATATCAAAAAAAAAAAACGAAAGCAATAAACGAAAACAAAAAAACTAAGAACAAAAAACTCAAAACAAAAAGTGAAAACAAAAAACTAAAAACAAAAAATAAAACAAAAAGAGAAACAAGAAACTAAAACAAAAGTCTCAAAACAAAAAAGAAAAGAAAATACAACAAACTAAAAAACTCACGAAAAAAACTCAATAAGCTAGCAAGAAAACGAAAAACAAAAAATCGAACAAAAATCTAAAAAATAAAAAGGAAAAGAAGAAAAGAAAACAAAAATCGAAAACAAAAATGAAAACAAAAAACTCAAAACAAAATCCTAAAACAAGAAATGAAAAACCGAAAAACCGAGAAACAAAGAACAAGAACAACAATATGAACAAGAACTAGAATAAGAACAAAAAAACAAGATCAAGTACGAAAACGAAACTAAAACAAAACTTACCCTCGATACCAATAACAACTTGTTCTTCTTCTTTTTAATGAGATTTCTACCCTCGTTTGAGTGCCCTCGCGGTAAATGCGAAGGCTTCTCACGGGGTCACTAGTTATATTATTAATATTACCTTCGCATTTTGGTGAAGTATTCGCACACTACGATACCTCTCCTCCCTTGCCAAGGGAATGTTTCATGACGTAGAGGAGGAAGTCTTAATCCTGGTGGTCAGTGATCTCCTAAGACCTTTGTTGTTGAGGAGTTTGGGGAGATTATGAAGTGCTGAGTGTGTAGGTGTGATAAGAGCAAGGCAATTAGGAAGGGCACAGCCTGCCTGGGGAGACATTCTCTCTGTGTTTATACACAGGGTGTCCCAAAAATAAAGTGGGAAGTTGTGTCGTACACCCCAAAACAAGACAAGATGTCTTATGGTCGACCGTTTAGGAGCTATACCTGTTTACGTTATCAACTATAATCCGATTCGATGATACTTTGGTGAATTGTTGTGTACACTCCTCAGCGCACGAGTATATTCAACAAATGAGTGACGGCGCGCGAATCGTTTCAACAAAGTCCGGTATGCGTTCATACAGCATTCATCCGATTGCGATGAAACGTTGGTGAGTTGTCGTGCACGCTTAGTAAATCCATTTTATAATAGATGTCGCGCGACTAGTTTCAACAAATGAGTGTTGGCATGCGAATTGTTTCGATTAAGTCCCGTATGCGTCCATATATCATTCATCCGATAGCGATGAAACTTTAGTGAGCTGTTGTGCCCACTCCCGGGAAGGTTACAGAGTCACTAAATACATTTTACAATATATGGGGTGCAAGTAGTTTCAAGAAATGAGTGTTGACGCACGTATCGTTTCAACAAAGTCCCGCATGCGTTCAAAAACCAACCATCCAATTGCGATGAAATTTTGGTATATTGTGGTGCCCATTCCCGCGAAGGTTTCTGAACTAGTATATCCGTTTAACAACATGTGGCGCACGAGTAGTTTCAACAAAAGTGTTTTGGCGCGTGAATCGGTCAATGGTATATGCGTTCATACAGGTCTACTATTCATGCCATTGCAATGAAACTTTGGTGAGTTCTTGTGCTCAATCTCAGGAAGGTAATAGAATTAGTAAATTCATTCTACAATAGATGGTGCGCGAGTTTTTTCAACAAATAAGTGCTGGCGAGCGAATTGTTTCAACAAAGCCCCGCATGCGTTCATATACCACTCATCCCATTGCGATGAAATCTTGGCGAATTGTTGTGCCCCCTTCCGCGAAGGTTTCTGAATAAGTAAATCCCCTTTACAATAGATGGAGCATGAATCGATTCAACATAAGGGTGTTGCCGTGTGAATTATTTCAACAAATTAATTTTGGTGAGTTGGGCGCAAGCAGGCGAAGTCTTCTATATACGTATCGTCGGCTTGTTTGTTAGTCGGTATTCTATGACAATTTCTCTTAAGGTGGCACATTGTACTTTGCACCAGATATAGCCGTCTCAAGTCAAGAACTCCACCTATTCAAACAGCACAGGAACTGGTTAGGAAGGTTTATAACCCAAAAGCTGATTGGCAAAAAGAGTGGAACAGCATAGCTCCAATGCAATGGCAGGCATTGTTCAACATTCTAAATCTGCCAGCTGGCTTTGATTTGCCCCGCAAGACATGGGTAACTCTCAACAGAGTCCGCACTAACCACGGGAGATGCGGATCAATGATGTTATGCGATCTTCCCCAACCTGTGATTGTGGTGCAGTTAGACAGACTATGAACCATATTGTCACTGAGTGTATTAGTAGGGCATTCACTGGATCAACACAGGACTTTGTAATAGCCTCTACTGAAGCCATAAGATGGCTAGAAAATGTAGACATTAATATTTGAACAACCTTTCCCTTGCATGATTGTTACAGTTGTAATGTGTTACCTATTGTTTGTATGTATATTGTTTATGTTGTTTGTTTTGTGTTATGCCATAGGCTAATAATAATAATAATAATAATAATAATAATAATAATAATTGAGAAACGAGCGAACAATGGAACAGGTCTCCAAGATGACGGCGTTCTGCATGATGATAATTACGTAGACTTGTATGTATTCCCAATATTTCTAGATTGCGAGCCAATGATTTAGGGATGATGCCGGTAGAAGAGATGCCAATGGGCAGAACCACTAAAATTTCCTGTCTCCACATTTGCCTATTTCCTCTGCCAAGGTAAGATAACAGGTTTGTTGGAGATTATGGGAATAGGGCACTGCGATATCAATGAGAAACGTTCTATTCCAAGCTTTGTCCACAAGAACGATATCTGGCCGGTTTGCTGGTATGGTCTTATCAGTAATAACTGATCGGTCCCGTAACAACTTGTGAGTAAGATTTTTCAAAATGGCGTCAGGAACATACTGATAGTAAGGCAAAGTATTTTCAGATAATGAGGGCTTTTTATATTATATCTTGCACGTGAGTGGAATGTGTCCCTGAAGTTACGACAAACCTTTCTCTTATACAGCAAACCCTGCCTAAACTGGACCCTTTATATATCGGAAACCTGGACAAACGGGAAAAAAATTTCGGAACGGAGGTATTTACTATGTAAAATGACAGGTAAACCGGAAAACTGCCTAACGTGAAAACGGAAAGAATTTTCGGAACTGTAGGCGTAAATAACCTGACTAAGATGGATTATCTTATCCATAATACAAAGCTATGTACTAAATTTTGAATGCGACTGTACTTGCACCAAAGATCTAGGAAACATTACCTCTAATTTTTCCTCAAGGATGCAGCTGGTATGCTACATTTCACAATATCTGTAAGTGAGTGGAATGTATCGTTACTTTCTCCAAACCTCTTGTGATACACACAGTTTCCTTCTGACAAATGAGAGTAGGAAAAAGCAGTGAACTTAACTGATCTTTTAAAGGTGTTCTGCAGTGAGTCCGGGAATGTCCTCCGCAGCGCCTACATGCGTCTGCGAGAGCTAGCTACAGCAGTTACGTTGGTAGCACGGCTGCCGCTTGCATCATAACAAATAAACAGTAGGCTAAACTTAATACTCACCACAGCCATTCACAGTACATCACTCTTTTTCCGTAATCAGTTTGCTTTAATTCATGGACCACGGTAACGTTATAAAGGAACAACTGAAGCTTGTCTCGTTCAGCTTTATGAGCTGTCGACTTAGAGATTCCTGTTTGTTGAGCTAATTTTCGTGTTGATTTACTTGGACTACGCAGCATTATATCGGAGATTTTATCAAGTTTTTCGTCCGTTAAAAGCGTAGGCCTGCCTGTTCCCGGTACATCGTAAACTGAGATAGTCACACGAAATTTCCTTATCAAATCCCGAACTCTATCACGGTTTGGACACTTTGAATTAGGAAACCGCACCTGAAATATTAATTTAACATTTTCTGTAAACTGATCGCCTTCGCGAGAAACGTATTCCACCAAAAGAACTCTCTCTTCAGTAGTAAACATTACCGCCTGTATACTGTTGCACTCTTCCAATAATCTATCTAAACGTTCGCCGACTGTAATACACACTGAATACATACAGGCTCGCTTGTTTATCGCAATACACATTGACAGCCCACACAGCGGACTCCCACTTTCAAGGACACAGTGCTGCCAACTAAACTCATGACTCAACCGCTCGCAGCTGCACCTACCCACTGCGGAGAACATTCTCGGGCGCCCTTTATTTACTGTGTACTGCAATTATTTACTTACTGAAATTCAGTGACAATGTCTTCTAAACATAAGACACTTAGACTGCAGGAGGGTTATTGAAGAACTCGAGAAAAACAAACATTTTAAGTGGGTAAACTCAAATTATTTCACAGTAATCCTATGCGATAACCCAGCATTTCTTTGTAGTGTATTTTGTCCTATTCAAACTCAATCCTTTGTAAAACGAAAACCTGTGAAAATGGAAGAATCAATCCGGAACGATTGCGTTCCGCTTTAAGCAGGTTCTACAGTACCTATAAAGTCGTTGTAAGAACTAGGGTTTCTCTGTATTTGATTGAGCAAAAGGGAATCCAATACTCTATCCTGAGTGTTCGGCACGTAATACTAGACCTCATAAACTTTCTTTTGTCGCACAGTCCATTATGAATTCCAAGTTTTGAACTTATGCAGTGTAGGGAAATGGTGAATATTATTATTCTTAGCACGTGAACACCGTCAAAGACTGTGGCTCATTGTGTACCAAGCCCTAGGGACCAATGTTACCAACGTAAAGGTTTCATCTTGCAAGTGCTAATGAGTCTAGAGAAGGGAACTTTCTTGTCACACAAACTTAGAAAGATCAATGATTGAATTAAGAGCTCAATCTTCTTGCCGACAAACAGTGACGTCACTCCATATTGCTACACGACCCAGATTCTGAGGGGGAGAGAGTCAGAGCCACGTGAGGGTTCAATTCCCACCTCAGCTTCTGCTCCAGGCAAATGCTGGGATGGTTCCTAAGTTATGGTGGCGCTAAGTTAGGATTCGGTTGAAAAATTCAATTTTCTCTTTTCTAATTTTTTTGGTTCTCTGCATATTGAAATATCATTGGATGTTAGCAAACGTTTGGTGCTTTTCAGTCGGTCAACACGACCAAACAGTGACCAAGTGAACTGCTCTCAACTGGACCGCGCAAGACTCAACCAGATACGTAGCCTGTGCAATACAATCTGAATTGGCCATTTACGAGGGCAGATCAAAAAATAAGTTGCACTTCCCAGTTATGGCCATTTATTACACCACCTATACAACAGCAACACGTCTATAACGACATACAATGTAACGTCACTTTTCCACATAGTTTCCAAGAGACTCCAAACATTTCTGCGAACGCACAACCAACTTGTCGATGTCGGATGCATAGAAAGTTCCTCCAGCGTTCTGCAACCACACGGAGACAGCGGCCTTCACCTCCTCATCGGTCTGGAAACGTCGACCACCGAGCTCCATTTTGAGCTTATCGAACAGATGAAAGTCACATGGCACTTGGGACCCAACTTTGACACAGCTTACGATATCCAAGGTCCTCGTGAACAGTGGAGAACACACTGCCATACGACATGTTCAGCCACGTCACGATTTCTCTCAGTTGAATGCGCCGGTTCTATCTAATGATCGCTTTCACACTGTTGACTTTGCACGGGTCCTGGACGTTGCGGGCCTGCCCTCGCGATATTCGTCCGTGATATTCGTGCGTGATATTCGTGCGTCCGGCTTCGAATTGCTGACATCCCTTGCCGGGAAATGGCCCACTCCCCACACACAGCACTAATTTCACGATGAATGTCCGTGCAATTCTTCTTTTTGGCCCATAGGAATCGGATTGTCGCACGCACCTCATATTTGGAGTGAACATCCACTCGACGCGCCATTGCTTTTGGCCGTTATTCACACCATACAAGACGAGACACCACAGTGACCTGCCTAACAGACGTGTGGGCAGTGTCTGTCCCTTTCTCCGCTGTGCCCACGTTTGCGACACACAGCGCGCTGCTGCAGCGCGTTAGTGCAACTAACCTTTTGATCCACCTTCGTACAACAACCACATATTCACTCCAAACAGGCAAATTCCGGAGGTCCATCACCACTTCCAGTATCTCAACAAAACATCACATAGACCACAACTAAACCATACTGACGAGTTGCATTATCAATCCTGTAACTAAATAAGTGTAAATATTGTAAATATTTTCAGCCGTATTTTCAGACATAGATTTTATAGCCTAAATGTAATGGATCTGATGATGATCGCTTGACGATCAAAACTGGTCATTCTAGTGTATTTATTAATCTCATGTAATTTTTTTCAGGATTAGGGAATAACTCATCTTATTTGAGTACAATCGAGTTGACCGATTGAAAAGCACCAAACTTTTGTTTACTGAGGCAACACTGAAAAATGGCTTCAAACACCACAATAGGAAGTTAGTTTGCAGCAAAAATGTTAATCTGTTTCCGAGAAAAGTTTGTGAACATTGGCAAACATCTAACTTAATAAGTCTTTATTCATCTCCCTTTGCAGATATTTCCTTGACAGCCATTTCTTACAAGTTGCATTGTTATGCAAATAAGGTGGGCTACATTAGCCCAAAAATTACTGAACTGATCCACTTGAAATTTCCACAGTAACTTTATGTGTATTAATCTGACCTAGAATAATGGTTACAGTATTTTAGTAACTTGAGAAAATAAGCATTGCTTCAAAACTTTCTAAACTAATCAAAGAACATTTTACAAATAAAACGTTTGAAGCGCTAGATTCATGATTCTAATTTGGACTGCAAGCCATGAAATCTTCTTCAAAACTTTCAACCCTTTAACTTTAATAGTTAGGCCATAAATGTACCGTTTGCTTAATATTTTGTTTTCATAAAATCATTAATTTTAATGTTTGTAACAGTGAATGGTAATGCCTATTCAGTAACGTAACTAAACTGCTCAAAAAATTAAAGCACCACTTTTTTCAAAGGCCACCAAATTTTGAAAAGTTGACCGCACACGCTCGAAATCTCAGTATGACGTTTGTGCTGAAGCCTACCAAGCATATGCTTCAGCACAACTCCCCAACTTGAGTAGTTTCGGGGTAGCACCCCGAAAACCAGCCCATTTTCGAAAACCGCAAATTGAAGTTTGCGAAAAACGCTGCAGGACTTGTCGCAGGTTGCCAAAGCAGTCGAAAATGAATCAGTCTTGCTCTTAAAGGTTCCATAAACACGTTGAAATCGTTACATTTGAAGTTTGGGCATTTTCAACCCCCGTCATCATCCCCTAAACATGGACTACCATTGGGGGCGTCTGAGACGGCACCGGGTGTGTTTAACCACCTGAAAACCTGTACACCGTCCTCATTTGCTGATTGCAGTAAGTTCTTAAGGCCTCCGGCAATGTCCACACCCCCTAACACCCTCAACTGGCATGGGACCAAACCACCCCCTCTCGATTCACCCCTATGTAAGGTCTTAATCGAGATGTTTATCAGTGCTGTGAATGCGGGGGTCTTCCCCTAACGTTTCAAAAAGGGAGCTGTGCCTTTGTCACCACCCCTTCCCCTGCAACCCCCGTTTGTATGATTTTTCGAATTAGGCCCTTTTAAGGGCTGAAACGAGGTCTTAATCGCTGAAAGGGCTGTAAAGGTCCTTAGAAGTAGTGGTGACATGAAATCAACCCCTTCCGATCGTTGATTTACATTCCGTCCCCCAAATTCGAAATTTTTGCACCCCCAACCCTCCCTGTCTGGACGCGTAACCCGTCATGGCAGAGTTTTCAGAATTGGATGAAATTGAAGCTTATGGCCTGCAATGGAGCCCAAAACAGCAGGTTGGATGGAAATTCATCGGTAGGGTGGGAAACGGGACCAAAAAGTTTTCAAAAAAGTTAACAGCCTATAGTAAGTATGCCCATGCATAGGCAACCCACATCACGTCCGTGCGTGTGGGTTGCCTATGATCGGCAATTGGTCACAAAGTTTGGAAATGGGAGAAAAATGACGTGATGTGGGTTGCCTATGCATTGGTGTACTTCCTAGAGGCTGTTAACTTTTTTGAAAACTTTTTGGTCCCGTTTCCCACCCTACCGATGAATTTCCATCCAACCTGCTGTTTTGGGCTCCATTGCAGGCCATAAGCTTCATTTTAATGCAATTCTGAAAACTCTGCCATGACGGGTTACGCGTCCAGACAGGGAGGGTTGGGGGTGCAAAAATTTCGAATTTGGGGGACTGAATGTTAATCAACGATCGGAAGGGGTTGATTTCGTTTCGCCACTACTTCTAAGGACCTTTACAGCCCTTTCAGCGATTAAGACCTCGTTTCAGCCCTTGAAAAGGGCCTGATTCGAAAAATCATACAAACGGGGGTAGCAGCGGAAGGGGTGGTGACACAGGCACAGCTCCTTTTCTGAAACGTTAGGGGAAGATCCCCCCATTCACAGCTCTGATAAACATCTCGATTAAAATCTTCCTTAGGGGTGAATCGAGAGGGGGTGGTTTGGTCCCAAACCAGTTGAGGGTGTTAGGGGGTGTGGACATTGCCGGAGGCCTTAAGAACTTACTGCAATCAGCAACTGAGGACGGTGTGCAGGTTTTCAGGTGGTTAAACACACCCGGTACCTTCTCAGACGCCCCCAATGGTAGTCCATGTTTAGGGGATGATGAAGGGGGTTGAAAATGCCCAAGCGTCAAATGTAACGATTTCAACGTGTTCGTGGAACCTTTAAGAGCAAGACTGGTTCACTTTCGACTGCGTTGGCAACCTGCGACAAGTCCTACAGCGTTTTTCGCAAACTTCAATTTGCGGTTTTCGAAAATGGGCTGGTTTTCGGGCTGCTACCCCGAAACTACTCAAGTTGGGGAGTTGTGCTGAAGCATATGCTTGGTAGGCGTCAGGACAAACGTCATACTGAGATTTCGAGCTTGTGCGGTCAACTTTTCAAAATTTGGTGGCCTTTGAAAATGTGGTGCTTTAATTTTTTTGAGCAGCATATTTCACTTTGAAACAAAAATACATCCTACGAGACGTCCTAATAAACAAGAATATGAAAAGCTAGGCCAGCGGCCAAGAAAGAAATCCCTGTCCAATTACTATCTAAAATACAGTAATAGAACGGTAAATAATAGTGGCATCGATCCTACATCGGTTGTAGCCTGATTCAAAATTTGTTGGCATCTACGGCACAACTGAATCCAATAAAGCATAATAATAACAAAAACGTATAGCGAATTTAAGAAGTCCACCACTACAGCATTTAATTGTAAATCGAACTAAAACATATCCTTAACTATCACTATAATATCCGTATCAATTTCAAATATTATTTACAACTTCAAACAATACCACAGTCTAAAAATAACCGTCGTTTTATAATTTCCGACTACAAATCACTTTATGTCTGGTATCTAGACATAAAATTCCCTTATTCCTTGAGATCAAGTGCCATAATAATAATTCGTTATTAACAGCTATAACATTCAATATTATCGAAAGACATTCCATATTATTTTTACCTTATCTGTTATTAAATCATTTCGGATTATAATAAGTTGTTATTATTAACGTATAGGCTACCAGTTAGGCGTATTTATACGCTTTAATTGACTCGTATATAACTCATAGCAAATCCTAATTATTCCTCTGGTATTTATTATTATTATTCGTTTTATGTCTTGATTTCCCCTTATATCATGAATTAGATACATGTTTAACACAAATCCTACATTTGCATCATTATCAACTTCCTGAGCACATTGTATAACGGTGCCAACTGTTGTGTTAACATTCCGCCACGCTTATAATAATCATATGACATTTCCTACATTTCCAATACTCAAATTGCCATTATTCATTAGCAACACCTGTAATTATCGTGCTATGAACTCCTCACGATCTAATTATGCACATAAAATATTACTGCAATACAAGACATGGGTAACTTCCATCACTGCTACAATCAGCTGTTTGTTCTCTCATCATGGGGTGTAATGCCTTCTCAACGATGAACACTTAAACTTGCAATATCAGCTTGTATTTCACTGTTTATAAATTTCCAAACATAATTATAATCAAATTTTTCATAATCATGTATTATTTAATATTCGCATAGTGTATTAGAATTATCTTAATTTATCGTAATCTGTCACATAAATCATAGTGTTTCGTCTGACGTGCTTTTTATCAGATATATTATTTCAGTAGTATAGATCCCTCCTGCGGCGCTCACAAGCGACCGATCGTGACAAATGAAGAATCAAATGAAAGAGAATAAACATTAGCAGTGACTAATTGCACTCTAATTTCATAAGTATCTAAAATTTCTTTAAAAAATGACTTAAAAAAATATACGAAGTGTGCGATTTATGTTACCACTTATCTCACCTTAAATAATGAGAGCGACGGGTGATGTGTACATGTTTTAGAGCTATAATCACAATATCATAATATAACAACATTACTTTCAAATCCACCTTCAACTTATCTATTTCAAGATAATATCCGTTTAAATATTCATCTTATTGTAATCCATTTCCTATTTAATCATAAGCTGCACCTTGACCTGACATAAATTTTATTACAAAATCTAGATAATTCTTTCTCTAAAAAGATAATCTTACGACGGCGGTATACAAGCTGACATTACAAAATTAAATTTATTATAGTGTGTATTATCAAATACAGGACATATTCCTCTGAAAAGACTAAAACACCGCCAAATTCTTTAAGTTTCAAGAACTTAACTATTAAGTTACTACTCAAGTATTTTATTTTATATTCAAAAATAATAGGGTATCTAATCCTAGTTTAAGTTTTAATTTTCAAAGCTTCATTATCCTATAAAAATTACATTCAATTTTCAGATTCTACCTTCTAAAATTAATGATTTTTTTTTCTTTACAGTTGCGGTAGGAAAAATACGCTCCATAATTGCTGTCCACTTCACATTTTGGCCGCTGTGATGCCTGTTTAATGTCATTTTAACATTCTGAGGTCTTTCCTTTATCATTTTGCATGGATTTCAGAAACAGTAAATCAAAAGAATGAGTACTCAAATCGTATAGTTTCATAAATATCGAATAACCGGTGAGTGTTACGATGATCCAATTTTCAGTGATTTCCTTCTTAATTTAGGGAATGTAGAACTTGGAATTCTAGATGAAATGAAAATAGTGTTCTATAATCATTTGGTTGAAATAAAAGAAATAACCTTTCTCCTTAAGTCTTTCATTATATACCTATTAGGGAAAGTGTGGTTTATGAACATGTGAGATTTCTCGCACGGGTCAGCTAGTCTTTCAATATTCATGTAATGGCTTCCTACTCAATAATCAATTTTATAGTGCATGACTTGACTCAACACTTTCTACGTAGAATTTTAATGATATTTGCCACACGCAACTTCCATCTAGCTAATCTAACTAAGATTTGAACTGATATTCAATAATCCAGCACTTCTAATGACCATAAATCACTGTTTAAAATTGGCTACACATTATAAGATATTTTATATGAAAAAGTAAAACCATGGTAGCTCATTAATTACTTCTTATTCGAAGATTAATTTTATATGATAGAATATGTATTACAATATTATTATATTCATTTTCTAAGTGTAAAAAATTACCATTACATATGCTAATTATAAGGTTTTATTCAGCCTGCATAGTCAATTTTTCTGTTACCATCCTGCTTTTGGTCTTGAACTTGTTAGGTTCACGTGCACTCTGCATCGCTTCTGCACGAATTATCCGGGAGATTCGGATTCCATCTCCCCTCCAGATTAAATTGGTGTAACATATCCATGGTGTTGAAATACAATCCTACATTATCCAATACTTCCTCGTGGTGGAACATTTTTAATGTTGTAATATTGAAAATATTTTCCACGCTCAAATTGTAATATCACGGATACTGCGGAATTCACTGAGTAATATTTCACAAAACATGAATCAATTGGCAATATGATCACTGTTTAATTTATTAATTTCCTTTCATAATCCCTTCCCTGACCCGTCCTGAAATTAAAAATAGCCTACATGGCCAATGGCTGCATTAATAAAATAATTTATAAAATTATTTATCGCGTGCGTCTAGAAATTTACTATAGAAAAAATTTCGCCTCGAGTTATCATTGAATAGCACTCAGCAATCTTTCTAGGTTTGTGTCGTGTCTTGTGTGGGGTTTCGCCTAGGACACCAAGCTGGCTCATCAGCGGGCTCTTGGCATCCCCACCCGGACCCCCACAGGAGTAGCGAACTGCGCGCTCCCTGTCTTTTATGAAGCGCACCTGCGCCTCTTTACTGCGAGAACTAAAAGCTCAAGCAACCATAACCTCCCTATGAACGCTTCCAAAAGATGATATATTGGCTTTCACGGCCAGTGAATTAAAACTCAGCAAGTTCTCGCTGTAAAGAGGCGCAGGTGCACTTCATAAAAGGGAGGTAGCGCGCAGTTCGCTACTCCTGTGGGAGTCCAGGCGAGGACACCAAGAGCCCGCTGATGAGCCAGCTTGGTGTCCTCGGCGAAACCCCACACAAGACACGGCACAAACCTAGACAAAATGCTGAGTTTTAATTCACTGGCCGTGAAAGCCAATATACCATCTTTTTGAAACGCACGACTACCTGTCAGATTTGCCACTCGTAAGAATCGTAATAATCTTACTTTACTATGAACTTCACTCACTCAATATTTAGTTCACGCGATTACTGCAATTGAATATTCCACTATTTCAATAATTCACGTTCGTTTTACTACAAGGTTATAATTATATAACAGCACCGTCACGCGCGGAGATTTTCCACTCGACTGTTGCCCTTACATCGGTCAACCGTGGCTGATGTAGTAATTGCCACGCGGTGACAGATGCAGCTGACAAGACGAGTGCGCATAGAGATAACAAGGCGAATTACATCAGCCGCG
Source organism: Meconema thalassinum (assembly GCA_946902985.2). Classification (NCBI taxonomy): domain Eukaryota; kingdom Metazoa; phylum Arthropoda; class Insecta; order Orthoptera; family Tettigoniidae; genus Meconema; species Meconema thalassinum. The sequence goes on along the minus strand of OX336399.1, from coordinate 187,610,791 downwards.
GTCGGCCGATGTAAGGGCAACATCCGAGTGGAAAATCCTGGCGCGCGACGGTGCTGACATATTACCCTGTATAACATTGCGGACCGAACGAAATGCACGTCAAAGTCACTCAGTAGCCCTCAAACGAAATAACAAGGAAAAATTCTTCCTTTTGGTGACGTTGGGACTTGAACCAATAGTAGTACTCCATCATCACTTCGGCTTCTGGTTGAAATGTTCTGGAAATTTTAAATCAGGCCACGCCCATGTGAGCACTAAGTGCTTGCGCGCCCCTGTGCCACACCGAGTGGCACAGGTGTCTTCGCCCCGCCCCACTTTCCTCCCCGTGTAGTGGCGGTAGCACAGTCAGACTTTGATGATGAGGAATGGATCCCTGACCTCACTATCATGAGAGACTTCACGGGGAATTTAAATGATTTAAATATCTCGTTGCAAAGTAAATATAAATTAATCAGACTAATTGTGAACTTATTGAAAGTTTCAAATTGCAGCTTGTGCTTTTCAAAAGTCAGCTTCAAGGAGGAAATTAGGACAACAATCCCTCTCTAAAGTCCTTGAATTTAAGTACTTATGAACACATCAGTGAGTACACAAAAGGGTTAAAATCATTGCATAAAGAACTTGTAGGTAGATTTAAAGAAAGAAAATAACTAAAACCGGCACTCAAAGTTTTTATTACGCATTTTCCGGTGCGCCCAGAGGATGCCCCCATCAAGTCTGCAAGTGGAGCTGATAAAACTACATTGCGGTTCAATTTTGACAGACCGGTATTACCATTACAATGGCGATTTGATTTCATTTTATAAAGGCGTTATGCCCGTTGCTCACGGTAAAATTTTCCTTCAAATTTATTGTACAATAATTTAATTTTATAAAATTTATGTTGCTCACGGTCAAATTCAATTTTATAAAACCTTTGATAAAACGTTTCATAAAATAGGACATGTTCTATTCCGTAAAATTAATTTTACGAAACGAACCAATCAGGGAAGCTGACATGAAGATGATGCTGGCGCCACGTGGTGAGAAGATTGTGAAGCTCACTTGTAAACAAACTCTTCGAAAATAAAACATGGAGGACGGTTGTCGTTTGGGGGTAAAATTTACAGTCGATTCGCATTATTAACGAAAAGCGGTCATGAAACTTACTTTAAGTACATTTGAAAATATGCGTGGTACTGAATGAATTAATTCCAATCAATATTTAAGATATAATTGTAACAATTGGATATTTAACCATACGCGCTGATAAGAAGTGCAACAAATTGTTGTATCGTCAGGTGGAAAAGTGTACTAGTGGTATCGCGCTCGCTTGCTGATCGGAAGATCCCGGGTTCAAGGCTATTCAGGGGCGGAGATTTTTACTTCCTTTTAATTATTTTATAATTTCCTCCTTACGTCGTACAGCAATATTGCAACTTTGTTTTGCGTTTTCTCCCATTTAAAATTTTTATTTTCCCTAAATACTGTAACCATGAACGGATACCATTCGTGATAACTATTACAATTTAAATAGTTAAATATTTATCCCAGAATAATAATAATAATAATAATAATAATATGACACGTTCTCTATTTACTGGATATAGCTAGCGCTTATCACACAGACGCCGTTTAAAGAAAATATAGTTTAATTCTGATGTATTTATTCGTAGGCCTACCCACATAACAAATCTACTTGTTTATGTTGCCCCTAGGATAACTACCTGAACGAGAAAAACAATCCGATTGGTTGTTGTACTCAAACTTCCATGAAAACTGCCAGGAAAAATGGCACCTGTTCAATTTCGCGAGTTGTATGGAAGCTATTATGGAAGACAGAACCTGGCATGGAAAGTACATATCACACGGTGCTAGACGCGTCTATACCAGCGTGTAGCCTACACCAGTACTGGTAGAAGCTTTCATACTAACTAGTGTCGTGTGATGCGGGCTCCCAAGCTGTTAGTGTTTTACTGGACGAGTACCAGAAATATCAGTGTTTGTATGAGGTTAAAACGCCCATATACCACAATAGAAATGCAAGAAGAAATCTCAATCGCCGAATATGTTTCACAAATTCGACCGAACACAAGCCAGGCTGATGTGAAGGCGAAGATAAACGGATTTCGAACTCACTTGCAGTCTCATTTCAGGAGAAATACCTTGCCTCATGTTAAGTGTCCTGTCGAATAATTTTGGGACTAACGAGATCTGGGAATTCTTTAAAACTGCTTTCCTCCATTCTTAGAAAATTCCTATATGAATTCTGATTTCTAACCTCAACTCATTTTCGACCAAGGAGAGTATTCCTCTACTCTTCTCCCGAGTCCAGGACTTCCTAGCATTTCTTTTCTTCCTTTTTACCACTGTACGACATTTAATTGTAGCTAAAGCAGCAATTTTTGCAATGTTTGCTTTGTTTGTTGGAGCCACACTCTCAAACCAATGTGTGTTGAACAGCTGATTCTTGGTTCAGAAGTTTATCGGTAGATGGCGATCCTGATACATCCACGGATTTTATAAAATAATTTTACCGTGAACAACACAGCTTGCTTTCGTCAAATTTTTATAAAATTAGTTGTAAAATAAATTTTAAGAAACATTTTACTGGGAGCAACGGGCATTAGGGACAAGAATTCCCAAGGATTCATGCTCTTGGCCTGAAATTTGTTGCTTTGTTCGGAACAACGTTCGTTTGTGAACCAATGTTTTCAATTGTGAATATTAACAAAACAAGAACAGGGTCAAGTTTGTCTGATGCTTCCTTGGAAGCTACACTTCAGATTGCAACTGTCAAAACCATTGTTCCAACTATCGGGAAATGAATGACTTCAAAGCGATGCCAAAGATAAACAAAGAATCTTGAAAATTAGTGCAAAATCAGGAGCGCAATAAAAATATTATTTATGTCTGTACACAAAATTGACATTATTATTATTCGTTTTCAAAGCGGTACGCCGCCTGACCAGCGCTGATTTGCCCAGCCCCATTCACTAAACAACAACACGACTCTCGCCTCGCTATGCACTGTCACTACACGTTCCTCTCCTACAGCAAAGCACCGGACCTTTTGCCGGTGCCGGCCGGTGCTCGCGAAGCACCTGAGTTGGCGTGGCCTGTTTTAAATGATAGTAAAATACCACGTAAGGGTGAGCTTCTCCACGTTAGCTTATATTCTTGTAGTTTTTTAAACACAGCAGCGAGATTCACATGTGTCCGCCTCGGTGCGTAGTGGCTAGCCTATATAGCATTCTTGGTTGTCACCGCGGAGGCCCGAGTTCAATTCCAGGCTCTACCAAGAAATTTAATTCTGGACTGAGGGTTGGAACGGTGTACACTTTACCTCGTGAGGCAAAGCTAAGAAGAGGTGGATTCGATTCCTACCTCAGCCATCCTGGAACTAGTTTTCTGTGGTTTTCCACTTCCACTCCAGGCAAATGCTAGGATGGCACCTAAGTTAAGGCCACTTCCTATCCAAATCATACCTCAATTGCAAATACACACACTAGTAGAGTGCGCTCTATGGAAGTGAAACTTGGACTATTGGTGCAGCAGAAAAGAAGAGAATTGAAGCGTTTGAAATGTGGTGTTGCAGGAGAATGATGAAGGTCCGATGGGTAGATAGGGTTACAAACGAAGGGGTATTAAGACGAGTGGGAGAGGAGAGATGTTTCTGGCGACTGCTAATGAAGAGAAGAGATAAGTTGGTAGGACACAGACTAAGACACCCAGGAATAGCAAGCTTAATTATGGAAGGAAAGTTCGAGGACAAGAATTGTAGGGGTAGACCAAGGTTAGAATATGTTTAACAGATTGCCTCGGATGTAGGGTGTGGTAGCTAAGTAGAGATGAAACGATTAGCTCAGGACAGGGAGGAATGGAGGGCTGCATCAAACCTGTCAAAAGACTGAAGACTCAAACAACAACATCAACAACAGTAGAGACATCACAGTTACACAGGTTATTAGCCCCTAAAATAAGTAACAATAATAAAACATAACATTATAGAAAAAAAATTGCGAAAGTATATTTTCCAGGAGGAGGCGGCTGAAAGGATGAAAAATTAACAAAAATGCCAGACGTAGCTTTGAGGCGCACAGGATCACTCGGGTACGGCCCGGCATATTTCACCTCTGCCACGCGTACCAACCTGGCAACAGAAGTGAGCTGCCTCGCTCGATCCACAACTTGTTATTGTGATGGCTCTGAATGTCTCATCTTAAAACGAACGGTCGCAGTTTAGTTTTCTGGAATTCATAACATCATTATTCATTTATCAGTTGTATGAATTCATGATGAAAATGCTCGCCACGGTGGGTGAGTGGTGATCGTGTCGGATCACTAACCCCCAAGCTTGCAGGTTTGCTCCTGGCCGTGATTTTTGAAAGGCGGCAAAAATCGCGACATGCATGTCATACGATGTTGGCATGTTAAAGAACCCATTTGAATTCAGTAGGCCGTGTTCATAATGGAAAAATTAATCTCGGGATTTTCCGCCAACACAAAGTTCATCATTTCTCTACCGTATTTCTCTATAGCCCAGTCAATAGACGAACTTCACCCTACATCAGATGCGGTATCGCTTTTTATTTTTTGATGTTGTTTAGGACCGTTAGGTAGTTATTAATCCAAGTTTCCGTCACCCCCACCCCCTTGATTCGTCCGCCATCTTGGAAAAACTGTCAGAAATCGGCACTATTTTCGGTTTTTGGCCTCTAGCTCATTCCCAGTTCATTTGTTTGAAGATATGTATAAATAAGAATGTGTAGATTACTAAATTTTCAACAACTTTGATGTGAAAGTTTTTTTTGTAGGACCAAGTGTATTCCAGCTACGAGAAGGCGAAAAAGGGCGAAAATTGGCGATTCGGCAAATTTTTCACTTTCGTTCCACTTTCCATCGCAAAAACAGCAAAACGTTTATTTAATGAAAGTTGTAGATAATTTAATTTCCTTTGAAACTCATGTATCAAAACATAATTACGAGCAATGGGTAGGAGTGGGGGTAAATTTAAGAAAACTAGAGGAAATGCGTTTTTGTGATTCAGCCCTGGAGCGCTGTGTTGGTGAAAGTTTTTCGTTTTCATTATATTACAACCATTTTCTGAACACAGCAGTGCATCTAAATCATATTTAAACCATTTTTTGTATAAATATGAATAGATGGCAGAGAACAAATTCGTTACACATTCATTTAAAAAAGTGAGTGTGTAGCCTATATAGAAAATATAGATTACAATACAATGCGTTTTATATATTAATTATTTACATATTAATTATTAGGTAATAATGAACATACTAAAATAAAAACTTTAAAATAGATGGGGGTGGGGGCTTGTTACAGTAACCGGAGACGTTTCGCAAGGGGGGGTCGGGAGGGCTGACTCTTCGGCAGGGTCTTCATCGAATGGTATGGACGGGTCGTCGATGTTTTCCTCTTCCTCGTCAGCGGCTATCAAGGAACGGTTGTCGCAGGACTTTCCGCCGCAGCAGAATTTGCAGAATGTGGAGCAATGCAGACCGGCTTTTCTGCATCCACATGCTGCGGAACAGCCGGTGACACACCTGTATGATACCGTCTTCAGTAGGGTACGAGGAGCAGCATCTCTGGTGGTTGTTGTCGGAATCAAGCCCCTGCTTCCTCTTGTCCAGCCATAGATGATCGGGTCTTTCTTCCTGCTCATCCAGGTCATCACTTGGTGGTATACTCTCAAGGAGTGGTATCGCGCTGCATCGGAGGTTGGGGGCAGCTTTTCCAGGTACAAGTTTATCGTGGTGGCAACAAATTTTGTGTGTCGGAGGTCAGAAAGTGATTGGTCGATTTCCCCACCATAGAGGACGACCAATATTTGCTCTCCTGCTTTGGAGATGTCCTCTAATGTGGCTTCTAGGTCCATGAAGACATCACTTATCTCCAACAATAATGGATTCCTCCAGATCAGGGAACAAAATTTGGTTTTACCGGACTCATAAATGTTTGACGTTGTGTCACACCCGCTGATGGCGTGGATGAGCAGCAGGTTCTCGGCGAAGTCTTAGAAAAATGATGAGGGGGAGTACATGACGTCAGGTGAATTGCCTCTTCCTGTTTTTTTTTTAAGGTACACGCTGTTCATCGTATTTGCTGTCCCAGTGAGGATGACTAATAAATCGATGTCTTCCCCCACAATAATTACAGCGTCGTACGAAGAAGCCATCGATGTTGCAGTGGTCACAATGCGCACGTTAGCATCCTCCTCAGCTTGCTTGTTCATGATGTTGGACGCTTCAAGTGTTATTCTGAGGAGGGCAACAAATCATTTTTATTGCTCTCATTAGACAGAAATTTGTCTTGAGGAGTTGTGTTAACTGTGGCTTCATCAAATATCACATCTGCTGAGGCGTTCAGCTTGTGCCTTCTTGCTCTTTCAGCATTCTTGGTAGTCATCAGAAGATTCTCTGGGTACCCGTCGAAGATGACCATCACAACTGTCCCATAATGCTGGTGGATGTACTTGGTATAATCGGCACAAATTTGCCCAAAAGTCGAATTTCGATTCCACACAACTTTGTGGAGCAGATGCCACCATCGATGACAGTGAGGTGATTTGAGGGGAGCTCGAAATCTATGGGCAGGGGTGTGAACGCTGCATATAAAGCAAACTTTGTGCCCTTGCGCATGCCATCCTCGTTGAACAACGACATAGGGTACGGTGCAAGCTCATAAGAGAGGTATTCCTCAAGGTCATCCTGGGTTGTTTTTGCTGTGATAGAGTGTGAGTGGGTCCACAACAATCTTATTTTCCCCAACTTTCCAGATGTTCTTGTCAGCTGCTAAAGATATCACATTGTCCTTCTTTTGGAAGGACACTTCACCGAAGGTTGTTCCCACTATTCTTGCGAGTCCAGCCATACCGACTTGCTGGGCCTTGTAGCAGTTCACCTGCTCACTTCCAACTACACCAGAGCTGATGATCATAATTTCGTCTGCTTCAGGTAAAGGGGGGTGTTTTGAAAACCATTCGAGCAGCCGTTGCACATCTTGTTCGTCCCGCGTGATTCTGCTGGGCCTCAGCTCCACATGTTGTTCTGAAGACAATGCTGTAACTTCAGTGTACTGCTCCATTTGTTGAGCTATATCCTGAAGAGATGCCATTCAAGAGTCCACTTCAACAATGTAGGCTACTATCTGTCATTCCCCTTCCACTAGTCAAACCACCTCCAACTTTCATATCTTTCATGAGTTTCTGTTCAATTGTCATGCCAGTCCAAACGCCTGACTAAAATTTGTCTGACCTTCGGATTGTGAAATAACCTTCTTTTGAAAATTTATGTAACTCGGTAAGATTCATTCTGTCCTCCAAACAGGACAATTCTTGAAGGTACAAATGCGCACTTTTTGCAAAAGGCCAATGTCCAGCAGCATGAAAAAATGGTATCATCGTCTTGATAGTGTCCAAGTGGAGTTGAAAGTTGCCCATCCTCTCTGCTTGTATAAATTTCTTCACAAGAGTCACAATATTATAGTACTGAACCCAGAGCTGAGCTGTTGGACCTCTGCTTTACAATTAAGTGAGAGAAAAAGTTTTTGTCAATTATCTCAATTCTTACAAAAATGACTTAGCGACTTCTAACAATTACCGATTCAATTATATATGCGTGTGTGTTGAGTGTGTGAGTGTATGTGTGTGGTTACATTTATACCAAAAAAGGTTAAAATATTATTTAGATGCACTGCTGTGTCCAAAAAATGGTTGTAATATAATGAAAACGAAAAACTTTCACCAACACGGCGCTCCAGGGCTGAATCACAAAAAACGCATTTCCTCTAGTTTTCTTAATTTTACCCCCATTCCTACCCATTGCTCGTAATTGTTTTTTATACACTAGTTTCCAAGGAAATTAAATTCTCTACAACTTTTATTCAATAAGCTTTTGGCTGAGATCAAGTCTTCCGCCTGTTTTTGCGATGGAAAGTGGAGCGAAAGTGAAAAATTTGCCGAATCGCCAATTTTTGACCTTTTTCGCCTTCTCGTAGCTGGAATTCGCTTGGTCCTACAAAAAAAAAATTCCCCATCAACGGTGTTGGAAATTTAGTAATCTACATTTTCTTATTTAGTCATATCTTCAAACAAATGAACTGGGAATGAGCTAGAGGCCAAAAACCGCATCTGATGAAAGGTGAACCCCCTTTTTGAGCCTCTATTGACTGGACTACTACTAGAAAGCGCTATAATGTCACGGAGTTAGATATCCAACCTCCTTGACTTGCATAGTGCTTCCAGGAACAACACAATTCGACATGCAAGCTTCCCTCTAGGTGTCAAATAACAAAGCTTGCACCCGGCACCCGAGGCTATACGATATTATTATTATTATTATTATGAAAATCGATAAATGTAAAACAGAAAAATGGAACGCAGCCGGAAGAAATACGAAACCCCCATGGAAGTCAAATTGGCACGTGAAAAGCTAAAGGAAGTAGGACACTAATTTCTGTTAATTAGCAAGCAAAATAACCAGTGATGGACAAAGCAAAGACGATATAAAACGTAGATTGGCTCAGGCAAGGAAAACATTTCTACGGAAAAGGAATATGTTAACATCAAATATACATAGATTTAGGTATTAGGAAGTCATCTTTGAAAGCCTTTGCCTGGAAAGTAGTGCTCGATGGAAGTGAAACTTAGACTGTTGACGTAGAAGAAAAAAGGAGAATAGAAGCATTTGAAATGTGGTGTTACAGAAGAATGATGAAGATCAGATGGGTAGATAGAGTATCAAATAAAGACGTATTAAGACGAGTGGGAGAGGAGAGAAGTTTCCGGTGACTGCTAATGAAGATAGGAGATAGGTTGGTAGGACACATGGTCTACTAAGGCACCCAGGAATATCAAACTGAGTTAGGGAATGAAGGATCGAGGATAAGAACTGTAGGGGTAGAGCGAGATTAGAATATGTTAAACAGATTGCCTCGGATGTAGGATGTGGGAGCTACTGTATATAGAGAAGAACCGATTAGCTCAGGACAGGGAGGTATGGACGGCTGCATCAAACCAGTCAAAAGACTCTAGACTCAAACAACAACAATATTTCCCTTCTCCTTGTTCAATCAAGTTGGTTAGGATTTTTCTTGGTTGGTTCCCTAGTTTAGGGGCTGCGACAACGCGGTGCACTTTGGGTGTGTGTAGAATCTGTCTGATAACCGGTGTTAATTTTGATGACTGTATTAGTGCGTGTTATCTGTTTTAATTCAAGTAAGGACTGCAGACTATAATTTGAAGTAGTTCCTAATTTTGATACCAAAATACTACCGTCCACGACACCTAGCTTCCGGACTTGACTACTAGATGCCATCGCAGTCATCACCTGCCGGCGAACGTTGGAACTAATATAGCGTTATCAATTCTAATCTACAAATTTTGGTTTCACACAGTTGTAGTTAGTGGATGGTTCCTTTTGATGCCATAATTCTATGACATGGGACCACCGCGCCGGCTATACTTACCCTCCGAAGGAAGGCATGCTGAGGGATTTCTAACGCTCTTTTAAATAATCCGACGACTTCGGCCGGGTTTGAGCCTGCGACCTTGGGTTAGAAGCTCAGCTTGCTACCAACTACGCCACCGAAGCCGCCTGGATTTTCCTTAATGTCGCTATTAATGCATCCTCGCTTTTAGGTAGATTTCATTAGAAAGCTAACTATTGCAATGGGTACCATGTTTCGACTTCCGGAAAATTTCGACATATCTTCGCGTTTCACATCCCCCAGAACCCAAAACCACCGTCAGTTCAAAAGTTTATATATAATTTATGTATATATATATATATCAGTTTCTTGTGAACACGATAACTGCCGTAATTTTGCACCAATCACTTTGAATTTTTTACATAATAAGTATCCCATTAAATTCTCGGTCGAGTTCGTTAATGGGCAAAATCGGTCAAAGGGGGTGAAAATGGGGGACTTTTTTCGAAAAAGTGAAATATCACAATAACTCTCTTAATACATGAAATATCGAATCCATTCAAAGTTCATAATATGTGTCGGATAAGTGTCAAAAATTTATGTCAAATAAGTTTTTTGATAGCACCAACCATTGACCCAAGGGGTGGAAAAAAGTGGGTTTTTCGGGAAAAATTAATCATATCTCTCTTAATAGGCACAATATCAAAACCGTACAAAATAGAAAATATTCCCCTAATAATTACCTAAAACTTTTGTCTGAAAGAAATTTTGATATGACCCACCATTACGCCAAGGGATGAGAAAAACGATTTCGGAATTAAAGAAAATGCCAAGTGCCATCAGAGGTTACCATGACAACGCTTCTAAATTGATCAGGGATGAGCTATCAGAGGTTGCCAAGACAACGCCATTGACGAGATCACATTCATTTTTAGCCTACTTTTCACACTTTGCAAAAATGAGGAAAAAGTAGACTTATGAGATCGATCCGGGAAAATGTGTCTGTCTGTCTGTCCTTCTGTCTGTCTGGCTCTGTGTGTGTGTGTGTGTAAACCCCCCCCCCCTTATCAACTCCTAACGGCTGCAGCAATCGAAACCAAATTTAGTATGAGTAAAGATGAATACCGGAATATCTCAAGCCCATATTTGAAAAAGATGTCAGTGCTACCAACTGCTAAAAAAACGCATTAGAAATTTGAGCTCCATGTTGGATATCATGGAAGGCATACATGGGAGCAATTCCAAAATTGGCACACATGTAGATAATACTATTTCAGTTTAATTTCCAGGAGACCATACATGACAGTGTTGCCAAAATAATTTTAAGCCTTTTGATAGGTCCAATTTTTAAATGCACATAACTTCTACACTATCAATTGGATTTCAACCAAATTATGTATGTAATATAAGCACATAAGCAGGTATGACTGAGCGTAGACTATTATTAAGAGCCACCAGGGCTGCCAACTGTTAATAATTGTTCTCTCTACTCTTTATCCAAATACCAATATATCAGAAAGTATGCAAGCCGACAGCTTTAAACTATGCACGCGTATAGTACCTGACATTTTACATTAATTTGGAGTATCTTATATACGTCAGTTCTACCAACATGATTCTAAGCCTGCTGATAGGACCAATTTTTAAATACTTGTAACTTCTATACTGTCAGTTGGATTTCAACCAAATTTCATATGTGCTATGTGTAATATAACAGATATGACTATAAGTATTCTTATGAGCAATTAGGACTGCCAACTGTTAATAAATGGTGTCTATATTTTTTTACCCTAATATCAATATATCAGAAAGTATGCAAACCAACAGGTCTATACTTTGCATACGTATAGCACCTGACATTCTAGATTAATTTGGAGTAATTAATATAAGTCAGTGATGCCAACATGATTCTATGCCTGATGATAGCTCCAATTTTAAAATACATATAACTTCTATACTAAAAAGTGGATTTCATCCAAAATTGGCACAAAAATATATCAAAATATTTCCGATTATTTCTGACCAGCATACGCATGACATTGTTGCCAACGTGCTTTTACGTGTGCTGATAGATCCAATGTATAACTCCATGTAACATCCTTTGGACTTCAACCACATTTTGTATTCTGTACCTTAAGAGATGGAATTAAGAATATATTCAGTCACCAGGGCTGCCAACTGTATTGCTGTATTAGGCTACATTATGCCTAGTATACAGTATTTCGAACTAATTAAGACATTCCGATATTACCAACTTAATTTCGTCATTATTCTAGATAGGTTCATATACTGTAGATTAATCATTGGCATGAATCTTAATTTTAAGGAAAGTAGGCTCTTTAGTTCTGCACGGAACTTCTTGTTCCATCTGACTATGTGGGATGCGGCTAACTGGTAGCATGCTGAACTTCTATGCCCAAGGTCGCTGGTTCAAAACCGGCCAAAGTCGTCGGATTTTCTAAGTATTAAAATGATGAGTTCTGTGACTGCAGCATTTTACAAGACCCAGAACACCTGCTGATCTGCCCCTTGATGGAGGACATATGTTCAAAAGACGATCTTTTGGCTGCAAATGCTAATGCTATAACTGTTGCTACTTACTGGCAAAATCTAATTTGATTTCGACACGGAAAATAAGAGCGCTAAAAATCCCTCAGCATGCTTTCCTTCGGAGGGGAAGTTCCAACGTACATTCCAAGTTGCTGGTTGCGGTGGAATCTAGCAGCCAAGTTCACAGTAGGTGTCGTTGACGGTAGTATTTGGTACAAAATTAGGTACTACTACTTAAAATTGACCTTCTGCAGACCTTAACTGAATTAGAGACTAATACAGTCATCACAATTAACACCGTTTATCAGACAGACTATACACACACCCAATGTACACGGGGTTACATGACCACGTTGTCGCAGCCCCTAAACTGAGGAACCAACCAACATCTCTGCGGGAGATAAAATTTTGCGCGAAGAAGTAACAGACTGTTAGATAGTTACACATCAGTTCCAAACCTTGCATAAGGACATTGTGATCAAAAGTATTAAAATGAACCCCAAATATGACAAGAAAGTTACCATCCCCATAAGACAATAAAATGTTAAAAATATGCATAGAAAGACGAAAAAAAGGTTAATTAACCTCCAATTGTAAAATACATTCTCGCAATAAATGAGGTCTGATCCACCTACGAAAACCTGCATATTTCGCCTATTTTAGCCTATCCTCTAGTCTGCCTGGTGAAATCTACCTCCGCCTTCCGGCGTGCCGAGAGGACTTTTTATATTTAATTTATCATGTTACAACAAAGGCTATAATAAGAATAAAAATTATAAGTTCTTAACGAACAAGCGAAACCAAACACAACCAGTTTCCTAGTCATAGTGCCCATTATTGCTGTATTAGTAGGGCAAGTTTCTCTAAACAAGGTTCACAAAAACTTCACTTGTTCTGTAGTTCTAACATTCCATTGGTCGAGCCTCCCTTGTTGAGTCTCATTTCGCGTCACTTCTGGTTTTATACCTATTTCTTGATTTGTTATTGCTTCATAATCTCCACAACAAAGTCCCCGGGTAATGTCGAGAACCACTGGATGGATTTTGATGCGATTTTCACCATTCTGTAAAAGATTTCTCGCGGAAGGTTTCTGTAGAAAAAGATTCATTTATGCCCGAAGGAAGCCGAGCAGTAACGATTTCAGTGAATCGAGCCGAAGAAAAACCTGCTGTCCGTGCGCCTTTTAAGCTTACGTTGGGTTAACAAATCTACAGTATATATGCTATGAGTGTAGGAATTTTTTAGCATGGAAAGTTGTACGAAAACGTCCACGACAGCATATCACTAATACATCGCCCACTATAAGTTTTTTTTTACGTTTTTACTTCTGCCAATAACATCCATTTAAATTAAATTAAATTAAATTTAAATTACTAGCATCGGAGTGAGTTCACGAGCTAGCGAGTGAGTCTATCACCCCAGCTTCGGCCAGCATCAAACTGTCAAGTCGTGTCGAGGTAAGACTTCAGAGAAGAGTAGCCTATATGTGTTTGGAGTTTTGCTGTTCACCTCAGCTTTTATGAATTGTGTCTGGAACCTACCGTCCGTGCGAACCCTAACTTGTATGTTTCACAAAACTCAAGCTCCTAAACCAGAGGAAGTTAGAAGGTGTGGTTTGTAACAAAATCTTACAAATCGTCTCAATTGTACAGGAAAAAATTTGCATGTCTTAAATAGCCAACGGAAAAATATTTGTTTGTTTATAAAGTGCGTTCATTCAAATAAACAAGACGATAGCCCCTGCCAGAACTGTGCTGCGCCGATCCCGCATAACAGTTAAGGTGGACGGGTTGTATATACACAAGGGGCATACAAGTAACCGATCGTAACAAATGAGCATTCCAAAGAAAGTCAATTACACGAAACAGTGATAAATTGCACACTCATTTAACAAATATCAACGATCTCTCTCTATATAAAAATGAATGTCTGTTTTTTCTGAATTTCCACGGAAGTTTGCGATATTTGCGGGTTTCAGACTGTTTTATGACGGATGCGAGGAAAAATATTTTTTTTGTCTGTCTGTGGACAATTTTTTGTGTCCTTATAACTCGAGAATGGCTGGATGCATCAACGTAAAATTTGATACAGATCAGATACTAATCATTGATGTAACTCTTCTCCGTACCTCTCATAACAGGGGGCCTACCCCAGTAAAATACATGCTGAAATAAGCGTAGAAGGGTGAGACAAAGCTCATTTTCAGCCCCTCAATGTGAGAAACGAAACTCGGGGGCCGTAAAAGGACCCCGAAAACCACATTTTAAGGCCATAAAACCAACAGTTTTTGAGATATTCAGAAAAAACTAATTTCACTTAATAAATTAATGAAGGAATGCATGCCGGTAACAATGGCAACAGAATCTCAGAGGTCCATCTATTTCTGTAAGACGCAATGCAATTTCATTTATTACATTACTGTGAAGGCTTGCAAACGGCAATAAGGTTATAACGGATCCAAATTAAGCTGAAATATTCATCAATAGGCTACATATAATGCGCTTAAGGGGTCAAGGGTTCTCTAGAATTTTTTAACGCGATTTACAAGTTCGGGTATGGTACGGAAGGTCTATTATATCCCTATCCCTATAATGTAATATTATTATTATTATTGCTATTATTATCATCATTATTATGGCGTACAACGACGAGACAAAGCTCATTTTCAAACCCTTGGTGACAGAAACAAAACTCGGGGCCCCTCAAGAGCCGTAAAGGGTCCCCGAAAACTATATTTTAAGGCTCTAAACCCAACTGTTTCTTAGATATTCCCAGAAAACTAATTTAATATAATAAACTAATGAAGGAATGCAAGCCACTAACCATAACAACAGTATCTCAAGAGGTGGCATCCAACTTTCCATCTATTTCTGGAATAAGTAATGACACTTCATTTATAACATTTCTGTGAAAGGTTGCAAATGGCTATCACGGAACCAACTAAAACTGTAAAATTCATCAATGCGCTTAAGGGGTTCATGGAGTACCATAGATTTTTTCACACGACTTATACGTGCGATATGTCGTACAGAAGGTCTATTATATCTCCAAACAGCAACATTATTTTCAAAAATTCCTGATTTGAAATAGTAGACTGTTTTTTGCTGTTTTTAGGAATTTGGGCCATCGGAGGCTAAAAAAACTGAATTTTGATGCACCACAAGCCTTTTTCATACTAATATATAACAAGATGTTCAGTAAAGATCATATAGCCTACTTTCTCCTAAATGCATGGGTATTGTTATAACTCTTTGTCCTTTTCAAGGAGTATAATTGATTGTTGGTTGTAGTAGCTTGTTAAAATACAACGTGCTATACGGATATTAAACATGAATATGAGGTGCCCTTTGCTAGTGCTAGCTCTGTAAAAAATTTCATTCATTTCGGTTTCACCGTGTTTGAATTGATAAGGGGAATGGATTATCACACATACATGGCCGCCATTTGCAAACTATTGGGCTGATGACCTTGTAGTCAGTCATAAGAAGCTTTCCACAAAAAGGCATGTTGTTGCAAAATCTGGTAGAGATCAAATTATTGGGATGGTCGTAATTTGATTTAAGCTTTTAAAATTTGGGTAGCCGTCATTGCGTTTCCGTCATGATGGCGGCGATATAAAATATGACACTGAGGTGCCTTTAGCTAGTGCTACCTCTGTACCAAATTTCGTTCAATTCGGTTTCGCCGTGACTGAATTGATAGGGGGAATCGATTTGCACACATACTTGGCCACCATCTGCAAACTATTGGGCTGATGATCTTGCAGTTCGGTCAGAATATGCTTCCCTCATAAAGATATGTTGTTGCAAAATTTGGTAGAGACTAGATTATTAGGTTGGTCGTAATTACATTTTAGCTTTTAACATTTGGGTGGTCGCGATTACGTTTCCGTCCAGATGACGGTGCTAGAAAACATGACACTGAGGTGCCCTTTGCTGTGCTACCTCTGTACCAAATTTCGTTCCATACGGTTTCACCGTGTTCGAATTAATAGGGAGAATCGATTTTGACACAAAGATGGCCGCCATCCGCAAAATATTAGGCTAATGACCTATTAGTTTGGTCAAAGGATGCTCCCTCCATAAAGGTATGTTGATGCAAAATTTGGTAGAGATCGGATGATTAGGTTATTCGTAATTTGATTTAAGCTTTGAATATTTGTGTGGCCGCCATTACGTTGCCGTCAAGACGGCGGCAATATAAAACATGACACTGAGGTGCCCATTGCTAGTGCTACCTCTGTACCAAATTTCGTTCCATTCGGTTTCACCGTGTTCGAATTAAAAGGGGGAATCGATTTTGACACAAAGATGGCCGCCATCCGCAAAATATTAGGCTAATGACCTATTAGTTTGGTCAAAGGATGCTCCCTCCATAAAGGTATGTTGATGCAAAATTTGGTAGAGATCGGATGATCAGGTTATTCGTAATTTGATTTAAGCTTTGAACATTTGCGTGGCTGCCATTACGTTGCCGTCAAGATGGCGGCAATATAAAACATGACACTGAGGTGCCCTTTGCTAGTGCTACCTCTGTACCAAATTTCGTTCCATTCGGTTTCACCGTGTTTGAATTAATTGGGGGAATCGATTTTGACACAAAGATGACCGCCATCCGTAAACTATTACGCTAATGTCCAATTAATTTGGTCAAAGGATGCTTCCTCCATAGAGGTATGTTGTTGCAAAATTTGGTAGGGAAGGGATGATTAGGTTGTCGTAATTTGATTTAAGCTTTGAAAATTTGTGTGGCCGCCATTACGTTTCTGTCAAGATGGCGGCGATAGAAAACATGACCTTGAGGTGCCCTTTGCTATTGCTACATCTGTACCAAATTTCGTTCCATTCGGTTTCACCGTGTTTGAATTAATAGGGGGAATCGATTTTGACACAAAGATGGCCGCCATCCGCAAACTATTAGGCTAATGACCAATTAATTTGGCCAAAGGATGCTTCCTCCATAGAGGTATGTTGTTGCAAAATTTGGTAGAGACTAGATTAATAGGTTGGTCGTAAATACATTTTAGCTTTTAACATTTGGGTGGTCGCGATTACGTTTCCGTCAAGATGGCGGTGCTAGAAAACATGACACTGAGGTGCCCTTTGCTCTGCTACCTCTGTACCATATTTCGTTCCATACGGTTTCACCGTGTTCGAATTAATAGGGGGAATCGATTTTGACACAAAGATGGCCGCCATCCGCAAAATATTAGGCTAATGACCTACTAGTTTGGTCAAAGGATGCTCCCTCCATAAAGGTATGTTGATGCAAAATTTGGTAGAGATCGGATGATTAGGTTATTCGTAATTTGATTTAAGCTTTGAACATTTGTGTGGCCGCCATTACTTTGCCGTCAAGACGGCGGCAATATAAAACATGACACTGAGGTGCCCTTTACTAGTGCTACCTCTGTACCAAATTTCGTTCCATTCGGTTTCACCGTGTTCGAATTAATAGGGGGAATCGATTTTGACACAATGATGGCCGCCATCCGCAAAATATTAGGCTAAATATCTATCAGTTTGGTCAAAGGACGCTCCCTCCATAAAGGTATGTTGATGCAAAATTTGGTAGAGATCGGATGATTAGGTTATTCGTAATTTGATTTAAGCTTTGAACATTTGTGTGGCCGCCATTACGTTGCCGTCAAGACGGCGGCAATATAAAACATGACACTGAGGTGCCCTTTACTAGTGCTACCTCTGTACCAAATTTCGTTCCATTCGGTTTCACCGTGTTTGAATTAATAGGGGGAATCGATTTTGACACAAAGATGGCCGCCATCCGCAAACTATTAGGCTAATGACCAATTAATTTGGCCAAAGGATGCTTCCTCCATAGAGGTATGTTGTTGCAAAATTTGGTAGAGACTAGATTAATAGGTTGGTCGTAAATACATTTTAGCTTTTAACATTTGGGTGGTCGCGATTACGTTTCCGTCAAGATGGCGGTGCTAGAAAACATGACACTGAGGTGCCCTTTGCTGAGCTACCTCTGTACCAAATTTCGCTCCATACGGTTTCACCGTGTTCGAATTAATAGGGGGAATCGATTTTGACACAAAGATGGCCGCCATCCGCAAAATATTAGGCTAATGACCTACTAGTTTGGTCAAAGGATGCTCCCTCCATAAAGGTATGTTGATGCAAAATTTGGTAGAGATCGGATGATTAGGTTATTCGTAATTTGATTTAAGCTTTGAACATTTGTGTGGCCGCCATTACGTTGCCGTCAAGACGGCGGCAATATAAAACATGACACTGAGGTGCCCTTTACTAGTGCTACCTCTGTACCAAATTTCGTTCCATTCGGTTTCACCGTGTTTGAATTAATAGGGGGAATCGATTTTGACACAAAGATGGCCGCCATCCGCAAACTATTAGGCTAATGACCAATTAATTTGGCCAAAGGATGCTTCCTCCATAGAGGTATGTTGTTGCAAAATTTGGTAGAGACTAGATTAATAGGTTGGTCGTAAATACATTTTAGCTTTTAACATTTGGGTGGTCGCGATTACGTTTCCGTCAAGATGGCGGTGCTAGAAAACATGACACTGAGGTGCCCTTTGCTGTGCTACCTCTGTACCAAATTTCGTTCCATTCGGTTTCACCGTGTTTGAATTAATTGGGGGGAATCGATTTTGACACAAATATGGTTGCCATCCGCAAACTATTAGGCCAATGACCAATTAATTTGGTCAAAGGATGCTTCCCCCATAGAGGTATGTTGATGCAAAATTTGGTAGAGATCGGATGATTAGGTTATTCGTAATTTGATTTAAGCTTTGAACATTTGTGTGGCCGCCATTACGTTGCCGTCAAGATGGCGGCAATATAAAACATGACACTGAGGTGCCCTTTGCTAGTGCAACCTCTGTACCAAATTTCGTTCCATTCGGTTTCACAGTGTTGAATTAATAGGGGGAATCAATTTTGACACAAAGATGGCCGCCATCCGCAAACTATTAGGCTGATGACCTATTAGTTTGGTCAAAGGATGCTCCCCCCATAAAGGTATGTTGTTGCAAAATTTGGTAGAGATCGGATGATTAGGTTGGTCGTATTTTGATTTAAGCTTTGAACATTTGTGTGGCCGCCATTACGTTTCCGTCAAGATGGCGGCGATATAAAACATGACACTGAGGTGTCCTTTGCTAGTGCTACCTTTGTACCAAATTTCGTTCAATTCGCGTTCACCGTATTCGAATTGATAGGGGGGGACAGACATTCAGAGAACACACACACACACAGACTCACACACACACATACACACACACAGACAGACACACTTTTTTCGCCCTGTGTTGATCTCATAAGTGTACTTTCATTTTTTGCAAAAATCGAAAGTAGGCTAAAAATGAGATGGTGTGTGTCTGTCTTTCTGTCTATCTGTCTGTCTGTCTGTGTGTTACTCAATAACGCAAGAACCACTGGTCCGATTTAAATGAAATTTTGCATGTATGTAGCTGGTTTACCATGTTTACATATAGGATACTTTTAATTTCGATATTTTGCACTATTAAAAATGGCGACCATTTTAGTGACGTCACTACACCCTTTGGTTTCAAAATTTCATATTTCCATATCAAATAAAAAGAGAACGCTAAGAAATAGCAAACTTTTGATGGCACATACGAGTTTCAAAATTTAATTTCCTATCCGAAAGGTCCCTATCACGTTTAGTGTATCTCCAACGGTTAGCGAGTAAAACCCACATATGTGACGTCACTACACCCTTTGGTTTCAAAATTTCAAATTTCCATTTCAAATAAAAGGAGGACGCTAAGAAATATCAAACTTTTGATGCATACACGAGATTTAGCATTTAATTTGCTATCCAAAAGGTCCTTATCACTTTTCGTGTATCTCCAACGGTTAGCGAGTAAAACCTAAATTTGTGCAATAAAACACGGTCAACACCGAGCGGTGCAGTATATCTCTACATACATAAAAATTAAAGTTTGTATGTTTTTTCCGCAATTTCTACGGAAATTTGAGTTATTTCCGGGTTTCAGAATGTTTTATTATGGATGCGCGCGAAAACAATTTTTTTGGTCTGTCTGTCTGTTTGTTTGTTTGTCTGTGAACAAATTTGTTCCCTTATAACTCAAGAACGGCTGGGTGTATCAACGTAAAATTTGGTACAGATATCCATCAGAGGTATGACACTAATCATTGATGTAACCCTTCTCCGTACCTCTCATAAAAGAGGGCCTACCCCCTTAAAATACATGCTGAAATAGGAGTAGAAGGACGAGACAAAGATCATTTTCAGCCCCTCAATGTGAGAGGCAAAACTCGGGGGCCCCAAAGTGTCCCCGAAGTCCACATTTTAAGGCCCTAAATGCAACCATTTTTGAGATATTCCCAGAAAACTAATTTTATTTAATAAACTAATGAACGAATACAAGCCAGAAACCATGGCAACAGATTCTCAGAGGTCCATCTCCTCTGGGGCAATGATTAAATGAATGACAGATGAAATGAAATGATGGTGGAGAGTGTTGCTGGAATGAAATTTTGACAGGGAAAACCGGAGTACCCGGCGAAAAACCTGTCTGGGTGCGTTTTGTCCAGCACAGATCTCACATGGAGTGACCGGGATTTGAAAAGACGCAATGCAATTCCATTAATTACATTGGTGTGAAAGTTTGCAAACGGCTAGAAGGTTATCAAGGAACCAAATTAAGCTGTAAAATTCATCAATACGTATAATGCGCTTAAGGGAGTCAAAGGGTACACTAGAATTTTTTCACGCGATTTACACCTGCGGGTGTGGTACGGCAGGTCTATTATATTCCTATCCCTATATTATATTATTATTATTATATTATGGCGTACAACGAGGAGACAAAGCCCCTCGGTGCCAGAAACAAAACTTGGGGGCCTCGAAAACTATATTATAAGGCTCTAAAACCAACAGTATCTGAAATATTCCCAGAAAACTAATTTAATTTAACAAACTAATGAAGGAATGGAAATCGGTAACCATGACATTATCTCAAGGGGTGGCATCCAGCATTCCATCTATTTCTGTAAGAAGCAATGTCACTCCATTTATACCTTGCCACGGTGGGTGAGTGGATAGCGTGTCGGTTTACTAACCCCAAGATTGCAGGTTCACTCCTGGCTGTGGTACAGGCCGGACGTTTGTTTTAGACGAGTGAAAAATCTTAATGGAAGCCTGGAGGAGAGTTACTACAGTACCTGTGTTGTTATCAGCTGCCCCAAGCGCTCCGATGATTGATAAAGCTGTTTCACACTATTGCTGAAGTATAGTCACTGGCAAATATAATGACGTTCTGTTCGTAACTACGTAACGTGTACTTCCGTGTCACACAATACTTCGACGTGGACTGTACTGTCTGCTCAAGTCTGCAATTCCATTACATCAGATCGGTGGTGACAAATGTGAAGTGGTAGGGTGAGAGAGTGACTGTGTACAGGCTCACCCGCAGGCTTGAAGGTCAAGGGCAATCGTCTAAAACAAACGTCCGGCCTGTACGTGATTTTTGAAAGGCGGCAAAAATACGACTCGCATGTCATACGATGTTGGCATGTCGAAGAACCCATTTGAATTCATTAGGCCGTGTTCTTAATGGCAAAATTAACCTCAGGAGTTTCCGCCAACAAAGTTCCTCATTTCTCTACTAGAAAGCGCTATAGTGTTCAGGGAGCTTAGATATCTACCCTCCTTGACTTTCATAGTGATTCAAGGAACAACGAAATTTCGACATGCAAGCTACCCTCTGGGTGTCAAATTACGAAGCTTGCACCCGGCACCCGAGGCCATACGATATTATTATTAGGCTACTCCATTTATTACATGTCTGTGAAAGTTTGCAAATGGCTATAAGGTTATCACGGAACCAACGTAGACTGTATAATTCGTCAATGCAATTAAGGGGGTCAAGGGGTAGCCTAGAATTTTTTCATGCAATTTCACGTGCGACATATAGTACAGAAAGTCTTTTATATCTACAAACAGCAACATTATTTTCAAAAATTCCTGAATTGAATCAGCATTTTTTTTGCGGTTTTTAGGAATTTGGGCCATTTGAGGCTAAAGAACCTGAATTTTCATGCACCACAAGCCTTTATAATTTATGAAAGAGGTCTTCCTGTGTATGGGGACCTAACACAACCTAGAGGGTAATTTTTTATGTGAGGTGTATTGCGTTTCGTCTACAAGGCTTTCAAAACTATTTCGGCGGCTTCGGTGGCGTAGTTGGTAGCATGCTGAGCTTCTATGCCCAAGATAGCGGGTTCAAACCCGGCCGAAGCCGTCGGATTTTTTAAGAGCGTTAAAAATCCCTCAGTATGCCTTCCTTCGGAGGGGAAGTAAAGCCGGCGGTCCCATGTCATAGATTTATGGCATGTTAAAGATCTTTCCACTAATTACACCTGTGTGAAACTAAATTGGATAGGTTAAGAATGTAAACAACGCTCTTAGGTTGCTACGTTCGTTGCCAAGAGCCGACTGCGGTGGCGTCTAGTAGCTAGTTCTGAACTAGGCCTAGTAGTCGTTGACGGTGGCGTTTGGTGGCAAAAGTAGGAACTATTTGAAAATTCAAAGTTGCAGTCTCTACTTGAATTAAAAAACAGATACACACACTAATACAGTCATCACAATTAACACCGGTTATCAGACAGATTCTACACACACCCAAAGTACACGGGGCTACATGACCGCGTTGTCGCAGCCCCTAAACTAAGGAACCAACCAACCAACCAAAACTATTTCACGTCAGAAAGTACACGTTAGGTGAATTTAGTTTGAGAGCACATTTTAACTAATCTTTTTTTTTTGTCGACATACGGGTTCATCGTAAGGATGATTTTGTTTGATACGTATGGTAGATATACCCATATTTGGATATCTGGGTGATATGTTGTAGACAATAGAATTGTCTGTCTGTCTTTCTGTGTATCTTTATGTACGCCTATAAATCGTGTTCGGATGCTTGGTGCATCGTAAAATTAGGTATGGTAAACATGAGTCAATACACCAATCATTTATAAAACTCCTCACCGTACTTTTCATACAGTAGAAGGGTGGATATAGGGAAAAAATTCTCAAAATACATGCTAAAATAGGCGAAATATAAAAATTATCCTAGAAGGACGATCAAAGCATATGTTGCGCTTCTCATTGTGAGACACAAAATTCGCGAGTCTATAAGGGGTCTCCGAAAACCACATTTTAAGTCCCTTAAATTAACAGTGTGTGTGATATTCGCAGAAAACTAACTTCGTTCTGATAAACTTATGAAGGAATGACAAACCGCTAACCATTGCAACAGTAGCTCAATTGATAATGTCTGGTGTTAATATGTAACACCGTGCGAAGAACGGGTACTTCTGCTAGTAATTTATAAAAGGGGTCTTCCTGTAGTTGGGCACTTGACAAAACGGTTAGAGTCAGTTCGTATGTGACGTGTATTGCGACTCGTCTACGAGGTTTTCAATTTTATTTTCACGCCAGGAAGAACACGTTGGGTAAATTTAGTTTGAGAGCACATTTTAACTAATCATTTTTCTTTGCCAACAAACAGGTTCCAAGCCCCTAAACATTGCAACAGTAGCTCAATTGATAACATATGGTTATTAATACCGAAGACCGTTCGAAGAATGGGTACTTCTGCTAGTGTGTTGATAAAAATGTATTAAAGACCAGGCATACCAAATGACAAAGAATATCTATAACAAAAATATATGAGTATAGGGGCCAAGTTCCGACACTATACCATAGTTGTAAAACCTGAGGGATTATATGCGTCCGAAACTTTGACCATGAATAGTAAAGGTCAATCTGACCAACTGGAAAATAGAGAGCGCAGGATATTAAAAATAAAACCTAGGTAATATATAGGTTGATGGAGAGTGGCGAATTAGAGAAAATGAAAACTTGTATAAAAATAGACCCTATCACTGCTTCAATTAATAAGAGACGGCTACTGTTTTATGGTCACTTCTTGAGGATGGCTAATGATCGATTAACGAAAAGAATATGGAGTTTCATTAAGTCTAAGGAAACAAGGCCAAGATGGTTCGAGGAATGCGAAAAACTATCTCAGGCATATTGGTATTGCAGACCGATACATTCCTCACAGGAACAAATTTAGAAGATTGGTGAACAACTACCAAGGATGTAAAATGGTATCAACTTCCGGAAGACGGAGAGGACCTTTGTCCGAAGAACATAAACAGGCACTCGTCGCTGGGGTCAGAAGATACTGGCAGGAAGTCAAAGTCGGAACAAGAACAAGACTTAGACACTAAAATGAAGTTGGTTGTTACCACGCAGTCCATATAGGCTCTAATCGATGTGTAAAATAAAAAGAAATAAGGATAAGAAGGCGATAGCCATCAGGACAACTAACAGGTTCAAACGCGCTCTTTGAATGAGGATAACGATGAAGAAGAACATTAAACGATAATAATAATAACTAGTGGACTCGTGAGAGAAATCTCGCAATGTCGCTGTACATTAAAACAGTTAGGCTCGATGCGACATCGTTCTGGCAGACGCTACTCAAGTGTCTAATGTAAGATATTCCACTTCCCTCGTTTAAAAAATAAATATATCTATATATATAAAGCTCAATGTTTGTCTGTTTGTCTGTTATTTATACAAATCTACACCGTTTCACCGATCTGAACCAAAATTTGTATAGTTACCCTTTGGATCCGACGAGTAACACTGCCCACTTTAAAATTTCGGACAGACCACTCCATTCACTGCATTTAGGCCCTTTGTAAAAAATTTACACCATTTCACCGATCTGAACCAAAATTTGTATACTTACCCTTTGGAACCCTGCGGGTAACCCCATCAACATTAAATTTCGGACAGACCACTCCATTCCCTGCATTTAGGCCCTTTGTCAAAAATCTGCATCGCTTCGTCGATCTGAACCAAAATGTGTATTCTTACACTTTAGAACCCGACGAGTAACACTGTCTACTTTAAATTTCGAACAGAACACACCATTCCCTGCATTTAGGCCCTCTGGCACAAATCTACACCGTTTCACCCATCTGAACCATATTTTACATACTTACCCTTTGGAACCCGACGAGTAACACTGTCTGCTTGAAATTTCGGACAGACCAGTCCATTCCCTGCATTTAGGCCTTTTGATAAAAATCTACACCGTTTCAGCGATCTGAACCAAATTGTGCATACTTACCCATTGGAACCCAACGAATAACACTCACTACTTGAAATTTCGGACAGACCACTCCATTCCCTGCATTTAGGCCCTTTGGCACAAATCTACACAGTTTCATCGATCTGAACAAAAATGTGTATACCTACCCCTTGGAACCCTCCGGGTAACACTGTCCACTTTAAATTTCGGACAGACCACTCCATTCCCTGCATTTAGGCCCTTTTGCATAAATCTACACCGTTTCACCGATCTGAACCAAAATTTGTATACTTACCCTTTGGTACCCTGCGAGTAACACTGTCCACTTGAAGTTTCGGACAGACCACGCCATTCCCTGCATTTAGGCCCTTTTGCATAAATCTACACCGTTTCACCGATCTGAACCAAAATTTGTATACTTACCGTTTGGAACCCTGCGAGTAACACTGTCCACTTGACATTTCGGACAGACCACCCCATTCCCTGAATTTAGGTCCTTTGGTCCAAATCTACACCGTTTCACCGATCAGAACCAAAATTCGTATTCTTACCCTTTGGTACCCTGCGAGTAACACTGTCTGCTTGAAATTGCGGACAGACCACTCCATTCCCTGCATTTAGGTCCTTTGTCCCAAATCTACACCGTTTCACCGATCTCAACCAAAATTGGTATATTTACCCTTTGGAACACTGTGACTAACACTGACTGCTTGAAATTGCGGAGAGGCCACTCCATCCCCTGCATTTAGGCCGTTTGGCACAAATCTACACCGTTTCACTGATCTGACCCAAATTGTACATGCTTACCCTTTGGAACCCGACAAGTAACACTGTTCACTTTAAATTTCGGACAGACCACACTATTCCCTTCTTTTTGGCCCTTTGTCACAAAACTACACCGTTTCACCGATCTCAACCAGATTTTACATAATTACCCTTTGGAACTCGACGAGTAACACTGTCCACTCGAAATTTCGGACAGACCACTCCATTCCCCGCATTTAGGCCCTTTGGCACAAATCTACATCCTTCACCGATCGAAAACAAAATGTGTTTACTTACCCTTTGGAACCCGATGAGTAACACTGTCCACATGAAATTTCGAACAGACCACTCCATTCCCTACATTTAGGCCCTTTGGCACATACCTACATCGTTTCACCGATCTGAACCTAAATTTGTATACTTACCCTTTGGAACTCGACGAGTAACACTGTCCACTTAAAACTTTGGACAAACCACTCCATTCCCTGCATTTAGGCCCTTTGGCAAAAATCTACCGTGTTTCACTGATCCGAACCAAATTTTACATACTTACCCTTTGGAACCCGACGTGGTTACACTGTCAAAATGAAATTTCAGATAGACCATTCCATTTACTGCATTTAGGCTCTTTGGCAAAAATCTACATCGTTTCACCCATCTCAACCAATCTTTATGTAAGTTACTTACCCTTTGGAACCCGACGAGTAACACTGACTGCTTGAACTTTCGGACAGAGCACACCATTCCCTGTATTTAGACCCTTTTGTACAAATCTACATAGTTTCACCAATCTGGACCAAAATTTGTATACTTACTCTTTGGAACCTAACGAGTATCACTGTGCACTTTAAATTTCGGACAGACCACCCCTTTCCCTGCATTTAGGCCCTTTGGGAAAAATATACACCATTTCACTGATCTGAACCAAATTGTTTATACTTACCCTTTGAAACCCGATGAGTAACACTGTCCACTTGAAATTTCTGACATACCACTCCATTCCCTGCATTTAGCTCAGGAATTCCTCGGGTTTGCCAGCTTCCTAACTCACCAGCCATGAGCCCTTGAGGGTGTACCAGAAGTGGTGGGGCTACACACACCCTGCCTCTTTGAGGGCCTTGAGCAGAAGACAGGTGATATTATGAAAAGGAAAAAAGGCAGCCCCTCGAAGAATGAGGGTATCAGGAATGATGAGACAACGGCCAATTAAGGCAGGAAAATTGAAAGACTCCCTAGCCCTTGGATACCCTAATACAGTCGGGGTCGGAAGAGTACAAGAGTTGACCAAGGGAGGCCGACAGGAAAGAGAACTGAAAGGAGCCCGGCACCTGGAAGTAGAAGCGATGCCAGACTCAGCTGGGGTCCCGTGGTCGCCAACCCACGTCCCACAAGTTTTGAGACCCTGGCGGGGGGGGGGGGTGTCAGTTGTGAGAATAGCTTGCTGATTAATCGCGAGGTGACATGAGAGGACTTTCAAGAGCCCGTCGTGTTATCTGCTGTCTATGCTGATGCCAGCACAGGGCCGTTGCGAAAGAGTGAGTGATTCCCGGCCAATCTTAATAGGACGGGGAACCCCGAACCTGTGTCATCAAATTTCGTCATCATCTGCGATCATCTCAGGTTCGTGCAGCTTGGACCCATATTCTTTGCCGAGCAGTACGCCATAAGCTCTTCCACTAGACGCATCGAGTACAGGCCTAAGCCAGAAAAAAAGGTTGAGACTTTGGAAGACATCGAAATTAGACATCTGAATTACCTATATCAGTTTTAAAATAACACCATGTTTATTTAGTAGTCATTTTTAATTACCTTATTATTATCGTCATAAGTGCAAATGACCTAGATGTTACGCCCATTACTCCATTAATCACCACGCACAATAATCTTCCTCGCCTGTGAATTTTGAAATATGTATTTCTATTACGGTAGTTTGTAAGTTTGACGTGTCAATTCAATAGTAGTTTTTATTATCATCCTTATCAAAAGGGCAAATGACCTAGATATTACGCCCTCATTGTCTTTGGGGGCAAATGACCTTGATTTTAAGTCCATTATATTTCTAAGGAGACTTAAAGACATTATCATCATTCCACCGGGCGAAGCCGGGTACTACTGCTAGTATATTAATATTAATGAAGATAGGATCCCTAAATTGCAGAAAGAATACTGACTTTCATGGAACCACTACAATAAAAAAAAGTATTTCTATCAATGCCAAATTACGACACTCTCATACAGTAGTCTTACCAGAGGCCTTATACGCTTCAGAAACGTCAGCAATCAAGGGACGAACAAAAATCAAGGAATTAGAAAAACAAGAGAGAAAAATTCTGAGAACGATCTACGGGTCAGTTCAGAAAGAGGGAATATGGATAAAGAGACCGGCAATAGAACTGTACAAACAGACAGAGACGATTACAAACAACATAGGGAAAAGGAGGGCTAATTTTTATGGACATTTACATAGGATGACCGAAGACAGACTGACCAAGAAAATGTTTAATATAGTTACGAATAGTACACCAAAAACCAATACGGTAAAGGAAACCGTGGAAAATCTCAAGAAACTAAACATCTCTACAGAAGACAGGACAGACAGCAGCACATATAGACGACAAAATAAATTTGAGCAAATTCTAAAAGAGAGACAACCGGGAAAGAAGTGACATGAGAGAGAAAGAGGAAGCATAGTGTGTATATGAGAGATTTTTGGGGGAAAAGAAGAAAGGGCCAGAATAAAACATGAAAATTGATTGTGTTGTAACGCTCCCCTTGTGGGGAATTAACGAATAAATATTATTATTATTATTATTATTATTATTTTAACAACGGAAACGGCCGGTACAGATTGTGTACAATTTGCTCTGTAGTTTGCAAGGAACCCTTTAGTAAGATGGATTAGAACTCGTCTTTATACCGAGACGTCGCATCGCCTCTATGCAAGCTTCAAGGGAGACGCCAAGCGTCGCAACACGACGCGCCGAGAAGCGCACGGATCATTTTACTTGACAAATAAAATGAAATCCCTCCTCCAGCTTTAGAAAGGAGCTTCTATTGAGCGCAAGCAGTTGTGGAGTGAGAGTGAAGTGGACAAGAAGGTGAACACATCGTCCTAAATGGCGGAGGATTGCTGATCTGATAAGAGTGTTTCATGTACAGTAACTAGCATTATCGCCATATCTACAGAAACCAGACGGCAGTTATTCGATTCGAAGGACATGAGAGAGAACCTGGTATTCAGAAAGGTGTGAGGCAAGGCTGCAGATTATCACTCATACTTTACATTCTATACATTGAACAAGCAATGGTGGAAATTAGATTCGAGGAGAAATAATTTCAACTCGGAGATTTGCTGAGGACATTGCCATCTTAGCCGATTCACCAGAGGATTCGAATGAGTTTTTAAATGGTATGGACTCCGTCTTGAGGAAGGAATGTCTTTCTGTTTGTTAGGTAGTCAGCATGGAGGCTGGTTGGATCCTCAAAAAGCACCATCATAGGTTATGTGGCAGAAACCCACAAAACGTGAGCCTCCTTGGGTTAGGTGGCAGCACGCCGGCCTCTCATCGCTCGATCCGTGGTTCAAATCCCGGTCACTCTACGTGCGATTTGTGCTGGACAAAGCGGAGGCAGGCAGGTTTTCTACGGGTACTCCGGTTTTCCCTGTCACAATTTCATTCCAGCAACACTCTCGGCTATGATTTCATTCCATATGTCATTCATTTAATCATTAAGATAGCGGGTTCAAACCCAGCCGAAGCCCTCAGATTTTTTAAGAGCGTTAAAAATCCCTCAGTTTGCCTTCCTTCGGAGGGGAAGTAAAGCCGGTGGTCCCATGTCATAGATTTATGGCATGTTAAAGAACCTTCCACTAATTACACCTGTGTGAAGCTAAATTGTATAGGTTAAGAATGTAAACATCGTTCTTAGGATTCTACGTTCGTCTAGTAGCTAAGTTCTGAACTAGGCCTAGTAGTCGTTGAGGGTGGCGTTTGGCGGCAAAAGTAGGAACTATTTGACAAATTCAAAGTTCAATTCCTTCCTTGAATTAAAAACAGATACACACACTAATACAGCCATTACAATTAGCACCGGTTATCAGACACATTCTACACACACCCAAAGTACACGGGGCTACATGACCGCGTTGTCGCAGCCCCTAAACTGAGGAACCAACCAACCAACCATCATTTAATCATTGCCCCAGGGGAGACTTCGGCAGCCGGCACAGTTCATATCCTCGCCGCTAGATTCATTACACTCCCTGACCCGGTGGTCGACTGGAAGCAGGCTGTGGATTTTTCATTGACTAGTTGTGCCTGCAACTAAGTAAGTGTATGCTTCATATTGTAAATACAATAGCCTACCATCACCTATACTTGTAGACATAGATTTTATATAGCCTGATTGTAAATGATCTGATGATGATGGATTGTCGATCGATACTGGTAATCCACGCTGAAACCACTCATCACAATTGGGTAGAATCATGTTGACCGACTGAAAAACATTACATTTCGATTCAACACTGAAGAAGAAAGAACAAGTAGTTCCGCCTTCTCTATTGGTCTTCTTTATAAAAATTCTCCCGCCAATGAAAAGGATCGCCATGTTGGATTGCTCTCTATGTAGGCCATAGAGTGATGTACCATTTGATGATGATTGCGTAGGTTCATTATTCAAACATCTCTTCGATCGCATGATTAATACACAAGAAATAAAAACTTACTTTTAGCCTATTTTCAATTTTGAAAAAAAAAAAAAAAGAGTTTCGTGACTAACTAAATAGCCTACTTTTCTTGAAATTTAAGATTCTTGCCAATCTATATAGACTTATCTAGAATAATGACGAAATTAAGTTGGTAATATCGAAATTCCTAATTAGTTCGAAATATACCTTATATAATGTAGCCTAATAGAGCAGTATAGTTGGCAGCCCTGGTGACTGAATATAGGCTATTGTTAGTTGCATCTCTTAAGGTACAGAATACAAAATTTGGTTGAAGTCCAATGGATAGCATGCACGTTACATGCAGTTAGACCTTGGATTTATCGGCGTGCGTAAAATCATGTTGGCAACAATGTCATGCATTTGTTGTTCAGAAATAATCTGAAATATTATCATCTCGTGTTGTGCCAATTTTGGATGAAATCCATTTGTTAGTATAGAAGTAACATCTATTTTAAAATTGGACCGATCAGCAGGATTAGAATCATGTTGGCAGCACTGGCGTAGGCCTATATTAGTTACTCCAAATTAATCTAGAATGCCAGGTACTATACGTGTGCAAAGTTTAGAGCTATTGGCTTGCATACTTTCTGATATATTGATATTAGGGTAACAAAAATAGAGACAGTATTTATTAACTGTTGGCAGCCGTGGTTACTCTTAAGAATCGGCATAGTCATATCTGTTATGGTACACAAGGCACACACGAAATTTGGTTGAAATCCGAATGATAGTATAGAAGTTACATGTATTTAAATTTGGACCTCTCAGCAGGCTTAGAATTATATTGGTAGCACTGACGTATATAAGATACTCCGAATTAATATAGAATGTCAGGTACTATACGTGTGCATAGCTCAAATCTGTCGGCTTGCTTACTTTCTGATATATGGGTATTTGGATAAAATAAATTGAGAGCATTTATCAACCGTTGGCAGCCCTGGTGGCTCTTAAGAATACGCTCAGTCATATCTGTTTATGTACACATATTACATACGAAATTTGGTTGAAATGCAATTGATAGTGTAGAAGTTATATGCATTTAAAATTTGGACTTATCAGCAGGCTTATAATCATTTTGGCAACACTGCCATGTATGGCCTCCTGGAAATTAAACTGCAATATTATTATCTATACGTGTGCCAATTTTGAAATAGCTCCCATTCATACCTTCCAAGATATCCAACATGGAGCTCAAATTTCAATTGCGAATTTTCAGCAGTTGGTACCACTGACATCATTTTCAAATATGGCCGTGAGATATTCAGGTATAGATCTTTACTCCCGCTAAATTTTATTTCGATTGCTGCAGCCGTTAGGAGTAGATAGGGGACACACACACACACAGCCAACCAGACAGACAGACAGACAGACAGACACACATTTGCCCGATCTCATAAGTCTACTTTTTCCTCATTTTTGCAAAATGTGAAAAGTAGGCTAAAAAATAGGCTTATGAGATCACCCTTTGTCCGTGTGTGTGTGCGTGTGTGTGTGAGGAGTGTGTGTGTGTGTGTGGGTGTGCCCCTAATAACATCTAAACGGCCGGAGCGATTTCAATGAAACTCGGTAAGTTCATAGCACTATTCCGGGCGACGCCGACCGTGCCCTTCAAATTTTGTTACGTCTCACCAATCCAACATGGTGGCTGTGCGAAATATTTCACCGGCATTCAATATCTCCGAAACTATTCCCGATATCACCCTGGGATTTATTACGGTGATAAAAGGGAACTACTAGAAGTTCACTTATGTGACTTTTGAAAAACTGGTAACTACAAAACCAACATGGCGGCCACGCGAATTTGCGAATTTTTAATAGACGTTTCTCGTGATTTAACCAACCAAACGCAATAAAACTTTGTACAATATATGTTTATACACATTGTAATGCACCGACACCTAACTTCGTTCAATTGTTTACGTAACCACAAGATGGCGGATGTGCGAAATATTTCACCGGCATGCTATATCTCTGAAACTATTAGCGGTATCATCCTGAAAATTTGTACGGAGATACAGGGCACTACTGGAAGTTCATCTATGAGACTTTCAAAAACCGGTTAACTACTAAACGAACGTGGCGGCCAAGCGAATTTGAAAATTCTAAATAAACCATTCTCGCGATTTAATGTTCCAAACGCAATGAAATCTGGTACAGGAAATGTTTATACACATTGTAATGCACTATTATCTAATTTAGTTCAATTGTTTACATAACCTCAAGATGGCGGCTGTGCGAATTTTAAAATTAAGTTTTTATTTCTTGTGTCGTAGTCATGCGATCGAAGTGAAAGTTTGAATAATGAACCTACGCAATAATTATCCTTTAATGGCAGGCAAACATGACTCTATGGCCTATACATTTAGCAATCCAACATGGTGACCATCCGAAATATTTAGACGGCTCTGAATATCTACGAATCTATTATAACTAGGGCCCGGCTAGTTATGTGCTTAACTTTTCAGAAATATGTATTTATTTATGTGCTTAAAAGTGGGGAAATATGTGATTAAGTTTCCAAAATATATTCTTAAATTTGTATCTTATTTATTTCCCCCAGTTACTCTAAAACGTCCAGCTGCTTCAATAAACCAGTCCACAGTACAAATATTCCCGCTTAAGAGACCGGGTCTTGCCTCAATTTCTGAATCCTACAATACCGGTACTTCCTGCAGATGGGTGATACGAAATCATCGATGTGCTGTTTTCGAATTTCATTCTAAAGAACGGAAGAAAATGTCACCTAAGAAACTGTCATAGGACTGATTGTATTGTCTTATACTGATACTTGAGTGGGTAAATCTGCCCAATTGACGTGCCCCCAGCACAGCTATACAAACCCGCAGTTAGACAGTTAAAACATGCAATGTCTGACACTGAACAATCGTCTTCGTTGGGCTACAGATCTCCGTTGCCACTAAGGACACGACTTATTTGCACGAGTTTCTTGTACCCCGGATTCTTTGATAAGGCGTTTCTTAATTTGCCCATAACTTGTTTTCCGGGCTCCCCGGGAGAATTCTCAAGCTTTTCACAGACTTGAAGAATGTCCTGCAGAGCTGACGAAAGTGGTACGTCTTTCTTCTCAAGTTTTATGATTGTGGAACTTAAAAAAGCAAAGTTAGATTTAATATACACCAAGTCACTTTGAACTCCCTTTGCACACATAGCTTCTAAAGACTCACTGATGCATGCAGCATCATCCTTGTTTAGTTTTTCGAGGACTGATTTTGTAACCTCAAAATTGTCCGCATAATAACACGCCGCTTCCAGCCAAGTACCTCACCTGGTGCAAACTGGTTGTGGAGGTAGCGGCAAATCAGAAGCACATTGCTTGAATAAACTCACTCGACTGGGTGCTTTAATAAACACTTCCCTTACGAATGCTATTACTCTGTTCACATTTGGAAAAATACTCCT
This sequence comes from Meconema thalassinum, assembly GCA_946902985.2. Classification (NCBI taxonomy): domain Eukaryota; kingdom Metazoa; phylum Arthropoda; class Insecta; order Orthoptera; family Tettigoniidae; genus Meconema; species Meconema thalassinum. The sequence goes on along the minus strand of OX336399.1, from coordinate 187,576,742 downwards.
TACTCTTTCAGCAACACGGTGCATTCCGTGCGCTAAACAAGTTAAATGAATCATCTTGCTGTACAGAATTTTCAACCCCTGGGATGCTTTAACCACGTAAGGCGCAGCGTCTGTAATTAATAGAAGTGTTTTAGCATATCGGATGCCATCAGGCCACAGAAGCACCACAGCATCATTGAAAGCAATAGCTATTGTGTAATTGTTGGTTTTCTCAAGATGAACAACTGTCAGTAAAAATGACTGTGATGGATCGCATTTTAACGCACCAACTATGATGTTGGCTACGTAACGACCAGTAACGTCGGTCGTCTCGTCCATTGTAATCCATACAGCGTTGTCGTCAATTTCACTACGAATTCTGTGCACTGCCTCAGAGTAAAGTTTAGGTAAATAGTTCTTATGCAGTGTTGACTCGTCAGAGAGAGGAATTCTGACGTACTTTTCTAACGTGCCACGTAGCACTGGATTCTACAGATTGTTCAGTGGTATATCAGCCGCAAGAAATGCATGACAAATGTCTTGTGAGAACTGGCAGTTTGCTGGACCAGATCTCACATCCTGCATTTCGGGAAGCAAACGTTGTGTCGACTTCTTTAAAGATACACATTTCACGTGTTTCGCTGTCGCAACATGTTGCGTAACTTGTGAACGCATGTCTGCCGCCATGGGTTTCTCACAAATGTTGCGAAATAAAACAGTTCCATCAGTTCTAAAAACGTCTCCGAACTCCCGAACTAAACGATTCAAAGTAACACATTTCGCACTTTTGAGACGCATCGTATTCGTTGAAACGACAACGCCACATCAGTAGTGATGTGGGCCGGATAAATACCCAGTGGGAAGGTAAATATGAATTGGGTATTTACCCGGGTATATACCCAGTGGTCATTTAAATACCCAAAATGAGGGAATTTTCATATTTTTGAGCTTTGTACAACACTTTATGATGTGTTGATGAAGTGTTGGACAAACAAGGACTGAAACACAGGTATTTCATGCATTAAATTGAAATCAGGAACAATATTGATCCTTCAAAACTAAAAGAAAAGGAGAATGGACGTCCGGGTATTTTTGGGTATTTATATGTTTTGGCACTGTAACATTGTGTTTAAGTGGTTTTTTTTCCTTGAATTAAAGTAAAATATTGGATAAAACCTTTGGTTGTTTTGTGTTTGAAATTTTCAATAAATACCATACTAAGATATTGAGAAGGTCGAGTCTTATTACGGTACTGGAAATGAGCAACATAGAAGTGGGAGGGAAAAGCTGCTTTTGTAATAATAAGAGTAGGCTATATGCATATTAATTGAAATGTGTTTGCCAAAACTCAAATGGTAATAAAATATATTCAATAGAAAGGACATTTGAAAAAAAAAAAAAAACTAGCTGTTAACTCCAGCCCCACTGCTGTACATAATGACCAGGAAATCCCTGTCTTGAAAAACTACTACAGTATGGAGACAATGGAGCACTGACGAAATAGAGAAGCCAATTACTGGAATTTCAAAGGATCGAAAATGCGGGCAGCAGTCACCCAAGAAGAACACATACGAATAAAAATAGGAAATATGTACTTATCAATAAACACGCCAGAATATGTATTTATTTATAAAAACAGTAACAATATGTAAATAAATAGAAAATATTTAATTAAATAAAAAATATTTGAACACATAACTATCCGGGCCTTAATTATAACAATCAAACTGATTTGTTGTTGTTCATAGGGGCTATGAACTTAAGTTCACCTATAGGACATTAAATAACCTGGTGATCACAAATCCAACATGGCGGCAACGCGAAGTATACATGTTCACAAGGACGTTTCTCGCAATTTAACCAACCGAGTGCAGTGAAACTTGGTACAGTAAACCGTTATACTAATGTTAATCCACTGGCATCTAATTTATTTCAATTGTTTCTATATCCACAAGATGGCAGCTGTGCGAAATTTTAAAATCTCCTTGTTACTTCTTGTGTCCTAATCATGCGATTGAAGTTTGAATGCTACACGTACACAATTATCTTCATGTAACAGTACATAACTCTAGGACCTACATATATAAAATCCAACATGGCGACCATCCGAAATATTTAGTCGATTCTTAGTATCTACGAATCTAATACAGCAATCAAACTGAAATTTTGTATGTTGATAGAAGCAATTAACATGAGTAGGATATATGAAAATAGGCTGTATAGTTCTTCACGGAACTACTTGTTTTAAATTTCGCTCAGCCACTATCTTGATGTTATGAAAATACAGTAATTCATTTATATTAAATGCCAGTACATTAAAATGAGTACCGTATGCTACTTTGTGACTGTAGAGGTTACTTTGTGACACAGTGATAATTTTTTGTATTTTGAATCTCCCGCTTCGACCTTGAGGCCAGGGAAGCTAAAATTTGCGCCGCGCAAAGAAGGGGTTTCTTACGGTATGTACATTTACTGTACCAAGTTTCACTGCTCTCGGATGGTTAAATGGCGTCAAAAATACTTTAAAATGTTTCTATTTCGCCTGACCGCCATTTTCGTTTGGTACTTAACAGGTTTATGAAAGTCACATAAGGGGCAGATGACCTCGTAGTTCCGCCCCTTAAAACAACAATAACTAACTAAAGTCACACGGGTGAACTTAAAGTAGTATCGTTATTTCTGTACAATATTTCAGAAATATTTCAGTGTGATATCTGTTACCGGTGTGGAGACATGCACACACGGGGAAATACTCATCTCACAAGCCTATTTTTTCACAAATGGAAATAGGCTGAATATGGTTTCCAACACTGTAATAAAATAAATAAATAAATAATAAATAAATAAATAAAATAATAATAAATAATAAATAATAAATAATAAATAATAAATAATAAATAATAAATAATAAATAATAAATAATAAATAATAAATAATAAATAATAAATAATAAATAATAAATAATAAATAATAAATAATAAATAATAAATAATAAATAATAAATAATAAATAATAAATAATAAATAATAAATAATAAATAATAAATAAAAAATAATCAATAATAAATAATAAATAATAAACAATAAATAATAAATAATGAATAATAAATAATAAACAATAAGCAATAAATAATAAACAATAAACAATAAGCAATCAACAATAAATAGTAAATAATAAATAATAAATAATAAATAATAAATAATAAATAATAAATAATAAATAATAAATAATAAATAATAAATAATAAATGATAAATAATAAATAATAAATAATAAATAATAAATAATAAATAATAAATAATAAATAATAAATAATAAATAATAAATAAAACATAATAAATAATAAATAATAAATAATAAATAATAAATAATAAATAATAAATAATAAATAATAAATAATAAATAATAAATAATAAATAATAAATAATAAATAATAAATAATAAATAATAAATAATAAATAATAAATAATAAATAATAAATAATAAATAATAAATAATAAATAATAAATAATAAATAATAAATAATAAATAATAAACAATAAACAATAAACAATAAATAATCAACAATAAATAATAAATAATAAATAATAAACAATAAATAATAAATAATAAATAATAAATAATAAATAATGAATAATAAATAATAAACAATAAGCAATAAATAATAAACAATAAACAATAAGCAATCAACAATAAATAGTAAATAATAAATAATAAATAATAAATAATAAATAATAAATAATAAATAATAAATAATAAATGATAAATAATAAATAATAAATAATAAATAATAAATAATAAATAATAAATAATAAATAATAAATAATAAATAATAAATAATAAATAATAAATAATAAATAATCAACAATAAATAATAAATAATAAATAATAAACAATAAATAATAAATAATAAATAATAAATAATGAATAATAAATAATAAACAATAAGCAATAAATAATAAACAATAAGCTATAAGCAATCAACAATAAATAGTAAATAATAAATAATAAATAATAAATGATAAAATGATAAATGATCAATGATAAATAATAAATAATAAATAATAAATAATAAATAATAAATAATAAATAATAAATAATAAATAATAAATAATAAATAATAAATAATAAATAATAAATAATAAATAATAAATAATAAATAATAAATAATAAATAATAAATAATAAATAATAAATAATAAACAATAAATAATAAATAATAAATAATAAATAATAAATAATAAATAATAAATAATAAATAATAAATAATAAATAATAAATAATAAATAATAAATAATAAATAATAAATAATAAGTAATAAATAATAAATAATAAATAATAAATAAAAATAATAAATAAATAAATAATAAATAATAAATAATAAATAATAAATAATAAATAATAAATAATAAATAATAAATAATAAATAATAAATAATAAATAATAAATAATAAATAATAAATAATAAATAAACTCCGCCTGCAGGATCTACTGGGTGGATTGAGTAGCTCAGTAGTTTCTGTTGCCGGTCCCAAGCCCGGAGAAAGGAGGAGGGTTGGCTTAAGCCGTAAAATAAGAGCCAGAACACATCTTGAGGCAACCTCTAGGACTCACAATCTTAGTTGTATAACGTTGGACTTTGTCCAACCCACATTTACTTTAATATCATGGATTTAGCTTCTATTGGTCATGATTACCCTGAAGACAATGCTAGGCGTAAATCGGATTCCAGGGTGCCTAGCAGTTTAGGGTTACATTATGGTGAATCGGAGCACCACAAGAACAGTTCAAGATTCAAGAAAATGAGAAAATATTTTTTTGGAACATACAATGTGAATTCCTTAATTCAGGTTGGAAAATTAAAACAACTAACAACAGAACTTCATAGACATCACATTACAATATTAGCCCTTCAAGAGACCAGGTTCTTGGATGAGGACACCTTTGAATCTGACAACTTCCGAATTTTCAAAGGAAAAGTTGGGAAGAGAGTGATGAAGAACATGCCACATCTTGGAACAGCTTTTATGGTCAACAAGAAATTTTTGGACGCAGTTATCGCTTTTAGAAGTGTGAATGCCAGACTATCTTTTCTAACTATAAAATCTCTCAATAAGAGATACACGCTAATCAACGCCCATGCTCCTATAAATAAGGATAATAAAACGAATCCAGAGAAAGTTGATGAATTTTGGGACGAGTTAGAAGCCGAAATTCTCAAAATTCCTTCTAATCATGTAAAAATTTTACTTGGAGATTTCAATGCTCAGCTTGGATCTGAGAGAAAATTTTCTGATATAATAGGTAAATATCCCGCTCACAATAGAACCAACAGGAATGGTGAGAGATTGGTTAAACTCTGTGAACATCTAAACTTAAAGATTATGTCCACACATTTTAAAGCAAAACCAAGTAAAAAGAAAACATGGGTCTCCCCAAATGCGTTGCTGGGTGAGTTTCAACTAGATCATGTAGCTATCTCTCGAAATTGTTTCAAAGAAATTCAAAATGTCAAGGTCAGAAAATCCATTAATGTAACTTCAGATCATTACCTTTCTCAAATCAAGATGAATTTCATACCTTTTACACGCAAACAAAATACAACTAGAATTAAAATTCCGAAAATTAATAGAGAGGTTCTTACAAATGAAAAAAGGATAGAATTTCAAGGAAAACTTAAAATACCAACCAATTGGAATGATGTTACTAATAACCTTCTTGAACCAGCTCAGGAAATTGCACCGTTGAACTTTTATAGGAAACATGCTTGGTGGAATGAACAATGTGAAAGAGTGATCAAAGAAAGACATTGTGCTTGGCACAAGTGGAACGGGAACAGGACTCCAGAAAATTTAGAGGAAGTACAAAGATTAAGGAAAATGGCCCACCAGACTTTAAGAACGATTCGAAGAAAATATATGAAGGACCAAATAATGGAAATGGACGACAATTTTAAGAAAAATGACACCCGATTGTTTTATAGAGCATTTAAGAATGAAATCACTGGATATTCAGCGCCGAGTTTAAATTTCAAAAGGGAAGATGGTACGCTAGCATTAAACAACAAGGAAAATTGTGATATCTTGGCTGCGTATTTTGAGAAGTTGTTAAATTGTCCAAAACCGACAGACAAGTTGAGTTTCAAATTTACAACACAAAATTTTGACTCTACGCCCCCAGATGTAAATGAAGTTAAATGTATTATCAACTCACTTAAAAACAATAAAGCCTCAGGCAAAGATGGAATAATTGCAGAAATGTGGAAGCTTGTAGATGATGAATTTTTAATAGCGACGACAAATCTATTCCAGAAAATTTGGATTGAGGAAGCAATTCCAGAAGACTGGTTAATCGCCTTAATTCATCCACTACATAAAAAAGGCTCAAAAATTGATGTCAATAGTTATAGGGGGATCTCATTGTTGTCTGTCACATATAAAATATTTGCCAAACTACTTTTAAACAGACTTGAACCACAGATCGAACCACAGCTTGGCGAGTTCCAAGGAGGTTTCAGAAGGAATAGATCGTGTGCAGAACAAATTCTTAGTTTAAAATTGATATTAAAATATTACAACAACAGGCCAAAGAATATCTTTATCTCATTCGTTGATTTTCAGAAAGCGTATGATTCAGTGGATAGGGATACTGTTTTTGACACATTGAAGGAATACCAAGTTGATCAAAAAACCATAAATTTAATAAAACTTACATTAACTAATACGATTTCCAGAGTCAAATTTTTAAATGAAGTTAGCGAGCCCTTCGAGGTAAAAACTGGGCTAAGACAAGGGGACAGTCTATCACCACTGCTTTTCAATTTGGTCTTGGATAAAGTCATGAGGACGTTTTGGGAGAAGAACGATTCAAGTGCTAAAATTGGTACAAAGAATAAGAACCTCAGAGTCAAAGATTTAGCATTTGCTGACGACGTAGCCTTGTTTGCTGAATCAGAACAAGAAGCTATTAACCAAATTGATCAGTTAAAAGAAACGGCGGAAAAAGCGGGCTTACAGATTTCGTTGGTAAAAACAGAGATGATGACAAGTGATCAGAAATACACTAAGAAAATGATAAAAACAAATTATGGGAGCACCAGGGTCACTGACCGATTTAAATATCTTGGAGAAATAATTAGTAGCAATGGGACGGATAAATTGGCAATCGAGAACAAAAAAGGGAAATTGGAAAGATTAAATTTTTGTACAAAAAATATATACAATAAAAAGAACCTGTCTATCAATGCAAAATTACGACATTTTAATACAGTTGTTAGACCAGTCATCTTGTACGGCATGGAAACTACAAATATAACCGGAATGGAGAATTTGCTCAAGATAGAAAGAAGAATTTTAAGAAGGATTTATGGTCCTAGGAAAACACAGGAAGGTTATAGACTGAGATCGAATGCAGAAATTTATAGTAAAATCGACAACCTTGAAGTGATGATCAGAAAACGGCGACTTCAGTTCTACGGACGTATAGTCCGCTGGATTGCTCAAGGTTAAACAAACAAATTTTTGATAAAATCTGGAACTATAAAGGACAAGGAGGCTATGTAAAACAAATGAAAGAAGAACTTCAAAAATTCAAAATTACTGAAGAAGATTGTCTAAATCGAATAGAGTACAGAAAAAAAATTTTTGGTCTCAAAATTCTTGTCGGGGAGAAGAAAAATCTCAACAGAGGAGAATGGACTGCTGAAAGAAGAGCTGCACAGTCGACCAGGATGAAAGACTTCTGGAAGAGAAAGAAGGAAACTAGACCTATAATGAAGTGATATTTGCGTGGTCCTTGTTGGCCTGTCCGCGGTGTATATATATATAAATAATAATAAATGATAAATAATAAATAATAAATAATAAATAATAAATAATAAATAATAAATAATAAATAATAAATAATAAATAATAAATAATAAATGATAAATGATAAATGATAAATAATAAATAATAAATAATAAATAATAAATAATAAATAATAAATAATAAATAATAAATAATAAATAATAAATAATAAATGATAAATAATAAATAATAAATAATAAATAATAAATAATAAATAATAAACAATAAATAATAAATAATAAATAATAAATAATAAATAATAAATAATAAATGATAAATAATAAATAATAAATAATAAATAATAAATAATAAATAATAAATAATAAATAATAAATAATAAATAATAAATAATAAACAATAAATAATAAATAATAAATAATAAATAATAAATAATAAATGATAAATGATAAATGATAAATAATAAATAATAAATAATAATTAATAAATAATAAATAATAATTAATAAATAATAAATAATAAATAATAAATAATAAATAATAAATGATAAATGATAAATGATAAATAATAAATGATAAATGATAAATAATAAATAATAAATAATAAATAATAAATAATAATTAATAAATAATAAATAATAAATAATAAATAATAAATGATAAATGATAAATGATAAATGATAAATAATAAATAATAAATAATAAATAATAAATAATAAATAATAATTAATAAATAATAAATAATAAATAATAAATAATAAATGATAAATGATAAATGATAAATGATAAATGATAAATAATAAATGATAAATAATAAATAATAAATAATAAATAATAAATAATAAATAATAATTAATAAATAATAAATAATAAATAATAATTAATAAATAATAAATAATAAATAATAAATAATAATTAATAAATAATAAATAATAAATAATAAATAATAAATAATAAATGATAAATGATAAATGATAAATGATAAATGATAAATGATAAATGATAAATAATAAATGATAAATGATAAATGATAAATAATAAATAATAAATAATAAATAATAAATAATAAATAATAAACAATAAATGATAAATAATAAATAATAAATAATAAACAATAAATAATAAATAATAAATAATAATACTAGTAATTACTGTTCTAATATTAAAGGCTTGCTGCGTGGCTCAGCGGTGACGTTCTCGCTTGCTGTGCCCAAGGTTGCAGGATCGAATCCTGGCGCAGTTAGCTGGCGTTCGCGGGTGCGCAAATGGGAGGGAGTCGTGTCAAAAGAACCCCTTCGGGGCAAATTTCTGGCAACTCGGCGCAGTAGTTAAAGAGGACGTCAAACAAAAAACATAATTATTATTATAATAACATTAAAACCTTGCGTTTGTGGCAGAATCTGCCCCCTCCCCTACATCACATGTCGGCATCTCTTGTCACCTTGTAACAAATCGTACACTGTGTTTCTGTCAACAAGCGCGGGTTCAGATTTCTGCTGAATTTAACTAGAACCCTCACGTCGTGGTTTACAAGTGCACGTTCCATAAGCACAACAGATGGAGACTGATGACTCCCATTTCCCCTGTTAGCAAGACTCGAGTCACACACAGTTTATCACCCTGACCGCCGACCGGTAAATGAAGATGTCGCTGCGAAGCAGGTGATGGATTGCGCGTGGCAAGACAATTCATTTGTTATACTGCTACAGACCAGGGATTAGCCTACCATGAGAATCCTCTCAAAGCCTGGGATGGAAAGAAAAACAGCCCTATAGTTACGCCTAAAAGTACTGAGACTGATGGCTGCACTACAGCGGGGACAGATTGTAGTCTAGTAACGTTACTATAGCGACTTCGGTGGCGTAGTTGGTAGCATGCTATACTGCTGTGCCCACGATCGCGGGTTCAAACCCAGCCGAAATCATCGGAATATTTTTAGGAGCGTTAAAATGTTTCAGTAAGCCTTCCTTCGGAGGGGAAGTGAAGCCGGCGGTTCATGTCATAGGTTTTTTTTGTCGTTTACCCTCCAGGTTGGTGGAACCCACGGACTCAGCGAGGGAATTCACCACTACCGCCGCTACGGGCAGTGTCCTAGAGCTGGGAAAATCTGGTCAGAGTGGATACAACCGAGGAGGGGTGATCAGCACCTCTCCCAGGCTCCTCATCTGCAAAGCGAACAGGGGACTCATGAGGGATGGGAAGGGAGGGGAAGATTGGGATGGATAGGCAGGGAAGCGGGAAGGAGGCGGTCGTGGCCTTACAGTAGGTTCCATCCCGGCATTTGCCCGAAGACGAAGTGGCAAACCACGGAAAACCACTTCGAGGATGACGGAGGTGGGAATCGAACCCCCTCTACTCATTTGGGCCACCCGAGGCTGAGTAGACCCCGTTCCAGTCCTCATACCACTTTTCAAGGCGGCTTCGGTGGCGTAGTCGGTAGCATGCTGAACTGCTATGCCCAAGATAGCGGGTTCAAACCCGGCCGAAGTCGTCGGATTTTTTAAGAGCGTTAAAAATCCTTCAGTATGCCTTCCTTCGGAGGGGAAGTAAAGCCGGCGGTCCCATGTCATAGATTTATGGCATGTTAAAGATCCTTTCACAGACTAAACTTGTGTAAAGCAAAATTTGTTAGGTTAGATTTCGTCAGAACGCTCTATCAAAGTTCCAACGTTCACCACTAGGTATCATTGATATCTGGTGGCGAAAGTTGGAACTACTTGAAATTGAACGGAACTTGTAGCACACCCCTTAGGGTGTCCGCTGGAAGCAGCTACAGACTCAGGCGAGCCGAACATGTCCTCGGACACTCCCGGCACTAAAAGCCATACGATAAATAAAATAACCACTTTTCAAATTTCGAGGCAGAGCCGGGAATCGAACCCAGGACCTCCAGGGCGGCAGCTAACCATGCTCACCGCTACGCTACGGAGGCGTCTCATAGTTTTATGGCATGTAAAAATCCTTCCACAGACTAAACTTGTGTGAAGCTAAATTTCTAGGTTAGGTTTCGTTGGAACGCTCTATCAAAGTTCCAACGTTCACCACTAGGTATCAGTGACATTTGGTAGCGAAGGTTTGAGCTACTTGAAATTGAACGGAACTTGTAGCTCACCCTATGGGTGTCCGCTTGAAGCAGCTACAGCCTCTGGTGAGTCGAACATGTCCTCGGACACTCCCGGCTCTAAAACCAATACGTTAAATAAATAACCCTTTCAAGATCAACGGGCGGGGATATTTCGTGCCCACCAGATCCATTTTATACGGTTTATTCATGGTGTTCCTGTTCTACGCTCAGTGTACAGAAAGTTATTGTCTATTTTGGATCCGCTTACCTAACCTCACATTTACTTTTTATCTTATTTTAATTCTTGCATAAGATCCTCCCTATATTATTCTGCTAAGGTCCCATTCCGGTTTTGTACCGAAAATAAGGTCCTGTTAACACCAACCTACACATATGGGGTACCTACAGGTACCGAATAACCTCATGTGTGCCCGAAACGCACTCACGTCCTCTTTAAATTCCTCACAATTAAATAAATACCTTAAAAAATGTACATTTACAATGGGAGCACCGTAACCTGGCGAGCCTGCCGCTAAACAATAAACAAGTAAAAGCAGCTGTTCCTTGAATACTGGGTACTCTTTTTCTCCTTTATTTTTGTATACTCTTTTTTTCCTACTTTGTACAGTTTTGTTTTCATTTTATGGTTTATATTTCCACGATCTCCTTTGTAGTATTTATATTCTGTTCTTCATTTGTGTAATTTGTGTAATTTGTGTAATCTGTTTTCTCCATTTTTCACTGATACATGTTGATGTTTAATCAGATGTCAAGAAGGAATGTATTTGTGCTGGTGCCTGTGTTCCTTCATATTGCTCAATAAATAAATAAATAAATAAATAAATAAATAAATAAATAAATAAATAAATAAATAAATAAATAAATAAATAAATAAATAAATAAATAAATAAATAAAGCGCAGGGCAGCGGGGCGGCGTCAGCCACCTGGCGGGAGCGCGGCGTACTGCTAGGCGTGCCTGCCGCTAGAGCGCAGGGCAGCGCGGTGGTGGCAGCCATCTGGCGGGAGCGCGGCGTACTGCTAGCTGAGGAGTCTCTCAGCAGATGGCTCCGGTGTGGTCTCGCCAAGACTTTCTCTAGGGTTCAATGCTTTGCAAATGTAAAAATTGCTGTAGAAGAAACTTCCGAGCCAACAATAACCGATGAATTCTTTGTAACATCGAATATTGTCTACAAAGAGGTGCTGTGACAAGTACAAAACACTGTTACACATATTTCTTTGAGTTCTTCTCATGTACGTATGCCGTTTAACAACAATAAATACATTTCTACAATATTTAAAACTTCGTTCTCCCACATTCTTCCCTACTACCCCATAAACCTACATTCACCTTGCGAAAGATCGCACGGCCCCACTAGTTTTAGCAATTTTCTTTTGGTGGGCACGGAAACACCCTCCCCCCGTTGGTAGTTCTTGTGCCTTGTCTTACTGTGCACTTTGGTAAGGGAAAAAGTACAACAAAGTTAACAAAACCACCGTAATTTGTTCTCGTTCCAAGATATACAAATGCGGAAAACACAGTAAAGAAGAGTCGAATGTTCCACGTGTGTTAAAGATGGCGAAGAATATGATCAGTTAATAATTTACTTTCTGAACTTCCTTTTTAATGATTCTATTTTTATTTTGTTTGCAACTGTTGTTAATTAAGTTATATTTTTGACATTTAAAGTTCAAAATAGAAGATATGTTGATTGAAGAATAATGCAAATAACACAAAAGGAATTTATTATGGTGGTCACAAAATACCTACCCCGCTGGTAGCCATGGTTTGAAAAATAGCATGGTATTGATAGGGCTTATCTTCAATCTCTTTGGTTATTTATCTCAATAGGCCATGAAACTTTGGTAACGGTAAAGGAGTGTTGAACGTTCCCCATAGCGGGAGCGTCGCTGAGTCGTGTGGCGGCAAGAGGGTGATTAACAGGGACAAAAAATTTAGGTTTCCAAAGTTGTCATATTAGGTTTTCAAAAGCATAAAATAGGTTTATGTACGACCCTGAATATTATGTGTCAGAAAACTGTATCATAATGAGGCTCATTATAACACTATTTTTCATTATGAAACAGTTTCTCCCACCAATCAGAGCTCAAGAAACAGTTGTGAGACCAATTAGATAAGGATACCTTCGCACATGCGCTCAAAATCCAACATGTCTATATAAATTACCGAAAGTGCACCGTTCATATGTTCGCGTAAATAAACTGGTGAATATGAGACAAGGAATAGCACTGTACCTTAATATCCCCAAATCCAATTTCTACACAGCGCGTTGTTTTCAAACGATTTCGGTGACAGTTTTACTGAATACTGGTGCACAATCTGAACATATGGCATTGAAGCACACAGAGCGCATGCGTCGGTAGGCCTGAGAGCTTGGAAAACAGAGATATACTACCCAGAGCAGCACCCGATCACAAAATTCTAGTGACTGAACAGATATTTATGAATATTTATGTTGAAACATATAATAAAGTTATAATTATCGTCGAACATAAACAGTCGTATGCAACTCGCCTATAATGGTAATTAAGACACTCGTATGGAAATTATAAAACTCACATACGCTCGTTTTATAAAAAATACTCGTGTCTTAATTATAGCCAATATATGCTCGTTGCATAATGTACTATTTTGTAGGCTTTTGTAGGTTCTTAATAGGTAGAATAGTTTTATTAATAGATTTCTGATGGTGATAATTATTATCTTAAGGGGCCTAACATCTGGGTTACCGGCCCATAATGGTTTGGGTGATAGTGACAATGAAAGGTGATCAAATAAAACTTACAACTAAAACTAAGTACTGACTTACAAATTAGAAAAGGAAATTCGAAACAAAAAGGAGAATGTAAATAAAAGACAGGAGTAAAGGAAATGCCCTCAACCCTCGAAGAATGAGAATTGAGGGACTTGGAAGGAAGGAGAGCGAAGAAAGGCGGAGAGGAAAGAGAAAGAGGAGAGGGTCCACCCCAAAGGCAATGGAAAAAGGGGGGCGAAGTTGGTCCAGCTCAGGAATCCCTCGGGGTCACCAACTCCCAAAGTCACCAGCCGTGAGCCCCTGAGGGTATGGCACTATCCAAGGTGCACCAGAAGTGGTGGGGCTACACACATGCTGTCTCCTTGAGGGCCTTGTGCAGAAGGCAGGAGATAACATGAAAAGAGAAAGAAGTTTGACCCCTCGCAGAAGGAGGGTATCAGGGAAGATGAGACAAGGGCCAATTAAGGCGGGAAAGGAAGAGACTCCCTAGTCCTCGGATACCCTAATACCATCGGGGTCGGAAGAGAACGAGAGTTGACCAAGAAAGGTCGACAGGAAAGAAGTCGGAGAGGAGCCCGGCACAAGTAAGTGGAAGCAAAAGGCGGACTCAGCTGGGGTCCCGTGGTCGCCAACCCACGTCCCACACGTTGTGAACCCCTGGGGGTTAGAAAGGTTTCTATGTTTAAAGTGTAGCAAAAGTTGACTGAAACTGCGCCAAGCTTAATACTGTATTAATGCCTAATTGTTAGAAGAAAGTCTGATTGCAAGGAGAGTGTAACTACTTTACAGGGGCAGATGACCTCGCAGTTCCACCCCTTAAAACAACAATAACTAATTAACTATTTTACGTAATGATAGGACTTTTATCGAATTATCACCGAGAACTTCCTACTTTTAAGCAATTTTTGCTCTCCTTAAATATGTTGAAAATCCACAGCCTGCTTCCAGTCGACCGACCGGGTCAGGGAATGGAATGAATGAAGCCCCCATCTAGCGGCGAGGATATGAACTGTGCCGGCTGCCGAAGCCTGTCGCACTGATCTGGGGAAATGATTAAATGAATGACAGATTAAATGAAATGATAGTGGAAAGTGTTGCTGGAATGAAATTTGTGACAGGGAAAACCGGAGTGCTCGGAGAAAAACCTGTCTGCCTCCGCTTTGTCCACCATAAATCTCACATGGAGTGACCGGGATTTAAACCACGGACCCAGCGGTGAGAAGCCGGCGTGCTACCACCTATGCCACGGAGGCTCTTGAATGTCCGCAGTCCTTACTTGAAATAAAGAAAAACAGATAACCCACACCAATACAGTCATCACAATTAACACCAGTTATCAGACAGATTCTACACACACCCAAAGTACACGGGGCTACATGACCGCGTTGTCGCAGTCCCTAAACTGAGGAACCAACCGACCACTCTGAATTTCATGTGAGTAATTATGATTAATAAATACGTTATAAAGTGTTAATATGTTGAACTAGTTGGGCGCTACGCTACTACTAAGGCCAGTGCGTTGCACGAAAGGCGGATACCCAGTGTGCCCGTGCCATTACACGGCGCATGCGAAGTTACGGTCTGTCTTAATATAGATGTTTTTTTTGTCAAATGGCATGCCCAGTCGATTTTTCCAATTCTGTCAGTGATGGCTTGTTGTTCCACTCCATCTTTTATTTATTGATTCACTAGCTGAAGTACCAGAGCTTCGCTACAAGTCATAAATAAATTGAAATGTGAAGGTGACAGTTAAAACAAGGGATAGGCGAGGTGCTGCGCGGAGGGAGAGAAAGGATGGACCATTTTGTCCAACTACACCGCTCGGCGTTGATCGTGTTTTATGGCACGAAATTAGGTTTTACTCGCTTACCGTTGGAGATACATGATAAGTGATGAGAACCTTTCGGATAGAACATTAAATTTTAAACCTCGCACATGCCATCAATAGTTTGCTATTTCTTAGCGTTCTCCTTTTATTTGAAATGGAAATATGAAAGTTTGAAACTGAAGGGTGTAGTGACGTCACTGAAATGGTCGCCATCTTTAAAATAGTGCAAAGTATCGAAATCAAAAGTAGCCTATATGTTAACCAGGTAAATCAGCTACTTCCATGTAAAATGTCATGTAAATCGGATCAGTGGTTCTTGCGTGATTGATAATACACGCACACACGGACACATAAGATCTCATTTTTACATATTAGTATAGATTTTTAAACCACTGAAGATTCGGGGCATCTGCCTCTATCAGACTCTGTCTGAGAGGTCATCCCTCTGAAAGAATCCCTCCAACCGCCACTGATCTAGCCATTGTCTCTGACCATAGAACAACCCAGACTATGCGCTGCAAATATACCTACATTAGCTAAGGGATATAATGCCAATTAATCTGATGTTGTGGGGTTCTGGCTCGTACCAAGTACGGGTGTAATTCTGTTTCGTGAGAGCCAACATATTGTCATGCTACTCAGCAAACATTAATACGACAAGGCAAGTCATAAAAAGTGCAACGCAGAAAACTTAACTTTCTCAAATGAATTATCGTTCCGTGTTTAGCTCGCACGCTATTGTTACGGGGACTTCATTTCCTGCCTCGTCCCGAGCGTTTAAAACAACTCAACGAGTGATAAGACGGACTTTTGTTTAAAATGACCACGTTAATTTTTAAATTGTGGACGTGTTAAGGTGTTTATTTTATGTTTTACCCTGCTTTTATGTCATGTGTTGTTGTCGATTCATTTAGGGGCTTGCGTTATCGTGGTAATATAAGCCCCTGTATTTTATTCATTTACTTATTAAATTATTTGTTTATTTGTTGATTTATTTATTAATTTGATTATATCTTGTGTCTTGGCGATTATAAGGCCCTTTTCTTATACAGGACCAATATGTACACAACCCATTTTTGTATTTAAAATTGTAATAGTACAGTTAACTATTGAAAAAAATTGGCAATATCGTACATAACTTGTCTTCTTCTATCTTCTATCTTATTCTTCTTATAAATACAGTAGAGCGTCAAAAATCCTAAACGTCAAATATCCGAACGCCCGCTTTAAACATGTGAACTGTACTTTGCACGGCGTTGTTAGAGAACAATGACCTTGGGAGTGTTTGTTTTGAACCATCTACTCACCTTCCCCCCCAGCGGGCCAGTCTATTTTTAGCCTACTTTTCGCATTTTGCAAAAATGAGGAAACAGTAGAGTAATGAGATCGATCCGGGCAAATGTGTGTCTGTCTGTCCTTCTGTCTGTCTGGCTGTGTGTGTCCCCCCCCTATCAACTCCTAAACGGCTGCAGCAATCGAAACCAAATTCGGTATGAGTAAATATCTATACCTGAATATCTCAATTCCATATTTGAAAATGATGTCATTGCAACCAACTGCTGAAAAACCGCACTTGAAATGTGAGCTCCATGTAGGATATCTTGGAAGGTATGCATGGGAGCTCTTCCAAAGGCACAAGTATAGATAAAAATATTTTAGATTAATTTCCAGGAGGCCATACATGGCAGTGTTGCCAATATGATTCTAAGCCTGCTGATAGGGCCAATTTTTAAATACATGTAACTTCTATTCTATCAATTGGATTTCAACCAAATTTCGTTATATGCTATGTGTACCATACCATATATGACTATGCGTATTCTTAAGAGCAACCAGGGCTGCCAACTGTTAATAAATGCTGTCTCTATTTCCTTACTCCAATATCAATATATCAGGAAGTATGCAAGGCAACAGCTCTAAACTTTGCACACGTACAGTATTGACACTCTAGATTAATTTGGAGTAACTAATATACATTAGTGCTGCCAACATGTTTCTAAGCCTGCTGATAGGTCCAATTTTTAAATACATATAACTTCTATACTAACAAATGGATTTCATCCAAAATTGGCACAACAAGAGATCATAATACTTCAGAGATTATTACTGACCAACACATGCGTGACATTGTTGCCAACATGATATTACGCGCGCTGATAGGTCCAATGTCTAACTGCACGTAACGTCCATGCTATCCATTGGACTTCAACCAAATTTTGTATTCTGTGCCTCAAGTGATGGAACTAAGAATATATTCAGTCAGCAGGGCTGCCAACTGTAGTGCTCTATTAGGCTACATTATACCAGGTTATTTCGAACTAATTAGAAATTTCGATATTACCAACTTAATTTCCTCATTATTCTAGATAGATCCATATAGATTATTCATTGGCATGAATCTTAAATGTTAAGAAAAGTAGGTTCTTTAGTTCGTCACGGAACTTCTTGTTAACCCTGACATTCAGTTGCTTCACTTGTTGAGTAGTGTAGCTGTAGTTGTATGTTAGTGCGTACATAATTTTTATTTTAATTACAGTACTGTGTGTGTGCCTTGTACAGTGTCGTATTATGACGTCATCAGGGACACTGAAGAGGAAACATAAATTTGTAACTATAGAAACTAAACTCGAAATATTAAGTAGACTTGAAAGAGGTGAATGTTTTTGTAAAATGAGTGCATTTTTCTGGATTTAAAGATACAAATAAATCAAAGTAGGTTATGTTCGAAAATCCAAACCCCACCCCAATTCTAATTAGTTCGGATTTTCGACGCACTACTGTATATAAAAATCAATGTTACGTGATAGTTTGTATGTCCCCTATGCGTTCATATACCATTTATCCGATTGCGATGAAATTTGGGTTAGTTGTTGTGTGCACTCCAGGGAAGGATTCTGGCTCAGTAAATCTATTTTTAGATTCAACAAATGTGTGACAGCGCGCGAATAGTATTGAGTCCTCTATGCGTTCATATACAATTCATCCGATTGCGATAAAACTTTAGTGAATTGTTGTGCACACTCCAGGAAAGGTATTTAGATTAGGTAGCGCACGAATAGAAGTTTTCCGAATTAGAAAATCCATTTTACAATAAATGGCGTGCGAGTCGTTTCAACAAATTAACTTCGGTGAACATTTGTGCACGCCCCAATGAATTTGGTCTGTTACTACGCAAGGACTGGGAACCCCACACGTCTGTTATAGGCTATATCGTCATCCGTGCGATCCACATCCCTCTCAGATTCACGGAGCTGGGACCCGAGCAGTACGCCAACAGCTCATTCTCTAGATGCAACGAGTTTCGGCCTAAGCCAGCAAATAAGGTGAAACTAGGAAGATATCAATGGTAGAAATCTGAATTACCTATATCAGTTTTAAAATTTCTCCATGTTTGTTTAGTAATCGTTTGCTTTTTCATTAGTCTATTATTATCATTAATGGCAAATGACCTGCAGTATATGTTACGAAATTACAATTCGAACACTTCTTTTTATTCTTTCTTTCTTGCGCAGGCTGCGTGGTTCCGCGGAAAGTAGTAATAATTGAGGGGCACTGTCGGGGTCGGCCGAAATAGTAATATGACCTTGCCGAGTTTCATTGAAATCGCTCCAGCCATTTAGAAGTTATTATGGGGGTACACACACACACACACGAACAAAAGGAGATCTCATAAGGCTATTTTTTATAAATGAAAATAGGCTAAATATAATAATGTGACCGTATTTGCAATGCCTTAAATGAGTTCCATGATACCTTATCTGTATTTCTGACTTTTGTCTTTCCTCCTTTCTTTCTCTCTTTCTTTCTTTCTTTCTTTCTTTCTTTCTTACTTTCTTTCTTTCTCTCTTTTTTCTTTCTTTCCTTCTAACTTTCTTTCTTTCTTTCTTTCTTTCTTTCTTTCTCTCTTTCTTTCTTTTTTTTCATTCTCTCCTTCTTTCTTTCTTACTTTCTTTCTTTCTCTCTTTTTTCTTTCATTCTTTCCTTCTAACTTTCTTTCTCTCTTATTTTCTTTCTTTCTTTCTTTCTTTCTTTCTTTACTTCTAACTTTCTTTCTCTCTTATTTTCTTTCTTTCTTTCTTTCTTTCTTTTCTTTCTTTCCTTCTAACTTTCTATCTTTCATTCTTTCCTTGATTGGCATTGCAATGCATGCCGGGACAGAATGCTTTGAAAATGTTCGCTTGATGAACGAAATATTTCATACCCGTAAATACCCATCAGTGTAATCAATGCAATTAACTAATCTCTAGGGACCGGATATTAATGCACCAAAAACGACTAAAATATGCATGCAATTGTGCATTAAAAATGGAGAAATCTACCACGTAATCTATAAGTACCAGTACGCGGAGAAACACAATATAGATTTGCCAGACAACCAACGCATTGGACGAATAGTTTGTTTACATTACATTTGGTGTGCTAGCGATCCCAACTTGACTTGGTGAGACGCGGCGCTGACAGTTACGCGTGCGGCGCAGTGTAGCTAGCACGCCGAGCGTTCAAAGGCTGGACGCCCCTAAAGCTCCAAATTACGTTATTCTTTTTGTAAAAAGCACGCTGACGTACAGACTGTCTTCTGTTTCAAAGGTCAGTCCTTTCTCTACTAATTGATAATATAACATATATTAAGTGTTCTTCAAAAATAGAGCAACAATGTAATCGGATCACCAAAAATGGTACGTAAGTAATGGTTAGACAACTTAAATACACAGAGATATCATTCATATAGGCTACATTAGGCCAGAAAATCAACTTCCGTAAGAAGGGGTTACTTTGTGACATACTGATAATTTTTTGAATTTTGAATCTCGTGCTTTGACCTTGAGGCCAGGGAAGCTAAAATTTGCGCCGCTAAGCGCGAGATTCAAACGTAACACAGTGACACAAAGTAACCTCTACAGTACCGGGTGAGTTAGTCGTTGTCGTTATGGCGTGACTGCAGGCAGTAGCTCACATTCGGGAGGCGAGGAGGTTCGAATCCCCCCGCCGGCAACCTTGAAGATGGTCTTCTGTGGTTCCCCATCTTCCTTCCAGGCAAATGCCGGGGTTGGTCCCTAACTATAGGCCACAGCCGCTACCTTCCAATTCCTCGTCCTTACACTTAAACTTTCCATCCCAGACAATACTCCACACGCGACGGTAATTGTAGCTCACCCCATGGTTGTCCGCATAGTAGCAGCTACAAACTGGCGAGCCGAACATGTACTCGGACACTCTGGGCACTAAAAGTCATACGCTTAAAAAAACCTCTACAGTCACAAAGTATATTTTTAAGATGCACAGTATGTTTCAAGTAATTGCTTTTATCTTAATGCCTTTCTAGGTGTCCCATACATCATATTTTTATCAGTGATGAATCTCAATGTAACTTATTTAATGGAGAAATACCCCAAATTATTTGGAGGACACCTGTACCCCGCCCGATCAAACGTGTGACGAAATGTGACGCGCGTGCTCTAGGGTTAAAACAAGGTACAACCCTGGCACT
Organism: Meconema thalassinum; assembly: GCA_946902985.2. Lineage (NCBI taxonomy): Eukaryota > Metazoa > Arthropoda > Insecta > Orthoptera > Tettigoniidae > Meconema > Meconema thalassinum. The sequence continues at coordinate 187,555,806 of OX336399.1, read as the reverse complement.
AATAATATGCATACCAATATATTTATTTCGTCTATCACAAAGATTTCATTGATTGGACCATCGAATAAATTCATTTATGCTCCAAACCACTATTCTTACCATTCAAAACATCGTTACGTTCTACGGAAACTCTGCGGCTCAATCAGACCGCAGCAATATCGGCCAATAGCAGAAATCTTAAGCAGTAAAACCTCTACCCTTGTTTTCTCTTTCCTCTGAGATACGTTTCAATTTCTCCCCTAAGTCTTAACTAATGGCCACTCTAATTCTGGCCACGTGCGGAATGAATTACGCCCGGTATATGAGCCAATATGGGGATAATGTAGGACGGTCGGTCCACTCCACTCCACTTCCACTGACGTACGTGCTTGCAAGGGAATGGGGCATTTAAGGCCCGATCGACCGCGCGAGCTGAGGAAGTACATCTTATGGAAGGCAGCTTTCACAGTCCGATGTGTGTGCGGTAAGTCTTCCGCCCAACAGCGCTGCCGCTGATCAATAACATCCAGGTATCATTTACCTAAGATAAAATACTCTCTCTGGTGATCGACTGCGTATCTCGTTTGGTCCAGCTTTCTAATTGTTCATTGGAAGTTCTAGAGGAGCTAAGTTGATTAGGGTGGATTCAGCTGAAATAAATCGAAACGGTAGTTGAGGAATTTATAGATCAAAACGAATAATTGTGCCCAATTAAATTAGGCTGGAAAATCAGCTTTATCTGAAAACAAAAAACAAAAGAAAAAGAACCTTGTGATTAACTAATTGTATTGATTACACGGTGGGTGAGTGGTTATCATGTCGGACTGCCAACCCCAAGCTTGCAGGTTTGCTCCTGGCCGTGGTAAGTGATTTTTGAAAGGCAACAACAATCACGATACGCATGTCATACGATGTTGGCATGTTAAAGAAACCATTTGAATTCAGTAGGCCGTGTTCATAATGGCAAAATTAATCTCCGGATTTTCCGCCAACACTAAGTTCCTCATTTCTCTACTAGAAAGCGCTTTAGTGGCAAGGAGCTTACATTTCTAACCTCCTTGACTTTCATAGCGCTTCAGGGAGCGATAAAATTCGACATGCAAGTTGCCCTCTGGGCGTCAATTAACGAAGCTTGAACCTGGCACCGAGGCCAAGCGATATTATTATTATTATTATTATTTAAAAACAAGTCAACCCCTGGCACTATACAGCCCATGACGGTCTAAGGGCGACCAAGCGACCGCTGCCCAGCCATTTTGGCCTGCAGATATAGGGGTGACGCGTGATCAGCGCGTCGGGTCCCCTCGGCCGTTAATCTTGGTATTCGTGATCGGGGCGCTGTCTCACTGTCAGACAGCTACTCAATTGTCCTCACGAGGCTGAGTGCACCCCGTTCAAACCCTCACGTCAGTATTAAAATCCCTGATGGAGCCGGGGATCGAACCCGGGGCCTCCGGGTGAGAGGTATTATTATTATTATTATTATTATTATTATTATTATTATTATTAGTCCTATTCTTATTGACATACAGTGTGCTTGTATGTAACAACTGGTGTATTTATCGGAAAGAAATGTTATTTGTGGAAGTGAGAATTGTATTCCAGCTTGGGAACAGGTCAGTGTGTATCGTAGTTCATAGTTTAACATACGGTGCTCACTGAATTGTATTCCTCAAATCAACTTCATCGAGTGTAGACTGGATTTGTTACGTGATTTTGGGGTTACGTTTTATCGTGTACTATTAGCCCATAGAGCATGAAGTTTCCTCTGTGACAGGAAGTGACGTAATCTAATCGTATTATCCAAAGCCATCTGAGCTTAGATTAGTAGTATAGTCAACAGAGCCTATAGGTTCCGTCGTCAGGGGGCAGTAAGACGGTCTGGCCTACTTCGGCGGCCATTAGAGCCCCGCTACCTTGGGTACGAGCTTGATAATAGAGGGAGGGTCTGGACTCTTTGGAGTCAGGGCTATTTTTCTTCCCACACCACTGGCCTGACCTGCGCTTTACCAGTTTCGGAATATGAATCGTCTTCTAACGAACCAAGAAAGAGATGCGAACTGGAAAAATGAGGTATGGCCTCGATTGTCTAAGGTGAATATAACGGGAGAGTCATCGAGTGATGGGGCAGTTGCGGAAGATACAATACTTCTCCCATCCCAACATCTTGACAAACTGAGGAGAACGGAAGAAGAGGCATTGCAGAAATGCTATAATATTATTAAAAAGATGAAGCTTGCTGCGGCGAAACAGAAAAACATATCCAAGGATGTGAAGGATGGTATTGTGGAGATGGAGGAGGCCATTGACAGCATTGTCTTCTGTAAGAATGCTAGGTACAAGGAGAAACAACAAGTCGACGAAACCACAATAACTGATCGAGCACAAGCATCAAACTCTCTTGATGACGAAAGAGAAAGGGAAGAAACGGAAAGAGGAGAAGTAGAGTCATGGACTAAGGTTGTGTCCAGGAAGAAACCACGAGAGAAAAGGAATCAAATGCAGGTTGAATTACAGCGGGAAGATTCTCCAGGCAAGAGACAGAGTCAAATGCTCAAGAAGCAACTAACAAAGTCTCGACTGCCAGCTGTGTTAATTAAGCCAGCAGAAGGCAAGTCGTATGCCGATGTGTTACGGGAGATTCGGCAAAAGGCAAATCCTGCTGACACAGGAACGGAAGTTAGGTCTATAACCCAGACTAGAGCCGGTGAAGTTCTTGTTACTCTCGGGAAAAGCAATCGGGATAATGCGGCATTTAGCGACTCATTGAAGAATATCCTGGGACAAGATGCGACAGTCCGTAGTCTTGAGCCGAGGGTGACAATTGAGATTAGAGATCTTGATGCTCTCACGACCAAAGATGAAGTTTTAGAGTCCATTAAGGATATTATTAAAGAACCCCCGGATGGTCTGAGGATTATGGTAACGCAGACTAACAGTCGGAAGCAGAGAATGGCTGTTATAACTCTGCCAGAAAAAGCTGCAAATGATCTTCTAAGGGAAGGCTTGGTTCAAGTAGGATGGATCAGTTGTAGAGTGAGGCGGAGAATATCAGTTCTTCGATGCTACCGATGCCTTAGTTATGGTCATATAGCCAAAATTTGTGAGGGCCCTGACAGAAGCAAGTCTTGCTTCTACTGTGGACAGAATGATCACAAAGCCAAGGATTGCATCAACCCAAAGAAATGTGTCTTATGCGAGGAGAGGGGCGTTACGCAGCAGGATTTGTGTCATGTGGCCGGATCGGGCCAATGTAAGGTGTTCCGAGAGGCCCTGGAGAAAGCGACGTACCTGAAACGAAAATGATCCGAGTTCTACAAGCTAATATAGAAAGGAGTAGAACAGCCCATCATCTGTTGTACCAGCTAGCTGCCGAGAAACAAGCTGATCTGCTGTTAATTAGTGAACAGTACCAAGATAAGAAGTCACCTCTCTGGCTTAGAGATCAATTAGGCACATCTGCTATTTGGATCTTAGACCCTGGAAAAATTCCAATTAAAGAACATGGGAGCGGGAAGGGATTCGTTTGGTTAAAGAGTAGAGGAGTCACCTATTTTAGTGTCTATCTTACTCCAAATGAAACAATGGAAAAATTTCGTCAGAAAGTCAACTCTCTGGAAGATGCCATTCTTAATACAACTGGAGCAATCATTGTAGCTGGGGATTTCAATGCCAGGGCAGTGGAATGGGGTATGCCACATACCAATTCCCGAGGTAAGTTCATTCTGGAAATGGCATCAAGGACAGGGCTTTTGATCTTAAATATAGGCGCAGTGTCAACCTTTCGGCGTCCGGGTTATACAGAGACCATTCCGGATATCTCCATGGCTTCTGAGACGTTAGTACCACACATCAAGGAATGGAAGGTTATAGAAGACTACACTGGTAGTGATCATCAGTATATTAATTTTGATGTGTGCAGTAATATAAGTGGGAAGAACTTATCTACTCAGAAACAACGGAGATGGAATTTGAATAAGATCCATCTTGATGCATTTAAGGAGGCGTTGGCCAGTGGTGTAGAACTAATTGAGGATATGGAGCCTGACGGAGAGGCTGATGTTGAGAATCTCGTTTCCTCAACTATGAATCTTTTTACATTGGCTTGTGATACCTCAATGCCAAGTTTAAGATCACACCATCGGAAGAGCCCAGCATATTGGTGGACACATGAAATTGCAGAATTGAGGCGGAATTGCCTTAGACTCCGACGTGCTGCACAACGGACAAGAAATCTGGATGATGCCAATGCCTTATCAGCCGAACATAGAGATGCAAAGAAGCTACTTCGGAAAACCATAAATCAAAGCAAAGCTGAGAGCTGGTGGAAGCTATGTGAGGATATTGACACTGATCCATGGGGATTGGGTTATAAAATTGTCAGAAAGAAGCTTGGGTCACAAAGAACACCGTGCGTCATGGATGCAAACAGTATGGCCATTATTGTCCAAACTCTTTTCCCAACACATCCAACAATCCCTGAGCAGAATTTCGATGTGGATGTTGAAATTCCTCTTTTTATTGAGGATGAGTTGAGTAGGGCTACTCAGTCTCTGCGAAGCAAAAAATCCCCTGGTCCTGACGGCATCTCAAATGAGATTCTCAAATTAATAATCGAGTTACATCCACAATTAATATTACGAATGTTCAACGAGTGTCTAAAAGCAGGAGTGTTCAGCATCTGCTGGAAGGTCTGTCGTCTGGCGCTCATTAATAAGGGTAAGGGAGACCCGGATTTACCATCATCATACCGCCCTCTGTGTATGCTCGATACAACAGGGAAGCTCTTTGAGAAGCTTCTGAGGGTCAGGTTGCGCCAAGCGATCATGGCAGCGGGCGACTTATCACCAAGACAATATGGATTTCGAACAGGAAGATCGACCCTGGATGCGATACAAGAAATTTTTGCAGCTGTCCAGCGGGCGGAGAATTACAATCACCACTCTCGTCGTGTGGTTCTCTTTGTTACTCTTGACGTAAGAAATGCATTCAACTCTGTCAAGTGGAGTGACATGCTGAATGCGTTGGAGAATACATTTCATGTTCCAAATTATCTCTTACGGATGATAAATTCCTACTTGAAAGATCGTTCGTTGATTTATAACACGACAGAAGGACAACGCAGGGTACGGGTCTCAGCCGGAGCAGCACAGGGTTCGATTTTAGGACCAGATGTATGGAATATCACATAAGATAGCTTGCTGAGATCTGAAGTCCCTGATGAAACTATCCTAGTAGGTTATGCAGATGATGTTGCTGCTCTTGTAGCAGGAAGAAGTGTCGAGCAGGCACAGTTGCGACTCAATATGGTAATGCGTGCAATCAATAGTTGGATGGAGGAACATGGTCTGTCTCTAGCACTTAGTAAGACAGAAATTGTAGTCCTAACAAAGAAGAGAATTCAGACAATACTCCCAATACAGGTAGGAGACATACAAGTAGAGACGCGGCCAGCAGCAAAATATCTGGGCCTCATGATCGACAATAAATTGAATTTTGGAGAACAAATTAGACGGACTGCGGATAAGGCGGCAAGAGGAGTAACGTCTCTCAGTCGGCTAATGGCCAATGTTGGTGGGCCAAAATCTAGTAAGAGGAGATTACTGATGACAGCCATCCATTCAGTTCTGCTGTATGGAGCGGAAATATGGGCGGATGCCTTGGATAAGGAAATTTATAGGAAGTCACTAGCACAAGTGCAGAGGCGGGGTGCTTTACGCGTGGCATCTGCTTATCGCACGGTCTCTGAAGAAGCAGTTCTTGTTATTGCTGGGATAATTCCAATTTATTTTCTAGCGAAAGAACGCAAGTACATTTACTGGAGGAAATCGGAAGTAGGTTTACAAAATGCAAGACGAACAGCAAGAGCACAAACCTTTTACAATTGGCAGATCAAATGGGAGCAAGGACACCGAAGCCAGTGGACTAGGAGAATGATACCCCAGGTGCAGGTTTGGACAGAGAGGAAACATGGTGAGGTTGGTTATTATCTCACTCAGTTTTTAACTGGCCATGGGTACTTCAGTTCTTATCTTAAGAAGATGGGGAAAGTGGATTCACCAGATTGTATCTACTGTGTTAATGAGGTAGATAGTGCTAATCACACCTTCTTCTCTTGTGGACGGTGGGTCCAAAGTAGGTAGTCTCTTCAAGATGAAATTTATGTAGAGATATCTCCTGACAATATTGTTGCGGTAATGCTACAAAATGAAGAACATTGGAAACTTGTAGCAAGTTTTGTTGAAGATATCCTCCGAACAAAGAAGACGGATCTGGATCGCCACTGAAGATAATTCATTACGGAAGAGTGCCCTACGGGCAAATATATAATGACTCTAGCCTGAAGTAATGTGCTAAACGGTTCCAGGCTAGTGTTCAGAAGTAAAGGGGGAGTTTTAGTCGGTAGTCTGCTACTCAGTAGCAGGAGCCCGCCACTCTGTGCGTAAATGCATTTCTTCCCCCCCCAAAAAAAAAAAAATTCTTATTGATGGGTAATTACGGGTATGAAAATCGGCTTCGGTGGCGTAGTAGTCAACATGCTGAACTGCTGTGAACAAGATCGCGGGTTCAAACCCGGCCGAACTGGTCGATGTTTTAAGAGGGATACAATCCTTCAGTATATTTTCTTTCGGAGGGGAAGTAAAGGCGGCGGTCCCATGTCATAGAATTATGGCATGTTAAAGATCCTTCCTGTAACTAGACTTGTGCGAAGCTGAATTTCTCGGTTATATTTCGTTGAAATACTCCATCAAAGTTCCGGCATTCACCACTAGGTGTCAGTAACATCTGGTAGCAAAAGTTGGAACTACTTGAAATTGAACACAACTTGTAGCTCACCCCATGGGTGTCCGCATAGAAGCAGCTACAAACTCGGTCGAGTCGAACATGTCCTCGGACGCTCCCGGCACTAAAAGCCATACGCTAAATAATTACGGGTATGAAATATTTCGTTCATCAAGCGAACATCTTCAAGGCATTCAGTACCCGGCATGCATTGCAATGCCAATCACAATTTTCGAGAATTGAAGGTATGGTTGGGCGGCAACGCGCAAAAAGGGAAAACTTCAGGGGACTCTCCAGGCGTACCCACCTCAGTGGCGGCAGAATATTTTTGCCAAGGGCATTGGAAATCTGTTTTTTATTTTTATTTTTTGAGCGTGTGGCTTTTAGTGCCGGGAGTGTCCGAGGACATGTTCGACTCGCCAGAGTTTGTAGCTGCTTCTATGCGGACACACCGTCTCGTGTGGAGTGTTGTCTGGGGAGGAAATTGTGACTGTAAGGACGAGGAATTGGAAGGTAGCGGCTGTGGCCTGTAGTTAGGGACCAACCCCGGCATTTGCCTGGAGGGAAGATGGGAAACCACAGAAGACCATCTTCAAGGTTGCCGGCGGAGAAATTCGAACCTCCTCGCCTCCCGGATGTGAGCGACTGCTTGCAGCCACACCGTAACGACCACGGCTAACTCACCCGGTGGAAAGCTGGTGTAACGATACGACAAAGGTTTCAATCATTTTGGCGATTATGTTGAGGCACAAGAAGAAAAGACGCAATCATTTAGTAGTAAAATCAGTTTGGTATGTCAATCTGTTATTTTTATACAGTCCATCGGAACTTGAAAAAAACAGCTCTCGTATTTAAACTGATGTTGCTAGATAATTAAAGTGAGCTCAAACTGAGAGACATAAAAAATAAGAACGATAATATGATCGACCAATTTGCCGCGGGATAAAAACAAAAATAACCATTGTTGAAATGAAAATAAAACGGGCCATTTATTCAAACATTGTCAGGCACATGTATCTTGAAATGAAAGGCCATTGTGAGCTAATTAATGGCGAGGTTATACTTTAATGACAGTGGTGGCCCCTCCAATGAAATATGACGGCCAGATAAATCAATACCGCACTGGGCTTTCTCATATAATTAATTAACACTCACTCATACAATTCTGTCATTCTTTCTAAACTTGGCTCCCCGGGGTTTGGCTCACAATTGGTGAAACTGCGCGGCGGGGCAGCCAACATAATTTCAATAATCTGCGATGGTTTGAGAGAATTCTTTTATATCAACAAAATTAAAATTAAAATCTCATATATACATTAGGAAGAGGCAGGAAAATAGCCATGTCATACAAAGTGATTGCCAAATTTTAAGGTACTGCTCTGTCAATTTGCGGGGTGAGGGGAAGGGGCAGGCGGGAAGAGAAGAGCCTGTCAACAGCCCGCCGTGTTATCTGGTATTCCTGTCTATTCCAATACTGCTAACAAAGGGTTGTTGCCCAAACCACTGTGGTGTTGCGAATGAGTGAGTGAGTCATCAACCAATGTACTGTATTTGGTTCTGTTAATACGCACCACCGAGAACATTGACATTTGTATTCTGTTTTTTCGAAAGCTCAGAGAACTGAAGACAGAAAAAAATGTTTCTGATACACAAAATTGTGGTTCATCTGTGATGTGGTTAACGTTTCAAAGGAATCGGTTCAAAAATGTGGATTTTCTTCCCAAACGTACCTTAATAGACAACGAAAAAAATACTCTTAGTCTAGAATTATTATTTAAATTTTCCAATTTACCGGATTCGGTCACATAATGAATGACCTTCATTAATTACAAATAGAGACAAAAATGAAATTGCAAGTTTGTGTTATAATGTGACAAAGGTGAAACTATAATTTCCTAAGTGTTTCTATAAATGATATCCATGCTCAAATATTTACCATTAACAACAAAATTTTTAACCTATTTTCATATATGAAAAACAATTAGGCTTATGAGATCACCTTTTGTCCGTGTGTCTGTCTGTGTGCGTGTGTGTGCGTGAGGACTTTTGTGTGTCCCCCCTATTAACTTCTAAACGGCTGGAGCGATTTCAATGAAACACGGTAAGTTCATAGCACTATTCCGGGTGACCCCGACCGTGCCCTTCAAATTTTGTTACGTTTCTCCAATCCAACATGGCGGCTGTGCGAACTATTTCACCGGCATTCAATATCTCCGAACAATTACCGATATCACCCTGATATGTTGTACGGTAATAAAGGGAACTACTAGAAGTTCACCTATGTGAGATTTGAAAACCTGGTAACTACAAAACCAACATGGCGGCCATGCGAATTCGCGACTTTTAAATAGACGGTTCTCGCGATTTAACCAACCAAACGCAATGAAACTTGGTACAGTATATGTTTATACACATTGTAATGCACCGACATCTAACTTCGTTCAATTGTTCACATAGCCTCAAGATGGCGGCTGTGCGAATTATTTCCCCGACATTCTATATCTCTGTAACTATTACCGGTATCACCATGAAATTTGATACGGAGATAAAGGGCACTACTGGAAGTTCATCTACGAGACTTTCAAATACCGGTTAACTACAAAACGAACATAGCGGCCAAGCGAATTTGAAAGTTTTAAATAGACTTTTCTCGCGATTTAATGATCCAAACGCAATGAAACTTGGTACAGCAAATGTTTATACCCCCTTAAGCGCATTATAATGTATGTATTGATGAATTTTACAGTTTAATTTGGTTCAGTGATAACCTTATAACCGTCTGGAAACTTTCACAGTAATGTAATAATTGGAATTGCATTGCTGGGTAGATTATTGGCTGAGGAATAACCTAACCACCAAGGGAAGATGATAAAGAAAAGGAGGAGGGTTTCGGACTGGAGAAAAAGGATAGAAAAATAGGAGGAGAGTCCCACAAAAGTTATGAATTTAACTTTAAATGCACTTAGAGGCGGTTGCCACTGCAAATCCGTTCTCTGATACCTAAAGTGGGTAAGGACCTGGTCGAAGCTAACGGGAACCGCAGCTAGGACTTGGGCGGTTTGCAAGAGAATGGCCTTAGAGTATTCCCTCTCAAGCATGCATATGCGTACTATGGGGAAGGGTGATGGTCTGGCAAGACGGATAGTAACAGACTTATTGTAGATCTGTTCAAAGGAATTCTTTTTTGACCAAGTAATTCGAAGAGTACCAATAATTTGCATCGATTTTAATATTTCCAGTTTTCGAAGTTGTGGAGTTCCTAAAAAGCGACCAAGTGCTTCCAAGAAGGATTGTGATAAAAAAATTATACCTTGGGGAGTAATTTTGGTAAGTGAACCAATAGTTGCATTTGGAAATGGCTAAGCTTTTACTCAGCAAGGAGCCGGCTAAAAGTTTAGACAAAGAGAAACACTTATTTTTTGGAAAACCAACCATAAGTTTTCGGAGAGGATCTCCACAAGCAGGTAGCTGGCGTAGCGAGTTGTACTTGCCTTACTGGCCAGTTAGAATTAGCTATTAAAGCTAAGAGAAACTTTAACGAGATTACCACTAAGAGTACTTGCTCAAATGCAACGAGTGGTGAAAGCCCTATCAATAGATTTAATGGCATTGAGTAGGAAGGGCCAAGGAAGACAGGATCTTGCCTAACCGTTGTATTAGAGAAATGATGACTCGAAAAGGAAAGTTTGAATTTATTTAACAATGCAAAAAAGTCTAATAAATTTGACAAGTATATAGTTTCAATTTTTAGTAACAATTTGGGGTCGCAGACCTCCTAACATTTAAAGTTTGCTCCAGGCAATTAGCAATTTATTAGGTTTCAAACCTTTATAAAATCCTAGCAAGGATTTAAAATAGCGAATATAAAAATTCAAAATTTAAAGACAATTAAGGTGATTAAAGTTTAACAATAAATAGAGTACAAGGTGTGTACTATAAGAAATCTCTGCGTACCTATCTTAGAAAAAGTTACAACTTCAAAATAACAAAGAAAGAGAACAGGTAGAATGAAAGAGAAGTTCCTATAACTTCTTATATTTATGCAGAATTACTTTTATGATAGCTATGCAAAATAGAGCAGGTCACTTACTGTGAAACCTGAAGAGAAAGTCAAAAGGAAGGTTCTAGACTTCCTATGTTCAAGTAGGAGTCACGAGACAAATGGGGCAGTTTCCCTTTCGTTAGACCTAGAAATAACTCACTCATGAGTTGAAAGAATTGTTTTCCCTGATTATAAGGGAGAAACAATGTAAGCTTGAACCGTGTATAAAACACGTGGTTATGCAGAAATTAATTGATGATAAACAAGCAAGATGGAAGGGCACTTCGTTAGGGTGACACCTCATTGAAAATGATCTAGAGTAACAATTTTATTAATATGGTTTGTTAGTAGAAGGTTTAGGAAAGATCAATTGGGATTTAGGATCAATGTTCATGGCCTTATTTAAGGTAAACGGACGATCGCGACGCGGTAGAAAAGTTGAACAAGCACTAGTTATCACAATAGTCTGTTAAATGGATGAAAAGTTCACTGTAGTAACATGAAAGTTTATGGCAAAGAAAGTTATTGCAATGATGAAAAAGGACTGGTAGCACTAGATAGGCGAAAGTATATTGCTTGAGAAAGTTGTGAATTACAATTAAATGCGCCGTAGAACATTCCAACGGTGGAAGAAAATTTAGCTATTGCAGTAATTTATAAGGAAGATTCCTCATTTTAAATAGTATTCCCACAAGTGAGTGAAAAATACATGACGGCAAGACTTGTAGATAGAGTACAGAATCTGGAAGGTTCCAGAACAATCCTAATAGAAGAATGGGGCCAAAGTTAATCCAGCGGTGGAACGAGCTTAATATTTTATGGACAGCGGGTATTAGATAATATCCCACGTTGTGAGAAGATATCTCATTTAAATAGCTTAGGAAAAGCTACTTTCTATTAAGGTTGGCTTAGACAGACAAAAGCCCAACATGGTAAATCCCGCGAAGAATGATTACCGCCCCAAATAAGTAATCTCACGCTGTCTATAAAATGATCAATAAAAGCATGTAGATAATAAAACTGATGAAGATGAGGTTAAAACCTTAAGTCTGTACTTATCTTGGTTGCATGTCGAAGGTGAAGTTCCCTTTGACGAATACTTAATGTGCCAACATGGCGTAGAATGTAGAGAGTGCCTCTTGGTTTGAGGAGACTGGCTCTAGTTGAGCCTTGACTGACCGAGTCAACTGCCGACTTACAAGTGAGACCCACTCAGCGAAGCGCGGAGGGTCCAAGGAAGGGAAAAGAGTGGGGGTAGGAGACAAAAGGAAAACATATAAGCATGACCAATATTGTAAACTTAAATTCTCGTGAGGAAATGGTCTTCAAAGAGTTGATAGCAGGCGATACTAGCACAGCCTGGTGGGTGAAAGAGTAGACGAAGTTCTCTTGATCAAGGAGATGATAGTTGGCGATGGTAACGTGATCTGATGGCCAAATGGAAAAGGAAGTCCTCTTGCACCAGGAAGAATTGAGGAGCTTCAGAGATACGCTGCTAGATGACGCTAGGTGGGTCATGGAAGATATATATCTAGAACAGACTCACAATGACATAAGAGACATGACCATCAAAGAGAAAATAGAAGATCACTGTTGGTGTTTGATAAAGAGGAAGAAATGAACATGCAAAGGCATTAAACATTATATTCTCTCGTACCGTGTATTCCAAGAATACACCAATTGCGTCTTACAGAAATATATGGACCTGTGAGATTCTGTTACCATGGTTACCGTGTTACTATCTTTCATTATTTCATTGTAAATATACATGTTTTAAGGTATTTAATTAATTGTGAGGCATTTAAAGAGTACGTGAGTGCGTTTCGTTTACGCATTGGGTTATGCTGAACCTGTAGGTACCCCATATGTGTAGGCTGGTGTAAATAGGACCTTATTTTCGGTACAAAACTGGAATGGGACCTTAGCAGAATAATATAGGGAGGGAAACCTGACACCATGATATGTTGAAAAGATAGCCCGTGTATAAGAACTGGGAAGGTTACAATGTAATTGAACAAAAATTATTAATTCGATTTACATTATTACGTCCCTTTCCCCATTTCAGCTCACAAGGAGAGGTCGCCATGTAGTTTACTAGAGAAGCGTTCAAATTTGGAGGGTTTGTTCTATATAAAGAAATATGTTGCCCCTGTTGGAGCGTTCTTGCCAATGGGCCTGAGTGTGTTCAAAATTGAACGTTTAAAATCAATCCTCAAACTTTTGTAGTCCTATTCCCACATACGATCCTTGATCATCTCCGTGGCGTTGTCGCTAGCGCGTTGACGTGGGGAATTGAAGGTTTCGAGATCGAGTCAGACCTTAATCAGGACATTCTTTTCTTTTACTGATACATCCCTTATTGTCTTTTGTTTTTTCTATAATGTATTTCCTGTGGTCTCTCGGTTTTTGAGCTATGTACAATAATTTAACATCATTATTCGTCCGTGTCGCCTCCGTAGCGTAGCGGTCAGCATGGTTAGCTGCCGCCCCGGAGGTCCTGGGTTCGATTCCCGGCTCTGCCACGAAATTTGAAAAGTGGTATGAGGACTGGAACGGGGTCTACTCAGTCTCGGGTGGTCCAAATGAGTAGAGGGGGTTCGATTCCCACCTCAGCCATCCCTGAAGTGGTTTTCCGTGGTTTCCCACTTCGTCTTGGGGCAAATGCTGGGATGGTACTGCACCATTATTCCTAAAGGTCTTAAGTACAGATATGGATACAGTATTTTGGAACGCCCTGTAACTTTCAAGCTAGCCACTGAAGTCTATCATAACAGCTGGTCTACAGCAAGCAAAAGTTCTGCTATCAAGACTGGATCGGTAGAGCTCGTATTTCCGACGAGAAGCCCGAAGGTCATCGATAATAATCATATTGACATTGTCTAACATTATATCGATCGATTCATCCCCCATGATACCTTCAGCAACTGCATCTTTTATCAATCCCTGATTTTGAATTACAGTTTCGGACATATGGTCTAATGCAGATTTAGTTTGGACCTTAATATTTTCTATGTCCTGATTCAAATTATCCATTTTATTTTGAATAATTTCAAACATCTTCTTAACGTCCCCAACAGTCACCATATTACCTTCAGACATGCTTCAATACACTTCACAAGAAATAAGAATACCACACCAACAAAGCACAGAGAGAACATCTACAAACAACCACCATTTACCATACATGCTCATCCTTATTGTCAGGCATTACCTTAAAATAAGCTGATGTCTGAACACGAAGTGTCCAATTTGATTTGGGATCGCTTATATACATGTGCGTGATGGTTTATATCGGTGAAGGTCTATGATTCTACCATCACTCAAATTTAAATTTGTTACAAACACTTCTATTTTTAATGATGTCAGCAATGATCATCAGCCGGTAACAAGTAGAACAAATTATTAACAGAGCGTGTGGCACCACTCCAATACATAAAATACAAAATTTAATAATGGTTGCAATACCACTTGTAAGTCAAGTAGATCAAGTATCCTCGTAATTGCTTTGTTCCATAGGAATTCCAATAGTTCGTGCCAAAATATTGGTTCACCATTATTTTATTGCCTTGATTCATGATCACACAGCAAACACGGTGTTCCAATTCGTGATCTGTGTTACATGATCATAAAACTAATTTCCACTTTGTACTTTCAGTTTCAATTTTGGCAGAATTATGGCATTCAACTCCCTGGAATTCGCTCTGGTATTCCAGTTTTTCGAAGCCCCTGAGCTGGGCGCCACCTCATGTACCCGTATTACCTACCAATACCTGTTGAATCCCTGGATAAAAGCTGGATCGTAGAACCTGAAAATCCCCGGCTAGAAAAACCCCCAAGTTCTACCAACAGACACAGGGATAATAGGGCCACTCGAATACCTAACAGGATGTATTAAGACTGACCAAGGCTCAGAGAAAGAAAAGACTAGCTCAAAACACAAGAATTCTTCAAAAGGAAGAAAGAATCTCAAAGGTGTGGTAAACCCTAAAATACCTAGCGATGGCCCCCTTAATACACCCTTCCATCACCTCTATAAAGCATCACGCAATAATTAAAACCAAATAATAAATTAGTTTATTGCAAGAATAAACATGACAAGAAATATAAATTTTGTCGATACCACGACCAATCAAAAATATCATACTGGATCGTCTTTCAGCTATGGAATATGGGAAAGGCTTCCAAAATGAATTACCCATTATCTCAACTAACTTTTAGTTCTTTCAAAAATAAGGTATAATAATAATAATTTTCGATCCCATAGGATAAGCACTCACAAAAAAATTATATCTTCTTCTTCTTCTTTTGCTTTAGCGTTTGTCCCACCTCGTGGCAGGGTCCGCTATTTGAGTCCACTGTCTCCACTTTACTCGGTCATGGGCCATGTTCGGATGAAGGTTGACGCCTTTCAAATCCCTGTGCAGTGTATCGGCCCAACGTTGTCTCGGTCGCCCCTTTGGTCTTTTCCCGGCGACCTCCAGTGTGTAGCCCTGTTTTGCAATGGTGTCCGCTCCTGACCGTAGCACATGCCCAAACCATCGCAGACGACCCTCACGCATTTTGTTACTGATTGCTGCGATACCAAATCGTTCCCTTATTCTTTGATTGGGGATGTGATCCAACCTAGTAATGCCTGCTGTCCATCTAAGCATCTTGGTCTCCATGGCACTTAGTCGACGTTCTGCTTCCTTCGTGGTCGGCCAACATTCGGTACTATAAAGCGCTACGGGACGAATGACAGTGCGGTAAATCTTCGATTTTAGGTGGTCTTTCATCTCGCGATCGCACATGACACCTGTCGTTGTTCGCCACTTCATCCACGCAGCATTAATTCTTATGTTGACCTCCTCGGTGAGACGACCTTAAACAGTTATCGTAGAGCCAAGATACTTAAATTTTGTCGTTCGAGGCAGATCATCGCCGTCGACTTGGATTGTTCCGATTTCTCCAGCATCCGTTGTCATATATTCTGTTTTAGCTTTGTTAAGCCGCAGGCCATATTGACTTAAACGATCACTCCATTCCTGGACTTGATGTTGGAGATCCAGCTTGTTTTGAGCGGCCAACATAACGTCATCAGCGTA
The DNA here is from genome assembly GCA_946902985.2 of Meconema thalassinum. Classification (NCBI taxonomy): domain Eukaryota; kingdom Metazoa; phylum Arthropoda; class Insecta; order Orthoptera; family Tettigoniidae; genus Meconema; species Meconema thalassinum. Next base: position 187,539,918 of record OX336399.1, on the reverse strand, counting down.
CAGAATGGTCCAAGGTAACGGTTGTTGTAGATCTGCAGTAACCGTGTCCATGACCATAATGAACAGCAATGGTGACAGGGCCGAACCTTGATGAACACCAACTGTTACATGGAAGTTTTCCGACGCTCCTGTGGCGGCTTAGACGTAACTTCTTGGCTCCGCGTAGAGCAACTGTACCCAGTTGACAAGGTACTCTGGGATGCCATGTTGTCGGAGAGTCAACCAGATCAAGTCGTGCGGTACACGATCAAAAGCCTTATCGAGATCTAAGAAAGCAAGGTGCAACGGCTTATTCTTTTCACGATGCTTTTCAACTAAAAGCCGTGTGGCGTGGATTTCATCTGTTGTGCTGCAATTTTTCACAAATCCAGCTTGTTTTTTGGTCAACTGGGTGATTGCACGTATCCTCTTATCAATAATGCGCTCGAAGACCTTCATGGTGTGACAGAGGAGTCGAATTGGTCTGTAATTAGCACACTTGGCTGGACTTCCCTTCTTTTTAAGATAGGTATCGTGATGCTATGTTGCCAATCAAGTGGCGTTCGTCCTACTTTGACTATTTGGTTGAAGAGTCTTGCCAACCAATCCGCTGGATCCAACTTCTGAGAGCACCATAGCTCCGCCGCGATGTCATCTGGACCAGTTGCCTTCCCTGGTTTCATTTGTTTCAAGGCCCCTGCAACCTCTAAGACATCAATAGGTTTGATAGGACCTTCGACAGCAGTAGCGACAGGTATCTGGTTGTGCTGGAATTCCTCTGTTGAGGCCTTCTCAAAGTAATTTCGCCAACGTTCTCTCGCCTTCTTCCAGTCGACTAGCAAAACGCCCTTATCGTCATTGATGCCATAGAAGCGTTGGATATCTTGAGATTTATGGTGCCTGGATTTGACGAGGCGATAGATGTCCCGCTCTTCCTTGCGTGTGTCCAGCTTCGCGCAGAGGTCTGCGTACCGAGCCGATTTTGTCGAAGCAACAGTCTTCTTCGCTTCCCTGCGTGCTACTTTGTAAGCATTCCAACGAGAAGGTGTTTTGTCTTCCAGAAACTCGTGGTAAAGCTGCTTCTTCTTGCGTACCGCAGTTTTGACTGCGTCATTCCAAAGCCATGTGTCCTTATCAATCCGACGTCTTCCTGGCTTCGTAAGTCCAAGAATGGCATGCGTGGCTTCGTGAACAGCTTTCTTCATTTTTGCCCAGCTTTCTTCAACGGACACACGGTCGCAAAGATAAACATATTACATGTTTAAAACCATGTCTGATCCCCATTAAGCAAGTCTCTACCCCACGTAGAATGCCGCACGGACTCGTGTGAACTTGGTCACATTCGCATCTTTATATTGGAACTATTTAGCGGCTGATCGAATTCACTCTCGCTTCGTGACGAGTTGATGAACTGTTTGCGGCTCAGCCATCGGTATTCTAATGCGTGTGGAAAGATATCGCCAGGATATATTGGGGCATTTTGACCGGTCTGGAGTTGTTCGAGCCTAGGAGGACTATGGTTTGTTCTCTGGGTACCCAGTTGGAGTCCGGCATGTTTTGTGTTGGTCTGGAGCCTAGTATGGCCAACGATATCCTTTTTTTCCACATCCAGATTCGCCAAAGGTACAGATCACTTCAACTTGTTACTGTAGTGTAGCGTGGACATTTGAACAATCACAAATTGCCATATTTTGATTTTTGTAGATTAAATGGTTGAGTAGAAAGTGCAGGTTCGATGCCTATTTCGAAGCTGACCTTCTATGATGCCATGATTTTGACTCATAAAAGTGAGAGCATCCTTTTTGTATTTTGATTGATAAATTTAAAATTTCAATGGTTTTTTACAGTATTTAAACTGATATGCTCATTCTTATTTTTTCGAGAAGTCACTGTAGGAGGAAGATCTCCAGATTTTTGTGTAAAAATATTTTAGTAACGCAATTTTTTTTGCGGCGTTGAGAACTCTGACTGAGTTTTACATATTCTAGTGCATTGTTCTTTAAGCACTTTCGCTTGGATTATCTTATTCTTTGAGGAGAATTTTTCTTTCCTTATTATTATAACGATATTAGGAAGTTTTCGGATCCTGTTATTCTGAATGTTACTTCGAGTCTTTAGACTATTTTTTCTTCAGTTTATTAACAGATTTAACTTGTATTTTCTGAGCGTGATTTTCGGAGTGGATTTACTAATGGGTCATTAGTCGCTTAGCCTCTGTAGTTAACCTAGATCAATGCTGTAGGATTAATCCACCGACATTTTCGCGTTCGGGAAATCCTCTCCACACGAGGTCGCTTGAGGGAGGCATCCACTACCCCCACTCCTCTATACGCCACGAGTCGATATATAGATATATATATATATATATATATCGCAGTCGTAGTATAATCACTAGTGACTTAACAGATCTTCTTCTGTTTTTCATACTTGCTTTGTGATAGCTTTCTGCCATGGAAATATGCATACAGACATAAATAACTGCTTACATATAGCGCTAAATATACTTTAATTCGTATTAATCATTCTCAGATGAATCGATCGATATAATGTTAGACAATGTCAATATGATTATTATCGATGACTTTCGGACTTCTCGTCGGAAATACGAGCTCTACCGATCCATTCTTGATAGCAGAACTTTTGCTTGCTGTAGACCAGCTGTTATGATAGACTTCAGTGGCTAGCTTGAAAGTTACAGGGCGTTCCAAAATACTGTATCCATATCTGTACTTAAGGCCTTTAGGAATAATGGTGCATTTTCCCTTTGATACCTTAAATAAAAGTCTCCTCAGCTTTTATTTACACCATTCCAGGTAATTTCGGCATATGTAGCATTATTCAGTCAACACTCAGACTATCTTCTTCACATATCTTTTGAGTATTTTTGCGTTGAAACGACCTATCGTTTCTCTTCCATTTAGGCTTACTACCTCATAACAATTATTTCCGAACGACCTAGCGATTTTATAGGGTCCGTGGAAGACATAGGAGAACTTGGTGAATTGCTTCTTAGCAACATCTGCTTTTGTCGGTTTCTTGACGAGAATCATCTCGTTTACTCTCATCGGTGGCCGATATCTTTTATTTCTGATCCGTTTATGCCGCTTCTCGGCTGCATCTATCAAGTTTTCTCTAGCTGAATTAATACTTTCTTGGACTGTAGGCTCCCTGTCCTTAGGCAGAAATCTCACGATCTCTGTCCAGGTTCTTTCTGGCCTCCTATTATGGTGTACAACCATGGGTATGTCGGATAAGCTCTCATGGAATGTGGAATTCATGCAGCTTTCCATGAGTGGGATGAACTTGACCCAGCTTGCATGATCCTCAGGACAGTAAATTCTCGCAAACTTGCTAATTTCTGCCATTACACGTTCCGAGACGTTAGATTCCGGATATCTAACGCTAGAAAACACGTGCTTGACACCAAGCCTAATCATGGCATTCTCAAAATCCATCGAAGTGAATTGAGCTCCGTGATCCGATAGGAGAGTTACAGGTTTTCCCGCCTTTGGAAACACACTGTTTTCAAGACGGCTAAGGACTTGGGCTGTAGTGGCCCTCTGCATAGGGTCGAGGGTCACGTATTTTGAAAATACATCGATCGTGACTAGGAGAAACTGGTTTCCCCTAGCCCCCTTCGGGCAAGGACCGAAGATATCGCAAGCCATTAGCTCTCTCGGCCTTTCTGGAATAATGGCTCGAGGTCTCTCTTTTGACAACACCGACGGGTGTTTCCCTCGTTGGCACTCCTGGCATGATCTGATAATGGCTGCTATAGTGCCCCGCAGCTTGGTCCAGGTGAATGTCTCCAATAACGTTCTGAACGTGGTCCAGTGAGCTAGCCACACCAACCCATTAATCAGTTTAGGAGGGACTACAATTCTAATTTTCGTCCTCTCTCGGTCAATGTATTTACAAACGACATCATCACACACCAGGAATTTCTCAGAGCGCTTCCTAGTCTGCTCGTAGTCAGGATCGGTATGGTCCATTGCACCTCTCAAAAATCTGTACATATGTCTAGTTGGGGTGTGTCTCTTCTGTGACACCGCTATCTTCTTTAGCTTCTCCAGGGTGAGTTCTTGTTCCCTCTCAAACTGTACAGTGTTAATCTCGATCTTACTAAGTGGATTTCTTGAGAGTGCATCCGCGAGCAGATTATCCTTCCAAGGCTGATGCACGATGGTTTTAATGCCCGGACAGTGGCTACTCAAGAACTGGCACATACCCAGAAACTCACGGAGCTGCTTCACTTTTGCGGGACGAGGAAATCTTCAAATGGCGTCTATCTTCTTCAAGTTTGGGTGATACCCAAACTGATCAATTGTATGGCCTAGGAACTTGATAGATCCATGCATGAATTGACACTTATGCATGTTGACCTTAATATTGGCCTCTCTTAAATTCTCAAATAGCTGTTTCAAGTGCACAAGATGTTCTTGAACATTAGCTGAAGAAATTATCAAATCATCGATATAGCAAATAACGTTACGTTTCACGCTTTCCGTTAATTTGCTATCAAGAGCTCTGATCACGGCCGGACCGCTATTCACCATTCCAAAAGGAACGCGACAGAAAACATACGTGGTCTGATCAAATAAGAACCCGGTGTATTGCCGGCTATCTTCCTCCAGCTCGACTTGATGGAAGCGGTTAGGTCTAGGACGCTGAAACACGCTTTACCTTTGAACTTTTTCAAAAGTTCTCTAATTTTTGGTGGACGGTCAGTTTCTAACATGATTCTCGTGTTGATCTTCCTGTCGTCTAAACAAAGCCTCAGTTGTCCGTTCGCTTTCTTTACCACAGTTATCGGATTCAAATACGAGGAAGCTTGTTTTTTTATTATACCATCTCTCTCCATTTTATCTATAATCTCTTTGACCTCATCATGGTATTTTTCTGGGATAGGATAAAGCTTGGCTTGGTAAGGGGATTCATCTATTAGCCTAATCTGGTACTTGAAGTCTCTAATCAAGCCAGGTTTATCATCGAAGATGTCCGCAAATTGACAAATCAAGTCGTCAAATCCTTCTTTCTCGTTTTTAAATCCCTCGGCTTTCGAGGTATATTGTTCCCTCTCTTGCTCGGTTTCTTCAACTACGTGATCCAGGATTTCCATTCTAGGGATATCTCTATTAATTTCGTTTCCATCAATTTATTCCATCACTACATCCCCTGTACTTTCTTCCTTGAATCTTATTATTCCTTTGTCCATGTCGATGATTGCCCTAGCTTGTGTAATAAAATCGATCCCTAGTATGACGTCAAAATTAATATTCTTAACGACAATGAAAATATGTTCATAACTTCTCTGATTGATCCAGAATTTCATTAGAATCTGCACTTTGCATTTCATAGTTTTATCCTTAAATATCCCACGAATTCTTGTTGGAGATGCTGGAAGAATGGAAAATTGGTTTTCTGGTTTCAATCTCTCGAAACAGTCCTCATCAACTATTGAGATCATAGCACCTGTGTCCATCAAAGCTTTACAGTGTTGTAGACCCATTTGTATATTAATAACGGGAAGTTCGACTACCCTTCCTCTCGGTTTCGTTTCTGGTTCAAATAGAAGATCTTCGTCAGTAGCTTCAAAAATTTCAAAAATCGTGATAACAGAGGAATGCGTGGCAACGTCAGTCATTAATTTCGCCTGGAAATTGGCTTTTTTTTCTAGATCCGGAGCTCTTTCTGAACTCCGACCTTCTCTGCTAGTGCCGGGTTGTGACTTATCTAGATTTTCATCCTTTCTTTCCTTCGATTTTCTTCGTCCAACCTCCGTGGACTTATCTCGCCCTCTCTTGAGCCTCTCCTGTTGCACTTTCTTATCGGACGCCTCCGTTCGATAATTGTTGTATCTCGAGTTCTCTTGATTCTGTCTCTTATCTCTGTTGTCACGGGTATCTCTATCATTCCTATTATACCTGTTATCTCCATTATTTTGATCATATCTGTAATTCCTGTTATAAGGCGTTTCTCGGTGATCATTCCGGTTTCGATCATTATCTCTTCGATAGAAATTTCTCTCCTCGTAGCGACGTTGCCATGGCCTCTCCTGGACGTCCCTACGTTGGTTTTCCCATCTCCTCTCTTCCTGATGGGTATTTCTAATAGGACCCATTCTATCATCTCTTCTTTGCTCAAAACGATCCGTCTGCTGTGTACGGTTCATCATTACCGCGTTTACAACTTTCGATTCCTGCCTGGCATTTTCGACTATGGTAGGTTGCGCCATCATACTCATGTGATCTAATCGACGTGACAAGTCATCCAACGACGTTAAAGACGATACTCCGGAAGAAATAATTGACCTCCTTGCATCCGCAGGCAATTGACGTGAGATAGTTTCAAGGAGTTCTTCTTGGGTTAAGGGAGGCTGGAGAAAACGGAGTTTTGCTAACTGACACGCAATGTACTCAGCATAGCTGGTTGGTCCTGTACTGGAGTACTTGCGTGAATAGACTTCCGATCTCACATTTTGTTGGACCTCGATCGACCAAAATCTTTGTATGAAGGCCTCCGAAAACTGTTCAAAATTGTCAAAAGTGTAACGAAAGGCCCTGAACCATTGTAACGGAGCATCGGTAAGAAACCTTTCCACCATACGTAGCTCACGCTCACGTGGCACATGTGACTCCAAAAAGTAATCTCTTAATGCCCTTACAAATTCGATCGGTGTCATTCCATCCAGATTGCTAAACTTCCTAGGTTTGTCATCAAAGTTTCTTATTATGGTTACATTCGGTGTCCTTTCCATTGATCTCGAAGTATAATCATCCATGCCTACGTTGGGGTTCGGAGAACTAAACGTCTCCCTGCTTGTTCAATTGGGACTCGGATGTTCCATTTGACTGAGTTGAACGTTGGGTTCGTTATTGGGAGATTCCTGCATCATCCTTTCCCTACTATCAGGTACTATCACTTCAGGTTGTTCAACTACAACTCTAAAATCGGACTGTAAAAGTGATCGCAATTGATCTTTTAGCGTATCCAAATTGATATGCCCCTCTAGATTAATTTGCTCGAGACCCTTCCTAATTTCATTAATCTCGGAAGTTTTCTTCTCCCTGACCTCATTTAACTCTATTTTACTTTGGTCGACTTTAGTTTCAACAGTATTAATATGTTTCTCTAAATCGGATATGTTTTTAACCTGTGTATTTTGAATTCCATCCATTCTTTTGCTTAGATCTTCCCTAACATTTATTATGTCTTTGCTATTAGTTGCAAGACCAGTGGCAAGTTTGGATTCTAAATTAGATTTCTCAAATTTAAAACATTCCTCATTAATTTTCATGATATCTTTACGAAATGTTACAATATTATCTCTTATGATCCATTTCAAATCTATGTCAAAATCATCCCTGAGAAGTTTTGTATGATCTGTGACTTGAGATCGGAGTGTCCCCATTTCACATTTCAACTGCTCCAGGCTATTCTGGGTCTGATTAGTGTCATGGGAAAACTGTAGCTGAAGTGCTTCAATTTTTTTTTACTAAGCTTCACACTTTTTTCAAAGTCTAGTCTAATCTCAACTTGAAACTCTTTACTTGATTTTTCTAGCTCCATTAACTTAATCTCCGTCTGATTTTGACTAGATTCGATTTTTCGGACCTCTAACTCCATTTAATTTTGGCTGGATTCTATTTGATTTACATAATTCTGAATATTTTTGACTTGGGACTGAATCTCTTTTTGACTGGATTCTATTAATCCCACATCTGTTCTTAAATCATTGACTTGCGATTGCATAATCCTTACATTAGAGTTAACATCCTTTACTGTTTCCTCAATTCCCTTTTGACTAGTCTGAACATTGTTAAGATCTGTTTGCATTGAAGTTTGACTATTTTGCATTGATGTTTGACTATTTTGCATTGATGTTTGACTAGTTTGGATATTGTTAATGTCAAGTTGCATTCTTTCTTGGCCAACCTGTACCAAGCCAACATTAGCTCGGAGTGTACTGATATCTAGTTGTGTTTTTCTATTATCGTCCTGGATATCTTCGATATTAGATTCTACACTGGTAACCTTCTTTTCTACCCTTTTAGAACTATCTTAAGCAAGGTGTCAGAGGGAAGGAATACAATGAAGCCTATATCCATTACGATGATAGGCTAGAGTACAATAGGAATACTGCATTAGCAGAGTGGTAGCGGGAACAGTTTGCAGCAACGTTCATTTACTATGAAGTGTACAAGCGAGTTTAGTAATGCAATGGACCGCACGGACTCGTGTGAACTTGGTCACATTCGCATCTTTATATTGGAGCTATTTAGCGGCTGTTCGAATTCACTCTCGCTTCGTGACGAGTTGATGAACTGTTTTCGGCTCAGCCATCGGTATTCTAATGCGTGTGGAAAGATATCGCCAGGATATATTGGGGCATTTCGACCGGTCTGGAGTTGTTCGAGCCTAGGAGGACTATGGTTTGTTCTCTGGGGACCCAGTTGGAGTCAGGCATGTTTTGTGTTGGTCTGGAGCCTAGTATGGCCAACGATATCCTTTTTTTCCACATCCAGATTCGCCAAAGGTACAGATCACTTCAACTTGTTACTGTAGTGTAGCGTGGACATTTGAACAATCACAAATTGCCATATTTTGATTTTTGTAGATTAAATGGTTGAGTAGAAATTGCAGGTTCGATGCCTATTTCGAAGCTGACCTTCTATGATGCCAGGATTTTGACTCATAAAAATGAGTGCATCCTTTTTGTATTTTGATTGATAAATTTAAAATTTCAATAGTTTTTTACAGTATTTAAACTGATATGCTCATTCTTATTTGTCGAGAAGTCACTGTAGGAGGAAGATCTCCAGATTTTTGTGTAAGAATATTTTAGTAACGCAATATTTTTAGCGGCGTTGAGAACTCTGACTGAGTTTTTTACATATTCTAGTGCATTGTTCTTTAAGCACTTCCGCTTGGATTATCTTATTCTTTGAGGAGAATTTTTCTTTCCTTATTATTATAACGATATTAGGAAGTTTTCGGATCCTGTTATTCTGAATGTTACTTCGAGTCTTTAGACTATTTTTTCTTCAGTTTATTAACAGATTTAACTTGTATTTTCTGAGCGTGATTTTCGGAGTGGATTGACTAATGGGTCATTACTCGTTTAGCCTCTGTAGTTAACCTAGATCCATGCTGTAGGATTAATCCACCGACATTTTCGCGTTCGGGAAATTCAGGGAAGATCTTATTTTGAGATTGGATATTTTTTTCTTAAATCGTTTTTACAACCTCAGTTTTGAGTGGTTGTGAGTGTTATACTTTTCTTCTCTTATGAAGTTAACACTGGATTAAATTGATATCATTGCCTCTGGTGCAATAGTTTTTCTCTATTAAGAGGGTATTTAAACGACATCCAAGTTCGCGAGGATAATCCCAGGGATGACTTACTATAAGTCATACGTTTAAGAACTATGAATATTGTAATACATCAATGTAAGGCAAGTTTTCTAAAAATAGGTGGAGTATTTCTGGAATCCACTAGGCTTTATTAATAACCTGTTACAGAATCAAATTATTTTTCTGAGCACGAGTTCAGGCTTTTATTACAAACAGCTGATTTTCATAATTGTGGATTTAAAACAGTAAGGCTCCAATTATAGGTGCATGTTAGATTTTAAGAGGCATGCATTAGGAATGATGCTCTTGTGTTTAAGTATTTTGATACAGTGCTTTGCGAAGCAAATTTTCTTGTTGAAGATTGAGCAACGTGTGGCAATCAAGAATAGATTGAATGAGGTTTCAACCCAGAGAGGCGTTGTATTTAACCTAGTATGGTTAATATTTTGTCATAGGTGACTTTATCGCTGTTATTATCGTGAAGTAATGCCTGTGTGAAGATTAGTATTTTTCTGAGCATTATTATTAAAACTCTTGAGTGGATATCCAGTTCAATATTTCCAGTAAAATTATAACGACTTTGCCATAGCATGTATGTTTAACAAGGATCACCGATAACTATTTAATGCTGATTCTATGATTAATTTTTGCTTAACTTAACTGTTCGGCAGAAATACCCTGAAATTATAAATTAAACAATTAAACAATTGTAAGCGGAAGTGAATGTCGTGACATTAAGTCAGTGGGAGGAGAATAATGGAAATTATTCTAGAATCATGTATAAATTTGTATATTCTGTAAATATGCCATATTAATTTCATCGTTAAATAACAAGACCTTATAATGCTATTGAAAATGTCGTGTAAGATTATTGGTTATAATCAGGGTATTTTTGTGTAAGATGTTCAATAAGTTAATGAACCGAAATGAATCCAATTTATTCAATTCATATATTTTTTTTTGTGTGTGCTTATCCTATGGGATCGAAAATTATTATTATTATACCTTATTTTTGAAAGAACTAAAAGTTAGTTGAGATAATGGGTAATTCATTTTGGAAGCCTTTCCCATATTCCATAGCTGAAAGACGATCCAGTATAATGATATTTTTGATTGGTCGTGGTATCGACAAAATTTATATTTCTTGTCATGTTTATTCTTGCAATAAACTAATTTATTATTTGGTTTTAATTATTGCGTGATGCTTTATAGAGGTGATGGAAGGGTGTATTAAGGGGGCCATCGCTAGGCATTTTAGGGTTTACCACACCTTTGAGATTCTTTCTTCCTTTTGAAGAATTCTTGTGTTTTGAGCTAGTCTTTTCTTTCTCTGAGCCTTGGTCAGTCTTAATACATCCTGTTAGGTATTCGAGTGGCCTTATTATCCCTGTGTCTGTTGGTAGAACTTGGGGGTTTTTCTAGCCGGGGATTTTCAGGTTCTACGATCCAGCTGTTATCCAGGGATTCGACAGGTATTGGTAGGTAATTCGGGTACAGTACCTACTGTATGGCCACGGCCGCCTCCTTCCCTCTTTCTCGCCTATCCATCCCAATCTTCCATCCCTTCCCATCCCTCATGAGGCCCCTGTTCGGTTTGCAGGTGAGGCCGCCTGGGCGAAGTGCTGATCACACCTCCCCAGTTGTATCCATCCCGACCAGATGTTCCAGGATCCAGGACACTGCCCATTGAGGCGATAGTGGTGCGTTCCCTCGCTGAGTCCGTGGGAACCACCAACCTGGAGGGAAAATTGACTAAATAAAAAAAAAAATTCTTCCGTGACGCTTGAATGTGTTGTAAGTTTTATTCGCCAGAATTTAAATGCAGCGTGACCGGCGACGCTACGTTAATTCGCACTGAGCCGAGTTTAATGAAGAAACGCGTTAATATTGTAAATAGAAAAAGCAACAACAAATAATAAAGTACTTGATTTAAACTGCCAACTTAAATATTGCATCACAAACATAAAATACAAGAAAAAATGTCAAAGAAAGAAAATGAAAATAATTAAAAGAGATCACGGCAACTTCCATTCCCAACGCCAATACGCTAGAGACTACGCCACGGAGAGAAGCCGGGAACGTGTGCGGGAATAAGACTACAAGAGTTTGAGGATTGATTTTAAACGTTCAATTTTGAGCGCACTAAGGCCCATTGGCAAAAACGCTCAAACAGGGCTAAAATATTTTTTTAGTTAAAGCAAACCCACCAAATTTCAACACTTTTCTAGTAAACGACATGGCGACCTCTCCTTGTCAGTGTGGCTAATGTTTTACGATGCAGTAGTACGGGCAAGCGCCGAGCTAGCTGCCGGTATCTGTGAATAACAATCACCACCTGTGGTAGCATTCGGTAAACAGGATTGTTGAGAAACTTGTTTGATGGGCTCCACCCCTTGAAGCAACAATAATAACCGTGTATGATCAAATATCTCATAGAAATGAAAGAACTAAATTGGAAGTTGGGCATACCCGCTTGTTATAGAGCCCGAGGCACCACGTATGAGGTTCGTTCAGAAAGTAACGTGCCCGAGGCTGGAATGCGCAAACCGGTGACGACATCGGCTAATCGTGGCGTGTGTAACGAGGTGTGGTTCCGACCAGAGCGTGGAAGGTCACAGCTCGTCGCTAGCGGGCACACGTGCACGTCACGTGACGACACAAAGCGAGCAGCAGCATTCATCAATCGTCCAACCAAGACCAAGACAGTAAGTAGGCCATGCCATTCGACATGCTTCCTGGTGTGGTTGAAGACAATGGGGCACCCATTGGGCACACATTTTGCGCAAGTGCAGTCGCTCCTTCGTGGTGGTGTGCACACTTCCGACGCTCAATCCGACCACGGCGGCTATGGCGTTCACTGTCACTCGGCGGTCCTGGGTAATGAGTGCATCAACCAGCTGGACGTTGTCATCGGTAATACAGGGGGGTGCCTCAGACCGGGCATCATCGGCTAACGACACCTGTCCTTCCCTGAAGCGCTTGTGCCATGCCTTGACCCTTGCAAGAGACATGCAGTGTTCGCCGTACACTTGTGACATTCGGCGATGAATGTCAATTCCCCCTACTCCTTTCGCTGTCAGAAACCGAACAACACCTCTTTGCTCTTCGTTTGACGCCTCCATGTCACTGTTTGCAATGGGACTGGCAGCGTTGGACGATAGATGCATGCTGCTGCTCGCTTTGTATCGTCACGTGACGTGCACGCGTGCCCTCTAGCGACGGGATGTTACCTTCCACACTCTGGTCGGAACCACACCTCGTTTCACACGCCACGATTAGCCGATGTCGTCACCGGTTTGCTCAATACAGCCTCCAGCTCTTTACTTCTTGAACGCACCTTTTAAGCCTCTTTCTGAATCAACCTGTAGTTCCAAACACTCTTCACCGGCGCTGGAGAGATTTTACAAACCTTTCAATATAACCAATAAAATCAATACCTTTTAAAAATAAATTTTATTCTGAAAGATTATTATTGAAGACTTAGCTGGAAGTGAAGTACACGCCGAACATGGCTTCATTGTTGGAAATTAAAACCTAAATTCTCTATCGGCTCACTGCACGACCAAAATATATCCTCTTTCCAGCTTATGAATGAGAGCGTATGAATGATTTAACACGAGTAAATTACTGCGGAGTTGGAGAGGTGAATAATGCAGTTAGGAATTCAATCAACCAACACAATCGGCAAGCGCTAGGTGCTATGGTTTTTACAGGCCAAGTCTAGTATTTGCATTTGAAAACCAATCCATTGTACAAGTGTAATTGTTTTTACAGAACAAATATATACAAAACAGTGCAGTGGGTTGTGGAAGGCAAAGTTTTATTCGCTCGGTCATGTGTGTAGAGGGAGCTGGAGAGTAGAACAGGGGTGGATGTGGGGCTGGTGGTAAATGATCGCTTGTAGTGAGAGTTTGTAGCATTCTGTATCTTCATGTTCCATGACGCTTACGAGTGCATTTAAGGGAACCGGAACGCGTGATAGGCTCAAAAATGTCATGTTTATATTTTTAGCTTAAAAAGTCTCCCATCTTTCCTGAAGAATTTGGTGTATCGATTATTGTGCTGAAGTGATATTTAATGCAATAAAATAAGGTTTATACATAATGTTTTAACGCTATGCTTTAGCTGTGAAGTATAGCATTAGAAAACGGAACGTGGATTGGAACACCGTATCGGAAGAGGAATGGTGGAACGATAGAACAAAGTGGAGAGGAACCGAATTTGCCCCACCCAGTGTCAGCTGGAAAAGGGGAAATAAAGATGATGATAACTGTAGCTACTAGCCAAACATTCTTTTTGTGTTTTCCGTAAGTCATATTTTTCGAAATTTCATATACTATTTTTTCAGAAACTATCCGATCAATGTATTTGAAACTTGGTAGACTCTAAGACACTATATAGATCTACTAGTTCAAGTAAATGTATTAAGGTATCTTGATTATTTCATGGAGCCCAGCTTGAAAAGCACTGGCAACTTTACAACAAAATAAAACAGTTTTCAACTACGACGTAAAAAAAGAAAAAAACTCAACTCCTGTAAACAACAGGACAATATTTTTTACTTCAGTAGATCAAAAATGGTTTAAATATAATGCATGCAAAGTGTGTTGGATCAGGTTTCAGTATTTGCTCATAAAGAGGGACATGAGTTACGGGATTTTTTAACAATATATTTCTTAAGATTGTTTTGGTGATGCTCTCTCTGACACAAAACATTCAACATAGAAGCTTCAAATTATACCCAAATAATGGTGAATGTACTCTGAATACACCAAAAGAACATTCAAGGAAATATCTATTGTATTTCTGAGATATGTAACTAAACATCGAAAGCTACATTTTTTAGCCTAGTTTAGATTTTTGCAAAAAATAAAAGTAGACTTATGAGATCAACACAGGGCGAAAAATAGTGTGTCTGTCTGTGTGTGAGTGTGTGTACTCTGAATGTCTCCCCCCCCCCCCCTCTATCAATTCGAACACGGTGAATCCGAATTGAACGAAATTTGGTACAGAGGTAGCACTAGCAAAGGGCACCTCAGTGTCATGTTTTATAACACCGCCATCTTGACGGAAACATAATGGCGGCCACCCAAATGTCAAAAGCTAAAATCAAATTACGACCAAACGAATCGTCTGATCTCTACCAAATTTTGCAACGTTATACCTTTGCATACGAAGAATCTTTTGACCAAATTACAAGGTCATCAGCCCAATAATTGTCATATGGCGGCCATGTTTGTGTGCAAATCGATTTCCCCTATCCATTCAAACACGGTGAAACCGAATTGAACGAAATTTGGTGCAGAGGTAGCAATAGCAAAGGGCACCTCATTGTCGTGTTTTATATCGCCACCATCTTGACGGAAACGTAATGGTGGCCACCCAAATGTTAAAAGATTAAATCAAATTACGACCAACCTAATAATCTGATCTCTACCAAATTTTGCAACAATATACCGTTTTGTGGGAAGCATCTTTTGACTGAACTACGAGGTCATCAGCCCAATAGTTTGCAGATAGCGGCCATGTATGTGTGCAAATCGATTCACCATATCAATTCAAACATGGTGAAACCGAATTGAATGAAATTTGGTACAGGGGTAGCACTAGCAAAGGGCACCTCATATTCATGTTTAATATCCCTATAACACGTTGTATTTCAACAAGCTACTACAACCAACATTCAATTAAACTCCTTGAAAAAGGAAAAAGAGTATAACAATACCCATGCATTTAGGAGAAAGTAGGCTATATGTTCTTTACTGAACATCTTGTTTATCGATTCACACGTCAATGTTCCCTTAAGCGGTATTTAATGTCTATAAATAATATAATTAAGGGGCTCTGGAATGCCCAAAATCTTAATAACAAAGTTAAACATTCAATCATCAATATTCTGAGGTAGAAGGGATTTGAATGCTACGAGGAAGTACATGCGCTAGATTCTCAAGGGATGAACCGTTTTGCTGATATAGTTGCACAGAAAACATCCAATGAGGTCTGTTTTCTTGATCCAACCATTCGGTTTGAGAAGAATACACCAGAACAAGATAAGGAGGTTGACTAGGTCATTTATGAAGATTGCGTTCCGTACTTCCGGGATGTATACCAATATAGATACAGGAATCACATGTACGAGGAATGTTATTTAGTGCCTGGGGCACTATCTATCGAGAAGTTGTGGAACTGATGGTATATTGGCTTCCACGGCCAGTGAATTAAAGCTCAGAAAATTTTCTAGGTTTGTGCCGTTCCCCTCGGCCGTTAATCTTGGTCTCCGTGACTGGGGCGCTACCTCACTGTCAGACAGCTACTCAATTGCCCTTGCGAGGCTGAGTGCACCCCGTTCCAGCCCTCACGCTAGTTTCTAAAATCCCTGTTGGAGTCAAGAACCAAACCCGGGGTCTCCAGGTGCGAGGCAGGCACGCAAGCACAACACCACAGGGCCGGCTAGTGTTGGTATAATTACGAGCAAAGCTCTTTTTGTTGTTAATATTTTACTTGGGTTTTCTATGAAAAATTTCGATATGCCTTTTTATTGGCTGCATCGCGCAGTGGTACCGTAACGTTCTATCCTGCTGTTTCCAAGGTTGCAGGATCAAATACTGGCGCAGTTAAAACAAGTAGTTCCGTGAAGAACTATACAGCCTATTTTCATATATCCTACACATGTTAATTGCCTCTATCAACATACAAAATTTCAGTTTGAAGGTTGTGATAGATTCGTAGATATTGAGAACCGTCTAAATAATTCAGATGGTCGCCAAGTTGGACTTTTATTTTTGTACTATTACATTAAGATTATTGTGTACGTGTGGTGTTCAAACTTCAATCGCATGATTAGAACACAAGAAGTTAAAGGTGATTTTAAAATTTCGCACAGCTGCCATCTTGTGATTATGCAAACAATTGAAATAAATTAGATGCCAGTGGATTAACATTTGTATAGGCATTTAACGTGCAACGTTTCACTGCACTCGTATATTTAATTCGCGAGAAACGTCCATTTAAATATTTATACTTCGGGTCGCCGCCATGTTGGATTTGTGATCACCAGATTACTGAAAGTCCTATAGGTAAACATAAGTTCATAGCCTCTATGAACATTAAAAAAATCAGTTTGATTGCTGTAATAGATTCATAGATGTTGAGAACCGTCTAAATATTTCGGATGCTCGCCATTTTGGATGGTTATATGTATAGGCCATAGAGTTATGTACCACTCAAAGACAATTAATGCCTTGGTTCATTATTCAAACTTTCATTTCGATCGTATGTTTACGACTTAAGAAATAAAACAATAATTTTAAAATTTCGCACAGCCGCCATCTTGAGATTATGTAAACAATTGAACTAAATTAGATGCCAGTGCATTGAAATATGTACAATCATTTACTGTACCACATTTCACTGCGCTCAGAGAGTTAAATCACGAGAAAAGTCTATTAAAATGTTTCAAATTCGCTTGGCCGCCATGTTCGTTTTGTACTTTACAGGTTTATGAAAGTTACAAAGATAAGCTTGTATCAGTACCCTTTATCACCGTACAAAATTTCAGGGTGATATCTCTAATAGTTTCGGAGATCTAGAATTTCAGTGAAATATTTCGCACAGCCATCATTATCAGGTTATGTAAACAATTGAACTAAATTAGACTCCAGTGCAATACAGTGTGTAGCCTATAAACATTTGCTGTACCAAGTTTCATTACGTTTGGATGGTTAAATCGTGAGAAAAGAGTATTCAAATGTCTCAAATTCACTTGGCCGCCATGTTGGTTTTGTAGTCACCAGGTTTTTGAAAGTCTCATAGGTGAACTTCTAGTAGTGCCCTTTATCACCGTACACAATTTCAGGGCGATATCGGTAATCGTTTCGGAGATACTGAATGCTGGTGAAATATTTCGCACTGCCGCCATGTTGGAATGGTGAGACACAATAATATTTGAAGGGCACGGTCGGGGTCGGACAGAATTGTGCTATGATCTTACCGAATTTCAATGTAATCGCTCGAGCCGTTTAGAAGTTATTAGGGGACACACACACACACACTATCACACACACACACACACACACACACCTCACACACACACACATGCACACACACACGGACAAAAAGTGATCTCATACGCCAATTTTTCATTAAATGAAAATAGGCTAATAACTATTTTTTTATTAGATTAATTTATAGTCGCTTTAACTCGGAAAGTCTTATTGCGACTTTCACTGTAGATTTACATTATACAATACAATACATTGAATTGAATACACTATAAAATCATAAAATGAACACTAGAAATAAAGAAAAGTCCCACTACTATGAGTTGATCAATCAGATTTTGAAATAAAGTTCCGAGTCTTTGAAGAACTTGATGAGTTTTTTGAGCTGTGAAAGAGATGAGAAGGCCTCACATATCTTCTTGGGAATGCTGTTGTGCTGGTGCCAGTGGTTGTAGAGAGCACAGTCTGAGATTATGTGCTGCACAGTCAGTACGCTGTTACATGTTGGTTCTTCTCGAGGAGATAGCTGTGGGTGATGTTGGTATGACCTATTCATATTCGTGATATTAGAACTTGATCTTGCCTGGAAAGTTTATGATGGAGATATTGTTCTGTGGTTCCTGATGTTATTTCAGGGAGTTTACTGGTAGAAGTTCTAATCCAATGATTCTTCCGCTGTTGGAATACTTTTCTTTTGACGTAGGAAATCATGTCAGTATGAGGTGTAGCTATTGTAGGATCACATAAAGGTACAAGTGTGGCTTCTTTAGCTGCTTGATCGGCAGATTCATTGCCATGAATGCCTCTGTGAGAGGGAACCCACACAAATATGACTTGTTTACCTTGCTTCACCATTTTATGGAATATCAAATGAATTTCTTGTACAAGGACGTTTGTCGAAGCTAGATTCTCTATTGCGTTTAATGCACTTCGTGAATCGGAGTAAATAATGATATGAGTTGTTGCAGCTGGCTGTATTCAAAATGTATTTCATGGCCTGTTTAAGAGCAAAGAGTTCATTAGAATAGACAGTGAAAGATTCAGGAAGTCGAAAAAGCATGGTATGGTCAGGATAAATTATCCCACAACCGTTTCTTTCGTCATATTTCGAACCATCAGTATAAATAGCACTGTGCATTGGGTATCTATTGGAAATTTCAAGAAATAATCGATGGTACTGAGATCTGCCAGTTTGTTTTTAAACCAAGTTGTTCAGTTCGAAGTTGACTGTTGGTAAGGTAATTGTCCATGGTGGGATATCAAGAGAATGGTCTGAGAGTAGTATGGGAGGAATATTTAGGTTTAATTCTTCAAGGAACTTGGATATTCTGACATTGAAGGGCGAAGGTTGTCGTCTTGATTCAGTGTTTGTTCTTGTGTGGCTGTTAGTAGGGAAAACATACGACTTAATGCGTGATTTAGTCATGGTTGATACTTTGAGTGCATATGATAAACTTAGTTGTTGACGTCTAATTGCAAGAGATGGTTCATTGGCTTCTATTTGCATACTGGTTACTGGACTGGTGCGGAGAGTTCCCAGAGCAATTCGAAGAGCAGCTGACTGGATAGAATCAAGGATCTTGAGGGAAGACGCTGTTGCAGAGTTGTATACTATACTGCCATAATCTAATTTGGCCCTAATGATCTATAAGTATCCATGAGCACTTGATAGTCTGCTCCCCAGTTTTTTGCTGCGAGAATCTTCATTAAATTAATCCGTCGTAGACACTCATCCTTGAGATTTTTCAGGTATGAAATCCAACTTAATTTACTATCAAACAGAATTCCCAGTATTTTAAGAGTAGATACTGTCTCAATTTTATGACTGTTTATGTTGAGCTCGGGATCTGGTACACAGTGTTTGTTTTTAGAGAATACTATGCATTTGGGCTTTGTTTTGGAGAACTTGAATCCAGTAATCTTGGCCCATTGTTGAATATTTTCAAGTGATTCTTGAAGTAGTTGTTGAGTAGTTGAACTATTTCTTCCAGCACAGAATATGGTCAAATCGTCGGCAAAAAGACAAGCCTTTACTGGCAAGTGGATGTTGGATACAATTCCGTTTATTGCGACCAGGAATAAAGTAACACTGATAACTGATCCTTGAGGGACTCCATTGTCGATTGTAACTTCCTGTGACAAAATGCCATTTGTCTTAACTTGAATTCTACGATCTTTGAGGAAGTTGTAGATGAAATAGAGCGTATTTCCTGAAATGTTATATTCCATCAATGATTTAAGTACATGGTCTTTGAACACCATGTCATATGCCTTTTCAATATCTAGACTAACTGCTATGAGGTGATGGTTGTTTAGGAAAGCTTCCCTAATTTCAGATTCCAAACTTCTGAGAGTACCTATCGACAGTTGAACGTCCTTTACAAAATCCACTTTGTACATCACTAAAAAGTTTATATGTTCAAGATACCATCGTAATCTCCTGTTAACAATTTTCTCCATTAATTTGCACATTGCATTTATTAAAGCGATTGGACGGTAATTTTCTGCAATTGAGTTATCCTTCCCTGGCTTGAGTATTGGAACAACAATGGCTCTGCGCCATTGATCAGGGAACGTCTGAGAGGTCCATATGTAGTTGAAAATAGCCAGAAGATAATTTAATGCGTTTAGTGGGAGCTGTCTTAGGAACTCATAAGGGACCGTATCTGGGCCAGGGCTGGATTTGCCACATTTGTCAAGTTCAATAATCATGTCCTGTAATTGAAAAGGTTCATTTAAATTAGAATTGGAGTCGGAGGAGGTTCTTTTTAGATCAAGAGGTTCGCTGGTTTTCTTTATATGGAGAAAATGTTTGTCATAATTGTGGTCACTAGAAATCTCGGAGAATGTGTCAGCTAATTTATCAGCAATGTTTTGAGGGTTGGTTATGAAGGATCCATCATTCGGGTTTCTGAGAGAAGTAATGTGGAACTGGTTATATTTACCATTTACACGTTTGAGTTTATTCCATACTTCTTTTTGTGAAGTTTGAGAATTTAGTGAGGAAACAA
This sequence comes from Meconema thalassinum, assembly GCA_946902985.2. Lineage (NCBI taxonomy): Eukaryota > Metazoa > Arthropoda > Insecta > Orthoptera > Tettigoniidae > Meconema > Meconema thalassinum. The sequence continues at coordinate 187,519,574 of OX336399.1, read as the reverse complement.
ATGTCAGCCACGAGTTCTTTTTGCTATCTTTAATTTCTTTTCGGGCGATTGCTCTACATTTCTGAAATTGAGCTTTATTTTCAGGAGTTGGTTTTCTCTTAAAGACATAGAAAGCATGGTTTTTATTCTTTAGAGCTTCCTTGCATGCGTCGTTCCACCAAGGTACTGTCTTCTTACACGGGTTTATCTTTATTTTCGGAACACTAAGGTTTGCAGATTTAACTATTGCTTCTGTAAAATCTTGAACAATATCATTGATGTGTTTGGAAGGGAAGTCATGTGGATGGGTTAGGCCAATTAAATGGTTGTTGACTATATGATTGAACTGCGTCCAATTTGCTTTATTTAAGTTCCATTTAAGGGTTTGGGGTATCGGGGCGTTGATTGATCAGTATGGGGAAGTGGTCAATATTTCCTTGGAGCGTCGAATAGACAGACCAGTCAAAACCAGTTGCTATCTCCGGAGTGCAGATAGTTAGGTCTATGCTACTATAGGTTCCATGAGCAATATCGAAACGAGTTGGAGCAGTTGAATTCATTAGAATTAGGTCAAATTCATCTAGTATCTTTTCTATCTCCTTCCCTCTTGCTTCGGAGTGATGACTGCCCCATAACGTGTTATGGCTGTTGAAGTCGCCTACTAGAATGAATGGTTTAGGTAGCTGACGGATAAGATTTCGTAGATCATCTCCGTGAAATAGATAACTGTTTGGTATATAAATATTGCAGATACACAGAGAGGGAGGTAGATGCAATGAGACGGCTACAGCTTCCAAATTGGAGTTTAAAGAAATTTCTTTAAGGTATATATTGTTTTTGACATAGGTAGCTACTCCTCCACTTGCATGACTTGCATTAGTTCTGTTTTTATGATACACATTGTAAAGTCTTAGATTAGCAGCAAAATCGTTCCGAAAGTTGGTCTCTTGGAGACAGATAATGGGTGGTTGGTGTTTATTTATTAGGAGTTGTAGGAATTCTAACTGGGATCGATAGCTGTTGATATTCCATTGGAGTAGTGTTGTTGCCATAAGTATGATAAGGAATAGCAAAAGATCCATTTCCATTCTTATAGAGGGAGAGATTAGTCATCGCTAGAATAGTCTAGAGAAACATTGTTATCCATTTGGTCTTCGCTTAGGTTGACGAACTTCAATAATTTCTTCACTATCCGAGAGCTTCTGTTTTTAATGCTTTTATCGGTGTAGTAGGGGTATAGTTTCTGTAGGGCTTTAGCGAGTCCTTCTATGTCTTGGGTGTAATTGAAAGCAATTTTCGAGAAAAGATTGGAGTTGTGTGTAACTGAGAGGAGCTAGTGATGGATCAGCTTCCAAAACCTGTTTCACAGGAAGGAGCATATCGCTGATTGTTGGTTTTTGTGGTTCTTTCTTGGGTTTCTTAGAAGTGTGATTTACCTTGTGATTCTCAATTTGTTCAGAAGAGTCGATTTTGGGTCTGTTGCTATTAGAATTATTTTGGTCAGTTCTTTCACTCCTGGCGTGTGACATTGGTCTTTTAAATCCAGGGAAATATCCAGTTGTTGAGGCAGGACATGTTTCACTATGTCCAGGCACTGTTCTTTCTATTGGAATTTCGGAGAGAGAAATACCATTACAATCTTGGGTTAGAGTTAAGTTTAGGATAGCTGATGAAGTTTCATCATGTGAATTTGTTGGAGGAAGGTCGGAAGTACTGGTTGCATTTTTGTTTGTGGTTTCTCTTGTAGTTTAGGAAATTTGGAGAGGTTAGGTTTGCCAATTTCATGAATGTCGTGCTGAGAGGTTGGTTGATCATTTGGAACTGAGTTGTTAGTATGACAGTCTTTGGCCAAATGTCCCTCAGTTTTACAAATAAAGCAGGTGGGTGAGTCAGATGATAGGTAAATCCAGTAGTTAGTGCCATCGTATTCAATTTGGAGAGATGCAGGGAGTTTATCGAAGTCTTCATTTTGGATGTACATTTGTCTTCGAAAGCTCAAAATATGAGAAAAACCTGGGATGGATAAGCCTGCTCTGATAGGGGTAATTTTAGACATGATTTTCACACCAATGTTTAACAATTCCTCTTCAATTACATAGTTGGGTATTACAGGACAAACGTTTGATAATATAATGCGCTTGTTTTTTTGTTAAGAGTGGTCGTATTTCCAAAGATACATTGTTTATTAAGATCTTGGGGTTTGCTAATATTAACTCTTCAACAACTTTCTTGCTAGAAAGAAAAATGCATATTCGTCCATTCGATATTCGTGAAACAAAACGAATGTTGCTAGGGCTAGTGAGTTTTCCTACAGCTAGCACATAATCTTTGATACTGATTCCATCTTGGGTTTCAATTACGATAGCTTGTTCTTTGGAGGGGAGAGATTGAGCTATAGCAGAATAGCTTGACCTTGGATTTGTTTCTTTGGTGCGGGTAGTTATTGTAGTTGTCATTTGGGTGCCATATGTACTGTTGTTAAAATCAGGGTTATTTACAGTATTATAATAATTCATTGGTTGGTTTGGTACTTGGTGGGTTGATACGTCAGAAGTTTTATCATTCGTTGTGTTCGTTAAGAGACGCCGACCTCTATCAACAGAGGCGGCGGCCATGTTGGGTTGATCAGAACAGAGTTTTAGGTTGTGTTTCTTCCACTTCACGTAACTTACGGTAAGGTTCACAAATATTAGGAATAATACTTACAAAAGTGTTGTAGGTATCTAGAATACTTTGATATACGATTCGCACTCCAATGTGATATCCAAAAACCTCTCCAAATGAGATGTAACTACGGCAGCACGAACCTCGTGAACATTGTCTAGTCACAGCCTTCTCGACTCGGAATGTACCGCTAATAACTATTGTTATAAGACTTTTCATAGAAAACCCAAGGATATGAAAAAGAAAGCATTGCTCGTAATTATTTTAGTTACTTTATAACAACATCGCTGAAGAAGACAATATGACAGAAATTGGTACATTTTATTAATTAATTGCTTGCCACGGTGGATGAGTGGTTATCGTGTCGGACTACCAACCCCAAGCTTACAGGTTCGCTCCTGGCCGTTGTAAGTGATTTTTTTTTAAGTCGACAAAAATCACGACACTCATGTCATACGTTGTTGGCATGTTAAAGAACCCATTTGAATTCAGTAGGCCGTGTTCATAATGGCAAAAATAATGTCGGGATTTTCCGCCAACACAAAAGTTCCTCCTTTCTCTACTAGAAAGCGCTATAGTGTCAAGGAGCATAGATATCTAACCTCCTTGACTTTCATAGCGCTCCGTAGAACAACAGAAATTCGACACACAAGCTGCCCTCTGGGGGCAAATAACAAAGCTTGCACCCGGCACCCAAGCCCATACGATATTATTATTATCATCTATGTCATTGCGTTTTAATTTCTTGGCAAATTCACCTGCTTTCAGTACGGCTCCCTCGCATTTCCCCACCCTCAAATGTTAGTTGACTGCACCAGGACTCGATCCTGCAACCTTGGGAAAGCAGGAAAAAATGTCACGGTACCAATGCGTAACACAGCCAGAAAATATAAGGCACATCGAAAGACATAAACAATTTCTCCGTTGTTATTTAATTTTGAAAATAAATCAAAATATGTATAGAACTGTATGCCTTATTTACTCCATAATCCAGTGCTTCCACACCGACAGTAGGCTATATAATTACAGGGACGTATATAAGGGGGCAGCTGTGGCATCTCCAGTCCCCCCCTTCCCCCTGAAAAATGCCAATAAAAATTAAGAAAAAGTTGCTTTGGTAAAAGCATAAAATAATTTAAAATTTGGTTGTACGCTAATCTTAACTTGTTGGCTAAGTTATAAGCAATATTAAGATTAGACTACCTCGTGGTGTAGTGGCCAGCATTCTTGGCTGCTGCCCTGGAGGTCTGAATTCGATCCCGGCTCTGCCAAGAAATTTTAATTCTGGTCTGAGGGCTGGAACGGGGTACACATAGCCTTGTGAGGCAAAACTGAGGAATCCACAGTACGGTACTTTTGAGAAATGAAAGATCAATTTGTAATGAAATAGCTGTTTACTTTTCTGCTTAGTAAATTAACAAATATTTAGATATTTGCCATTCATACTCCATAGGCCATAACAGAAAATTAATTAGGTATACAATTTTATTTGTGTGTCGTGTTGTATTTTGCAACTTCTCTTGTGTTGCCGCTAATTGTGGGCTATATCAACTTAGAATTTTACAACTCTTATCTAAAATAATCACACAAATTTATATCCTCTAAGATACAGTATTGGTTGATATTTCTGGATATTTTGCGGTGACAATCCCCTGGGAATACCCTCAATTTTCCAGGATAATCAGCCCCCACTCCTCCACGAAAATTTGTATATACGGCCCTATATAATTGTGAAGAGAAAGACGGACGCACGCGCTGAAAGAGTCGACAAGTGCTATGATTTGTGGTAGCCTTGTACTTCGTGCAGGAGGACACAACAAGATTACTCCCGGTCTTCTGGGATCAATTCTCCAAGATTAGGTTGCGAGGTACTGGGACACGCGGCGCGCAATGTATTACGTCACCGTGTCATGCGGCGAAAGACGATTGCTTACTTAGCAAAGAGCTTCAAAAGAACCTAGAGTGCATACAGAGTTGCCAATTCTCCAAGATTAGGTTCTAGATAAAGGGAACACACGCACTGTATTGCAACATCGTGACATTTAGCATTCAACGACTGCTTACTTAGCAAAGAGCTTCAAAAGAACCTAGAGAGCATACAGAGTTGCCTATTCTCCAAGCTAAAGTTCTAAAATAAGAGGACACACGCACTGTATTGCAACATCGTGACATTTAGCATGCAACGATTGTTTACTTAGCAAAGAGCTTCAAATAAAAAATTACGAGCCTTACAGTAGTCGCATATGATGTGTAACATCTGACATAGAAGAAACGTCACGTGAAATTGTTGATACACCGGTATTTTATAGTATTATTGGCACAAATATTAATCTATTGTAAAAGGGAGTGTTTTACAGAAATTGTAGTTTATAATACGGAACTCATTTTATTAGATGATTTGTAGCTTCCACCAGCACTAGCCTAAATAAAGAATATGATATGGATCAACTAGATTAATAGACGCGACACCGCTCATAACCTTAAATTCCTTATAAACAGGTCCTCTTCATTCACAGACCAACACGTAATTTCATATGGATTCTGTTAAAATGAGTCATATTGATATGATAAATATTGTTTAAAATGATAATCTGGTAACAAAAATATCTACCCCGGCCAGGTTTCGCACCCAAGATTTCTAGATTCACGGTCATACGCAATAACCCCACGGCTATTTCGACTACGCAATTAATGAGCACAAGATGGTGAATTATTTCCACGTTCCAATAATACTGCATTACGGAATTAAGTTTCATTTATATTTTGCTTGTTTCGATAATGTTCCTGAGTGACATTGAGTTTAAAATGCCTTATGCCAATGCAATGCCGACTACTTACAATGTTTGATATTAAGGCATTTTACCATTTAAATACTGATACGAAGACTTCGAACTTGTATCATGTCATTTGTTTAAATCACTTGACACCAGAGTTCGCATGAGCGCTTTCCGTTCAGTATGTCATAAACATTCCACATGGTCGTGAGTGCGTCATGGTATCAATTTTCGACACCGCGCGCTGATTGTTTCTCTTACCAGTGCCAGCTGGATCGATCGATCGAGTTGGCAGTGCGTCTTATACTTCCGTTCGATCCATCACTGCCAGCTAGGGCACACTTCCATTCGATCGATCGAGCGGGCAGTGCATTCTTCCGTTGTCCACCACTGCCAGCTAGTACACTTCCGTTTGATCGATCGAGCGGGCAGTGCATACTTCCGTTGTCCACCACTGCCAGCTAGTACACTTCCGTTTGATCGATCGAGCGGGCAGTGCATACTTCCGATGTCCACAACTGCCAGCTAGTACACTTCCGTTTGATCGATCGAGCGGGCAGTGCATACTTCCGTTTGATCCACCACTGCCAGCTCGATCGTTCCGATCCACTTCCGTCCCCAATTTTCAAAATCACTCCCACAAAACTCTCTAGCAACCGAGCGGAAAGATGTTACACATCAAAAACATAGAGTGCATACAGAGTTGCCAAGCCTCCAAGAGTAGGTTCCAGAATATGATGGTTGGTTGGTTGCTCAGTTTAGGGGCTGCGACAACGCGGTCATGTAGCCCCGTGTACTTTGGGTGTATGTAGAATCTGTCTGATAACCGGTGTTAATTGAGATGACTGTATTAGTGTGTGCAACTGTTTTCAATTCAAGTAAGGACTGCAGACATTGATTTTTTCAAGTAGTTCCTACTCTTACCGCCAAACGCCACCGTCAGTGACTGCTAGTTCAGAACCTGGTTATCAGACGCCACTGCAATCGGCTCCTGGCGACGAACGTCGGAATCTAACAGCGTTTGTCAAATGTTTAACCTAACCTAATTTAGCTTCACACAGGTGTAATTAGTAGAAGGTTCTTTAACATGCCATAAATCTATGACATAGGACCATTGGCTTTACTTCCCCTCCGAAGGAATGCATACTGAGGGATTTTTAACGCTCTTAAAAATCCGACGACTTCGGCCGGGTTTGAACCCTCGATCTTGGGCGTAGAAACTCACCATGCTAACAACCACGCCACCAAAGCCGCCTTCCAGAATATGACCCCCCCCCCCACTCCCAGCGGATCATATATTTCGCTTGTTAAGCGAGCATCATCAGATCCAAATCTTTGGAAGACAAAATAGCTCAACAAAACACTACCAAGCCTACAATGACACCCACTAACAATCACTGTGAGTACTCTTGGGTCATTTTGGCATTAATTTACAACTCTACAGTAGTTTGGGACTGTGAATCATAGCATACTTCCGATGTCCACAACTGCCAGCTAGTACACTTCCGTTTGATCGATCGAGCGGGCAGTTTCGCTTTCGCTGGCGTAGTTGGTGGCATGATGAGCTTCTATGTCCAAGATAGCGGGTTCAAACCCGGCCGAAGCCGTCGGATTTTTTAAGAGCGTTAGAAATCCCCCAGGATGCCTTCCTTCGGAGGGGAAGTAAAGCCGGCGGTCCCATGTCATAGATTTAAGGCATGTTAAAGGACCTTCCACTAATTACACCTGTGTGAAGCTAAATTGTATACTTTAGGGATGTAAACAACGCTCTTAGGTTTCTACGTTCGTTGCCAAGAGCCGACTGCGGTGGCGTCTAGTAGCTAAGTACTGAACTAGGCCTAGTAGTCGTTGACGGTGGCGTTGGGCGGCAAAAGTAGGAACTATTTGAAAAATTTAAAGTTGCAGTCCTTACTTGAATTAAAACACAGATACACACTTTAATAGAGCCATCACAATTAACACCGGTTATCAGACAGATTGTACACACACACAAAGTACACGGGGCTACATGACCGCGTTGTCGCAGCCCCTAAACTGAGGAACCAACCAACCAGCAATAGTAGCTACACTTTCACAGATAAGTTGGTGGAGTGAGCCTGTTAGTTGATGGGATCGTCATTTCTCAGTTGGTTGGTTGGTTCCTTAGTTTAGGGGCTGCGACAACGCGGTCATGTAGCCCCGTGTACTTTGTGTGTGTGTAGAATCTGTCTGATAACCGGTGTTAATTGTGATGACTGTATTAGTGTGTGTTATCTGTTTTAATTCAAGTAAGGACTGCAGACAATGATTTCAAGTAGTTCCTACTTTTGCTGCCCTCCACGACACCTAGCTCGTGGACTTGGCTACTAGATGCGATCGCAGTCATTACCTGGCAGTGAACGTTGGAACTAACATAGCGTTATCAATTCGAACCTACACATTTTGGCTTGAAACAAGTGTAGTTAGTGGAAGGTTCTTTAACATGCCATAAATCTATGACATGGGACCGCCGGCTTTACTTACCCTCCGAAGGAATGCATACTGAGGGATTTTTAACGCTCTTAAAAATCCGACGACTTCGGCCGGGTTTGAACCTGCTCAGCCAAGACCGACTACAATATATCAGACCGTAATAAGACAATCGATTTAGCAAAAATGGTGGTAATCGAAGTGGAAGCTATCGAGTAACGGCTGTTTGTTTACTTTTATTGATCAGACATAGAGTGCTTTCTAATGCCAGGAATTCCTATAAATAGAATACTGTATATCTGGAGTGATCTCGTACTGTTTATCATGTACCGTAGGTAGTGTAGTACATTGCGGTGCCGGTACCATACAATGTGAGAACTTTTACAACATGTGTTATTAGGTTATGGGGGAAATTTCGCAGTGTGGTGTGGACAGGATGAAGTTTCTACTTTCGATATCTTTGGAAATAAACTAAGCTTGATAATAACCAGTTATACTGATAGATGATGATGGTAGGCATAATGACATACCGTCAGTGTGAATTTTAAAGTGTCTAATCCTTTGGACGTAAATGCATTCTATAAGAATATCTATGTGCACGAGGAGAAATGTACATGACAGGTGGACCTAGCAGGACAATATTTGGTGAGTCAACTTTCAAATTACAATAACATATATCTACTTTTGATATGGTGAAAATGTTGGTAAGGGAAGCCTTGTGTCTTGATTGTGACACTGGTAGGCCGTCCCCTCTCTCTCACCTTGCTGTTAGTATCCAGAGCGGAGTGCCGTCCCCTCTCTCCCTCACCTTGCTGTTAGTATCCAGAGCGGAGTGCCGTCCCCTCTCTCCCTCACCTTGCTGTTAGTATCCAGAGCGGAGTGCCGTCCCCTCTCTCTCACCTTGCTGTTAGTATCCAGAGCGGAGTGCCGTCCCCTCTCTCTCTCTCTCACCTTGCTGTTAGTATCCAGAGCGGAGTGCCGTCCCCTCTCTCCCTCACCTTGCTGTTAGTATCCAGAGCGGAGTGCCGTCCCCTCTCTCCCTCACCTTGCTGTTAGTATCCAGAGCGGAGTGCCGTCCCCTCTCTCTCACCTTGCTGTTAGTATCCAGAGCGGAGTGCCGTCCCCTCTCTCTCTCACCTTGCTGTTAGTATCCAGAGCGGAGTGCCGTCCCCTCTCTCTCACCTTGCTGTTAGTATCCAGAGCGGAGTGCCGTCCCCTCTCTCTCACCTTGCTGTTAGTATCCAGAGCGGAGTGCCGTCCCCTCTCTCTCACCTTGCTGTTAGTATCCAGAGCGGAGTGCCGTCCCCTCTCTCTCACCTTGCTGTTAGTATCCAGAGCGGAGTGCCGTCCCCTCTCTCTCTCACCTTGCTGTTAGTATCCAGAGCGGAGTGCCTCCTCTCTCTCTCACCTTGCTGTTAGTATCCAGAGCGGAGTGCCGTCCCCTCTCTCTCTCACCTTGCTGTTAGTATCCAGAGCGGAGTGCCGTCCCCTCTCTCTCACCTTGCTGTTAGTATCCAGAGCGGAGTGCCGTCCCCTCTCTCTCTCACCTTGCTGTTAGTATCCAGAGCGGAGTGCCGTCCCCTCTCTCTCTCACCTTGCTGTTAGTATCCAGAGCGGAGTGCCGTCCCCTCTCTCTCTCTCACCTTGCTGTTAGTATCCAGAGCGGAGTGCCGTCCCCTCTCTCTCTCTCTCACCTTGCTGTTAGTATCCAGAGCGGAGTGCCGTCCCCTCTCTCCCTCACCTTGCTATTAGTATCCAGAGCGGAGTGCCGTCCCCTCTCTCTCTCACCTTGCTGTTAGTATCCAGAGCGGAGTGCCGTCCCCTCTCTCTCTCTCTCACCTTGCTGTTAGTATCCAGAGCGGAGTGCCGTCCCCTCTCTCCCTCACCTTGCTGTTAGTATCCAGAGCGGAGTGCCGTCCCCTCTCTCCCTCACCTTGCTGTTAGTATCCAGAGCGGAGTGCCGTCCCCTCTCTCTCACCTTGCTGTTAGTATCCAGAGCGGAGTGCCGTCCCCTCTCTCTCTCACCTTGCTGTTAGTATCCAGAGCGGAGTGCCTCCTCTCTCTCTCACCTTGCTGTTATTATCCAGAGCGGAGTGCCGTCCCCTCTCTCTCTCACCTTGCTGTTAGTATCCAGAGCGGAGTGCCGTCCCCTCTCTCTCACCTTGCTGTTAGTATCCAGAGCGGAGTGCCGTCCCCTCTCTCTCTCACCTTGCTGTTAGTATCCAGAGCGGAGTGCCGTCCCCTCTCTCTCACCTTGCTGTTAGTATCCAGAGCGGAGTGCCTCCTCTCTCTCTCACCTTGCTGTTAGTATCCAGAGCGGAGTGCCGTCCCCTCTCTCCCTCACCTTGCTGTTAGTATCCAGAGCGGAGTGCCGTCCCCTCTCTCTCTCACCTTGCTGTTAGTATCCAGAGCGGAGTGCCTCCTCTCTCTCTCACCTTGCTGTTAGTATCCAGAGCGGAGTGCCGTCCCCTCTCTCCCTCACCTTGCTGTTAGTATCCAGAGCGGAGTGCCGTCCCCTCTCTCTCTCACCTTGCTGTTAGTATCCAGAGCGGAGTGCCTCCTCTCTCTCTCACCTTGCTGTTTGTATCCAGAGCGGAGTGCCGTCCCCGAAGCAGCCAAGATTCTACGTACTTTGAAGAGTCAAAACGAGTGAGTGGTGGGCCATTCATCTTCAGGAAAATCAGTGAGGATACAGTTTGTGTTAACAAAGACGCTTTGGACTCAGTTATGATGAGGTTCATTTGAGAAAAGCCTTTCTCACATTCGCTTGAAGACACTGGAACTGTCTTGATTGCAATTGTCAACAGAAACTAATTCTTGGCATTGGGATACTTCGTTTTATTTCTACAATTTCCACTTAAGTGCTCACAATTGTCAAAAACATATTCACGATATGCTTGAAGTGTCTCTCGTTTGTTCAACTTCCAACTTTCTGCTTTTCCCCCGATGAGAGGATTCGGTACGGCGTACCGGTGCGTACCATCACAAATCTAGCCCTGGGTAGGCCTATGGTGAAAATTAAGTGTTCTTGCAACTCAAATCCAGTATTGGTTAGAGCTTTTTTAATATGGACTCTTCTCAAGAGGCTTATCAGTCAAAGCAAAGAAATAAGATGATCATCTGTTTCTAAGAGGATGTGGTATTGGGTGTTCTCAAATATCATTCTTAATGGTAAAATGTAAACTCTACCGTTATGATAACGTTCCGCAATATGTGGTCTCAGAGATCGAATTAAGACTGTGGATCCAAAGGTCCTAGGTTTGAATCCTGACTCTGCCAAGAAATTTAATTCTGGTCTGAGGGTTGGAACAGGTCACACCCAGCCTTGTGAGGCAAAAATGAGAAGAGACGGTTCGAGTCCCACCTCGGCTGTCCTTAAAGTGGTTTTCCGTGTTTTCTAACTTCTACTCCAGGCAAATCCCGAGAGGGGCAGATGACCTCGGAGTTTTGCCCCTTAAAATAATAACTCACAAAATTAATGTCAAGATGGTTCCTAACTTAAAAACTACGGCCACCTTTTTCAAAATCCTAGCTTCAATTACAAATATACACACTACTACAGCCATTACAATGATACAGGTTATCAGAAAGAGTCCACACACACCGAAGTACAAGGGACAACATGACCACGATGTCGCAAAGGCCTTATATGAATCAACATCCTTGCAACAGTCTATGACGTATGACAGTTATCAATGAAACTCCTTACATACATACATACATATCCCACGTCGTTCCATCTATTAGATGGGTCGGCGAATAAGGCCCCTCCACCAATTTCTGTCTCTGGACTTCTCATCTTCTTCTTCTTCTTCAATGCTGTCCAAGTCCTGACCCAATCGTTGGATGTCATTTCTCACCGTGTCTGCATATCTCCTTCTTGGTCGTCCTCTTGGTCTTCGGTCATGAAGCTGCAGTTCATACATTTGTTTTGGAATTCTGGTAACATCCATCCTTCACTTATGGCCAAACCACATGGGCCTTTTTAAGGTTATTTCATCCTGTAATTTGTTGACCTGAACCAATTCTGAGATATGCTCATTGCGAATTCTGTCTTTTCTTGTCTTACCAACCATGGTTCTGGCAAATCTCATCTCTGCTGCCTGAATCCTCCTCTCATCTTTCTTCCTCATGGTCCAAGTCTCACAGCCATGATCTCCAAAATGTAAAATTTGTGTCATTTGAGCCGTAGATTGGACTGACATACACATTGCGAAGAAATTTAATTCTGGATTTAGGGCTGGAACGGGGGTCACTCAGTGTCATGAGGCAACTGAGTAGAGGAGGGTTCGATGCCTACCTCAGCCACCCTGGAAGTGGTTTTCTGTGGTTTCCCACGTCTACTGCAGGCAGATGCTAATGCAAAAACTAATGTAAGAATACGGCTGCTTCCTATCCAAATCCAGGAAGTGGTTTACCGTGGTTTCCCCACTTCTACTCCAGGCAAATGCCAGGATGGTTCCTAACTTAAGGCCATGACATTCTCTTTCCCAATGCAATGTCCAATTTTTAAACCCACTAGTTCAGCCATAACAATAACACAGGGTATCACACAAATACATGGGGCTATAAGACCACGATGTCGTAGCCCCTAATATAAGCAACAACAACAATATCTATTCGCATTTTTAAATATTTGTCTTGTCTTTGCTTTATTTGTGTCTGTATTTTAGCTACTGTCGGTTCGCGTTGCTTGTAGCGAAGTACGTTAGGGTTTCATATTGAATTTGTGCCTTATTACATAATCATCATATATATTATTTCAGCAGTATAGATCCCTCCCGCGGCGTTCACAAGCGACCAGTCGTGACATATGAGCATTCAAATGGAAAAGAATAGACGTTAGCACTCTAATTTCATAAATATCTATAATTTCCTTAAAAAATGACTTTAAAACATGTACGAAGTGTGCGATTTGCAGATACTGTGCTGTTGGAAACTACGCTCCATAATATTGCTGTCCACTCAACATTTTGGCCGCTGTGACGCCTTTTTCATGTCATTTTAATATTCTGATGTCTTTACTGTATCATTTTGCACGGATTTCAGAAACATAAAATCACAGGAATGAGTAGGCCTACTCAAATCGTATAATTTCATAAATATCGAATAACCGGTGAGTGTTATGATGATCCAATTTTCAGTGATTGCCTTCTTAAGTTAGGGAACGTATAACATGGAATTCTAACAGAAATAGTGTTCTATAATCATTTGGTTGAAATGAAAACGTAACAGCCTTTCTCCTTAAGTCTCTCTTTATAAACCTATTGGGGAAAGTGGTTTATGGACATGCGAGATTTCTCGCAGGGGTCCGCTAGTTACATAAAATCCTGTAAAGGTGCCTGTACACTGGAGAGTGATTTTCATAGAGCAAGTCTAGCTAGACCGCTCTAGCTAAACTGAGTGCGTGTACACTGTAGAGTAATTTTCCCTAGGTAGAGCATTTGTAGAGTGGAGATAGAGAAATCTACCTAGAGCACTCTCTGAACCTGTGTACACTGTCAAACGTAAATGCACTAGGTAGAGCAGCGCTAAAACATTCTGAGAGCAGTGTGAGTCTAGGTTTCTTGCGCTGTGTTGTGAAGTGGAAAGCATCAGTGGTGGTTGTGTGTGCCTTGTTAAAAAATAAAACTATGAAGAGGAAAAGAAGGTTGTGGGTGAGGAATTGGTTATCAAAAAGAGAATACGAAGGAATCCACGCTAAATTATTGCAAGAGTTAAGATTAGAAGATTCTGAAGCGTACAAGAACACTGAAATGACTATGATTGTATTTTGACCAAAATTACCCCCCAGGATCAGCAAAAGGGATCACCCGAAACGACTGTGCCTTCAAATTTCTGTCTCTGTATTCTTTCCGAGTACAATTCATAGTTTCTGAATGGGCTTCAATATTTTCAATTAATGTTATTGTTTTTTCGCGACTCCACACAAATTCAGCCATATTCAAACACTATAATTAACAACAAACAAATAACCCCAACAATCCACCACTGACTCTACATAGAGCACTTTCCAATATTCAACCGAACGAATAGAGCTAGGCTGGTCTAGCTAGGGCACCCAAATACTGTTTACACCGTAGAGTCAGCCGGCCCTAGCTAGAGCTTAGGGCGGTCTCCGCTACGGTTCTCTACGACTTGTGTACACTGGAGAGGAGCTTAGAGTGCCCTAGCTAGAGTTACTCTATGCTCTAGCTAGGGCAAAGCTCTCCAGTGTACAGGCACCTTTATTCCTGGTGGAATTTAATCAATTATGCGAATGTTTGACTTCGAATATGCCGCTTTTTCGATGGCGCCATGCCTGCCAGTGTCCTGTTCCCCTACGATTGCCACCATCTTTGTTTTGATGTTACGGTCTGAGATATTGTGGTCGGTCTTGGCTCAGCAAGCTAACAACTACGCCACCAAAGCCGACTGCCAAGATTTGACAACACAGGATTGAAGCAATGTGATTAGTACATGGGTTGGTTTTTGAGTTTTGGCACCTTAGTTATAACTGGATTAATAACTCACTTAGATGGTTTTAAGTTTCACAGGCCCTCGATGTAGTCCCCACCGTTGCGTACAACGTGTTCCCAGCGATGCGGAAGTCGTTGGATCTCGTTGCCACAGCCCAATCTATTGATGGTACGAAGAGAGCGCTCGGCAGCCTTAACGTCTTCAATGGTACGGAAGCGCTGCCATACTGTTCCCCGAGGGCAAACCGTTAATGCGGCGTACTATTGTTCGTTTCTGCAAGACCATCTCCGAGGAGCTCTGAGAAGGAAACGGCGCCACCACATGGTTACACCGCCCATCGTTCTGCATGACAATGCTAGGGCACACACAGCAGGCATTGTGTCGGCATTGTCGGATCGCTGGGGCTGGGAGGTCCTCTATCACCCCCCGCCCCCCATATTCTCCCGACATCAGTCCCTGCGACTATGATTTCATCCCAAAGATGAAAATAACAATGCGCGGGGAGCAGGCTGCCGAGCGCTCTCTTCGTACCATCAATAGATTGGGCAGTGCCAACGGGATCCAACGACTTCCACATCGCTGGGAACACGTTGTACGCAACGGTGGGGACTACATCAAGGGCCTGTGGAACTTGGAACCATCTAAGTGAGTTATTAATCCAGTTATAACTAAGGTGCCAAAACTAAAAAACCAACCTATGTATGTCCACAGTATAGTAACCACATACAGTATAGACACATCAGGCCTTTACCATGTACTGTTTTCGTCATGGTTTTGAAACGGCCGTCACCGGAAGCACCGCACGCACGCACGCATGGCGGCGACGGTTCACCATGTATCCGCGAGAGAGCAGTCTATCCATATTCATTATTGAGTGCGGCTTGTCGATTTTGTCTGAAGAAAACATTGCTTGTAATTTTTAAAAACAACTCAGAAATATAATTTTGCAATTTATCCAATAGCAGAAATGTGGGAAACCAACATCTGAACGGTTATTTTTTGCACAGTTCTTATCACACCGGACATACCAGCATTCCGGTTTCCTCGGGCATTGGAGCGGTAAATACAAATATCAAACGTTACACCGAATGGTTCTGGTTTTAATACCCATGAAATATCAGTTCCTCAAACACCTATCCATTAATTCACATAGTAAAAACCACATTTCCCCCACACTTTTCAATATATCGTGTTATTTTAATAATTTCAAACCTTTCATCGTTACGATGCAATCACAATGTCACACCACAGGACTGAAGGAATGTGGTGTTAAACCATGACGAATAGAAGGACCTAGTGTGAGGACTCCGCCATTATAGCACGGTAGTTTGTGGTCCCGCCGCTACAAGCACTGCAAGCGATAATGTCCAACAACGTGTCCTGTTGTTGGGTCGAGCCGGGTCTTAGAAAAGTGAGCGAGAAGTTACTGTGTGAGATATTTGTGTGAATTAAATTGAATTTTCTTTGCTTTCAGTTCATTGTGGCTTGTGTACATCAGCGTTTTGTGTTGTGAACTTCAAACATATTTCTTATGCGGCTTTGTTAATTTAATAGTTCAACATGCCGTACTGTTTTTTGCCTGGCTGTAAGTCAGGGTATGGTAGAGTAGTTGACGATAAACGATTTTTTTCACCACCGAAGAATAAAATCAATTTGAAAAATGGGCCAGAGCTATTCCACGAAAGGATACGGAGTTAACGCGAAGTATTAGAATTTGTCAAATTACCGACAGTAGTGGCTACGCTGGAGCCTCCGTGGCTTAGGCGGCAGCACGCCGGCCTCTCACCGCTGGGTCCGTGGTTCAAATCCCGGTCACTCCATGTGAGATCTGTGCTGGACAAAACGGAGGCAGACAGGTTTTTCTCCGGGTACTCCGGTTTTCCCTGTCACAATTTCATTCCAGCAACACTCTCCACTATCATTTCATTTGTCATTCATTTAATCATTGCCCCAGAGGAGTGCGTCAGGCCTCGGCAGCCGGCACAGTTCATATCCTCGCCGCTAGATAGGGGCTTCATTCATTCCATTCCTGACCCGGTCGGAGACTGGAAGCAGGCTGTGGATTTTTTCAGTGGCTACGCTGGCTAACGCGCAGCATTAGGTCATGGGGCCAAGCTCTCTGCTGACTCGGTAGACGCGTGGGTTCGAGCCCCACCGTCGGCCGTCCTTGAAATGGTTTTCCGTGGTTTCCCATTTTCAACACCTGGCAAATGCTGGGACGGTAACTTCTGACAGGCCACGGCCGTTTCCTTCCACATCCTTGCCCAGTTTCATTCACCATCATTCATTTAATCTCGCATTAACTCCTCTCATGAGGTTGGCGTCAGGAAGGGCATCCGGCCGTAAAAACCATCGCCACAAAGACTTCCATCGCATCTCATCCCCGACCCCGTTGGAAAAACGGGAATAATAAAGGGTACACATACAATTAGAATTGGTCAAATTCATTTCTCTGATGATTTGATAGTAAAATCAGGTAATTTTATAGTGAATGGTGAAGAAGTGGAAATCTCTCGTGTGTGGTGGAAGTTACGTCCTGGAGCAGTGCCTCATTTTTCCCCTAATTTACCGAAGTAGTGAGAATAAGTCCCGTAAAGCTCCCAACAGGGAAAAGAATCTCGATACCACCAGAAAAAGAAGAAAGAAGATTGAAGATGGGAGTGGAGCAACGAATGAAGCATTAAAAGGTCAGTCCAATGTTGATAAGAATTTGGGTCATTCTAGTGTACTTACTGATGCTGAAAAGACTATAATATTGCTCAAAAGGCGCCTAAAGAATGCTAACCGTAATTTAATTCGCGTTAGATCCTGCCTCAACTCGGCAAAATCGAGAATTAATTTGCTGGAGAAGCAGGTTCGAAATTCACAGGCATTTGATTACAAAGATAACGAACACCTTAGCAAGAAGGAAAAGATAATAGACACTATGCTCAAGAAATGCCAGGAAAAATCTCCCAATGGAATGAGGCACAGCAATTAATTCATTTTAGAGTGTTTATTGTTGAGAATAAAATCACCGAAAGGATTGTCATTGTCGGCGACATTATCTCTTGCCTCTGCCTTCAGAAAGTCGCTTGAGGAAACTTTGTAAAGGACTTAAGTGCCCTTATGGAGTTAATACGCCTCGTATAAATGCTATTTCAGACAATTTTAAGGAAGAAAAGAATGAAAATTCACGTTACGGTGTTGTAATTTTCGAAGAAGAGAAGCTAAGAGAAGAAATCGAGTTAAATAGCTTTTCTGATAAAGTAGATGGATTAGTTGATTTAGGTGAACACACACCTGACCTCCAGAAGAACGTACTTGCAAATCTCGCTCTAGTGTTCTTGTTCGTACCTTTCATGCATATATTGGGTGCAACCAGTTGCTGTTTATGCAAGCAGAAATGCAACTCCAGGGGACATTCTCGCAAAAATTCTAATATAGGTGATTTTGCAGTTAGAAGAGGCTGGGGCGAGGGTGGCTGGCTTTACTTGTGATGGTAGTCAATCAAATAAAAAGGCCAGGAATTCGTTAGGAGTCAGTGGCAAGACAAGCTCTCTGCAACCTCACATCCTTAATCCTGCAGATGTTACGAGAAAGATCTGGGCTTTCTCCGACTGTATACTCCAGGAATCTGTGCGTTCCGTAACATGTAATGAAGACCGTAGTTCTTATATCCGTTAATTATATTTTCCATTGTGACCTGCCATGCTATTTTAATTGTAACCGCTAATTACTTTTTAAAAGTGTATTAGTTACAAAGTAATTCGTTTCCCTTAGCACAATCCCTAAGACCAGCTGACCCCGGCAGTGTGGAACTTGCCCACTCTAGCGCTGCCTTGCGGGGCGCGCTTGAACTTCAGGAGTCTTCTCACTTTCTCCTTCTATTCGTCATGGTTAAACATTAAATTACACACTTCTTTGAATTAAAACTCAGTAATATTAACACTTCTATTTTCTTGTTATTTATTTTCTTAAAATACGGTATCTGATTATATAGAGAGCTAGTGTGTTAAAATCGAGTTAAATAAATCACATAAAATATACATTCAGGACCCAGCTGTTTATCATTTGTGTTTGTCCATAAGTGGTGCTACCTATCGGCTTACAGGTGAATTGGTGCTGCCCCTTATATATATATCTCTTATATAAAATCAAGTGTCCTGACTGACTGACTGACTGACTGACTGACTGACTGACTCATCATTGCCCAGCCAAAACTATTAAAGTTAGAAACCTGAAATTTTGGGGATATGTTCGTTGTAAGTCGAAAACGCCCACTAAGGAAGGATTTTTGGATATTCAGGATCTAAAGGGGTGTTAAGGGGGTACACCTGCATTTCATTGAATAACAATATCTCCGGCTTGGTTTCATTGAGGGATGTGATACTCGGCATATAAACTCATCATCAAAAATAAGAAGACACGTGTCTGAGGGTTTTTCGATGTGGTGTATATTATGAGCCGAAAGGGGTGAAAAGTGGGGGTTGAAGGATTCTTATCGGAGCGTGTATCTCTTAAACGACATAGGCGAGGAGTTTGAAACTCAGCAAGAAAAAATCAGAATAAAAAATAAGTAAATAGGTGTTTGACCGTTTTTTCATAAATCCAATTTAAGGGGCCCTTGGGGAGGGGTGAAATTTGGGGGGGGGGGGGGGGAAGGAAAAAAGTGTCCTAACTGATTGACTGACAAACTCACTCATCAAACTCAGGGGGAAAACTGCTTAAAAATAAGTAAATAGCTATTCGACAGTTTTTTTTTCATAAACCCAATTTAAGGGGTTCATGGGGAGGGGTGAAATTCTGTAAAAAGAAAATTGAAAGAAAAAGTCCTGACTCACTCACCATCGCCCAGCCAAAATTATTGAAGTTAGAAACATGACATTTTGGGAGATATGATCATTGTATGTCAAAACCGTCCACTAAGGGAGGATTTTCGGATATTCAGGTTCTAAAGGGGTCTTAAGGGGGTTAAACCTGCATTTCATTGAATAACAATAACTCCCGATTGGTTTCATTGGGGAATGTGATACTCGGCATATAAACTCATCATTAAAAATAAGAAGACCCGAGTCTGAGGGTTTATCGATGTGGTGTATATTATGAGGTGAAAGGGGTGAAAAGTGGGGGTTGAAGGATTCTTATCGGAGCGTGTATCTCTTAAACGACATAGGCGAGGAGTTTGAAACTCAGCAAGAAAAAATCAGAATAAAAAATAAGTAAATAGGTGTTTGACCGTTTTTTCATAAATCCAATTTAAGGGGCCCTTGGGGAGGGGTGAAATTTGGGGGGGGGGAAGGAAAAAAGTGTCCTAACTGATTGACTGACAAACTCACTCATCAAACTCAGGGGGAAAACTGCTTAAAAATAAGTAAATAGCTATTCGACAGTTTTTTTTTCATAAACCCAATTTAAGGGGTTCATGGGGAGGGGTGAAATTCTGTAAAAAGAAAATTGAAAGAAAAAGTCCTGACTCACTCACCATCGCCCAGCCAAAATTATTGAAGTTAGAAACATGACATTTTGGGAGATATGATCATTGTATGTCAAAACCGTCCACTAAGGGAGGATTTTCGGATATTCAGGTTCTAAAGGGGTCTTAAGGGGGTTAAACCTGCATTTCATTGAATAACAATAACTCCCGATTGGTTTCATTGGGGAATGTGATACTCGGCATATAAACTCATCATTAAAAATAAGAAGACCCGTGTCTGAGGGTTTATCGATGTGGTGTATATTATGAGGTGAAAGGGGTGAAAAGTGAGGGTTGAAGAATTCCTAAAAAAGCGTGTATCACTTAAACGACATGGGTGAGGAGTTTGAAGCTCAGCGGAAAAAAATCAGCTTAAAAGATAAGTAAATAGGTATTCGACCGTTCTTTTTTTCATAAATCCAATTTAAGGGGCCCATGGGGAGGGGAGAAATTCTGGGGGGGGGGGGATGAACAGGAAAGAAAGTGTCCTAACTGATTGACTCACTCACTCTTCAAACTCAGGGAAGAAATCTGCTTAAAAATAAGTAAATAATTGTTCGACAGTTTTTTTTTCATAAATCAAATTTAAGGGGTTCATGGGGAGGGGTGAAATTCTGAAAAATAAATGAAAGATAATGTCCTGACTTACTCACTCATCATCGCCCACCCAAAATTATTGAAGTTAGAAACATGAAATTTTGGGGTTATGTTCGTTGTATGTTGAAAGCGTCCATTAAGGAAGGATTTTTGGATATTCAGGTTCTAAAGGGGTGTTAAGGGGGTAGACCTGCATTTAATTGAATAACAATATCTCCCGATTGGATTCCTTGGGGGATGCGATACTCGGCATATAAACTCATCATTAATAAGAATAAGAAGACACATGTCATGAGGGGTTTTCGATGTAGTGTATATTATGAGGTGTATGTGTGAAAGTGGGGGATGAAGGATTCCTAACGGAGCAAGTATCTCTTAAAAGACAGAGGCATAAAGTATGAAACTCAGGGGGTAAAAATAGCTTGAAAAAATAAGTAAATAGGTGGTCGACCGTTTTTTCATATATTCAATTCAGGGGGCCCGTGGGGAGTGGTGAAATTCTGGGGAAAGAGGTCCACTAAAGAAGGATTTTTGAATATTCACACATCATTCGCCAGCCAAACCTATTGCAGTTAGAAACTTGAAATTTTGGGGATATGTTCGTTGTATGTCGAAAACGTCCACTAAGGATGGATTTTTAGATATTCATGTTCTGAAGGGGTGTTAAGGGATTAAACGTGCATGAGTGGTTTCATTTGGAGATGTGATACTTGGCATATACACAAATCATTAAAAATAAGCTGAACATGTCTAATGGTTTTTTGATGTGGTGTACATTATGTTATGAGTAAAATGGGTGAAAAGTGGGCTTTGAAGGATACCTAACGGAGCGTGCATCTCTTAAACGACATAGACGATGAGTTTGAAACTCAGAGGAAAACAATCAGCTTAATAAAACATAAATAAATAATTAATTAAATAGGTGTTCGACCGTTTTTTCATAAATTCAATTTAAGGGGCCCATCGCGAGGGGTGAAATTCTGGAAGAAAACGTCCACTACGGAAGGATTTTTGGATATTCATTCTCATCGACCAACCAAAACTATTAAAGTTAGAAGAATGATATTTTGGGGATATGTTTGTTGTGTGTCGGAAACGTCTTCTAAGGAGGGATTTTTGAATATTCAGGTTCTAAAGGGGTGTTAACGGGGTTAAATCTGCATTTCATTGAATAACAATATGACGCGAGCGAAGCCGCGAGTACCTGCTAGTATATATATATATATAAAATCCGTTCGTCTGGTTTTGCCTAAGTGTCCATACTGTAATGATATCTATACTGTGGTATGTATAACAAATCACAATTGTTATAAAAAGTGCTTCATTTGCTAACAACAATAAGAAAATGACCTGCGGTCATGACGGTAAAAGGTTCTGTGATTTAAGCCCATAAACCTCGGAGTGTATCTCGCAAACTGTTGTTAAAATTAGAGATTACCCTGGCTAGTATAATTTACACATTAAAAATAATTCCCATACAGTAGTTTGGACTATCAGACTCTTTTACCTCTCATCGCGTGACATAGTCTGTCATAATCAAGCTCTTAAACCGTTCCTTGGATTATTTGATATTCCACATGCAAAACACAGGATTATGATGTTACCTCGCCCAGGTATTTGATGGCTAATACCCTCACTTAAAGCACACTCCCCATTTTTACTTGATAATCGAGACGATGCCATTAAGGGGTTTGTTGTGGAAAGCTGCGGTTAGTCTCCATTTAGCCATTCCTTAGAGCTCCCTAATCGTTAATCCTTCCCCTCGCCCCCTTTACCATCCCCATTCATAAAAGCCAGTCATAAATTCGTTGATGGGCAGGGGGCTGGGGGAGTTTGTTTTGGGCTGTGTCATCGTGTGAAAAAAGACGAGCGCGGAGCGTTAAGATTAATGGGTGTCGCTCTGACGAGGAAGTACTACTGATGGGGATTAGCAAATCTGTGAGTGCGTCAGTCAAAGAAAGAAGCGGAGTGAAACAAAGATAGTTATTACTCCCCCATTTTATCCAGTTTACCAGCAAAATAGGGACCGTTCGAAGGATAACTGATGAGCTAAACTTCATATGGGGCCGATATTTTAAAAAATGTTACGTTTCTCTATCAACATGTTTATGATGTCAAAAGATAGTATTTAACATTACTTCGCTAAGTATGTGTACTATTGGTAAGAACGGTGGATTTATTGTTTATTTATTTGTTAATTTGATTGTTTCTTTATATCTTTCTTTCTTTCTTTCTTTCTTTCTTTTTTCTTTTTTTCTTCTTTATTTCTTTGTTTATTTATTTCTTAATGATTTATTTGTTTATTCATTAACTAAATTCTTTCTTCATCTCTTCATTTCTTTCATTGTTCATTTATTTCTTTTTTTAATCATTTATTTCCTTATGTATTTCCTTATTTATATCCTTATGTATTTCCCAATTTCTTTCTTTACTTATTTCCTTCTTTCTGTCTTTCTTTCTTTATTTCCTTATGCATTTCCTTATTTATTTCTTTATTTATTTCCTTATGCATTTCATTATTTCTTTCTTTATTTATTTCCTTATGCATTTCCTTATTACTTTCTTTATTTATTTCCTTATTTATTTCCTTATGCATTTCCTTATTTATTTCTTTATTTATATCCTTAAGCATTTCCTTATTTCTTTCTTTATTTATTTCCTTATGCATTTCATTATTTCTTTCTTTATTTATTTCCTTATGCATTTCCTTATTACTTTCTTTATTTATTTATTTCCTTATTTATTTCCTTATGCATTTCATTATTTCTTTCTTTATTTATTTCCTTATGCATTTCCTTATATCTTTCTTTATTTATTTCCTGATGCATTTCCTTATTTCTTTCTTTATTTATTTCCTTATGCATTTCCTTATTTATTTCCTTATTTATTTCCTTATGCATTTCCTTATTACTTTCTTTCTTTATTTCCTTATGCATTTCCTTATTTATTTCTTTATTTATTTCCTGATGCATTTCCTTATTTCTTTCTTTATTTATTTCCTTATGCATTTCCTTATTTCTTTCTTTATTTATTTCCTTATGCATTTCCTTATTTCTTTCTTTATTTATTTCCTTATGCATTTCCTTATTTCTTTCTTTATTTATTTATTTCCTTATGCATTTCCTTATTTATTTCCTTATTTATTTCCTTATGCATTTCATTATTTCTTTCTTTATTTATTTCCTTATGCATTTCCTAATATCTTTCTTTATTTATTTCCTTATGCATTTCCTTATTTCTTTCTTTATTTATTTCCTTATGCATTTCCTTATTTATTTCTTTATTTATTTCCTTACGCATTTCCTTATTTCTTTCGTTATTTCCTTATTTATTTCCTTATGCATTTCCTTATTTCTTTCTTTATTTATTTCCTTACGCATTTCCTTAATTCTTTCTTTCTTTCTTTCTTTCTTTCTTTCTTTCTTTCTTTCTTTCCTTATTTATTTGCTTATGCATTTTCATATTTCATTCCTTATTTCTTTCTTTATTTATTTCCTTACGCATTTCATTATTTCTTGCTTTATCTATTTCCTTATTTATTTCCTTATGCATTTCAGTAGTGGGATGATGGGGGAGCTGCTTCCCTTTTTATTGAGCCACCCTCGTAGCGGCCCCGAACCTGATATCTCGCTAACCAATGGTCGGATTTGAACATACAGGGTGTCCTAGCACTGCTAGTAATGCCCCCTACTTTCCTATAGGCTCTTTATTTGATTAAAAGACCAAAACTAAAAGGTCATTCGCGAGTAGTGGGGTAGTGTTGGTTTCCTGAAGTCGCGCTCGTGCTTGAATATGTATGCCTATGTTGGGAAAGGGTTAGGTGGTGGGGGAGGAGAAGGGTCGAGTGAGGGGTCGTTTAGATGGTACTTTTTCCGCTCTAGATGATGGTGAGGTTATTTTTTAAAAATGGATGGAATTGGGAAACGCCATTTGGGGTAAACATGTTGTTTTTTGACATTTTGGCGATGAATGTTTTTTTATACGCATGCGCACTTGAGGAGTTTTGTAAGAGGGCGGGCTTTTTAAATGATGATTTATTAATGAGTGTTTTTAATATGTATTGAAATAAATCCCAAAAAAATAATAGGTCATCGGCTTTTGACTATGTCGCTAACCAATAATCGGATTTAAACCTATGAGGTGTCGTAGGACTCGTGGTGAACTCTTTTTTTCTATCGAAGGGGTATATTCACTCCAAAATAAAAACTACCCTCACCCGGGGGGTGAAATAGATTTTTTTGTATGTGCGCGCACGGACGGCTTTTGTCAAAAGGACCTAACTACACGTTTGTTAATATTTTCTGAACCCCTCATGGGATTTTGCCATAGGCAGTATTCTAACCCTGGGGGTGACGCCCCGTTTTTGAATGTAGGATTCATTCTTGTTAAAAGGACCTAACGACACTTTTGTTCATATCTCGCGAACCAATCATGCTAGGGACTTGTATGAGGGGTCCTAGCACTTGGGGCAACATTCCCTGTTTGGGGGTGAAACTACCCCCTAAAATTGAAAAATCCATATCTAGGAAACGAAGAATTCTAAAATTAGGTGTGATAGCTCAAAAAATAGGGGATGTTATGGGCTTTTACCTCGATGGATCATTTCACCCCTAAAACAGTAAATAGTTATGTTATGGGGGAAAAAACGTGTTAAACACCTAAAAATGATAAATGAACCTAAGATCTTTTGTTTTTGATGAAAAATAGCAGGGGGGTGAAACTACCCCCCAAAATTGAAAAATCCCTATCTCGGAAACGAAGAAGCCTAAAATTAGGTGTGATAGCTTAAAAAATAGGGGATGATATGGGCTTTTACCTCGATTGATCATTTCACCCCTAAAACAGTAAATAGTCATGTTATGGGAAAAAAAACGTGTTAAACACCTAAAAATGATAAATGAACCTAAGATCTTTTGTTTTTGATGAAAAATAGCAGGGGGTGAAACTACCCCCCAAAATTGAAAAATCCCTATCTCGGAAACGAAGAATCATAACATTAGGTGTGATAGCTTAAAAAATAGGGAATGATAAGGGCTTTTACCTCGATTGATCATTTCACCCCTAAAACAGTAAATAGTCATGTTATGAAAAAAAAAGTGTTTAACACCTAAAAATGATAAATGAACCTAAGATCTTTTGTTTTTGATGAAAAAAAGCAGGGGGGTGAAACTACCCCCCAAAATTGAAAAATCTCTATCTCGGAAACGAAGAAGCCTAAAATTAGGTGTGATAGCTTAAAAAATAGGGGATGATATAGGCTTTTACCTCGATTGATCATTTCACCCCTAAAACAGTAAATAGTCATGTTATGAAAAAAAACGTTTTAAACGCCTAAAAATGATAAATGAACCTAAGATCTTTTGTTTTTGATGAATAATAGCAGGGGGGTGAAACTACCCCCCAAAATTGAAAAATCCCTATCTCGGAAACGAAGAAGCCTAAAATTAGGTGTGATAGCTTAAAAAATAGGGGATGATATAGGCTTTTACCTCGATTGATCATTTCACCCCTAAAACAGTAAATAGTCATGTTATGAAAAAAAAACGTGTTAAACACCTAAAAATGATAAATGAACCTAAGATCTTTTGTTTTTGATGAAAAATAGCAGGGGGAAGCAAACAACCCCCAAATTGAAAAATCCATATCTAGGAAACGAAGAATCCTAAAATTAGGTGTAATGACTTAAAAAATAGGTCATGATATACGCTTTTACCTGGATAGGTCATTTCACCCCTAAAACAGCAAATAGTCATGTTATGAGGAAAAATGTGTTATACACCTAAAAGCATAAGCATCTTTGTGAAACCATGCTTTAATGGACATGTGTATGGAGGATGATTGTTATTATTATTATTATTATTATTATTAGGTAATTATGGATTAATGTGTGTATAGATAACTAACCTGTGGGGAGCGTGATGGCGCAGGTGCTTAGCTGCTCGTCTTTACCCGGACGGCTGGGGTTCAAATCCCGGTGCCAGAGGGGGTTGGAATTTTCACTTGAAAAATTACGTGGCGTCAGGAAGAGCATTCGGCCTTAAATCCCCGGCCAAAACCAAAATGAGCCTGGTTGGCTCCGGCGACTTAAAATAATAGGGAAAAGCCGAAGAAAGAAAAAATGGTAACTCACCAGTAATAGTAAACATTGGTTGGAGGTGTTGAAGAAGTCAGGATGGCCAACCCTTGCCATGGTTCACTAATTCCCCCTAAAAAGTTTTACCTGTCAAGACTCAGTCTACCTTGTTGCAGCCTTTAGAAAAAAAAATCGAACCGGGGCCTCTGTGGTCACAGTGGACTTTTATTCATGATGCTTTTTAAACAAACGTAGGCTTGCCTACTACCGCTGGCTTGAATCTGCACAGAGACACTGGCTTTGGTGATAACAGCACAGCGATCTTGTCAGGAAGTTTCATATTACTAGTCTGCTTGATAGCGGACGTGCTCTGCACATGACTAGATCGTTGTTAGGTTTGACAAAGGCTTAGTGAAGCTTATGGCAACCTTGAAATGAATGTCATGGTATAGCCGGGGTTGGAAGCCAAGACCTTAGGGTTGACAACCAAGTAGGTTAACCACTACATGGTGAGATGGCCAAATAATAATGTAACAGAACATATAGAAACGTTTTCTATAGTTTAACGAATTGGCATACCATGAGAGGTGTAGGTAATGGAAATTGAATCCTTAGCTGATGATTATACTACTTTCCATGCCCACGTATAAGCTATCATGTTAGAAAAAGAATGGTATGGCTTGTTTTAAACGGAGAATAATTGTGTTTACTATGAAACACAAATCTGAATTTAAAATTAATTTAAAATAATTAATTTAAAATAATTAATTTAAAATTAGTTTAGTACGCTGAAGTTAAAATGAATAATGATCACGTTACAGACAGCCAGTTTCAAAGCCATGAGAACTAAGTGAACAAAGAATAAAATTCATGAACCAGTGAGGAATTCAGCATGCTGTCCTTTGGACAAGAGAGAAGCGTTCTACAAATTTAACCACCAAGCTGTCCTATCGACCCTCAATGGTTTGGGTCATCGTAAAGATGAAAATTAAATCTAAGCTACTACACTCTTATATACTAGAAGAAGAAATGGAAAACAATAGGTCAAATAAAGGACAGAAGGAATAAAAAATGGCCCTCAACCCTCAAGCATAAGGATTGAGGGAGTTGGAAGGAAGGGGAGCCATGAAAGGCAGATAAAAAGTATAATAGGAGTGGCTCTGCCTCAGAGGTAATGGATAAAGAGGAGGAAAACTGGACTCAGCTCAGAAATCCCTTGGGGTCGCCAACTTCCAAACTGATCAGCCCTTGAGGGTGTAGCCATATGCAGAGTGCACCGCAAGTGGTGGGGCTTCTTGAGGGGGGCTTGAGCAAAAGACAGGAAAATAACATGAAAATAAAAACAAGGCTGCCTCCTCAGGATATCAGAAAAATAAATAAACCAGGGCCAATGAAGTTGCAAAGGAAGAGACTCCCTAGGGCTCGGATACTCTAATCATGTTGGGGTCGGTAGAGAACAAGAGTTGAGCAAGTGTGGTCGACAGGAAATAAGACAGAGAGGAACCTAGCACAAGTTAGTGGAAGCAATGACGGTCTCAGCTGGGACTCCGTGATCGTCAACCTACATGACACTAGATATGACGCCCAGGGGTGGAATTAAAGACCTCTATTGTTTTATATCACTGGCTTTTAAGAACGCTAACACATGGCATGCCTTATAATGCAATACTGGTCCTAGGGTATGCAAAATTGTATTAGAAACTCAGCTAATAATAGTGTGCTTGCCCATGATTATTTTCCCAAGGACTGATAACCATGATTTCCAAGCCCCTAAGTAAGACAAAAACAAATGGTTTTCATTTTCCAATGAGTTGGGGTGCGGTGAGGTGAGTTTTCTATACAGCAAACTGATGTGGTTTCCCACTTCTACTCCAGGCAAATGCACATTTGATGTTAAGATTAGTGAAATGGTTTGCAACTGCCCAATGCTAGGACCTGATTAGTGGCTTTTAAAAATGAAATGGAATGGAGTACACTTACCCCAAAACCAGCAAGAGGAGTGTTCGATCCCCCACAACAACCATCCTTAAAGTCAATATAAATGACTATGCACTTCAGGTCAAGACGGTCTCCTCTCTCCAATCCTACCCCTTAGTGGTGAAAGGCACACTCTAATACAACCTTCATAGTGACAGGTTATCTGTTAAATACCTAACTATCCCCAGATTTACCTTAAATTTTCCTAAAATCCACTATATTTTCCGAAAATTGACCAAATGACACAACATTCCAGCAAAATTCAACAAATGACTACCAGATTTATTGAAATTCCATTGATTTACCTAAGCATGGTTTAAACTACCTCAAATTCATATAAAATTAGACGAATATAGATGAAAATTCACTAAAAATTACCGAATTTACCCAAAGTGGGCTACAAACCACGAAATTTATTCATTTTTTTTTGTAAATTCACTATATATACTCGAAAATTTCATAATATTGCCTTTACATGTATGCTTTTATTGTTGTTGTTGTTGTTTCGTTTACCATACTCTCTGTAGACAAATACCTCAACATGAATTTCTCTTAGACTAGGAGCTCTACATTCGACATGATAGCTGAGTTTCATTTCCCATAAACTTGTCTCTGAGGCGGGTGTCAGGAAAAGGCATTCAGCTGTAAAAACCACACTCTCACATAGACTTTCATAACCTCTTACGTTGAGGTTCCTAACGCTAACGACATTGAATGATTGAACGGTTTCCTTTTCACTATTCCTGTCTATACTTTCCTCTTTAAGGTTGCGAGATGTTTGCAAGATTCCTAAAATGCAATTAAACTTAATAAATATCTTAAGATGGTTTGATTTGTTTAATGATAATGGTGTTGATGATTGTTATATATACGTTAAGACTAATTTTTTAGGTCTTGACTGGCCTTGCAATAAGAATTGACTAACCACACATGAGTTACCTATGAGGGAAACATTTTAGCCCACTATGTTGGTTATTGACCAGTGAGTACAGTTGTAGAAAGCTGTTTATTATTATTTTTTGAAATCATATACAACAGAGGCTTAAACCTATAGACAAACCGTGTGACCATGTTTGTTAAACATGACATTATACCAGGGACAATTAGGAAACTTGTGTAGAGCTTACCAAAAATAATGTTGTGTAACAGTAAATGCTAGTCAACAAACAGTTATGCCATACTAAAAAAAATCATCATACAATACCTGAGAGAGCTCTTCTAAAAGTATTAATGCGTAACATGTTTCCACTCGCTTGCTATATATTTTTCGGCGTGGGAATGATTCTCAAGAAATGAAATGCAAATGGAACTGAAATGCAACACAAACGAATAATGAGCGCGCGCGGTGATTGAGATTGATAACATGACGTACTGTCGGTTATGTAGCTATGTGGAATGTTTATCACATATGGTTTACTTCAAGGTTCGGAGATCCCATTAAAGATATTCCTACAATAAATGATTTTCAAGTTGTCGTTCTATGGCGTGAAATTATTTAATATATGATATTTGCTAAAAGGATTTACCACTGGAATTATTTTACAAGTAGTTATTTTAATGACCAACAGAGTTCACTGTTAAGAAGGTAGATCCCTATGTGGAATGTAGGATAACATGTTATACATGATACATGACAACTGTAGGGCTTGTGATTTTTAAGATGCCTTTATCCCTATATTAATCACCCAGTTTGCAATACTGATAACTGCAATGTTACTGAAAAAAATTGAAACAAAACAAAAACCGGCATTGAAAAACCAAAAAGTGGTTGAGCATATATATAGTGGGGGAAAAGAAAAGTTTTGTAAACACTAATGTCCAACAAGACTAATTACATCAGTAACTGTCAGGGTGGCCGAGTGGTTAAGGCGTTTGACTTAAGATCAAATTTCCAAATATATAAGGAAGCAAGGGTTCGAATCCCTTCCCTGACATAACTATTGCTTGAACATGCAAGAAAACAAGAAATATACACAAACTATGTTTATCAATTTAATCATTTTTTTTACAAGAGATAGACACACACAATACAGCTCTTTTGGTTTATCATTTCTTTTAAACATAACACTTGTTGAAAATTATTTTTTAGGGGATGGGGGTGTTGCTACGTTGACCCATTACACGATAATAGCAGCTTTACGAAGTTCATTTTCTATATTTAATAGCTCTTTCTCATAACCAATATGACCAAGCTGTTTACAGGCATGCAAGAGCTGTAGACGTTCGACTAATATATTAGGATCGTTCCATTTACTATTTTTTATGAATGGTTTCAGAATCTCGGGAAGCAGTTCATCATTATCACCATTAATATGATTATCATCATCATTATTATAATCATTTTCATAATGATGATCATTATCATCGTTATCATTACCATGATAATTTCCACCTGTGTCCACAGTCTGTTCAATGGTTTGAGTTGTCTTTGATAGTGTTGAAAGCTTCTTTTTAGATGTGCTAGAATGCTTTAACATTGTTATGTTATTATTACCACTATTACCTTTCCCCACTAACTTTCTGATGGGGTATATTGTCTCTGATAGGGTTGAGGGCTTTTGAGATGTGGGTGCATGTCTGAACATGGGTTTCACAGGAGGTGTTAAAGGTTTCTCATTAAACAACTCGCTAACAGCATGAGTGCGTTGTAGTGTATTAAACTTGAGGTTAATATTATCTTGAGTAGTACTATCCTTCTCTTGGACTTGGTTTCTTGCTTTGGTTTGGGTTTTCCTTACATTTAGACTAGCATGATTATTAAGTTTACATTCATGATTGTTTGAAGAAAGTACGTCCAATTCTTTTGTTTTAAGCATTCCTCGACACTGTTTCGATCGTTGCTTTGAACAGCGCCAAATAACAGTTCCATTTTTATTGCTTCGTTTCACAATATATGAATATCCTTTATAGTATGCATAAGGCTTACCATACCTAGTCACTGATACTTCCATATCAACTGTCAAGCACAAACCAATCTCTAGTAAAGACAACTTGGTAATAACAACAATAGTTTAATGTGGGAGCATATATACATGCAAAAAGTGGGAGCAAAGGTGGGGGGTAAAAAGTGGGAGCAAAAGTGAGAGCAAATGTGGGAGAAAAACATAACTGTGAGCAAAAAGTGGGAGCAAATATGGGATCAAATGTGGGAGCAAAGCAAATATATAAAAAAGTGGGAGCAAATATGCTAACAAATATGTCAACAAATATAGCAGCAAAAGTAAATACACAAGTCAATATAGATTCAAGTGCAAAGAAAATATGTAAGCAAATATGAGAGCAAAAATATTGTTTTTCTAAAACAACTAGACATAACAAACTTAGTCATAACCTAACCTAACCTAACCTAACCTAACCTCACCTAACCTCACCTAACCTCACCTAACCTAACCTAACCTCACCTCACCTAACCTCACCTCACCTAACTTCACCTAACCTAACCTAACCTAACTTAACTTCACCTAATCTAACTTGACTGAACTT
This sequence comes from Meconema thalassinum, assembly GCA_946902985.2. NCBI lineage: Eukaryota > Metazoa > Arthropoda > Insecta > Orthoptera > Tettigoniidae > Meconema > Meconema thalassinum. Next base: position 187,487,665 of record OX336399.1, on the reverse strand, counting down.
TACCTAACCTAACCCATCATAACTTCACCTAACCTAACCCATCATAACTTCACCTAACCTAACTTTACCTAATCTAACTTCACCTAACCTAACTTTCAACTCACAGATCAAAATTAAATTCTAGGCATAGTTGAGTTGGAACCCAAGACTTCAGGGATAACACACAAGTATACTAGCCACTACACCGCAAAATGGGCAAATTATCATGCAACACAACATAAAGTAAAAGTTTCCTGTAGTGTAACTCATTGGCTGTCAACCATAGTTTGGGAATTCAAACCCAAGACCTCAGGACTTTTGTTTTGAACATTATCAGAAATATTATTCCATTTACATTTTGCTGCTGCTGCTTATAGTTATAAGAGTTGGCATTAATATGGAAAGCAAAAAAAAATGTGGGAGCAAAAAGTGGGTGGAAAACGTGTAAGCAGAAGTGGGAGCAAACAAGTGTGAGCAAATATGGGAGCAGAAAGTGGGAGCAAATGTGAAAGCAAAAGTGGGAGCAAAAAGAGCGAGCAAAAGTGAGTGTACAAAGTAGGAGCAAAATGTGTGAGTAAAAAAGTGGGGGCAAATGTGGTGTTTTACTAAAACAATCTCCCCTAACCTAACCTAAACTAACTTCACCCAACCTAATTTCACCTAACCTAACTTTACTTAACCTAACCTTCCAACTCTCAGATCAAAAATTAAATTCTCGCCATAGTCGAGTTGGAACCCAAAACCTCTGGGATAACACCCAAGTATACTAGCCACTACATCGCGAAATGGGCAAATTATCATGCAACACAACACAAAAATAAAAAAGTTTTCTGTAGTGTAACTCATTGGCTGACATTCATAGTTGAGAATTCAAACCCAAGACCTCAGGACTTTTGTTTTGAACATTATCAGAAATATTATTCCATTTACATTTTGCTGTTGCTTATAGTTATAAGAGTTGGCATTAATATGGGAGCAAAAGTGAAAGCAAAAAGTGGGTGCAAGCATGGCTGGTTGTAGAGACTTTCATATCAACAAATACACATAAATTAAATTTTAGTAAAGTGACTTGGCTAATAATAATAATAATATTAACAGTTTAAAAAAAATTTCAAGGGGATTGATATTTTTCAGGGTGTAATTTCCAAAGTACTGTCAAGAATAATAATTACATGAACAGATTCCAAGAACTCTAGAGTGCTTTTAAGGTTAATGATTGGCTAGGAGTGAGATAGAGCTAGCTAACCTAAGTTAACCTCAGCTCAGTAAACCTAACCTTGTCACATGGCATGTTCTACAAGTATAGACTTGCTTTGAGACTGGCTATGACGTCACAGACGAATGGCGGTGGGAGGCTGGACATGACGTTTTTATTACCCAAAAACATTTTCCTTTTTGCCAGCCTCCCACCGCCATTCATCTGTGACGTCATAGCCAGTCTCAAAGCAAGTCTATACTTGTAGAACATGCCATGTGACAAGGTTAGGTTTACTGAGCTGAGGTTAACTTAGGTTAGCTAGCTCTATCTCACTCCTAGCCAATCATTAACCTTAAAAGCACTCTAGAGTTCTTGGAATCTGTTCATGTAATTATTATTCTTGACAGTACTTTGGAAATTACACCCTGAAAAATATCAATCCCCTTGAAATTTTTTTTAAACTGTTAATATTATTATTATTATTAGCCAAGTCACTTTACTAAAATTTAATTTATGTGTATTTGTTGATATGAAAGTCTCTACAACCAGCCATGCTTGCACCCACTTTTTGCTTTCACTTTTGCTCCCATATTAATGCCAACTCTTATAACTATAAGCAACAGCAAAATGTAAATGGAATAATATTTCTGATAATGTTCAAAACAAAAGTCCTGAGGTCTTGGGTTTGAATTCTCAACTATGAATGTCAGCCAATGAGTTACACTACAGAAAACTTTTTTATTTTTGTGTTGTGTTGCATGATAATTTGCCCATTTCGCGATGTAGTGGCTAGTATACTTGGGTGTTATCCCAGAGGTTTTGGGTTCCAACTCGACTATGGCGAGAATTTAATTTTTGATCTGAGAGTTGGAAGGTTAGGTTAAGTCAAGTTAGGTTAGGTGAAATTAGGTTGGGTGAAGTTAGTTTAGGTTAGGTTAGGGGAGATTGTTTTAGTAAAACACCACATTTGCCCCCACTTTTTTACTCACACATTTTGCTCCTACTTTGTACACTCACTTTTGCTCGCTCTTTTTGCTCCCACTTTTGCTTTCACATTTGCTCCCACTTTCTGCTCCCATATTTGCTCACACTTGTTTGCTCCCACTTCTGCTTACACGTTTTCCACCCACTTTTTGCTCCCACATTTTTTTTGCTTTCCATATTAATGCCAACTCTTATAACTATAAGCAGCAGCAGCAAAATGTAAATGGAATAATATTTCTGATAATGTTCAAAACAAAAGTCCTGAGGTCTTGGGTTTGAATTCCCAAACTATGGTTGACAGCCAATGAGTTACACTACAGGAAACTTTTACTTTATGTTGTGTTGCATGATAATTTGCCCATTTTGCGGTGTAGTGGCTAGTATACTTGTGTGTTATCCCTGAAGTCTTGGGTTCCAACTCAACTATGCCTAGAATTTAATTTTGATCTGTGAGTTGAAAGTTAGGTTAGGTGAAGTTAGATTAGGTAAAGTTAGGTTAGGTGAAGTTATGATGGGTTAGGTTAGGTGAAGTTATGATGGGTTAGGTTAGGTAAAGTTCAGTCAAGTTAGATTAGGTGAAGTTAAGTTAGGTTAGGTTAGGTTAGGTGAAGTTAGGTGAGGTGAGGTTAGGTGAGGTGAGGTTAGGTTAGGTTAGGTGAGGTTAGGTGAGGTTAGGTGAGGTTAGGTGAGGTTAGGTTAGGTTAGGTTAGGTTAGGTTATGACTAAGTTTGTTATGTCTAGTTGTTTTAGAAAAACAATATTTTTGCTCTCATATTTGCTTACATATTTTCTTTGCACTTGAATCTATATTGACTTGTGTATTTACTTTTGCTGCTATATTTGTTGACATATTTGTTAGCATATTTGCTCCCACTTTTTTATATATTTGCTTTGCTCCCACATTTGATCCCATATTTGCTCCCACTTTTTGCTCACAGTTATGTTTTTCTCCCACATTTGCTCTCACTTTTGCTCCCACTTTTTACCCCCCACCTTTGCTCCCACTTTTTGCATGTATATATGCTCCCACATTAAACTATTGTTGTTATTACCAAGTTGTCTTTACTAGAGATTGGTTTGTGCTTGACAGTTGATATGGAAGTATCAGTGACTAGGTATGGTAAGCCTTATGCATACTATAAAGGATATTCATATATTGTGAAACGAAGCAATAAAAATGGAACTGTTATTTGGCGCTGTTCAAAGCAACGATCGAAACAGTGTCGAGGAATGCTTAAAACAAAAGAATTGGACGTACTTTCTTCAAACAATCATGAATGTAAACTTAATAATCATGCTAGTCTAAATGTAAGGAAAACCCAAACCAAAGCAAGAAACCAAGTCCAAGAGAAGGATAGTACTACTCAAGATAATATTAACCTCAAGTTTAATACACTACAACGCACTCATGCTGTTAGCGAGTTGTTTAATGAGAAACCTTTAACACCTCCTGTGAAACCCATGTTCAGACATGCACCCACATCTCAAAAGCCCTCAACCCTATCAGAGACAATATACCCCATCAGAAAGTTAGTGGGGAAAGGTAATAGTGGTAATAATAACATAACAATGTTAAAGCATTCTAGCACATCTAAAAAGAAGCTTTCAACACTATCAAAGACAACTCAAACCATTGAACAGACTGTGGACACAGGTGGAAATTATCATGGTAATGATAACGATGATAATGATCATCATTATGAAAATGATTATAATAATGATGATGATAATCATATTAATGGTGATAATGATGAACTGCTTCCCGAGATTCTGAAACCATTCATAAAAAATAGTAAATGGAACGATCCTAATATATTAGTCGAACGTCTACAGCTCTTGCATGCCTGTAAACAGCTTGGTCATATTGGTTATGAGAAAGAGCTATTAAATATAGAAAATGAACTTCGTAAAGCTGCTATTATCGTGTAATGGGTCAACGTAGCAACACCCCCATCCCCTAAAAAATAATTTTCAACAAGTGTTATGTTTAAAAGAAATGATAAACCAAAAGAGCTGTATTGTGTGTGTCTATCTCTTGTAAAAAAAATGATTAAATTGATAAACATAGTTTGTGTATATTTCTTGTTTTCTTGCATGTTCAAGCAATAGTTATGTCAGGGAAGGGATTCGAACCCTTGCTTCCTTATATATTTGGAAATTTGATCTTAAGTCAAACGCCTTAACCACTCGGCCACCCTGACAGTTACTGATGTAATTAGTCTTGTTGGACATTAGTGTTTACAAAACTTTTCTTTTCCCCCACTATATATATGCTCAACCACTTTTTGGTTTTTCAATGCCGGTTTTTGTTTTGTTTCAATTTTTTTCAGTAACATTGCAGTTATCAGTATTGCAAACTGGGTGATTAATATAGGGATAAAGGCATCTTAAAAATCACAAGCCCTACAGTTGTCATGTATCATGTATAACATGTTATCCTACATTCCACATAGGGATCTACCTTCTTAACAGTGAACTCTGTTGGTCATTAAAATAACTACTTGTAAAATAATTCCAGTGGTAAATCCTTTTAGCAAATATCATATATTAAATAATTTCACGCCATAGAACGACAACTTGAAAATCATTTATTGTAGGAATATCTTTAATGGGATCTCCGAACCTTGAAGTAAACCATATGTGATAAACATTCCACATAGCTACATAACCGACAGTACGTCATGTTATCAATCTCAATCACCGCGCGCGCTCATTATTCGTTTGTGTTGCATTTCAGTTCCATTTGCATTTCATTTCTTGAGAATCATTCCCACGCCGAAAAATATATAGCAAGCGAGTGGAAACATGTTACGCATTAATACTTTTAGAAGAGCTCTCTCAGGTATTGTATGATGATTTTTTAGTATGGCATAACTGTTTGTTGACTAGCATTTACTGTTACACAACATTATTTTTGGTAAGCTCTACACAAGTTTCCTAATTGTCCCTGGTATAATGTCATGTTTAACAAACATGGTCACACGGTTTGTCTATAGGTTTAAGCCTCTGTTGTATAAGATTTCAAAAAATAATAATAAACAGCTTTCTACAACTGCACTCACTGGTCAATAACCAACATAGTGGGCTAAAATGTTTCCCTCATAGGTAACTCATGTGTGGTTAGTCAATTCTTATTGCAAGGCCAGTCAAGACCTAAAAAATTAGTCTTAACGTATATATAACAATCATCAACACCATTATCATTAAACAAATCAAACCATCTTAAGATATTTATTAAGTTTAATTGCATTTTAGGAATCTTGCAAACATCTCGCAACCTTAAAGAGGAAAGTATAGACAGGAATAGTGAAAAGGAAACCGTTCAATCATTCAATGTCGTTAGCGTTAGGAACCTCAACGTAAGAGGTTATGAAAGTCTATGTGAGAGTGTGGTTTTTACAGCTGAATGCCTTTTCCTGACACCCGCCTCAGAGACAAGTTTATGGGAAATGAAACTCAGCTATCATGTCGAATGTAGAGCTCCTAGTCTAAGAGAAATTCATGTTGAGGTATTTGTCTGCAGAGAGTATGGTAAACGAAACAACAACAACAACAATAAAAGCATACATGTAAAGGCAATATTATGAAATTTTCGAGTATATATAGTGAATTTACAAAAAAAAATGAATAAATTTCGTGGTTTGTAGCCCACTTTGGGTAAATTCGGTAATTTTTAGTGAATTTTCATCTATATTCGTCTAATTTTATATGAATTTGAGGTAGTTTAAACCATGCTTAGGTAAATCAATGGAATTTCAATAAATCTGGTAGTCATTTGTTGAATTTTGCTGGAATGTTGTGTCATTTGGTCAATTTTCGGAAAATATAGTGGATTTTAGGAAAATTTAAGGTAAATCTGGGGATAGTTAGGTATTTAACAGATAACCTGTCACTATGAAGGTTGTATTAGAGTGTGCCTTTCACCACTAAGGGGTAGGATTGGAGAGAGGAGACCGTCTTGACCTGAAGTGCATAGTCATTTATATTGACTTTAAGGATGGTTGTTGTGGGGGATCGAACACTCCTCTTGCTGGTTTTGGGGTAAGTGTACTCCATTCCATTTCATTTTTAAAAGCCACTAATCAGGTCCTAGCATTGGGCAGTTGCAAACCATTTCACTAATCTTAACATCAAATGTGCATTTGCCTGGAGTAGAAGTGGGAAACCACATCAGTTTGCTGTATAGAAAACTCACCTCACCGCACCCCAACTCATTGGAAAATGAAAACCATTTGTTTTTGTCTTACTTAGGGGCTTGGAAATCATGGTTATCAGTCCTTGGGAAAATAATCATGGGCAAGCACACTATTATTAGCTGAGTTTCTAATACAATTTTGCATACCCTAGGACCAGTATTGCATTATAAGGCATGCCATGTGTTAGCGTTCTTAAAAGCCAGTGATATAAAACAATAGAGGTCTTTAATTCCACCCCTGGGCGTCATATCTAGTGTCATGTAGGTTGACGATCACGGAGTCCCAGCTGAGACCGTCATTGCTTCCACTAACTTGTGCTAGGTTCCTCTCTGTCTTATTTCCTGTCGACCACACTTGCTCAACTCTTGTTCTCTACCGACCCCAACATGATTAGAGTATCCGAGCCCTAGGGAGTCTCTTCCTTTGCAACTTCATTGGCCCTGGTTTATTTATTTTTCTGATATCCTGAGGAGGCAGCCTTGTTTTTATTTTCATGTTATTTTCCTGTCTTTTGCTCAAGCCCCCCTCAAGAAGCCCCACCACTTGCGGTGCACTCTGCATATGGCTACACCCTCAAGGGCTGATCAGTTTGGAAGTTGGCGACCCCAAGGGATTTCTGAGCTGAGTCCAGTTTTCCTCCTCTTTATCCATTACCTCTGAGGCAGAGCCACTCCTATTATACTTTTTTATCTGCCTTTCATGGCTCCCCTTCCTTCCAACTCCCTCAATCCTTATGCTTGAGGGTTGAGGGCCATTTTTTATTCCTTCTGTCCTTTATTTGACCTATTGTTTTCCATTTCTTCTTCTAGTATATAAGAGTGTAGTAGCTTAGATTTAATTTTCATCTTTACGATGACCCAAACCATTGAGGGTCGATAGGACAGCTTGGTGGTTAAATTTGTAGAACGCTTCTCTCTTGTCCAAAGGACAGCATGCTGAATTCCTCACTGGTTCATGAATTTTATTCTTTGTTCACTTAGTTCTCATGGCTTTGAAACTGGCTGTCTGTAACGTGATCATTATTCATTTTAACTTCAGCGTACTAAACTAATTTTAAATTAATTATTTTAAATTAATTATTTTAAATTAATTTTAAATTCAGATTTGTGTTTCATAGTAAACACAATCAGCTAAGGATTCAATTTCCATTACCTACACCTCTCATGGTATGCCAATTCGTTAAACTATAGAAAACGTTTCTATATGTTCTGTTACATTATTATTTGGCCATCTCACCATGTAGTGGTTAACCTACTTGGTTGTCAACCCTAAGGTCTTGGCTTCCAACCCCGGCTATACCATGACATTCATTTCAAGGTTGCCATAAGCTTCACTAAGCCTTTGTCAAACCTAACAACGATCTAGTCATGTGCAGAGCACGTCCGCTATCAAGCAGACTAGTAATATGAAACTTCCTGACAAGATCGCTGTGCTGTTATCACCAAAGCCAGTGTCTCTGTGCAGATTCAAGCCAGCGGTAGTAGGCAAGCCTACGTTTGTTTAAAAAGCATCATGAATAAAAGTCCACTGTGACCACAGAGGCCCCGGTTCGATTTTTTTTTCTAAAGGCTGCAACAAGGTAGACTGAGTCTTGACAGGTAAAACTTTTTAGGGGGAATTAGTGAACCATGGCAAGGGTTGGCCATCCTGACTTCTTCAACACCTCCAACCAATGTTTACTATTACTGGTGAGTTACCATTTTTTCTTTCTTCGGCTTTTCCCTATTATTTTAAGTCGCCGGAGCCAACCAGGCTCATTTTGGTTTTGGCCGGGGATTTAAGGCCGAATGCTCTTCCTGACGCCACGTAATTTTTCAAGTGAAAATTCCAACCCCCGCTGGCACCGGGATTTGAACCCCAGCCGTCCGGGTAAAGACGAGCAGCTAAGCACCTGCGCCATCACGCTCCCCACAGGTTAGTTATCTATACACACATTAATCCATAATTACCTAATAATAATAATAATAATAATAATAACAATCATCCTCCATACACATGTCCATTAAAGCATGGTTTCACAAAGATGCTTATGCTTTTAGGTGTATAACACATTTTTCCTCATAACATGACTATTTGCTGTTTTAGGGGTGAAATGACCTATCCAGGTAAAAGCGTATATCATGACCTATTTTTTAAGTCATTACACCTAATTTTAGGATTCTTCGTTTCCTAGATATGGATTTTTCAATTTGGGGGTTGTTTGCTTCCCCCTGCTATTTTTCATCAAAAACAAAAGATCTTAGGTTCATTTATCATTTTTAGGTGTTTAACACGTTTTTTTTTCATAACATGACTATTTACTGTTTTAGGGGTGAAATGATCAATCGAGGTAAAAGCCTATATCATCCCCTATTTTTTAAGCTATCACACCTAATTTTAGGCTTCTTCGTTTCCGAGATAGGGATTTTTCAATTTTGGGGGGTAGTTTCACCCCCCTGCTATTATTCATCAAAAACAAAAGATCTTAGGTACATTTATCATTTTTAGGTGTTTAAAACGTTTTTTTTCATAACATGACTATTTACTGTTTTAGGGGTGAAATGATCAATCGAGGTAAAAGCCTATATCATCCCCTATTTTTTAAGCTATCACACCTAATTTTAGGCTTCTTCGTTTCCGAGATAGGGATTTTTCAATTTTGGGGGGTAGTTTCACCCCCCTGCTTTTTTTCATCAAAAACAAAAGATCTTAGGTTCATTTATCATTTTTAGGTGTTAAACACTTTTTTTTTCATAACATGACTATTTACTGTTTTAGGGGTGAAATGATCAATCGAGGTAAAAGCCCTTATCATTCCCTATTTTTTAAGCTATCACACCTAATGTTATGATTCTTCGTTTCCGAGATAGGGATTTTTCAATTTTGGGGGGTAGTTTCACCCCCCTGCTATTTTTCATCAAAAACAAAAGATCTTAGGTTCATTTATCATTTTTAGGTGTTTAACACGTTTTTTTCCCATAACATGACTATTTACTGTTTTAGGGGTGAAATGATCAATCGAGGTAAAAGCCCATATCATCCCCTATTTTTTAAGCTATCACACCTAATTTTAGGCTTCTTCGTTTCCGAGATAGGGATTTTTCAATTTTGGGGGGTAGTTTCACCCCCCTGCTATTTTTCATCAAAAACAAAAGATCTTAGGTTCATTTATCATTTTTAGGTGTTTAACACGTTTTTTCCCCCATAACATAACTATTTACTGTTTTAGGGGTGAAATGATCCATCGAGGTAAAAGCCCATAACATCCCCTATTTTTTGAGCTATCACACCTAATTTTAGAATTCTTCGTTTCCTAGATATGGATTTTTCAATTTTAGGGGGTAGTTTCACCCCCAAACAGGGAATGTTGCCCCAAGTGCTAGGACCCCTCATACAAGTCCCTAGCATGATTGGTTCGCGAGATATGAACAAAAGTGTCGTTAGGTCCTTTTAACAAGAATGAATCCTACATTCAAAAACGGGGCGTCACCCCCAGGGTTAGAATACTGCCTATGGCAAAATCCCATGAGGGGTTCAGAAAATATTAACAAACGTGTAGTTAGGTCCTTTTGACAAAAGCCGTCCGTGCGCGCACATACAAAAAAATCTATTTCACCCCCCGGGTGAGGGTAGTTTTTATTTTGGAGTGAATATACCCCTTCGATAGAAAAAAAGAGTTCACCACGAGTCCTACGACACCTCATAGGTTTAAATCCGATTATTGGTTAGCGACATAGTCAAAAGCCGATGACCTATTATTTTTTTGGGATTTATTTCAATACATATTAAAAACACTCATTAATAAATCATCATTTAAAAAGCCCGCCCTCTTACAAAACTCCTCAAGTGCGCATGCGTATAAAAAAACATTCATCGCCAAAATGTCAAAAAACAACATGTTTACCCCAAATGGCGTTTCCCAATTCCATCCATTTTTAAAAAATAACCTCACCATCATCTAGAGCGGAAAAAGTACCATCTAAACGACCCCTCACTCGACCCTTCTCCTCCCCCACCACCTAACCCTTTCCCAACATAGGCATACATATTCAAGCACGAGCGCGACTTCAGGAAACCAACACTACCCCACTACTCGCGAATGACCTTTTAGTTTTGGTCTTTTAATCAAATAAAGAGCCTATAGGAAAGTAGGGGGCATTACTAGCAGTGCTAGGACACCCTGTATGTTCAAATCCGACCATTGGTTAGCGAGATATCAGGTTCGGGGCCGCTACGAGGGTGGCTCAATAAAAAGGGAAGCAGCTCCCCCATCATCCCACTACTCATTTCCTTATTTCTTCCTTTCTTTATTTCCTTATGCATTTCCTTATTTCTTTCCTTATTTCATTCTTTATTTATTTCCTTACGCATTTCCTTATTTCTTTCTTTCTTTCTTTCTTTCTTTCTTTCTTTCTTTCTTTATTTATTTATTTCCTTAGGCATTTCCTTATTTATTTCTTTATTTATTTCCTTACGCATTTCCTTATTTATTTCTTTATTTATTTCCTTATTTTTCCTTATGCATTTCCTTATTTTTTCTTTATTTATTTCATTATGCATTTCCTTATTTCTTTCTTTCTTTATTTCCTTACGCCAAGAAAATGCCATAAACCAAGAAAATTTTTAAGCCAAAACCATGAAAAATTCTTATGATGCCAAGAAACGACAGAAATGAAGTAATTGTTCAAGAAAATGAGGAACAGAAACCAACACAAGGAAAGGACAAAAATAATTTTACCCGAAACAATAATTAAAAGACCAGGAAGTTTAGAAACAGATCACACGTGCAGACAAACCCAAATACACAAATCTTTCATACACTCATACATAACCTCACAAATCTCAAGATTATTAATTACAATTTACCACCCACAAAGAAAATATTCCCAACAAATCTACCAGAATATAAAACATTACCCATTAATATACCATTGCACAACACACTTACCAACAAACAACTTTCACATACATAAATGCTGACTCTGATCAAATAGAATTACTTAAAAACGTGCACCGCACGTATCTCATGTAAACCAAAATGAGCCCTATTAGCATTTTCCTTACACCATTTTATTAATTTACACAGTCTTTCATCTCCTCACTCATGTTTGGCCTTGGGACCTACTTGTACAGAAAACTTGGTTCCAAGCATTTAGTTAATATGTATCCAGCTGTGTGTGACGACCGTCTTGCTCAGTGGCCACTGAGTGGGTTTTAACAGTCACATTTATTCATTTCATGGTAGATTCATATTTTTTAGGATATTTTTAATGATAATGACAAGTGTTATAAACCTCGTGACTTGTTTCGATTTGTGAAAATCTTAACCATTTTTTTTGTTGATTTAACCAGCGTTAATAAGGGGCATTTTTTGTTGAGTTAACCAGCGTTAATAAGGGGATAATCATCTGTGTCAAATTCTATAGCATTATATTTAAAACTCTGGGAGTTAAAATACTTTTTTTACTGGAGTGCAATTTTGCATACGCCCCCCTTAATTTGCATTTTGTGACTATTTTGAATCTAAATTACATTTTGTAAGTATTTTCTATCTAAATTGCATTTTGTAAATATTGTTAATTCAAATAACAGTACAGTAATGTACCCGATACCTAGTTTAGGCTATCGGCTACGCCAGCAGACATTAAGCTGTAGTTGAGGTTTTGGGAAGAGTTAGGAAAAGATAGCGCACCGATCGAGTCAAGAAGAATGTCAAGATGACGTAGGAGGTCTAGAATCAAGGAGGCACTGACATCTGTAAGAAGATGGAATTATGGATAGAGATGTGAAACTTTATTAAGATATGTATGGAATATGGTATTTAAACATCTTAGAAGAGGATATATAACATGCATTATAAATGGAAATAATTCTAAGGAAAACAGATAACCCTTAAGTTATTTTATAACGGAACAGCCGAGATGATGTGGGTTCGAGACTATGATCGTGAAGCGAGAGCACTGTGGTGGGGGACTACACCACGTGTCCGCCCCAGGCAGATAAGAGTGAAGACAGTGTCAGTACATTCAGTGGAGCTCTGTCAGACGAGCAGGTAGGAGCGAGCTCTGTAGCGCAAGCGAGACGCACGGTGAAGGTCGCGTAGCATACCGAAACTGTCACGGCAGAGTGTAGGCGACAGTTTCTGCATCGCCGAGCAGCGAACGCCAGGCAGGTCATTGATCCAGGCGGGCTTGCCGAGGAAGCAATCACAGACGGTCGGGATATGTTAGAACCGCACTGCAAGTAGTTGGAGACTTTATTACAAGCTACATTTCACCGCAGTTTGAACATAGTTCTTTTATGAATAACTTTATGACTATGCTTTTCTATAACGCATTCAAAGTTACTTTAATAATTTCAAGCAATGGAATGTTGTTAGCATAGGCACTGATGAACATTAGATCGTGCATTAATGAAACTTATTTCTTATGCAGTTTCATGAATTACCAAATACAGACAACTACAGGGTGTTTAATAAACTTGGACACTCTCAAGTAAAATTTTATTTTTACGAAAGTGAGACTTAGCAGTTAGTAGAGATTGATCTTTCAATACTCAAACTGAACATTTAATGGAACAGTGGCGTAACTTCGAAGAGGAGTAGGGGGTCCGCTGTTTCCATGAACTTTTTCGAGAGGAGTTGGACAATATCCGCTATGGGTAATCCGAAGTTCAACATGTCAGAGTAGACGCAGATAGAGACAAGATGGCACCGCAGAGCGATGGATTCGATTCCTGACGAGAGGAGTCCACCAGCTGATTCACTTTGGGATTTCGAAGGCAATCGTCATTTCATGGATGGAATGATATTCACGCCGATCTTTCGAGAAATTCATTATGTAGGGAAAATCGACGATCTTGGAAATTTAATTACAGCTGATTATGAAAGGTACTGTAAGAGTCATAACTACCTGATACGATTATTTTCATGAATACTGGGCACACATGTATATTTTTCTAATAGGAGTGATTCGATTATTAAGACATGGTTTGGCTTTGTATACTTCGAATTTGCTAGAATATGGAGTGACCATATGATATGGCAGGCATCATTATACGAAATTCTCACCATTGGTTGGCTTTATTAAGCAGATGTTTGGTCTTTTAGACATTTTTCCAGCTAGGATATTTTTTTCATGAATAGTTTTTTTGTGTAACGAGTATTTCGAACTCGTGATCTGCAATTGATTATCTAAAATTACTTCGTCAGTTCATTGCATACTAGCGAGTGTGTATTATTCATCAGTAGGGATTTTTTCCATTGGATTGTTTGGAGATATTAAGAAGTTATTCACTTTAGTGAATGAACATCGCTTTTATATGACAACTAGAAACTTGTTGATTCCTATCTGATACATTCACTCATATAGTCTACGAGATGGGGTCTTTCGTATTTATACGATTGTATGGTGGCTACTCATCTTACCCATCGTTCAGGGAACTATCATCCAAGTCGACGGGGCGAGGTCTTTCGTATTTATACGACTGTACGGTGGTTACACATCTTACTCGCCATTGAGGGACTCATTTTTATCATCCGAATGTACATGAGATTGTAAGTGAATCAAACAAGGAACTACTAGTCACATATCAGTCGAAATTTTGTTAAATAAAGTAACGGTAAATGTCAACAGGATTGCATTTAGTAATTCTAGTTTGCCAATCCAATATTTTGTTGCTATACTCTTTTGAGGGTAATTTCAGTTTAACAGCTGTTACAGCTGATGCTTTTGATGAGTTTATAATTGTGTTTGATACCTTTTGAGAAGGATTTATAGTAATTGAATCTTGTAAGATTAATCATTAATGGTCAGATTTACTTCAAGGCAGATCAGTATTGCAGATTTTGATATGAGAGATTATAGCACATTGGTGTTTTTCTGCGATGTGAGTTATGAAAATTGTAAGAGAATTTATGCTAGTTGAAAGCAGATCTTAAATTACTGAGGTAATATATTTTTTCCAATTGTTTAAGAAGTTGTCTAGATGTGATCAGATTAATTACAGTTATTGGAGATTGTGTGCGTTGATAATTTGAAGCCAGTTATATATTTTTTGTAGATCATGCAACATGGTTAAGTGAAGTTTGTGATAGGCATTTTGTGGAAGTTGCCATGTGATAGTTGCAACGTTGATAATGTATTTTGAGGCAGACATGAGGTCGTCGTACCCAGTCTAGCGTAATTGTTGAGATTCATGCTGTATGTGCTGAATATTTATGGAGTTTTGTGGAGTAATTATTGTATTCAAATGTGATATTTGAAGTATTGAATAAATGTAATGTCGTTGTGGATAGTTAGATCCAACGTGATGTCGTGGAGGCAATAATATTTTTTGGCATGATAAATTAAATACGAGATATAACTTGGAAGTGGTAAAACTGTAAGACAACGTTCTATAAACCATATTAAACAATTTGTTAGGAAATTAAACAAATAACTGAAGTTGATAATACAAGATTTTCTGAAAATAATAATTAATGAAATAATAATCTGAGATTCAAGCATATTAACGATCTGACCTAATGAAATAAAAATCAGAATGACTAGATGAAATAATGAAAACTAAATAACCAGATGATTGAAATTTAAATAATTTGATAAATTAAATTTTGGAATAAATCAATGAATTAAATAAATGGATGAATTAAAGATTGGATAAATAAACTGATTTAGATAAATTAATAGACGATTGTAATGATGATGAATAACTGAATTAGAAGGTGATAATTATTTAAAGAAGCTGATGATTAATGAATTTATATGGAATTAAATACATTTAATTGAGATATAATTTGAAGGAATTGCAACTTGAGTTGAGAATTTAAATGATGTAACTGTGATGAATTAATGATTCTGACAGGAATATGTAGAATTTTGAAGTGAGAATTAATGTGAGAAATATTTAATTTTGATGATGACGATAACGATGACCAATAAGCCATGAATTTTCTGTAATTCACAGATAAGAGATTATGAATGACAATGTAAATAGTGTAAATTAATTATTCAATGTTTAGGAGCATTTGACTAACATGTTCAACATTCAAATTATGCCATGCAAACCATAAATTACGTGATGTTTAATATGTGTGATTATAATATGTGTATGTTTAGACAGATTAATAACTTTATTAAATCCACATTGATGATGTTAAGTTAAAGAGAAATTAGGTCTCAGGTTTCACAAATGTCAGTGACGAAAGACATAGTGCTACAGTGATCCTGAGAACCCAAGAGAACTTTAGAGATTTTTCTGTTCTATGTGGATAAAAATAATTTTGGTTTAGAAAAGAGATGGTTCGATTTTTGGACAATGACAATTTAACTTTGGCATTCGACCATACTCTTAGGTAGGAGTTATATTTAAAATGTCTGTCTGACTATCAAAGTAAAATAAATTTGTTTTTATCTTAGTTGTGATCTGATGATGGTGTGATGTTCCTTTTTCTTTCCTTGTCTTGAGTAAGGCTTATCCGGAAAGGAAGTGGTTTGCTAGGAATTCAGTTGATGGCGCCCATTTATATTTGCATTATTTTTATTAAACTTAAGCCCGTAACGACCCTAGAGATACTTTGTCTCGTGATACCCACTGCTTTTTCGATAACTCAGCTGAATTTCCGACACATTCCTTATTTGACTAGAGGTTCATTTAACTCCGATCTGTCCTGGAACTCCAGGAATGCGATGTTATAGCAGTTGGGTCATCGCATCCCCAGGACGAACGGGTACAGTAAGTATGTAGTTAGTTTTAGTTGTAAGTAGGTAGTTAGTTTGTCTATTAGATATATGTCATTGTTCTATTAGACTGTGGTGTGTGAGTGTGTCTGGTAGCAGTTGCATTGTTTATTAGTTATAGTTCATTGTTTCAGTAGACTGTGATGTGTGAGGGTGCATGTGAGTGTGCCTGGTGACAGACTGTTTTAGTGGTAGTATTTGTTGTTGGTGGAAATTTTGTTTTTTTTTGTTAGTAGAATATTGGTATTTAATTGTTAGTACGGTAGACGGTTAGTATTTTTGTTAGTAGAATTGCTCTTTACTTATTCTGAAAGGGAGTAGCAGCCTTTCAGAATAAGTCAATTCTTTACTAGTCTTATAGACGGTTAAGATATTGATAACATAAGCCAAATAATGGCTACACTGCGTTCTGCGGCACGGCTGATAGCAACGGGAAACTACAGCCGTATGCTATTCCCGAGGATATGCACCTCTCTATGCATAATTACATGTGATGATGGCCTCCTCCCTTGTAAAATTTCAATCCGGAGGTAAACTAGTCCCCCGTTCGGATCTCCGGGTGGGGACTACTCGAGAGGGGGTTAACATCACAGAAGTGACAAAGAGGAAATCTGACATTCTGCGGATCGGAGCGTGGAATGTTAGAAGTCTGCTAGGAAGTGGAAGGTTAGAAAACTTAGAAAGGGAAATGGATAGGTTGAGGTTGGATTTGGTTGGGATTAGTGAAATGCGCTGGCAGGAAGAACAGGACTTTTGGTCAGGAGACTATAGGGTCATTAGCACTAAATCAAACAATGGCCAAGCAGGGGTTGGCCTCATATTGAGTAGGAAACTTTGACAGCGGGTGGAATATTATGAGCAATATAGTGAACGGATTATTGTAGCAAAAATCAATACTAAACCTACCTGCACCACAGTGGTACAAGTCTATATGCCTAACAGTCAAGCTAATGATGAGGATGTTGAAAAGGTCTACGAAGAAATAGACGAAATTCTGAGGTATATCAAAGGTGATGAAAATGTTATAGTAATGGGAGATTGGAATGCTGTGGTAGGAAAAGGGAGAGAAGGGAAGATAGTAGGAGATTTCGGATTAGGTGAAAGGAATGATCGAGGAAGCAGGCTGGTAGAATTCTGCACCGAGCATGAATTGGTCATAGCTAACACCTTATTCAATAACCAGAATAGGAGAATATACACATGGATGAGACAAGGAGATACAGGGCGTTACCAAATCGACTTCATTATGGTCAAGCAGAGGTTTCGAAACCAGATTTTGGATTGTAAAACATATCCTGGTGCTGACATAAACTCTGACCACAATCTGGTTGTAATGAATTGCAGATTAAAGTTGAAGAAACTGAAGAAAAGTCAAAAGCCAAAAAGGTGGGCAATAGACAGACTGAAAGAGAAGGATGTAAACGAAAGATTCAAGAAGAGTATAAAGGAAGGACTAATGAAAAACCCTAAACAAACTTCAATTGCAGACGAATGGGCACTTTTGAAGAATGAAATAACAAAATCCGCAGAAGAAAACATTGGTAGGAAAGAAAGAATAGGGAGAAAACCGTGGCTCACTCAGGATATACTAGAATTGATGGATGAAAGGCGGAAACACAAGAATGTAAGAGATGAAAAGGGGAAAGCAGAATACAGAGGTCTGAGAAATGAGGTTAACATGAAGTGCAAGGAAGCGAAAGAAGAATGGTTGAAAGAGAAATGTGCAGGTATAGAAAATTGTCTGAAATTAGGAAAAGTAGACACAGCTTATCGAAGGATTAAGAATACTTTTGGGGAAAAGAAGACTAAGTGCTGTAATATTAAGGACACAAATGGAAAGCCTCTAACAGATAGGGAGGAAATGTTTGAGAGATGGAAAGATTACATCGAGAGTTTGTATAAGGGAAAGGAGATTGAGAATCATGTAATGGAAAGGGAGGAGGAAATTGATGAGGATGCGAAAGGAGATTTAATATTGAGATCAGAATTTGATAGAGCTTTGGAAGACTTAAGCAGGAACAAAGCACCAGGCATAGATGATATACCGATTGAGTTGCTACGCTGCATAGGAGATGAAGGTCTGATCAGGTTATTTCACTTGGTGTGTAGGATTTATGAGACAGGTGAGGTACCCCCTGATTTCAAGAAGAATGTAATCATCCCTATACCAAAGAAAGTGGGAGCTGACAGATGTGAAGATTACCGTACAATCAGCTTGATTACTCATGCTTCAAAGATCCTGTCTAGAATAATTTACAAGAGGATTGAAAGCCAGATAGAAACGGAGTTGGATGAAGACCAGTTTGGTTTCAGGAGAAATGTAGGAACAAGGGAAGCTGTACTAAGTCTTAGGCTGATTTTGGAAGGTAGAATAAGGAAAGATAAGAGAACGTTCATGGCTTTTGTAGACTTAGAAAATGCTTTTGATAATGTTGATTGGACTAAATTGTTTGACATTTTGAAATCGATTGGAATCAAGTACAGGGATAGGAGGGTGATATACAATCTGTACAGAAACCAGACAGCAGTCATTCGAGTTGAAGGACATGAGAGAGAAGCTGGTGTTCAGAAAGGTGTAAGGCAAGGCTGCAACCTATCACCCATACTTTTCAATCTTTACATTGACAAGCAATGAAGGAAATTAGAGAAAAATTTAAAGTGGGAGTGAAGATTCAAGGAGAAATAATTTCAACTCTGAGATTTGCTGATGACATCGTCATCTTGGCCGACAAGCCTGAGGATTTGAATGAGTTTTTGAATGGTATGGACTCCGTCTTACGGAAGGAATTCATGATGAAAATTAATAAATGTAAAACAAAAATACTGGAATGCAGCCGAAATAAATCAGAAACCTCTATGGAGATCAAATTGGCAGGTGAAAAGCTGAAGGAAGTAGGAGACTTCTGTTACTTAGGAAGCAGAATAACCAGTGATGGACGAAGCAAAGATGATATAAAAAGTAGGTTGGGTCAGGCAAAGAAAGCATTTCTACAAAAAAGGAATCTGCTGACATCGAATATAGATTTAGGTATTAGGAAGTCATTTTTTAAAGCCTTTGTCTGGAGCGTGGCGCTCTATGGAAGTGAAACTTGGACTATTGGTGCAGCAGAAAAGAGGAGAATTGAAACATTTGAAATGTGGTGTTACAGGAGAATGATGAAGATCAGATGGGTAGATAGGGTTACAAACAAAGCGGTATTAAGACGAGTGGGAGAGGGGAGATGTTTCTGGCGACTGTTAATGAAGAGAAGAGATAGGTTGGTAGGACACATACTAAGACACCCAGGAATAGCAAGCTTAGTTATGGAAGGAAGGGTCCAGGACAAAAACTGTAGGGGTAGACCAAGGTTAGAATATGTTAAACAGATTGCCTCGGATGTAGGGTGTCGGAGCTATGTAGAGATGAAACGATTAGCTCAGGACAGGGAGGCATGGAGAGCTGCATCAAACCAGTCAAAAGACTGAAGACTCAAACACACACATGCATTTCCTTATTTCTTTCTTTCTTTATTTCCTTATGCATTTCCTTATTACTTTCTTTATTTATTTTCTTATGCATTTCCTTATTTATTTCCTTATTTATTTCCTTATGCATTTCCTTATTACTTTCTTTCTTTATTTCCTTATTTATTTCCATATGCATTTCCTTATTTCTTTCCTGATTTATTTCCTTATGCATTTCCTTATTTCTTTCTTTATTTATTTCCTTATTTATTTCCTTATTTCTTTCTTTCTTTCTTTCTTTCTTTCTTTCTTTCTTTATTTCCTTATTTATTTCCTTATGCATTGCCTTATTTATTTCCTTATTTCTTTCTTGATTTATTTCCTTACGCATTTCCTTATTTCTTTCTTTCTTTCTTTCTTTCTTTCTTTATTTCCTTATGCATTTCCTTATTTCTTTCTTTATTTATTTCCTTACGCATTTCCTTTTTTCTTTCTTTATTTCCTTATTTATTTCCTTATGCATTTCCTTATTTCTTTCCTTCTTTCTTTCTTTCTTTCTTTCTTTATTTCCCTACAAATTTCCTTATTTCTTTCTTTCTTTCTTTCTTTCTTTCTTTCTTTATTTATTTATTTCCTTATGCATTTCCTTATTTCTTTCCTTATTTCTTTCTTTCTTTCTTTCTTTCTTTCTTTCTTTCTTTCTTTCTTTATTTCCTTACGCATTTCCTTATTTCTTTCTTTATCTATTTCCTTATTTATTTCCTTATGCATTTCCTTATTTCTTTCTTTATTTATTTCCTTATTTATTTCCTTATTTCTTTCTTTCTTTCTTTCTCTTTCTTTCTTTCTTTCTTTCTTTCTTTCTTTCTTTCTTTCTTTATTTCCTTATTTATTTCCTTGTGCATTTCCTTATTTATTTCCTTATTTCTTTCTTGATTTATTTCCTTACGCATTTCCTTATTTCTTTCTTTCTTTCTTTCTTTCTTTATTTCCTTAAGCATTTCCTTATTACCTTCTTTATTTATTTCCTTAAGCATTTCCTTATATCTTTCATTATTTATTTCCTTATGCATTTCATTATTTCTTTATTTATTTATTTCCTTATGCATTTCCTTATTTCTTTCTTTCTTTCTTTCTTTCTTTCTTTCTTTCTTTCTTTCTTTCTTTCTTTATTTCCTTATTTATTTCCTTATGCATTTCCTTATTTATTTCCTTATTTATTTCCTTCTTTCTTTATTTCTTTCTTTCTTTCTTTATTTATTTCCTTGCTCCGTGGTGTTGGGGTAGCACGCCTGCCTCTCACCCGGAGGCCCCGGGTTCGATTCCCGGCTCAATCAGCGATTTTAGAAACTGACGTGAGGGCTGGAACGGGTTGCAATCAGCCTCGTGAGGACAATTGAGTAGCTTTCTGATAGTGAGGCAGCGCCCCAGTCACGAAGAGCAAGATTTACGGCCGAGGGGGCCCGATACACTGACCACGCATCGCCCTAATATCTGCAGGCGAAATTTCTGGGCAACGGTCGCTTGGTAGGCCTAGGCCCTTCATGGGCTGTAGTCCCAGGAGTTATTGGATTGTTACTATCTGGTCTGTCAGAGTGATGTCGAGTGAGTCTATCCATTCGGATGCAGAGAGCAGGCTGAGGCGAACGAGGAAACTTGCGCATGCCCGCCAGCATATCTCGGCCTCCTTTCATCACACTACCTTCCCTTGCTTGAGGCACAGCAGTGGCCAGCGGCTTGCTCTCTGGCTCAGCAAATACGGCGAGTTCGTAGATTTGAATCGCGCGCCCGGAAGTAACAAAGTAACCTCATTTTCTCGAAAGGAATAATTTTCTCCGCCAATCCGATTGCGGCATCGTCTTTTTTATAACACCCAGAGCGTCCCTGACTTTTTTGTCGGTATAATTAAGATACACCCTGTATATGTGTGGGGTCTTCGAAGTCGTGATACCTGTTATTATTATTGTTAACTAAACCAGAGATGGGACCAGACGACTTCTCGAATAACCCTAATATTCAGATTATGGGGACACGTGGCCAGCATGACAACACTGTCAGCCGTATTCCATTGATTTAGGCCAAGAGCATTACTTAACCTATCAAGCAGACATCTATATTAGAGCCATCCTTACTTCCGACTTGAAGTTTCAGTGCTACCCTCCAGCCATCTAGCGGTCTGAAGTGAAATCACTTTAACTAGCCAATCACAGGTAGCCATTCAAATTGATATATCACAACAAATCGAGTTTCGTTCACAATGTTGCGATTTATATTCAATTTGTCGTCATATATCGATTCGAATGGCTGCCTGTGATTGGCTAGTTAAAGTGATTTCACTTCTGACCGCTAGATAGCTGTAGTGTAGCACCGAAACTTCAAGTCAGTAACGATGGATCTACTATAATTGTCTTTCCAAGGGTTAATGCACTCCCTTCAGTCTACACATCAGATTTTGAGTCTCTGATCAAACATGCATTCGAACCCTGGTTCCTATATTTAAAAAAGTGACAGTCAGTCTGAAAGACTAGACTTTGTATCATTTTAAATGCTACAAATGCTGAAAAATGCTAGAAAGGCAGGAGGTTTCTCGCTTCGCTCGAAGCCAAAGACTCTTGACATGTTAGAAAATTATCTGCATAATACTTATCTTGCTTATCTTGTTTCAAATTACTCGCGAGCGGCAAGTGCAAACCAAGGGCAAAGCAAGGCCAAGCGCGCGGGAAGCCGTCACGCTCACAAGAGCGCGCGGGGACGTGCCCCTTCCATCCAGTCTAAAAAAACTTATAGTAGGCGATGTATTGAAGATAGAGATGTGCTCTCGCGGACATTTTTGTAGAACTTTTCATGCCGACCAATTCTTACGCTCATAGTATATTGATATGTTTAACGGTTTGCCCAGCGTAAGCTTAAGAAGCGCACGGACACCAAGTTTGTTTTCGACTTTTTCACTGAAATCGTCACTGCTTGGCTTCCTTTGATCATACATAAATTATTTTCTACAGAATCTTTCCTCGAGATATCCTTTACAGAATGGTGAAAACCACATCAAAATCCCTCCAGTGGTTCTCGAGATTACCCGTGACATCCAAGAATCGGGGATTTTTGTCTTATACTAACGAAGTAGAGATTGTCGGGGAACACATGCACCAAGCAGTACTATGACGTCACACACCTCAGTGCATCTGGGTACATTTCGTCACGTCACCGTAAGGTAACGCCAGACCCCAGCGTAACGACGAAGTCGACAAGATCATTCAAAATGTTAAAACAAGCATGGTTCCACTCCACACCTGTTATATTTTATTATACATTAGGATAAACATCATACCTACAATGTACTGTATGTTCGAGACTGTTAATCAACAGCAAAGTGGGAAAACAAACTATCTTATTTGTTTACGAGTTTTGTGATGAGGTGCGCTTAATGGATTGCGCGCTGAGTGTCTCGCTAAGGAAGCTTCTCCTGTTTGTTACCTGGTGCCTTCAACTCCACTCCCGCACAAAAGATTTGTTACTGTCATAACAAGAAAGAGGGGCATTATTCATTATTCAATTGAGTATCAAAACTGACATTTTACATATTTTTACAGAGGGCACAAAGGGTGTGTTTTCAGTGAGATATTACAAAAATAGATAGTATTCACATCACAGGCAACGTAAAGAAATCTTACTTTGATCTAAAAACATAGCGCTATTAATCCTCTACTTGTGAGGTGCGGTCAAGATGGCCGCAAGAATATTTTGAACTGTTAATTTTATCCCTTCTTCTTCTTCTTCTTTTTCTACTTACCCCCAGGGGCTCACATCTTGTGGGCGTGGGTTGGCGACCACGGGGCCCCAGCTGAGTCCGGCGTTGCTTCCACTTACTTGTGCCGGGCTCCTCTCTGTCTTCTTTCCTGTTGACCTCACTTGGTCAACTCTTGTTCTCTTCTGACCCCGACGGTATTAGGGTATCCGAGGCCTAGGGAGTCTCTTCCTTTCCCGCCTTAATTGGCCCTTGTCTCATCTTTCCTGACACCCTCCTTCTGTGAGGGGTCAGCCTTCTTTTTCTTTTCCTTTTGCCTCCTGCCTTGTGCTCAAGGCCCTCAAGGAGGCCGGGTGTATGTAGCCCCACCACTTCTGGTGCACCCTAGATAATGCTACACCCTCAGGGGCTCACGGCTGGTGAGTTCGGGAGTTGGCGACCCCGAGGGATTCCTGAGCTGGGTCCGTTTTCCCCTTTTGTCCCTTACCTTCGGGGCGGACCCTCTCCTCTTTCACTTTCCTATCTGCCTTTCATGGCTCTCCTTCCTTCCAAGTCCCTCAATCCGCATTCTTCGAGGGTTGAGGGCATTTCTTTTCCTCCTGTCCTTTATTTGCCTTATTCTCCTTTACCGCCTTCTCCGAGGGTTGAGGGCATTTCTTTTCCTTCTGTCCTTTTATTCGCCTTATTCTCCTTTAGTTTACCATTTCTTCTTCTAGTATGTAGGTTAGTAGTTCGTTTTAGTTTTAAGTTCGCTTTTCATTTTCATCTTCACGATCACCCAAACCATCAGGGGCCGATAACCTAGATGTTAGGCCCCTTAAAACAACAATTATCATCATCATCATCATCATCTCTTCTTCTACTTCTTCTTCTTCTTCTTCGTTTAGGTGTCCTATGGACCACGTCACTTCAACTGTTTCCGTCTTTGAGCCCAGTAGTCCTTCATCCGTTTCCTGTGCGGCTCCTTTCTGTCAGCCGTCCACTTCTTGGCTGCTCTCAGTTTTGGCTTTTCTTGGAATCGCTGGTGTGCTCTAAGTTTTTTCTGGAGATGAAGACGTTCTTGAATGTCCTCAAGCGAAATCCCTACTTCTATACCGGGGCCATCCAGACAGCGCTCCGGCCGTGCTCTAAGCCAGTGCTCCGAGCGCTTTGTTGGAAGGTAGTTTCAGAAGTGGTGGGAGGAGCTTGGCTGGCTGAGCGTGCTGAAGTGTGCAGCCGATCCATCAGTGACTAGACAAGTCCACTCCGCTTTGTTGTAAGTAAGTGGCCATGACTGAGCAGCATACAAAAAAAAAAGGATTGGTGAAGCAGCAGTCTTTAAAGCAGAATGGGAAATTTCATTTTTCTGTAGCCTACAGCTTATAAAGGGCATGCCAAATGTTTAGTGTGCAACAGAGATGTAATTGTTAAAAAGAACACAATTTGTTGTTTCATTTTCCTCTCTAAGATGTTCACATTTCAGTTTGGAAAAAATCTCAATATCTTTACTTAAAACTTGTGTTCGTTTCCTGCACATTCCAAACATCGGAGCACCATTCGGTTTGTATATGCGGTATATTTGTTACGGCAAAACAGCCCTATTAATATGTCAACAATCCCACAAGAGCCGTCGGCCGCACGACTGTACGTACGTATCTAGTCAGCGTGGTCCAAACATCGTCCATCTCCTCGTTGCCACAGTGTAGTGGTGGTAGGGGAAGGAGCGCAATTCTGACTGCCCAGTTCCCCCGTAGCGCAATGACTGGATGGCCCTGTTTTATAAGATCTTTTACGATCTCAGAGAACCATGATCCCTTGGTTTTCTTGTCTACAAAGTAGGAAAATATGCGGTTGGTCAGTCTCTGTGAGCTCATGCGAGTTATGTGGCCCTTCTATTGTTACTTCCCGCCTTTTCTTTGGTGCACCTTCTGAGCACATGGCCATGAGTCACTGCATAGCTCAGTGCAGCTCTATCTACTGTTAAGTGCGATCTTCTTCTTCAGCTGTTTCATTGTGTCAACCATGTATATTTTTTTGTAAATAAGAATTGTATAATGATATTTATGTTCGACCCTCACTATTATGTGTCAGAAAACTGTATCATAATGATGGTCATTATAACACTGATTTTCATTATGATACAGTTTCTCCAGCCAATCAGAGCTCGTTCATTGACCAATTAGGTAACGATACCTTCGCGCATGCGCTCAAAATCCAACATGTCGGACATAAACACAACATCGAACTAGGCTATAATAAATTACCTACATGGAATACGCACCGTCCATAATATGTTCGCGTAAATAAACTGGCGAATATGAAACAAGAAATTGCACTGTACCTTAAAATCACCAACACTAATTTCTACACAGCGCATTGTCTTCAAATGACTCCGGTGACAATATTACTGAGGGACGGCAGATGTAAACATATGGCCTGCATATGGCATTGCAAGCACACAGAGCGCATGCGTCGGTCGTTCAAAGATCTTGAAAGACAGAGATATAATACCCAACGCTCGCTCTGCGATCACAAAATTCAAGAAGCTGACTCTCAACAGATATTTATGAATATTTATGTTAAAACTTATAATAAAGTTATAATTATCGTCGAACATAAACAGTCGTATGCAACTCGCCCATAATGGTAATTAAGACACTCGTATGGAAATTATAAAACTCGCATACGCTCGTTTTATAAAAATACTCGTGTCTTAATTATAGCCATTATATGCTCGTTGCATAATGTACTATTATGTTCGACGATGTCGTAATGTAAATATTATATGTCAGAAAACTGTACTATAATGAGGCTCATTTTCATTATGGGACAGTTTCTCCCACCAATCAGAGCTCAAGAAACAGTTGTTTGACCATTTAGGTAAGGATAGCATCGCACCTGCGCTGAGTTCCAAGGCCTTCTTATGTAAATTTCACTCCGTGGCCTAGTGTCATAGTGGGTTAATCGAGGAGGCCATGGTCAAATATAAGATATTCTCTGCGTCCCATGCGCTCTGTTCAGTTCATAAAACTGGCGAAATCTCGACAGATATTTATGAATATTTATGTTCGAACATAAAATAGTTATAATAATTATCGTCGAACATACACAGTCGCATGCAACTCGCCTATAATGGTAATTAGGACACTCGTATGGAAATTATAAAACTCGCGTACGCTCGTTTTATAAACATACTCGTTGCATAATGTACTATTTATTAAGTTTTCATTTTTGAAATTAATTAAATCTAATGATCAGAGAAAACTTTCATCTTTTCGTATTACAAACGTAATGTGAGTACGAAAGACCAGTACTTTGATTTTAAGAAATGTTAGTATTTGTATCGTGTGTTAGAGTAGTTGAAGTACCAACATGACGGATTTCAAGTCAATAGTTTTATTGTGTGAGCCTATGAACAAGCATGTGAAATCGCCAGCCACTCAGACCTCACCTCACAATGTACGTCACAGTAATACCACCTCAGAAGTAGAGGGTTAAGTAAGGTGACATTGTGCATTCCGCTCGTGGAAAATGTAGTGCCGAGATGTATGTTAAGTTGGAGAAGGGAGTAGAACTTTTTCTAACCGTATACCCTTGGTAGGGTGTGGAGACACGAGATGTGTTATTAGTAGGGACCCAGATTTTCGATAAAATAAAAATAGTGGTGAAAACGGCAACAATGATCGGTGTCCAAAGCGGTAAATAGAATTCATTTACGGTGTCATATCGCATAAAAGCTCAACAATTTAGTTACTTGGCTTGATTAAAATGAACTTCATTCTGTACACAAATGAAGAATACAACATTTTAGAGATAATTTTAGACATATACTTAACTAGCAGTAGTGCCCGGCTTCGCCCGGTGGATTTATTCATTTGTTTTATGGATGATAATGAATACTAGTCTTCTACGTAATGGGCACGTGATACTTACAAACCAACATAAATAAATATTTAAAAAATGAATTTTTTTGTGTTGGTGGTGGTGGTGGTGGTGGTGGTGGTGGTGGAGGTGATAAGTAGTACGGTATAATGGACGTAACATCCAGGTCATTTTCCCCTTATCATCATCATCGGTTTGCAGTCCTAAGACTGATCAGTTGCCATAAAACATGTCCATATCGTCCTGTCATTTGCCGCTTCCTTCATTGAATTATAATTCTGTGCTTGGATGTCGCTTAGCATTTGTTTAAGGAAGTTATTTATAGGTCTTCCTTGTGGATGTTTTCCCTCAATGAATCCTTCTGCCACAGTTCTCATTAAATTGGGGTGGCGAATTGTGTGACCCCACCATGCGAGACGACGTTTACGGATTGTGCGAAGGATTGATCTCGGTTGGTTCACGGTGTCGAGAACCCTTGTGTTCGATATCCTGTCTCTCCACGTCACATTTATCATCTTACGATAGCACCACATCTCAAAGGCTTCAAGACGGTTCTTTTCATCTTGTGTCACGTTTCACAGACATACAACGCAACTGTCCATACAAAAGCATGTAGCATTCTCAATCGGAGGGAAAGCTTAAGCCGACTGGTACAAAGTAATCTCCTCTTCTGTATAAAAGCTAGTTTTGCCTGAGCGATGCGGCACTTAACTTCAGTGGTGCACCTTCCGTCCTCTGTAATCTTTTGACCTAGGTAAGTGAAGGATTTGACTTGTTGTATGTCCGAGTTATTGATCTTTAATCGAAGACTACGGCAACGGCTATAGGCACTGACACATGTCATTTACAAACGAATTGAAAACAAGAAGTTCTGTGACGAACTAAAGAGCCTACTTTTCTTAAAATTTAAGATTCATGTCATTGATTAATCTATATGGACCTATCTAGAATAATGACGAAATTAAGTTAGTAATATCGAAATTTCTAATTAGTTCAAAATATACCTGGCATACTGAAGTCTAATAAAGCACTAGAGTTGGCAGCCCTGGTTACTGAATATATTCTTAATTCCATCTCTTAAGGTACAGAATACAAAATTTGGTTGAAGTCCAATGGATAGCATGGACTTTACATGCAGTTAGACATTGGATCTATCAGCGCGTGTAAAATCATGTTGGCAACAATGTCATGCATGTGTTGGCCCGAAATAATCTGGAATAATGTTGTGCCAATTTTGGATGAAATCCATTTGTTAGTATATACTTTACATGCATTTAAAAATCAGACCTATCAGCAGGCTTAGAATCCTTTTGGCAACACTGTCATGTATGGCCTCCTGGAAATTAAACTCAAATATTATTATCTATATGTGTGCCAATTTTGGAATAGCTCCCATGCATACCTACCAAGATATCCAATATGGAGCTCAAATTTCAATTGCGGTTTTTCAGCAGTTGGTAGCACTGACATCATTTTCAAATATGGCCTTGAGATATTCAGGTATAGATCGTTACTCATACCAAATTTGGTTTCGATTGATGAAGCCGTTTAGGAGTTGATAGGTGGGACACACACACATACAGCCAGCCAGCCAGCCAGACAGACTGACAGACAGAAGGACAGAAGGACAGATAGACAGACAGACAGACAGACAGACAGACAGACATACATTTTCCCGGATCGATCTCATAAGTGTACATTTTCCTCATTTTTGCAAAATGAGAAAAGTAGGCTAACAAGAAGTTCCGTGACGAACTAAAGAGCCTACTTTTCATGCCAATGATTATTCTACAGTATATGAACCTATCTAGAATAATGACGAAATTAAGTTGCTAATATCGAAATTTCCAATTAGTTCGAAATACTGTATACCTGGCATAATGTAGCCTAATAGAGCACTACAGTTGGCAGCCCTGATGACTGAATATATTCTTAGTTCCATCTCTTAAGGTACAAAATACAAAATTTGGTTGAAGTCCAATGAATAGCATGGACGTTACATGCAGTTAAACATTGGATCTAACAGCGTGCGTAAAATCATGTTGGCAACAATGTCGTGCATGTATTGGGCAGAAATAATCTGAAATAATATGATCTATTGTTGTGCCAATTTCGAATGAAATCCATTAGTTAGTATAGAAGTTAGATGCATTATAAAATTGGACTTATCAGCAGGCTTAGAATCATGTTGGCAGCACTGACGTATTTTAGTTACTCCAAATTCGTCTAAAATGCCAGGTACTATACGTGTGCAAAGTTTAGAGCTATTGGCTTGCATACTTTCTGATCTATTGATATTAGGGTAACAAAAATAGGGACAGCACATATTAACAGTTGGCAGCCCTGGTTGCTCTTAAGAATAAGTATAGTCATACCTGTTATGGTACACATAGCACATACGAAATTTGGTTGAAATCCAAATGATAGTATGGAAGTTACATGTATTTAAAGTTGGACCTGTCAGCAGGCTTAGAATCATGTTGGTAGCACTGACGTATATAAGTTACTCCAAATTAATATAGAATGTCAGGTACTATACGTGTGCATAGTTTAAAGCTGTCGGCTTGCATACTTTCTGATATATTGGTATTTGGATAAAATACAGTAAATTAGGAGCATTTATTAACAGGTCTTAAGAATACGCTCAGTCATATCTGGTTATGTGCACATACAACATACGAAATTTGGTTGAATTCCAATTGATAGTGTAGAAGTTATATGCATTTAAAAATTGGACCTATCAGGAGGCTTATAATCATTTTGGTAACACTGCCATGTTTGACCTCCTGGAAATTAAACTGAAATATTATGATCTGTACGTGTGCCAATTTTGAAATAGCTCCCATTCATACTTTCCAAGATATCCAACATGGAGCTCAAATTTCAATTGCAATTTTTTAGCAGTTGGTAGCACTGATATCATTTTCAAATATGGCCGTGAGATATTCAGGTATAGATCTTTACTCCTACCAAATTTTGTTTCGATTGCTGCAGCCGTTTAGGAGTTGATAGGGGGGACACATACACAGCCAGACAGACAGAAGGACAGACAGAAGGACAGACAGACACACATTTGCCCGATCTCATAAGTGTACTGTTTCCTCATTTTTGCAAAATGTGAAAAGTAGGCTAAAAATATTACAAAGAGGAGTAAGTGAAATAAAAGACGCTGCCTAGGGCTTATAATCTCATTGGCTGTTAGAGAAGTTGTGAGCAATGTCGTCTTTTGCCGCATAGCACCGTAGGAAAATAATCGGAGCACTTCGGAAATCTTCGCCTGTTCTGAGCTTCTGAAGGAGCAATAGTGTCATTTATCGCCACATAGCGCCGCAGGAAAATAATCGGAGTACATCAAAGGAAATTTGAAAGCATCAACACGTATTGCAACTGATAACCTCAATGTACTGCGCCGACACCAACGCACTTATACAGAGACCTAGTATTTTCATGACGACAACTGTTTTAAGGGGACAAAGAAATATTTTTGCACTAATTACTCCCCGTGACTTCAATTTGTAAGCAGCGCAAGATGTAGGCTAACTATTTTCGCACCATAACACGGATAGGGACAGAGTGATGCAGCCCACATTGGCAGTCAACAATAGACTTAAATATCCTTACAGTTGCTTCTTAATTCCCAGCATTTCTGGATACCGGAATACTTCCTGCACGGTTGGTTCTTGGCTCCTAAAACGTGGTTTTCGGGTCCCTTTGTCTGTTTGTTATTTACACAAATCTGCACCGTTTTCGTGCACAAAACGTGCACCGTTTAATCAAATCTAACCTACAAATTTTAGTTTCACGCAGTTGTAGTTAGTGGAAGATTCTATTACATGCCATAAATCTATGACATGGGCCCTCCGGCTTTTCTTCCCCTCCGAAGCAAGGCATACTGAGGGATTTCTAAAGCTCTTAAAAATCCGACGATTTCAGCCGGGTTTGAACCCACAATCTTGGGCATAGAAGCTCAGCATGCTACCAACTACGCCACCGAAGTCGCTAGAGTTCTTTAGGACTTGTACTGCGTCCATAGCTTAGGAAAAGAAAAAGAACTGGAATCTTGAGCTCTCGTGCAAATTCGTGCCGCTCCTTGTCATAATAATCGCACTCTTTTAGGATCTAGAAGGGAAAGTGTATTAAGGAGTCGAGGTTGTAAGCACCACAATTCGTTCTACTTAGGGGGAGCTGGTATTGTTTCAAGTCTTGTAACAGCTCGTTAATGTCCTGCACCACTCAAGGCTTGATCACTGCACGTAGCCAAGCGATCGACATAATCTCCATCATTAACCAGCTAAATGTCCCGTGGTGGACCCATACTACATTAAGTCAAAACAAAGTGGGAATGGACATTACCAGAACAAAAATGAGATCTTGAGAACAACTCTCACACCTTGAAATACCACAACAGAGGTACGCTACCAATAGGCCTAGGTATTCAGGCATCATCGTTTAGTCTTTCTTATGGCTGTGAGGTAAGAGACCAGATAAGGAAGAATTTAATTTATTTTATAATTTATGTATTATTGTTTATTTGTTTATATAATTGTTTGTTTATTTAATTAATTAATTCGGTGTGTATTTATTTGTTTATTTATGTATGTTTTATTTGTTTATTTATGTATGTTTTATTTGTTTTTATTTTTGGTTTTAGTTTTTCTTTCCTTATTTAATTAATTATAATTAACAGATTGATTGATAAATTAATTAATTCATAAATGAACTAATTATTATTCAAGATTAATTATAAATTAATTGAATAATTTATTTGTTAATCTATTTATTTGTTAGTTTATTTATTCATTTTTTATTTAATCATTCAAATATTAATTAATTTGTTTGCTTACCTATTTATTTGTTTATTTACTTGTTTGTTTGTTTATTTATTTGTTTATTTATTTATTTGTTTATTTACTTGTTTGTTTATTCATTTGATTGTGCATTTATTTACTTGTTTATTTATTTATTTGTTTGTTTACTTGTTTGTTTATTTACTTGCTTGTTTATTTACTTGTTTGTTTATTTACTTGCTTGTTTATTTACTTGTTTGTTTATTTACTTTTTTGTTTATTTACTTGCTTGTTTATTTACTTGTTTGTTTATTTACTTGTTTGTTTATTTACTTGCTTGTTTATTTACTTGCTTGTTTATTTACTTGTTTGTTTATTTACTTGTTTGTTTATTTACTTGCTTGTTTATTTACTTGTTTGTTTATTTACTTATTTGTTTATTTACTTGTTTGTTTATTTACTTATTTGTTTATTTACTTGTTTGTTTATTTACTTGCTTGTTTATTTACTTGTTTGTTTATTTACTTATTTGTTTATTTACTTGTTTGTTTATTTACTTGTTTGTTTATTTACTTGTTTGTTTATTTACTTGCTTGTTTATTTACTTGTTTGTTTATTTACTTGCTTGTTTATTTACTTGTTTGTTTATTTACTTATTTGTTTATTTACTTGTTTGTTTATTTACTTATTTGTTTATTTACTTGTTTGTTTATTTACTTGCTTGTTTATTTACTTGTTTGTTTATTTACGTATTTGTTTATTTACTTGTTTGTTTATTTACTTGCTTGTTTATTTACTTGTTTGTTTATTTACTTGCTTGTTTATTTACTTGTTTGTTTATTTACTTGCTTGTTTATTTACTTGTTTGTTTATTTACTTGCTTGTTTATTTACTTGTTTGTTTATTTTACTTGCTTTTTTATTTACTAGTTTGTTTATTTATTTATTTATTTATTTGTTTATTTACTTGTTTATTTATTTATTTGTTTATTTACTTGTTTGTTTATTTTACTTGCTTGTTTATTTACTTGTTTGTTTATTTACTTGCTTGTTTATTTACTTGTTTGTTTATTTACTTGTTTATTTATTTTACTTGCTTGTTTATTTACTTGCTTGTTTATTTACTTGTTTGTTTATTTACTTGTTTATTTATTTTACTTGTTTGTTTATTTACTTGTTTGTTTATTTACTTGCTTGTTTATTTACTTGTTTGTTTATTTACGTATTTGTTTATTTACTTGTTTGTTTATTTACTTGCTTGTTTATTTACTTGTTTGTTTATTTACTTGCTTGTTTATTTACTTGTTTGTTTATTTACTTGCTTGTTTATTTACTTGTTTGTTTATTTACTTGCTTGTTTATTTACTTGTTTGTTTATTTTACTTGCTTGTTTATTTACTTGTTTGTTTATTTACTTGCTTGTTTATTTACTTGTTTGTTTATTTACTTGTTTATTTATTTTACATGCTTGTTTATTTACTTGCTTGTTTATTTACTTGCTTGTTTATTTACTTGTTTGTTTATTTACTTGTTTATTTATTTTACTTGTTTGTTTATTTACTTGTTTGTTTATTTACTTGCTTGTTTATTTACTTGTTTGTTTATTTTACTTGTTTGTTTATTTACTTGCTTGTTTATTTACTTGCTTGTTTATTTACTTGTTTGTTTATTTTACTTGCTTGTTTATTTACTTGCTTGTTTATTTACTTGCTTGTTTATTTACTTGTTTGTTTATTTTACTTGCTTGTTTATTTACTTGTTTGTTTATTTTACTTGTTTGTTTATTTACTTGTTTGTTTATTTACTTATTTGTTTATTTACTTGTTTTTTGATTTATTTGTTTGTTCGTTGTTTTTTTTTATTTGATTATTTGTTTATACGATTTTCTCTCCCAAGAATAGTGAGTCACATTTAATCCCATATTTATGGAAATACTAGCAGAAGTACTCGCTCTTCGAACGGTCTTTGGTATTAATAACCAGACGTTATCAATTGAGCTACTGTTGCAATGGTTAGAGGCTTGTCGTTCCTTCATTATTTTATCAGAGCGAAGTTAGTTTCCTGGTAATATCGCAGACACTGTTAATTTAAGGGCCATAAAATGTGGTTTTAGGAGACCCTTTATAGACTCCCTGGTTTTGTGTCACACATTGAGAAGCGCAACATATGCTTTGGTCGTCCTTCTAGGATAATTTTTATTTTTCGCCTATTTTAGCATGTATTTTGAAAAGTTGTTCCTTACACCCACCTTTCTATGAGAAGTACGGTGAAGAGTTTTCTAAATGATTGGTGTATTGACTCATTGTTAAAATACCTAATATTACGATGCTCCAAGCACCCGAACATGAATTATAGGCATACATAAACATAAAACACACTGTATCAAACAAAATCATCTTTACGATGAGCCCGTTTGTCGACAAAAATATGATTAGTTAAAATGTGCTCTCAAACTAAATTCACCTAACGTGTACTTCCTGACGTGAAAATATTATTGAAAACCTTGTTGACCAAACGCAATAGCCTATATGTCAAATTAAAACTGACCCTCACCGTTGTGGAAAGTCCCCATTCCCAGGAAGACCCCCTTAATAAATTATAAAGGCTCGTGGTGCATGGAAATTCGGGATTTTTAGCCTCCAATGGCCCAAATTCCCAAAAACTGCAAAAGGCACTATTCCAATCCAGGAATTTTTGCAAATAATGTTGTTGTTTGGAGATATAATAGACCTTCTGTACAACATATCGCATATCGCACGTGTAAGCCACGTGTAAAATTTCTAGGGTACCCCTTGACCCCCTTAATCTCAGTGTTGAATTTTACAGTCTATGTTTGATTCCACGATGGGTGAGTGGTTAACGTGTCGGGCTACCAACCGCAAGCTTGCAGGTTCACTCCTGGTCGTGGTAAGTGATTTTTGAAAGGCGACAAAAATCACGTTACGCATGTCATACGTTGTTGGCATGTTAAAGAACCCATTTGAATTCAGTAGGCCGTATACATAGTGGCAAAATTAATCTCGGGATTTTCCGCCAACACAAAGTTCCTCCATTCTCTTCTAAAAAGCGCTAGATTGTCAAGGAGCTTAGATATCTAACCTCCTTGACTTTCATAGCGTTCAAAGGAACGATGAAATTCCACATGCAAGCTGCCCTCTGGGTGTCAATTATCAAAGCTTGCATCCGGCACCCGAGGCCATACGATATTATTATTATTTTTCCACGATAACCTTATAGCCATTTGCAAACTTTCACAGAAATTTAATAAATTGAGAGGCATTGCTTCTTACAGAAATAGATGGAAAGTTGGATGTCACCTCTTGTGATAGGCCTACTGTTGTCATGGTTACGGCTTGCATTACTTCATTAGTTTCTTCTCTTTCTTCTTCCATCGGATGGGCCAGCTAAGGAACACGACGTTCAACTTTTCAGCTTGGCGAGGGACTTGATGTTTGCCCAATATTCGCGCATTCTCCGGATAAGTTTCTCCTTTCTCTCTTCTGTCTAGATGATGCCGGTTTTCTTACAGGGTGGTCTGTCCTGAAAACTCTTCTGTTGGAGATGTGATTGGATTCTAATATCACTTTCCATTATCTTCAGTTTTTGGATATCCTTGTTAACTACTGTTAGCGACGGTGTCACGCTCTTTCTATTCCCCCAGTAGTTGAGAAGCCGGTTGGTTAGTCTTGTTGGGTTCATCCATGAGGCATGTCCGTAGAAAGCCAGACGTCTCTTCCTGGCCACATCTGTGATTTTCTCAGTATAACTACACACATCAAAAAAAGTTTTGCATCACCTCGGTTCCAAGAGTTCCGGAACCTTTAAATACAAAGGGAATAGAGATCAACACAAACAACATTTCAGCTCGTTTTATTGCTCATGAGACCCACACATTGCATGTTGTACCATCATACAGCTAGACTTTCAGCATTTGTGGTCCAGATTGCAGTACACACCACTACCTCTAATACCCAGTAGCACGTCCTCTTGCATTGATGAATGCCTGTATTCGTCGTGGCATAC
Organism: Meconema thalassinum; assembly: GCA_946902985.2. Classification (NCBI taxonomy): domain Eukaryota; kingdom Metazoa; phylum Arthropoda; class Insecta; order Orthoptera; family Tettigoniidae; genus Meconema; species Meconema thalassinum. The sequence continues at coordinate 187,451,733 of OX336399.1, read as the reverse complement.
TATCCACAAGTTCATCAAGACACTGTTGGTCCAAATTGTCCCACTCCTCAACGACAATTCGGCGTAAATCTCTCAGAGTGGTTGGTGGGTCAAGACGTCCATAAACAGCCCTTTTCAACATATCCCAGGCATGTTCGATAGGGTTCATGTCTGGCGAACATGCTGGCCACTGTAGTCGAGCGATGTCGTTATCTTGAAGGAACGCATTCACAAGATGTGCACGATGAGGTCGAGAATTGTCGTCCATGAAGACAAATGCCTCTCCAATATTCTGCCGATATGGTTGCACTATGGGTCGGAGGATGTCATTCAGGTATCGTAAAGCCGTTTCGGAGCCTTCCATGACCACCAGTGGCGTACGTCGGCCCCACATAATGCCACCCCAAAACATCAGGGAACCACCACCTTGCTGCACTCGCTGGACAGTGTGTCTAAGACGTTCAGCCTGACCAGGGTGCCTCCAAACACGTCTCCGACGATTGTCTGGTTGAAGGCATATGCGACACTCATCGGTGAAGAGAACGTGATGCCAATTCTGTGGGGTCCATTCAGCATGTTGTTGGGCCCATCTGTACCGCGCTGCATGGTTTCGGGGTTGCAAAGCTGGACCTCGCCATGGACGTCGGGAGTGAAGTTGCGCATCATGCAGCCTATTGCGCACAGTTTGAGTTGAAACACGACGTCCTGTGGCTGAACGAAACGCATTATTCAACATGGTGGCATTGCTGTCAGGGTTCCTCCGAGCGGCAATCCGTAAGTAGCGGTCATCCACTACAGTAGTAGCCCTTGGGCGGCCTGAGCGGGGCCTGTCATCGACAGTTCCTGTATCTCTGTACCTCCTCCATGTCCGAACAACATCGCTTTGGTTCACTCTGAGACGCCTGGAAACTTCCCTTGTTGAGAGCCCTTCTTGACACAAAGTAACAATGCGGACGCGATCGAACTGCGGTATTGACCTTCTAGGCATGGTAGAACTACAGACAACATGAGCAGCGTACCTTCGTCCTGGTGGAATGACTGGAACTGATCGGCTGTCGTACCCCCTCCGTCTAATAGGCCCTGCTCATGCATGGTTGTTTACATCTTTGAGCAGTTTTAGTGACATCTATGAACAGTCAAAGGGACTGTATCTTTGATACAATATACACAGTCAACGTCTATTTGCCGGAGATCTGGGAACCGAGGTGATGCAAAACTTTTTTTGATGTGTGTATATAGCTCCTGATTTGGTCTTCTTCTGTACTCGTCATCTATTTATTAGTTTATAAAATGAAATTAGTTTGCTGGGAATATCTCAGAATCGTGGTTTTAGAGCCTTAAAACGTAGTAGCCTCCGAGCCACCGAGGGAATGAAAATGAGTTTTGTCTCGTCCTTGTATGCCATAAAATAATAATAATAATAATAATAATAATAATAATAATAATTAAATAATATATGGATAGGGATATAATGGACCTTTAGTACCACACCCACCCGTGTAAATCACGTGAAAAAATTCAAGAGTACCCCTTAAGCGCATTATATACGTATTGATGAATTGTACAGCTTAAGTTGGTTCCGTGATAACCTTATAGCCGTTTGCGAACGTTCACAGTAATGTAATAAACGGAATGGCATTGCGTCTTACTGAAATAGATGGACTTCTGACATTGTGTTGCCATGGTTACCGGCTTGCATTCTTTCAATAGCTTAATAAATTAAATTAGTTTTATGGGTATATCTCAAAAACTGTTGGTTTTAGGACCTTAAAATGTGGTTTTCGGGGCCCGTAGGGCTCCCGAGGTTTGTTTCTCACAATGAGACGCTGAAAATGAGCTTTGTCTCGTCTTTCTACGCCCATTTCAGCAAGCATTTTAAGGGGGTAGGCCCTGTTTTATGAGAGTTATGGAGAAGAGTTACATCAATGATTACTTTCGTACCTCTGATAGACATCTGTACCAAGTTTTACGTTGATCCACTCAGCCGCTCTCGAGTGATGCGCGTTAGACGGGGCCGCTTTTGGGTAAAACTTCGTTTTTATGAAAACAAGAAGCAAATCGTATAACATTTGGGCATCAGGACTTTTTAAGATAATGTGACCCTGCTGAGTTCGAAAATGCCTGATGCCCACTCGAGAAATGGACCGGAAGTCCACAATTCAAGATGGCGTCCAAGATGGCGGCTTTCTCCCGAAGTTTGCTACTTTGAGCTCGCGAGTAAAACCTATTCAACATTTGCGCCGTTTTTCTCCACAGATATGTAGAGGATGCATGCAGCTACCTGTTACATACTATGGTTGTCCTGAAACTTGGAATTTTAACCCTGGAATCGTACCTGAAATCTGACCTATGGACTCTTTTAATGTTATTTTTGTTTCGCTTTGATTACGGAAAAAGTACCCGGTATACGAATATTTGTGACTGTATATTACTTGTAGTCCCAACATTCAGCATTACGTTGCGTAGTCGCTGATCCCGCTGCGACAATTAGGAACTGCAGGAGGGCGTTGAAAGTGCAGCCGTGCGGGCGCGGCAGGCCTGGCGGCCCGGTACCTGATCGATGTGCACACGCACTGCCCGGCACTGCCTGCAGATGAGTTCTATCATACCGGGTGAGTTAGCCGTGGTGGTTACGGCATGACTGATGGCAGTCGCTTACATCCGGGAGGCGAGGAGGTTCGAATCCCCCCGCCGGCAACCTTGAAGATGGTCTTCTGTGGTTTCCCATCTTCCTTCCAGGCAAATGCCGGGGTTGGTCCCTAACTATAGGCCACAGCCGCTACCTTCCAACTCCTCGTCCTTACATTCCAACTTCCCTCCTTCCCTCCCCAACGGTACTTGTAGCTCACCCATTGGGTGTCCGTCTCGAAGCAGCTACAAAACTTGCGAGCCGAACATGTCCTCGGACACTCCCGGCACTAAAAGCCATACGCTAAAAAAAAAGTTCTATCATGCTTCATATTGGACGCTATTTGGGACTTATAATTGACACTTCGGGAATTACGTCCGTATATGGCCATGTATATATCTGATATGAATGAATTGAGTCCAGATGTCAAGGACGCATTTTAAAGGGAGATTTCGCTATCTTGAGGAGCTCTAACAATTTTAGTCAAGTTGATCCAGACCAGGCACAGGAATGGATGGTTGGAGTTCGCAAGGATGAAGGGGGCATCGTAGGAATCACTCAAAATACGTTCTCACTCCAGAGGTGGGAACTTTCCTTTCATTGGCGGAGTGAAATCTCGAAGTTAGTGTGTGAAATGTATGGCGTGCGCTCGGTGGCCACCTGCAGTGAACTGCTACCAGGGCGCCGGAAGAGACAACACTGATGAAAATTCTCTCCTGAGAGTAATGGAGGCCTGCGATCTGCTGAAACAGGATGAATGCATCTGTAACATTGCCAACAAGGACCAAGCATCGAGAGAATACGAAGAATCTCTTCTGAATGCCAAGGCGGAAGGACAGGGAGCAGTCCTGGACTTTGTCCGTAAGCAATTTCTCAGTCAGGAGAAAGGACTGCCTGAATTATGTTATTACGCCAGATTACCAAAGTGCAATGCACTTACCCTCACAGATCTATATAAGGTCAATGTCACAAAGGACACTGCGAGTGCTCTTCAGGCGGACAGAAAATTAATGCGCCGTCTCCTTGTTGCATACGAGGGTGGACGAGAGGTTGAACTACGCCCCATTATGAAACACGAACTACTTCCGATTCCTATAACCCTCTGCGAAATGAATGGTGACCTCAGAAGCGCCAGTGATAAAAGTCTTCTCACTTCTCTCATTACTTCTGGAATTGACTGCCCCGGAACCATTCCCGTCGATAACGATACGTCTGTTTTGATTATTGATGGACAATCACTGGTAGTTGCACTTTGAAAGCCTTCTAATTCGCAGCCTACTTTCGGATATTTCGCTAGCCGTTTTTCGCAAAGAGGATACAGTACTTGGGAAAGCCGTACACAAAGGTTGATATCGTATTTGACCGCTACAGGCCTTTTTCAGTGTAATCATCAACCCGGAAGAAAAGAGCAAAAGGTAAAACGCCTATACGACGAAAAATAGACAATGCTTCTGTGCCATTACCACCAGCCTGAAAGGGCGTCTTGGCTTTGCCCGAGAATAAGGCAGACCTAGCCAATTTCTTGAGCAATGAACTAATGAAGTATCCTTTTGGTGATCTGGAAGTAGTCACCACAGGGGGCTTCAAAAATGAGGGACGAGTCGCATCTACACGCCCAGGCACTCCCGTGCAGCACCTTGCCGCGTCCCATGAGGAAGGGGACACGCGCGTCGTGCTCCACGCTACCCGCACGGACTTCTCTGTCAGGCAAGAGACACTGACATAATACTGCTGGCCGTGCATCATTTTGACAGAATGAAATGCTCAGAGGTGTGGGTGATGGCTGGATCAGAAAATAAGAGAAAATACATTCCGGTCCACACCATTGCATCCACACTGACACCTATTCAAAGGGAAAACATTTTGGCGTTCCATGCGCTCACAGGGTGTGACACCACCTCTAAGCCAGCCACTATCAGTAAAACAGCAGCGTGGACTCATTACTTGAAGCATGCTGAGCTGCTCTCCGCACTCGGAGAGCTTCCGCTCTTGGAGTCCACAATCTCAAATGTGGAAAAGTATTTCGTGCAAATGAACAAGGTAAGCACACATAACTTAAGTTTTCCTTGAACCCCATAGAAAATGACAGTCTCCAAGCAGAATTTTTCTTGCATTTAGATGCCACTAGAAACCTGTACTGCTGATGGAGGTAGGTATCTAATGTTTGGTCTTATGGATCAAGAAGGGCTTTCCCCGACCAATCAATCTCTGAGGCTTCATATTTTAAGACGTCATTATCAAGTGAGTATTCAACGTACACAATACGCACAGTATTATTATTTGTGACTCATAGTAAATTAATTTGTCATGTTTCTCTGGCAGGCTTGTGTTTGGAAAAACGCTCATATGCACGACCCTGTCTTACCCAATCCACTGGAAACAGGATGGAACACTACGGATGGGAAGTTGACTGCTGTACTTATGATGCGATAGCCAGTTCCAAAGAAATGCAACGATCTGATTACGTGCGGGTGTGAGACCGGATGCGCCACCGACAGATGTGGTTGCAAAAAGAGGAAACTCTTATGCATAAAAACGTGTCGTTGCATCAAGCGTAAATTGTAAACTATGCATGTAATATAAACGTGTGAAATAAAAGTATAATTTTGCTATGTACAACAACCTTGTTCTTCGCTTCAGCAAACAAACCTCCGCTCAACCTACAAATAAATCAACTTAGTAATATTTCACTTTGCAAGGGTGCGGAACGTCCGCAGAGCGGCTGGCGGGGCGCCCCAACGCCGAGCGGCTGCAGTTTCAACGCCCTCCTGCAGTTACTAGTCGACGCTGTGGGCTAGGTGTAACCAAGACCGACTACAATATCTCAGACCGTAACATCAAATCCAATATGGCGGAAATCGTAGGGGAACAGCTGTAGCGACTGGCGGGCAAGGCGCCATCGAAATAGCGGCAAATTCGAAGACAAACATTCGCATAATTGATTAAATTCTACCAGAAATTACAGGTTTTTATGTAATAAGGCACAAATTCAATATGAAACCCTGAGTACTTCGCTACAAGCAACGCGAACAGACAGTAGCTAAAACTACAGACATAAATAAAGCAGAGGTAAGACATAATGTTAAAAAAATTCAAATACTTCTAAATGGAACTACAAGAATAGTCAACCAACAACAAAGTCAACCCCTGACACTATACAGCCCATGAAGGGCCTAAGCAAATATAAAATGCAAATAAAAATGGTTGTTGCTTATATTAGGGGCTACGACATCGTGGTCTTGTAGCCCCATGTATTTGTGTGTGGAATTTGTGTGATAACCTGTGTTATTGTTATGGCTGAACTAGTGTGTTTGTAAATTGGGGATTGTAATGGGAAGGAAGCGGCCATGGCCTTAAGTTAGGAACCATCCTGGCATTCGCCTGGATTAGAAGTGGGAAAACGTGGAAAACCTCTTCCAGGATGACTGAGGTGGGAATTGAACCCTCCTCTACTAAGTTGCTTCAAGAGGCTGAGTGCACCCCGTCCCAGCCCTCACTTGAGAATTAAATTTCTAGGCAGAGCTGGAGAATCAAATCCGGACCTCCGGGACGACAGCCAAGAACGCTAGGCACTACACAACGAGGTGGTCTAAAACAGAATGGTAGCACTGAATGAAAGTTGAACGAGCGATAATATTGTCTATAGTACATGAATTAGCCAAAATACCTTATCAAACAACGAGAAATAAATCAGGGAATTATGTTTTAATACATGCTTCCTCCTCCTCTGTATGTAACCCACCCAGCCATCCCAAATAGCATTGCGACTCACAATTTGGCTTCAGGAGAGGAAGATGCACAATCCAGGCAATTCTAGGTCTTCAAACTGAGATTGCGTCTATCCTGTCAGTACCGAAGGGAAAGTTACAATCCATATTCATTGACTTCTCTAAAGCTTTTGACTCGATTAGCAGGAAGAAAATATTGGAAAAACTAGACAGACTATTGAGAGGAAACTTAACAGCAACACGAAACGTCTTGTCAAAAGTATTTTAGGCTCTAACAATATAGTCATTAACGATGGCATTACAACATCAAGCCCAATAGAACAGACTACAGGCGTGCTACAAGGAGACCCATAAAGCCCTCTGTTATTTATCACTGCTATGGCAGATAATATCACAGATATATTATCAGACAGGGTAATCTCATTTATATCCATGCAGATGACATAGTGCTCGCTTCAAGTTCACAGGTCGAATTACAATCTGCTCTCGACGCTTTAGAATGATGGGCGTTACACAATGACCTTAGGTTAAACAGAAACAAGACTAAATCTATGACCTTTAGGAAAGAGGGAAAGCCAGAAATTTTTCACATTGCAGGAAAACCGCTTGAGAGTGTATCACCTTACAAGTAGTCCTACTTAGGTCCTACATTACAGTCAACTGGCAATGTTTTCACACTGCACATCAAGGATAGACCCAGCGTCGCTACCAAAGTCATCAACGACATAAAACATTTGACTAAGCTATCTATAAAAACAGCCTTAAAACTTTTGCGGTTAAAAGTTACCCGTATTGTGACTTATGGACTGGAGAGCATTTGGACACATTTACATATGAAGTATTTGGAACAATATGGAGCAACTGAAGGCAACTTACATAAAGAAGGCCTTGGGTGTATCAAAGTATACACCTTCAAGACCGGTGTAAGAGGGGACTCGCGAGGTTTATAATGTAGAAGAACTCCGACTTCAAATGTTGCTACCTTCTACTCCAGGATATGTAAAACTCATGGACGCACTAGGGTCAAAGGATATTTCGTAGGATTTTTGCGCCACGGACGCTATGATTTTTGACGATTGGAAGAGTGGGGGGTACGAGCTGAGACCATTGAACTGTAGGTACAACTGGAACAACTCCTCCCATGGTAAGCCTCGCTGAAAACTGCTTCCTGGTGCACTACCAGGCGTAACTAGTCGCACCAAAAACTGTCATACCATTTAACTCTAGGTTGCAAGTCAGCTGATATGTCGTGATTATTTTCACATATTTGATCGTACGTACCTCTGTGCAACGTTATATGTATGGTATTGTCCAATAATACGGTAGGTTTACGGTCTACTTTATTTTAGAATTGAGATTTGTAATGAAGTAGCCTATTCTGCGTTTATGGATACGTCTTACATCAAATTTTGACATAGGCCTAAATAGCACAGGACAAATACACGTAGGCCCTATTGTAGGTTATAAGTTATTAGTCACAGAATTATAACCTACGCTTATATTACAGATTTCCATGGAAACGCCCAGATGTAGGCCTATTAAAGAAATGGGCTATAGCTGTGAACACTTTTATAAACATGCTACTTGTTTCATTCAAATAGAAACAAACCACTGCTTAAAGATGATGCGATGCGGTACCTGCAATTTGCAATTTCCCACAGCATCGGCTTCAGCCACCCAAGAAAAGACCGAGAGTTATTGAACGACAAGTAGCCTAATATTTACTGTTACTTTCTTCATCAGCATAGGTATAAAATTTCACATTTTCCAGTATACTTTTATGATGTCAGTCTTGGAGACGATAAAAATAATTCGGCTTAAGGGATCTTCCCGGCAGGACCTGTTCGTTTGCTGTATGACTTATGTGAGGTCTAAGTTTCGACCTGCTTTGAAGAAAAAGAAGCTTGTAGTTTACGTGACCGTTAATCTTGTGATCATGAGCCAAGGGACCTCCATTTTACGTGGAATCCGAACCATAGGACATGGCATTTCACTTCAAAAATCTCTCTTGCAATGACCGTGAATCAAACCTGGTCCACCTTGGTGAGAGGCGAATAGCTTGACCACTGCGCCACCACGCCCCATTACTTTGAAGAATACTGAACATGTGGGTGTTTTGTATAAATAATGTAGGCTATGTATTTTTGTTCACTAAGAATCTATTTAATTGTTTAGTTGTAGGCTTATGCATATTCACACACATATGAATGCTGCCTTTGAGTTAATAAAAATGTTGAATACCAATTAACATTTTTTTTCTTTATTCTTAGTCATTCCCAGCCTAACCTTATTTTTATTTTAATGTTCGTGCGGCTTGTATTTTTTGCCAGTAGGCCTATAGTTATTGTGTATGCTGCCTTTGATCTAAGGATAAAATGATGAACAATCAGGCTGCAATATAATATTTTATGTTGGCGTATATTCCTAGCCATTTTAAGTATCAAATTACTACATGATGTTTTGAAATATGTATTTCAGCGTTAAGTCCCGTTTAGTTTACCGTTCGCCTAAATGTTCAAAAGTACCTCTTTTACTTGTATCTCCTCGTACGTATATCATCCTTTCGTTCGTATACGTCAAATTCTCCTCCTTGACATGCACTACCAGGAGTAACTAGTCGCACCAACAAACCGCACTTTCCTCCCATACAGTCGGCATTCCAGTTCAATGGCTGAGACATATTCTCACGCGCGTTGCCATACATGGTTTCCGTTATAAACTGTGTCGCACCAAAAAGTTCCATCATCCGTGTGACGAATATTTGTGTGAGCGCTGTGGAGAACAATGTGGAAGATCCCACGCTATATTCTGCACATTAAGACATGAATCTTTTGATATTCCTAGGGAATAACAATTAGTTTACTGTATGATTTTAGATTTTATTCATTATACGCATAGCCAATGGCTGCAATAATCCCTTATTATTATAGGCTATAGACGAATTTTCAGCTGTGGATGCCGTTATTCACATCAACCATCATCAGAACAGTACTGCCAACCTTACCGTTTTGGTACTATGCCGCACCAACCCCCGACCATTCTAACCTCCGTTTTGTCCAATCCAATGGTTACAGCCTAACACGTCCAGATCAATGGTTTTGTGTCAACCTGCCCCAATAACTGCGAGCGGTCAAAGCGGCAACTGCACCAGACCATTCTAACCTTCGATTTGTCCAATCCAATGGTTTTTGACAAAGGTTACAGCCTAACGCGTTCCGATGACTGCCTTTTTTTTTAACAACAGTGATCTGCTAATAGATGTTGTCTCCTCCGCTGTCTATAACCCACCCACCATCCCCATTTATAACACGACTTAGGCATATATAGTGAAATTTCAGTTGTGTCGGCCATTGTAGGCGTGGCTTATTTGACAAATAAGATATTGCCAACCCTACGTATACCGTAAACACGGTCGTGTGTTGTTTGTTTTGAGCGGAGAGAGCTATTAGAGCGCACTCGCTTCTATCTGTTTGTATAGGATAGGGGCAACCTGAACTAGCTCCAACAGATGGCACACAGGTACTATCATTTTGTTCTTTATTTCAAATAGCATTTGCCAATAACACACAATTGACTGTTACAAACTCCTTAAAATGAAAATTTACTGTATTATCAACTTGTCATTCTTCAAATTCGATGTGTATAGAATTCCAACGGAAGGCAAATCAGTTGGTTCTTGAAGGCTTTATATATAAAAACCTAACCTAGTAGCTGACATAAATCCTATCTTATTAGGTAATGTTTTACATACAAAAACAAACCTAACCTAACGCCCGAGACCCCCTTGCCTGTGGTACTAACAGTAATTTTTGGCCAGGCAGTAGGCCTACCTAACCTAGTAACGGACATACATTCTATCTTATTAATGTGTTATATACAAAAACGAACCTAATCTGGGGTTAACGCCCCAGGTCCACTTGATTGTGATACTAACAGTAATTCTATCTACATACCTGACGCATTTTAAAATCACTGCTTCCATTAGACTGCAGTATCCAATTCAATTTGCCCACAAGCACACAAAGATTCTTGATTCACGATTCTTATAGAATACATTACACTTAAAGAACTTGGCACTTTAAAACACACTGACACTCATGGTATGTCATTAAAACTACCATCATCTACTTTAACAAACAGGAGTTGTGTGGTAGGACGGTTGATTTGTGAAAATTGGCGGAATGGCCAACACCACCTACTGGAATGGCATCAGGGGGTTAGGGAATTTTCCTAACCACAACATACAACTGTTTTAACTTCGAAAATTATCCCGGAGAATATTTCTTATCCATTTCTCTTTCTTTAGGAAATTTAAAAATTGAAGTATCTGCAGCAGTATTAAATTTACAGCCGGGTTCACAGAAAATAACAATGAACAGACAATAATTCTCACATTAGGTATCACCGGAATTTATAATTATTCACAGTCCACTACACTACTTAAGGTGCACTATTACAATAAATAACAGCACGAAATCACTTGAGATATGCGACATTGGAACGAAATTCTGGCAGCAGACAAACTAAAATGTTGGTTCAACAAATGTAAACAATCCCCTACGATTTCCGCCATGTTCTACGGTATCGATAGTGGCATTGCGGTCTGATTTATTGTAGTCGGTCTTGGTGTAACTTATACGCATCATAATGCTGAATGCTAGAACTTCAATAAATGTACCGTCCCAAAGTTTCGTTTACCGTGTACTTTTTCCGAAATCAAAGCAAAACAAACGTAACTTTAAAAAAAAAATCATAAGTCGGATTTCCGGTACGATTCCAGGGTTAAAATTCCAAGTTTCAGGATAATCAAAGTATGTAACAGGTAGCTGCATGCCTTCTCTACATAGTGCAAAGTAAAACGGCGCAAATGTTGAATAGATTTTACTCGCGAGCTCAAAATAGCAAACTTCAGGGGGAAAAAAAACCGCCTTCTTGGACGCCATTTTGAATTGTGGACTTCCGGTCTATTTCTCGACTGGGCATCACGCATTTTCGAACTCAGCAGGGTCAAATTATCTTAAAAAGTCCTGATGCCCAAATGTTATACGATTTGCTTCTTGTATATCGTTTTTCAGAAAAGCGGCCCGGTCTACGTGCAAAGTTGTACACAGACAGACAGACAAAAATTTTGTTTTTGCGCGCAACCGTCATAAACCAGTCTGAAACGCGTTAATAACTCAAATTTCCGTGGAAATTCAGAAAAAGCAGACAAACTTTCATTTTCAGCCTATTTTCATTTTCTGAAAAAAAAAAAGGCTTATGAGATCACCTTCTGTCCGTGCGTGTGTGACCCCCCTAATAACTTCTAAACGCCTGGAGCGATTTCAATGAAACTCGGTAAGATCATAGCACCATTCCGGAAGACCCCGTCCGTATCCTCCAAATTTTATTGTGTCTCACCAATCCAACATGGGGGCTGTGCGAATTAGTTCACCAACATTCAGTATTTCCGAAACTATTACAGCTATCACCCAGAAATTTTGTACGGTGATATAGGGCACTACTACAAGGTCACCTATGAGACTTTCAAAAACCTGGTAATTACAAAACCAACATGGCGGCCAAGCGAATTTGAAACATTTAAATAGACTTTTCTCGCGATTTAGACATTCAAACGTAATGAAACATGGTACAGCAATTGTTTATACACATTGTAATGCACTGGCGTGTAATTTAGTTCAATTGTTTACATAACCTCAAAATGGCGGATGTGCGAAATATTTCACTGGCATTTTATATCTCCGAAACTATTGTAGATATCACCCTGAAATTTTGTACGGTGAAGAAGGGAACTGCTGCAAGTATATCTGTGTAACTTTAAAAAACCTGTTAAGTACAAAACGAACATGGCGGCCAAGCGAATTCGAAACATTTTAATAGACGTTCCTCGTGATTTAATCATCTGAGCGCAGTGAAATGTGGTACAGTAAATGATTATACGTATTGTAATGCGCTGGAATCTAATTTGGTTCAATTGTTTACATAACCTCAAGATGGCTGTTGTGCGAAATTTTAAAATTAAATTTTTATTTCTTGTATCGTAATCATGCGATCGAAGTGAAAGTTTGAATAACGAAGCTACGCAATAAATTTCCTTTAATGGTACATAACTCTATGGCCTATACATATAACAATCCAAAATGGCGAGCATCCGAAATACATTTGACGGGTCTCAATATCTATGAATCTTTTACAGCAATCAAACTGATTTTTTAATGTACATAGAGGCTATGAGCATAAGTTCACCTTTTGGACTTTCAGTTACCTGGTGAGCACAAATCCAACATGGGGGCGACGCAAATTATAAATATTTCAATGGACATTTCTTGCAATATAACCATTCGAATGCAGTGAAACTTTGCACGTTAAATGCTTATACAAATTTTAATCCACTGGCATCTAATTTATTTCAATTGTTTTCATAAGCTCATGATGGCAGCAGTGCGAAATTTTAAAATCTCGTTTTTAGTTCTTGTGACCTAATCATGTGATGAAGTTTGAATACCACACGTACACAATAATCTCATGCAATAGTACATAAATAAAAATCCAACCTGGCGACCATCTGAAATATTTAGACGGTTTTCAATATCTACGAATATATCACAACCATCAAACTGAAATTTTGTATGTTCTTTGGCTACGTCATGCGGTGTGAATGAAGTTCCTTATAAAAAAAGATGCATTCACTAATTTTAAAAATCTTGTTTGAAATTTTACTTGTCGTTAATATAGATGGTCTTCCTTGGGCTCCGAGGGATTCACAATTAGTGAAACGTGGGTTGATGAACCCGATACTCAAGATCAGTTTGGCATTGCTTACTCTTTCCTGTGCCAGACCCCTCTTTTCCATCTTTGTTAACGACGTCCATTGGACAACTGTTGTTCCCTTCCGATCCTGAAGGTATTAGGGCACCTATCCGAATCATGCGCACCTTAACTGGCCAATGTTTTTCACCAATTTTCGATTTAAGAACTAAAAGAATCTAAAATAGAGTTATGGGATCTACACTGGCCAAACGTCCGTGTGCTTTATGTGAGAATGTCTGCGACCCCCCCTTTCCCCCCCCCCGCTTCCACCATCCCTCCCTATCATTTCAAACACGACGAACCAGCTCTTGCAAAGGACATCACGTGTTTTATAGCGCCGAGATTTGGACTAAAATGAAATGGTGACCTCCCAAATGTTAAAAGCTTAAATCAAATTTCGACAAAACCAATCATCGGATCTCTACCAAATTTTGTAAAAACGTGCCTTCATGTGGTAAGCACCTTGTGCCTAACTACAAGGTTATCATCAAATAATTACAAGTATCTGGTTTCATCTCTGGTCTTAGTAATGATTGCTAGATCATCAGCAAATGACAAATATTTCATCTTGATTTTGCATCCCGAATTTGATTGATACAATGTTGTTGTTTGAGTCTTCAGTCCTTGGACTGGTTTGATTTTTATAATCGTTTTGGTCTTCTATGGACCACGTTATTTCAACTGCCTTTTCCCTCGTTCTTTCACATTGGCCCAGTGTTCGCGCATTCTTCTTCGGTGAGCTTCTTTTCGTTCTTCGGTCCAATTCTTGCCGGTTTTCAATATGGGTTTTGGATGAAAACTCTGTATTTCCCCAAGTCTCTTCTTCAAACAGTCCCCAGTTCTTGTAGGTCTTTTTCCACCTCTGTAAAACAGATCCCTTTGGTTTTCTTTCCTACAAAGTAGGCACAGATTCGATTCGACAATCTTCAGGAGCTCATTCGTGTTAAATGGCCATAAGAGGAGAGTCTTCTTTTCCGAATGGTGTCCGTTATTATTTAATGATTTTTCCTTGTTGTACCATAATTAGATCACGAGAGGTTGGCACCTCAGGTTACGGCCCCGAGGTATCCTGATAGGTTTCTAATATTTCAAATATTGCGACACTGCAAGACTTAGCTTATTATATTATTTTCCTTAATATTCTTTTTCTCGAATGTACTGTAAAGGTAGAGTATGGAAAGGACGCGATTAACTGGTATTTTTCCGTTGCTCCATTTACACTCTTGTCAAAGAGCATTCAATTCTTGTTTAACGCAACTGGAGCTCAGGTTCCCGACTGCTAGCGAGGAAGTGAACCGGGAATGTTACGCGGACTATTGACTCGCTAGGGAACAGAGAGAGCCAGAAAGAGCTACGAACCGGAAGTTACGATAGCATAAACTCAGCTTCTCCATCGGGTTCATTTGAATTGCCTTACACTTGCCAGGGAATTTCTTATATATAATCAATAATTCGCCATTCGGCTTAGAATGTTAATTGCGTGGGTGGCATTATAGGAACAATAGACTGCAATAGGAACATGGGTAGGTAAATTATTATGAATAATACCTCGGGAGAAAATATGCAGGGTATTGCAACATAGTCCTCACTATATTAGAAGTTAAAACTGTGCATCAAAACATGACTAAAATGTTTCTAGTTTCTGAGATCTGAACATTTGTTTATAAGAGACTGCCAGATAGGCATAGTTGACACCATTGGCATTGACTATTGATACGTCAAAAATACCCATGAACGTTATTATAGTTCGACGAGAGAACACGCTGCTATTTTTGTTTAAACATCTTCTCAATATATGTTTTATACAATGTCTGTATCGCCTGAATCTTCTCCAACGCTTGGTATCGAACTTGGATCACGTCATTGAAATTAATTAAAATAATTTTTTCTGCCATTTATCGAGAATAAATGACAATAGACTATTAAAACAACTATTTAACTACCGGTATTGAACTTCTGGAGAAGTAAAACAAAGAATTATTGGTTTGAAGAAGTTCAAAATGATTTAGAAGAGTTGAATATTACAATCAAACAACTTGCAAATAGAGAAGAAAAAAGAATCCTGAAGAACACACATTACACTAAAAACTAAGAAACGATAACTATATGTCATATCTGATGAGGATAAAGCATAGGAGGAAGATGACGACAGTTAAATTCCCTGCCAATTATTAGATTACTTAAATGTATTTGGTTTGATTTAAGTGCTCCAATGTGGACGTAATGTAAATGCATGTGAATAAATTAATTAACTAATTTGTGTTGACGGACTGAAACGCATTCTATAAAAGAAGGCAATGTCTGTCTGTCTCGTCTGAACATTTTATAACGCCTGGTACCAAACGTTGATCTCGTCATTGAAATTCGGCAAAACATCTTATATATTAAAAAATTCCTCTCGGCACGCCGGAAGGCGGAGGTAGATTTCACCGGGCAAACTAGGGGATAGGCTATAATAGGCAAAATATGCAGGTTTTCGTAGGAGGATCAGACCTCATTTATTGCGAGAAAGTATTTTACAATTGGAGGTTAGTTAACATTTTTTCGTCTTTCTATGCATATTTTTAACATTTTACTGTCTTATGGGGATGGTAACCTTCTTGTCATTTGGGGTTCACTTTTATACTTGTGATCACACTGTCCTTATGCAAGGTTTGGAACTAATGTGTAACTATCTAACTGTCTGTTACTTCTTCACGCAAAATTTTATCTCCCGCAGAGATGTTGGTTGGTTCCTCAGTTTAGGGGCTGCGACAAGGTGGTCATGTAACCCCGTGTACATTGGGTGTGTGTAGAATCTGTCTGATAAACGGTGTTATTTGTGATGACTGTATTAGTCTGTAATTCAGGTAAGGTCTTCAGACGGTCAATTTTAAGTAGTAGTACCTAATTTTGTACCAAATACTAACGTCAACGACACCTAGCTGTGAACTTGGCTGCTAGATGCCACCACAACCAGCAACTTGCCACGCACGTTGTAACTTCCCCTCCGAAGGAAAGCATGCTGACGGATTTTTAGCGCTCTTAGAAAATTCGGTGACTTTGGCCGGCTTTGAACCAGCGACCTTGGGCATAGAAGTTCAGCATGCTACCAGTTAGCCGCTTCCCTCATAGTCACATGGAACAAGAAGTTCCGTGACGAACTAAAGAGCCTACTTTTCTTAAAATTAAGATTCATGCCATAGATTAATCTACAGTATATGAACCTATCTAGAATAATGACGAAATTAAGTGGGTAACATCGAAATGTCTTAATTAGTTCGAAATAAGGTATACTAGGAATAATGTAGCCTAATAGAGCAATACAGTTGGCAAATCTGGTGACTGAATATATTCTTACTTCCATCTCCTAAGGTACAGAATACAAAATGTGGTTGAAGTCCAAAGGACGTTACATGGATTTAGACATTGGATCTATTAGTACACGTAAAAGCATGTTGGCAACAATGTCATGCGAGTGCTGGTCAGAAATAATCTGAAATATTATATCTTCTTGTGCCAATTTTGGATGAAATCCATTTGTTGGTATAGAAGTTACATGTATTTAAAAATTGGTCCTATCAGCAGGCTTAGAATCATGTTGGTAGAACTGACGTATATAAGTTACTCCAAATTAATGTAAAATGTCAGGTAATTTACGTGTGCATAGTTTAAAGCTGTCGGCTTCCATACTTTCTGATATATTTGGATACAAAATAGAGAGCAATTATTAACAGTTGGCAGCCCTGGTGGCTCTTAAGAATACACTCAGTCATATCTGTTTATGTACACATATTACATACAAAATTTGGTTGAAATCCAATTGATAGTGTAGAAGTTATATGCATTTAAAAATTGGACTTATCAGAAGGCTTAAAATTATTTTGGCAACGCTGTCATGTATGGCCAGCTGGAAATTAAACTGAAATAGTATTATCTACATGTGTGCCAATTTTAGAATAGCTCCCATGTATACCTTCCAAGATATCCAACATGGAGCTCAAATTTCTAGTGCGTTTTTTTAGCAGTTGGTAGCACTGGCATCTTTTTCAAATATGGGCCTGAGATATTCCGGTATACATCTTCACTCATACTAAATTTGGTTTCGATTGCTGCAGCCGTTTATGAGATGATATGGGGGGACACACACACACACACAGCCAGACAGACAGAAGGACAGACAGACAGACAGACAGACAGACTGACAGATAGAAGGACAGACACATTTTCCCGAATATATCTCATAAATCTACTTTTTCCTCATTTTTGAAAAGTGTGAAAAGTAGGCTAAAAATGAAGCTAACAACTTGAGCAGTACCTTGGACAGTGACTCGTCGCTGCCCCATGAAGAATGATCTTCAACTGAGCATGGAGGAAAATTTCGCTAAATGCACTACCCCAGGTGGTAACCAATCCACCGTTGCCCATGGCAACGTTAGCGGACCTTCGGATTCAGGGGAGTCCGCACTAACATGCTTTAAGGATGAGTCGGAGCATCCTGAAATTCCTGGACGTAAACTCAGATCAAGACGGCAAAGTTTCTTCGCAACATTTAACGCCAATTCACTGCTCAAAGTGGGTAAACTGAAACATCTGACAGACTCACTAACACGACATAACATAGTACTGACAGCAGTACAGGAAACCAGATTCACTGATGACCATGCCCTTGAATCCCAAGGGTACAGAATCCTCAAAGGAAAAGTCGGTCAGCGAGTAATGAAGAACGTACCCCACTTAGGTACAGGATTTATAATCAGCCATAAGATACTGGATTCAGTCATCGACTTTAGTTCTCCAAGCAGTCGTGTATCTATCCTCTCTCTCAAATGTGCTAACAAGGGCTACACTTTAGTCAATGTACACGCCCCAACCAACCAGGACAACAAGCGCAACCCAGACAGAACTGACAAATTCTGGG
Source organism: Meconema thalassinum (assembly GCA_946902985.2). Lineage (NCBI taxonomy): Eukaryota > Metazoa > Arthropoda > Insecta > Orthoptera > Tettigoniidae > Meconema > Meconema thalassinum. Next base: position 187,433,687 of record OX336399.1, on the reverse strand, counting down.
AAGACCTAGAAGATATTCTCTCTAAAATCCCAGACCGACATACCACCATACTGCTTGGTGACTTCAATGCCCAGTTAGGAAGGGAGAAAAAATACAGAAACATAGTGGGCAACTATCCAGCGCATAAACGAACTAATCGCAATGGAGAACGATTGGTGGAACTGTGCAGGGCTTTCGACTTGGTTATGAAGTCTACAGCATTTAAACATCTGCCAAGAAAGCAAAAGACTTGGATCTCTCCTAACATCAACCTGGGTGAATTCCAGATAGATCATGTGGCCATCTCAAGAAAATCCCAAAAGGAAATACAAAACGTGAAGGTATTAAGAAGCGCCAATCTGGACTCAGACCACTACCTCTCAAAGATCAAACTGCGACTCCAACCTAGAAACAATAGATTACACAGAACCTCCAAGATGGTCAGATTTGATATAGAGCGACTTAAGAACAATCAAGAAGTCAGTCGAAGACTGAACAGTGCAGATCTTAACAACTGGGACCAACTGAAAGAAGCTCTTGTCAAGACGGCTAGTGAACTTGCTCCCCTCACTAGAAGAAAGAAACATCCGTGGTGGACTGAAGACTGTGACAACACAATAGCTCAAAGACAGACAGCCTGGATGAAATGGAACTCTAAAAAGACTAAGGAAAATTGGGAGAACTACTTGGAACAAAGGAAGCTTACAACCAAGATAATCCGAGGAACCAAACGGGCCTTCACACGCAACCAACTAACCCAAATCGAAGAGAACTTCGCTAAAAATAACACCAGAGACTTTTACAAAACATTCAAGCAGTCACTCGGAAAATACACTCCACCAAGTCTCCACTTCAAAGACTCACAGGGCAAACTGGCTTTTAACGACAAGGACAACTGTCGCCTCTTAGCTCAGTACTTTAAGAACTTGCTCAACTGTGATCCACCCAGCGAAGACTTTGACTACATACAAACAACACCAAACCCGGACTCGCTGCCTCCTTCACTGGAAGAAGTTCGTGAAATCATTCAACTTCTTAAGAACAACAAGGCAGCTGGAGAGGACTCCATTGTTGGTGAACTCTGGAAATGTGCTGGAAGCAATGCTGTGTGCAAACTCACCGAGATCATACAGAACATCTGGGAAACAGAGAAATTACCACCTGACTGGACCTCAGCTCTGATCCATCCCCTCCACAAGAAAGGAGATTTTACTGACCTAAACAACTACCGTGGGATTTCTCTCGTCCCGGTAACATACAAGATTTTCTCCAAGGCATTACTAACACGGGCAGAAAGTCAACTGGACAGTCAACTCGGAGAATATCAGGGAGGCTTCAGGAAGGGCCGATCCTGTGCTGAACAGATCCTCAACCTGAAAACTGTACTTGCATACTCCAAATTGAGAAACCGCAAGGTGGTTGTCACCTTTGTTGATTTTAGGAAGGCCTACGACTCTGTTGATAGGGAAACACTTAATAGAATTCTCCAAGAAATAGGGTTAGACAACAAAACCCGCAAACTCATTCTAGAAACCTTGACCAATACCCATTCCAAGGTTAAATTTAGAGGCGAGGTCTCAGCAAGCTTCGAGATAAAAACAGGGGTGAGTCAAGGGGATGGACTTTCTCCACTTCTATTCAACTGTGTCCTTGAAAAGGTTGTGAGAGAATGGCGCAAGGAACTGACCAATATGGGTGTCCAGAGTGGGATATACCTGGGGCGTAGGAAGGAAGGACTGGTTGTAGATTGCCTGGCCTTTGCTGACGACATGGCACTTATTGCCGATTCTCTGGATACAGCAACAATGCAGGTCAATTGCCTCAGAAGACAGGCAGCCAAAGTGGGTCTTCAAGTGTCGCTGGAAAAAACAGAATTCTTCACCAACATCAAAGAAGCTAACAGAGAGATGCTACTAGAACAGGGAAAAATCAAGAGGATTGAGAAATTTAAGTATCTCGGCGAATGGATTGAACCCAACTTATCCATGAGAGTCAACAAGCTGGAACTGGCTTATCGACTGACAAAGAACATCTACAACAAGAAATGCCTGTCACGCAACCTGAAACTGAAGCACTACACCTCAGTCATACGACCAGAAGCCCTGTATGCCATGGAGTGTCTCTCATTGAACCGAAGTGGTCTGATGGAGAAAATGGAAGTCAGAGAGAGGAGAATTCTCAGGAAGATCCTAGGTCCGGTAAAGGAAGATGAGGAATACCGTAGGCGGCACAATTCCGAGCTCTACGAACATATAGAAAGGCTCTCTGACTGTGCTAGGAAAAGGAGAGTAGCATTCTATGGTCATGTGGCAAGATTGCCTCCCAAAAGACTGACCAATAGGCTGTTCACTTTCTGGCAGAACAAGAAGGTTCGTACCACTTGGCTGACAGAAACTGAGAAAGACATTAATGAACTGGGAATATCAGATCTTCAAGACAGGCAATCTGTGAGACATGCCCTGAAGGAAGTCCATGGATTTCAGGAAAAACCCCGGAAGAAAGGTACCCCTTGGACAGATGAAAGGAAGGAGTTACACCGGCAGAAAATGCGACAACACTGGGCAAAGATCAAAGCTCAACAGTTGAACAAGCGTGGTCCAAAGTAGGCCCATTCGAAACAAGAAGAAGAATGTGATCTCGTCAATGGCGTTGTCTTGGCAACCTCTGATAGACCATCCCTCATCAATTTAAAAGCGTTGTTATGGTAACCTCTGATGGCACTTGACATTTTTTAAAATTCCGAAATCATTTTTCTCATCCCTTGGCGTAATGGTGGGTCATATCAAAAATTCTTTCAGACAAAAGTTTTAGGTAATTATTAGGGGAATATTTTCCATTTTGTACGGTTTTGATATTGTGCCTATTAAGAGAGATATGATTAATGTTTCCCGAAAAACCCACTTTTTTCCACCCCTTTGGTCAATGGTTGGTGCTATCAAAAAACTTATTTGACATAAATTTTTTGCACTTATCCGACACATATTATGAACTTTGAATGGATTCGATATTTTACGTAATAAGAGAGTTATAGCGAAATTTCACCTTTTCGAAAAAAGCCCCCCATTTTCACCCCCTTCGACCGATTTTGCCCATTAACGAACTCGACCGAGATTTTATAGGGATACATATTATGTAAAAAATTCAAAGTGATTGGTGCAAAATTACGGCAGTTATCGTGTCCACAAGAAACTGATATATATATATATATATATATATATATATATATACATATATACATAAATTATATATAAACTTTTGAACTGACGGTGGTTTTGTGGTTAGGGGGATGTGAAACGCGAAGATATGTCGAAATTTTCCGGAAGTCGAAACATGGTACCCATTGCAATAGTTAGCTTTCTAATGAAATCTACCTAAAATAGTTTTCAAAAAATTTCACCCTTTACTAAAACTGAAATATCTCGGGAAGTATTTGCGCTACGACGACGTTTGTTGTCTTAAAATGTAATGCCCGTCAAGCACCGTCGATTGATACCCACCTTACTTGATTATATCATTCGAGTATTAAAATAATTGCGAATATTACTTCCTTCAAGGTCTCATGATAATGGAATATCGAATGACTTGACGGACATATTGTCGCTAGGCGACAACGACTAACACTGCATCATGATATTCAACGCCACCCCAATAATAAATCTAACTTGATATTAACAGAGTTCCCTAATTACGTCATGATATCTTTAACTTCTACCTGCTCTAATCGGGCGCTAATGTCGCATGTATCCATATATGATATCGTTAACTTCTACCTGTTCCACTCGGTCGTTAATGTCGCATGTAGCCATACAATAAGTAGAAGGGGATTCTGTGCACATAATTTTATTAAAACTTCTCAAGGAATGGATTACTTTGAGACTGAAATGCTCATGCACAATCAGCAATCATTTTGCTAATGACACTGTCATGTCAACATCTGTTTGAATGACAACAAATACTGTATACGAAAGTCAACTAATTTCACGAAGATGCCACTACAATCGAATGTTGGAACCGCCATTTTGTATTGTGTATCCGATCTTTCTGTTATATAGTCTTTGGTCTCACCAGCTACAAACTGTCTTCTTTTCGTTTCAACATTCGTCCTTATAGGTTGTGTGCTCAATCAATACAATGAATCTTACTATGATGAATGAGAGGCGACACTCAATTACAAATGTTATAAAGATTAAAGGTGACGGTAATTGTCTGTTCAGGTCATTGGCATATTGTGAGTACAACAATCAGAGTTTATTTACACAGGTTAGAAAGCGAATTGTAAAACATGTTACAGACAAGTGGAATAATTATTCTTCCTTTATTGTTGGCAACAGTGATATGTACTGCACCCGAATCCCGCATAGTCATAGCCTATATCCGCAAAGATAGAAAAGGATTGTAGGGAGGTCGATACCCGGCCAGGTAGATCAACGCTACCCTACTAGGATAATGACTAGGGAACCCTCGATGCATACCAATCATGCAATAACACAACCGATTAGTTACACATTTACATAGAAATTAAACTATCCTAAACACAAAATGGTAGGACGAGAATCTCGGCTCTCGGGTGTGAACGGTGAACGTTGAGACTAACTTGAACTCTAGTTCTATTTATAATTAATTTTATACTGTAAATAATACGCACTGATAGTTTTGGAATATTTTCAAAAATTGACACTGCTATTGACTTTCTCAAATTTTACAAAGCAATATATTATTAAATATAGATTATTATAAGTTTTTCATTAATATTCACATTGATGTTGTTTGAGTCTTCAGTCTTTTGACTGGTTTGATGCATGCAGTTCTGCATGCCTCCCTGTCCTGAGCTAATCTTTTCATCTCTACATAGCTACCACACCCTACATCCGAGGCAATCTGTCTAACATATTCTAACCTTAAAGGTGGTATATTGGCTTTCACTGGCCGTGAAAGCCAATATACCATTTTTTGGAAGCCTTCATAGGGATGTTTTGGCTGCTTGAGCCTTTAGTTCTCGCAGTAAGGAGGCGGAGGTGCGCTTCATAAAAAGGGAGGTAGCGCGCAGTTCGCTACTCCTGTAGGGGCAGGACGGTCCCTGTCCCCGCTGATGAGCCAGCTTGATGTCCTAAGCGAAACCCCACACAAGACACGGCACAAACCTGGAAGAATTGCTGAGTTTTTATATTCTAACCTTGGTCTATCCCTCCAGTTCTTGTCCTCGACCCTTCCATCCATAACTAAGCTTGCTATTCCTGGGTGTCTTAGTATGTGTCCTACCAACCTATCTCTTCTCTTCATTAGCAGTCTCCACAAACATCTCTCCTCTCCCAATCGTCTTAATATGTCTTCATTTGTAACCCTATCTACCCTTCTGATCTTCATCATTCTCCTGTAACACCGCATTTCAAACGCTTCAATTCTCCTCTTCCTGCTGCACTAAGAGTCCAAGTTTCACTTCCATAGAGCGCCAAGCTAGGGACAAAGGCCTTCAAAAATGACTTCCTTATACCTAAACTATATTCGATGTCAACAGATTCCTTTTCTGTAGAAATTCTTTCCTTGCCTTTGCTAACCTAATTTTTATATCCTCTTTGCGTCGTCCATCACTGGTTATCTTGCTTCCTAAGAAACAGAAGTCTCCTACTTCCTTAAGCTTTTCACATTGTAGCAGATCTGATTTTCTAAGATATTTTAATACATTCAGTTTTCAATATAACTTAGTCAATAGCAGACTAAGGAAGTTATTTCATTAATTCTCAAATAATGAATTTTTCAGCAATTTTCACATGTCATCACGCGAAAATTCAAGGTTAACACGTTCAGTGTGTATCACGCGTCCAGCGCGTGACGCTAGTGTATAATCAGGTGCGGAGAACGCGCCGAGCGCGTCTTGGGATGAGTGTTAGAAAATATGAATCACAGTCTTCCCGCGCGGTATGAAAGGCTCTCCTCGTCATCCCGCACATTGTGTAAGTCCAATCTACCAGCAGATTCATCCGTAGCCAGATTTGTGCATGCGTATTTGGTTTCCCGCATATTTACTTGCCTCGAGTTTCGTCATACGTTAACGTTCCTTTTTGGGATCTCAGAGCTTCCAGACAACTTCCATGCGAGGTAAGACGCAGCATTTTCTGCTTATCGTTATTACAGGAGATTTACGAGTGGGTACACTTTTATAATTTTATAAAAGGACTAAACTTGTAATTGGCATTTATTCCTGCATCATATTCGTGAGTAACAGTAAGTTCTATGAAGCCCTGAGCGAGGGCGCTGTCAGCGCGAGCGTGGGAGGAAGGAGCGAGAGCGTGATACGGAAGCACCGATGTCAAATCAACAATTAACTACACCGACTGTGTCCGTATCAGATAATGTCTGCTGTTTAAAATAATAACACCTAATTGGAATGCCGTGATTTAATGTGTTATATTTATTACTGGAAATAAAACAATAACAGTATAAGATGGTATATTGGTTTTCACGGCCTGTGTATTAAAACTCAGAAATTTTTCCAGGTTTGTGCCGTGTCTTGTGTGCGGTTTCGCCTAGGACACAAAGCTGGCTCATCGGCGGGCTCTTGGTGACTCCGCCCGGACCCCCACAGGAGTAGCGAACTGCGAGCTTCATATAAAGGGAGTGATTATATTTCTGGTCGGTAATAATTAGCAGTGGTAATCAATAGCATAACCATCCTAATCAGAAGGACTGATAACCTAGATGTTAGGCCGTCAATACGCCAATTGTTACCATCATTATACAATGTTCAGTCTTCATGAGACACACAATGAGTTAATTTAAGGAGAATGGTACGTTAATCAGATAGAGTAAGCTGCTTGAGTCGTGTAGGATCTGAGAAGGCAAATAAAAATATTGCTGCCTTGGAAATCTACAGTCACCGTCACTAAAGCTATATTGGAACAATGTCACCATCGAGTATCGATTGTCGATGCTCATCCAGGGCTTTCTGCATTAACCGTCTGGAAACTGCAAGATAAGGAGACTTCATAATCGATCTGTCGATAACAGCTTTTGCAACTTGAGACTAGAATGCAGATTCCCGATGTCTCTTCAAAGCAATTCATTCGGAACTGTGGAGCACGACAAAACCAATGCTAGTAATGACAACCATCTGGGGAAAGAGAAGAGGAATCAGATGAATTATCGTGTTAGCTCATTTTAAGTCCACGTGATTCAAGTAGCTGTAGGTACTTTCAGAGATTGGCCTCATCTTTCTGTAGAGTCCTAGCCAGCCAGGAATAGCTCTGCCAGAGGTAAATGCGTTTGACGGAAAACTTCTTCACTTTCATTGGCTACTCAATGTTTTCATGATGATGATGATGATGATAACTAGGGCCCCGTTGTTGATGACATCTCATCTTTTTACTGAGCTGTCTGAAACAATGCTGAAGTACATAGAAACTCCACACGGGCCATCCCGTCTTCAAATATGTCATTTTTATTTTGCATCTTTTTGCATTTTTTGCTATTTTTCCATTTTAAGAGCATTTTTTTAAGTTTGGTAGATTTTTTGGTCATATTTTAGAGAAGCCGGCCCCGTGGTGTTGGGGTAGCGCGCCTGCCTCTCACCCGGAGGCCCCGGGTTCGATCCCCGGCTCCGTCAGGGATTTTAAAACTGACGTGAGGGTTGGAACGGGGTGCACTCAGCCTCGTGAGGACAATTGAGTAGCTGTCTGACAATGAGACAGTGCCCCGATCACGAATACCAAGATTAACGGCCGAGGGGACCCGACGCGCTCATCACGCGTCACCCCAATATCTGCAGGCCAAATGGCTGGGCAGCGGTCGCTTGGTCGGCCTTAGCCCGTCATGGGCTGCATTTTATGGTGCATTTTTCGATTTTCTAGGTCATCTATTACAGTCATTTTTGAATTAAGTGCATTTTTTACGGCATTAACATCCGGTCCCTAATGATAACTGTTCCCTAGACTACTAACATTATCCAGTAGATGATTAGTACTAATAATACGTAAAATGTACGTACACTGAAACTTTTGTACTAAGGTGCCAATCAGTGAAACTGTTGAAATAAATCATCATCTTTTTCTTCGTCGTCGTTTGTGCCTTCTGAAGACCACGGGGCTCGTATCTCCTCGTCGCTTTGTCTTTTCTCTTCTTCCAGTACTTTTTCATCATCTGACTATGAGCCAGCTTCCATCGTCCATGGAGGTCTGCTGACCCCGGTGTCCTTCCTAGCTGTCAGTGATACAGGAAAAACTCCCTGTCGGATGGCTTGCCGGAATTGTTGGCGGTCCTGTATGGACTTAAGTGGGATCCCTAGGTGATCTAAATGCGTCCTGACCGTAGAGATCCAATTGGTCCTTGAGGCCTTCCCTCTTCCTGACACTGTGAAGATCTTACTGATGAGCCGGCAAGGGATCATGCGGGTCAAGTGATCATAGAAGGCCAGGCGCCTTTTTCTTATACAAGTACAGCTCATTATTGTGCCGAATTCTGTAGGTGCCTCCCTCTTCCCGTATGGATCCTAGTATCCTCCGCGGGATCTTCCTCTCCTTGAGTTCAAGTTTCCTGGCCATCACGAGGCGCTTGGAGGCGTAGACAACAGTGTTGAAATTAATATGTTATCGATGTAACATTTTATATACTGTACCCGATACCTAGTTGAGGCTATCGGCTACGCCAGTTGTGATCGAGCCATAGTTGAGATTTGTGGGCAAGGAGAAAAGATAGCGCTCAGATCGAGTCAGAAGAATGGTAGGAAATGACGTAGGAGGCCGAGGGAGATGGAGCCACTACCCCTCAAACATAAGGAATTATGGGAGAAATACTGGATGATTATAAAGATTAATTTGGAATAAAATCTTATCTAACCTCAGAAGCGAAGGAAATATCAAGAAATCTTATTGACACTAACTTGAAGAAAGGCAGACAACTCCTTAAGTTATGTTATGACTTTATAGCTGAAGATAGTGCGGTCGAGGTTAGATCTGTGACATCAGGCAGCGGAAGGAAGGGGGAAGTCACGTGGTAGGTCAAGGCGAGACGGCCGAGTGCATTGACACTAGCGAAGAGAAGTATTCCGGCAGTCCAGTTGAGTGGATCAAGTTGTGTTATAACAGAACAGTTTATAAGGCAGTGCAATACGGAGAGTTACGTGCAGGAGGGAGTCGCTAGGCGAAGCCTGCAATGCAGTATCAGGAGTTCGGTTTTGGAGCACATGCTGTCCGTAGGGCAAGTCAAGCAAGCCGTTAACTTTAGCAAGGAAGCCGGTGCTTAGACACATGTTATTTCAACATCGAAGTCGTACTCACGTGGAACAGCAGTGGTTTTTTTTTCAAGCTTACAATTTACCGAAGCAATACGCAGTATTACACTAGGCTTGAGAAACATTATTTAAGCTACATTCTCAATGTATAACAGCACAGCGAAGCAGTATAATGAGGCCAGTATTTAACCTCAGATTACACATGGACAGTGAAGCGAAACGTGTCGTGCTGTGGGCGACATTTTGTTACGATGCGATAGTCAACGAGTTGAACATTACTCTGACATTTTGTCAAGTTGAGATGTTAGTACTTGTATTTCAACAGTCCAATTGTGCAGTCCAGTTACAGTTATACACCTTTTATTATGGACATTCGGATGGGCTTGAATTTATTTCAGCAGTATTACAGCTTATTTCATAATGCATTTGAACCAAAATATTTATGGCGACCATGTGGCCGTTCCAACATTACTGCTTTTGGCAAGTTAAAATATGTAAGCGTATGCACTTTGTGAATGGTGGCACGTGCACTATAATAGTTACACATCATGAACAGTTATAAAATATCTTCATTACGAACACAGATACAGGGTGTCTGACAAATCAGTACACTTTTGAAGCTACATTATTTTTCTACCAGTGCAATTCAGCCGCTGTGGAGACTAACATTATTATCGAATGCCAACCAAATAGTTTATGGAACAGTGGCGTGACATATTCGAAGAGCGTATGGGGTACTCTGTGTTTTTGAACTTAAGTGGAGGATTTTGGACAATATCCATGATGGATAATCTTCAGTTCATCATGTCATGCTAGGCGGATACGGAGACGTGATGGCTGCTCAGAGCGATGGATTCGGTTCCTAACGAAGAGGATAAATATGACATCAAATTCACTTGGATGGAGTCAGGTGTTAGTTCAGTGGGTGATACAGCGTTTTCGTCGATCTAGCGAGAAATCTGTGACAAACACTTGGATTACCGACGATCTTTGAATTCTATTAACATCTGGAATATGAAGGTATTGTAAGAGTTATGGCATTACTGATACGATTTTTCATGAACACTGGGCATACTCGTATATATATATTTTTGGTAGGAGTGCTACTATTATTTTTCGACATGGCTTAAATATTTTATCACTCCATTTGCTAAAATATGGTGTTACCATATGATATCGCAGGCACATTTATTCAACGTTCTCACCATTGGTTGACTTTATTAAACACGATGTTGGTCTTTATATTTTTCTGTGAGGATAGTATTTCTTGATTATGGATATTTTTAGTGAGTGTTTCGAACTCGTGATCTGCTATTGGATAATTAGAATTTTTCGTCAGTTCATTGCATACTAGCGAGTATGTATAATTCATCAGCAGGGATTTTTTATTTTATTGGATTGTTTGGTGATATTAAATTTTATTCACTCAAGTGAATGCATATCGCTTTTATGTGACAAATAGAGTCTTGTTGATTCCAATCATGTACACTCATTCATTAGTCTACGAGACGGGGCCTGTTACTTTGAGTAACTGTGTGGTGACACTCACCTTACCTGTCATTTTAGGGATTTTTCATCATAGTCTACGAGGCGTGGCCTGTTACTTTGTGTAATTGTGTGGTGGGACTCACCTTACCTGCCAATCGATGGTCTCATTTTATCATCCGGGTGTAATTATGATCGTAAGAGGATTAAACAATAAACTACCAGTCACATATTAGTTGAATTTTGTTAAATAAATTAAAAATAAATGTCAGCAGGGTTACACTTTGTAATTCTTGTTTTGCCAATCCAATAATTTGTTGTAATACTCTTTTGAGGGTATATTCATTTAACAGTTAATACTTTTGATACTCTTTAAGAGTGATTTGATACCTTTGAGAAGGATTTCAAGTAATTGAATCTTGTAAGATGAGTTATTTATTGTCAGAATTTATTTTGAGGCAGATGATTATTAGATATTTTTGATGTGAGGTAATATATCACATTGGTGTTTTTTAAGTAAATCTTGAGGATCTTAAGAGAATTTATGCTCTGAATTAAACCAGATTTTCATTTTCATTTCATATTTATTCATCAGTGCCTTACACTATATTTATATTACACTGAAGGGAGTCTCTGAAAAGAGCAAAGCCCCACTTCGCATTCGGGATGCGTCAGAGCCCCCGCTATGTATACTGGGTTATATTTACATATGTACACAAGATGGCAATTAGTGAGAATCGAGCAATGATAAATTATTTACAGTATACATTAGAGGGATGGTAAATTTATATAGGATAAGGCAGGAAAACAAGAGAAGAGGTCACATAAATATTGTAAATGGAGATACACAGGAAACACTAGCACAACAAAGAATCGGGGCATAATTTATGAGGAACAACCTACTTGATGAACAAATAATGCCGCAGCTTCCTCTTGAACTGAACGGCATTAGTGTTGCTGGCCTTCAGGAAACACGGTAGGCTGTTCCATGCACAGACCAATCTATTTACAAACCCCAGTTTGTACGACTCAGTCTTGGGTAGTGGGGCGTACAGCGTAACTCCGCGGCCCTTCTGAGCTGATCGGTAGCCAAGGGAAATTTTGTCTAAAATAGCAGATGAGTCTGTATTATTAAAAAGTTTTCTCAAGTATAACAAATCAATTTGGGTAAATAGGTTCTCGATAGATGGAAGGCTACATTTTTGGCGTCAGATTTTAGAGTCTACGTCGGAATTTTTCGAAAGAATGAATTTAGTGGCACGATTTTGTATCTGTTCAAGCTTAAGGATATTTCCCTTGGTACCGGGGCTCCATGAAGGGCACGCGTGAATTAGCAGCGGTCGTACTAGACTCAGGTAGGCGGTCCTCTTCACTTTGGTACGGCAGCCACGTACATTTCTGCTTAGCATACCCAGTTGGCGTGGAGCTTGGTTCCTCACTGCGTCGGTGTGGGTGTTCCATTTCAGGTCGGAAGTGATGTTGAGTCCAAGATGTTTGACGCACTCCACACGGGGAATCGGAGTGTTTTCAAAGTGATAAGGGTTGGCCGCTGGAATTCTATTACGGGATAGGGAGATTAGATTACTTTTGGAAGAATTGACAGCCAGGACGTTAATTTTGCACCTGACACTGATGTTATTTAGATCCTCCTGCAGGGCGGTGAGGTCACTATTGTCTTTGATCTTGCGATAGAGGGTTGTGTCGTCGGCATATTGGTAGATGTTTGAGGAGACTGCATGGGGAAGATCCAACATGAATATGTTGAAAAGTAGAGGACCAAGGACAGATCCTTGAGGGACACCAGATGGGACCAAAACAGTAGAGGAATGAGCGCCTTGGAAGACTACTCTCTGATGCCGGTTTGTAAAAAAGTCAGTCAACCACCCCACTAGTTCACCACCGAAGCTGTAGGAGCGCAGTTTATCAAGGAGACGTGAATGGGGAACCTGATCAAAAGCCTTGGTCCAATCGAGAGTAACGAGATCCACTTGACCACCTGGTATTCTTTCCAAAGTTTGTTGCCAGTCGTCCACAGCTGATGTGAGTAGCGTTGTACAGGAACGTCCAGGCAGAAACCCATGCTGGTGTTCGTTAAGAGAACCTGTTCCTTTCAGGAAACGCAACATCTCCCTCGATAGCAGACGCTCCATTACTTTACACAATATGGATGTCAATGATATGGGGCGGTAGTTGGTTACTGATTCCTTATTACCAGTTTTGTGGACAGGAACAACGTTGGCGATTTTCCAATCAGATGGTAGTTTCCCATATTGAAAAGAGGTGTTAAATACTGTGCAGATGGATGGAGCGAGGGCCTGAGCACACGTTTTGAGAATTCTTGCGGGTATATTATCAGGCCCAGTAGCGGAATTGGGGGTTAAAGATGACAACAACTTGCAGACCTCATCAACGGAGAAATAAATGGATTCAAGTTTAGGGAAAGGAATATTTCGATCTATTATATAATTTTGTGATGGCGTAAAGGAAGAAAAGTTCTGAGAGAAGAAGGAACAAAATGATTGAGCAATCTCCGCGGGTTCAGATAAAATTTTGCCATTATACGTGAAATTCGTGGAGGGCGTGCTTCTTGATCTGGAGCTGTTATATCGCCACAGAGATTTTGTGTCCGAGGAGCCCAAATTCCAGATGAAATTGCTATGGCTGTTTCTAATGGTGATTTTTGTTAAATTCCGTTGGATCTTGTACTTATGGAGATTAGTGGGGGTAGGGTTATGTTTCCATTTTTTTTACAATCTATTTCTCTTTTTTAACATTAGTACAATCTCATTGGTAATCCAAGGAGATCGACGATTGCCATTTAATTTAACTTGTGGAATGCACTGTTGTACACACTGCCAGAATATACTTTTCCACTCAGTCCAGAGGGTTTCTATATCAACGGTGTGCACTACCGGAAGATTGGAGCGAAACAGAGAATTTAATAATGACCAGTTTGCTTTGTTGTAGTTGAGAGCTGTTTTGTATATTTTCTTCAATTTTGGGTGGAGTAATTTCAGTTCAACCCTGGTTGCTTCATGATCACACAAGCCTTCAATTACTTCAACGGAGTCCACTATGTCCACATTATCTGTGAGCACTAGGTCCAGGGTGGTTCTGCTATGGTCCGTGATTCGAGTGGGTTGCTTTACCAGCTGCTGAAGAAATAGGCCGTAAAAGCATGATAGAAATTTTTCAGAAAGAGAATTAAGAGCTTTCAGAGTTTCGTTCGAGAGCCAGTCAATTTGAAGGTTGAAGTCACCTAGCAGGAGAATAGCGAAGAATTTATTCTGCAGTGCCTGTGCTCTTGAGAGGGAGCGAAGAAGGGCTTCGTTGTGGAGGTCTTTAGAACCCGGGGCTCGGTACGCAGAGCCAACCAGAAGGGGACCCTGCTTGGTTGTAATCTGTATCCAAACTACCTCCGCCTCTACTTCGAGTTCGGGCACGCTTCTGGGTTGTAGCTCTGGGAGACAAGCTATGAGAACTCCACCACCTGTGGAGGGCCTGTCATTTCTAAATGTTATGTAACTGTCCGAAATCACCTCATTGTTGTAAATGGAGGGATTGAGCCAAGTTTCAGACACACAGATGAGTGATGGGGCTTCTTCTATCAACCAAGCATCAACGAGAGGTTTGCGTTTCGGATGCATTATGCTGCGTGCATTAAAATTTAGAACTGAAATATTGCTAGTTGATTTACGGTATTGAGATGATTGCGTGGAAACCGAATTAGTGGAGCTATCGAATAGTGAGTTTGACAACTGTGGCATGGAGCACTGCCAGCAGAAGAACGAATTTTCACCTCTTGATATTTTTCTAGATTGACCTGCAGTCAATTTGGCACAAGTACGATGCACAAACTGTTGACATTCTGAGCACTTAATCCGGATCTGGTTTACTCGTCCTACAGAGTCACACTTCACACATTTTACAGTTACTGGGCCCGTATTAACTTGCACGTCACCAGCCAAGGCCAAGAGAAAGGGTCCCCAACCACAGCTGAGAGAGATGGGAGGGAGCGGCTGACGAGGGTGGTCTGACTTAAGCCGTGCTACCTTGAGCCAGGTAGGGAGGCGGGGCGGCAGTTCAGGCACTGGCCGAGATGATGAACACAATACTAACGAACTAAATTCACATTTGCTACTTACTAGAATGTCTTCCCAGCACTTTGCGTTCACGATCGAACTTCTTATATCCACACACTCACTCAGAGAAACTTTAGAACTCGCTATCACTCTATTTACAAACAAGAAAATTAAATATGTACGGAGCCAACTCACTGCCCGTCTCTCACTCGCCGCCATCTTGCAGCAGGTAGATCTTGAATTGGATTACGATTACTAAGGTAATTTTCCTATTGTTTAAAAAGTTGTCTAGATATGACAAGATTAATTACAGTTCTTGGAGATTGTGTGTGTTAATCATCTGAAGCCAGTTATATTTTTTGTGTGGATCATGCAACGTGATTATGTGAAGTATTTTTGATAGGTGTTTTAGAGGTTGCCAGGTGAAAGTTTGCAATATTGCCAATGATAATTTTGAGGCAGACATGAGGTTGTTGAACCCAGTCTTGCATATTTTTGAGATTCATGCTGTGTGTTGAATAATTGTGGTGTTATATGGAATAATTATGGTATTCAAATGTGATATTTGACAAAGTGAGATTAAGTGGTGAAGTTTTGGATAGTGAGATCCAACGTGATTTTGTGAAGGCAACGTATTATTTTGGCATGATAATTAAATATGAGGTATAACTTGGAACTGATAAAATTTTAAGACAACGTTCTATAACCTATATTAAACAATTTTTAGGAAATCAAATACATACATAATTTTGATAATCCAAGATTTTCTCATAATAATAATAATAATTTATGGAACAATAATCTGAAGTTTGAACATATTAATGATCTGACCCGATGAATTAAAAGTTGAATAAACTCGATGAATTAAATAAATTGATAGTTGAATAAATTAACTGAATTAAATAAATTAATAGGTGATTAAACAGCTGATGAATAAATGAATTAAAAGGTGATAATTAATTAAAGGAGCTGATGACAATAAAATTTAAATAAATTTAAATAAGAGATATGATTAAATAAATTGATGAATTGCAACTTAAATTAATGAATTGAACAATTTAAATGGATGGATTGAGATAATTTAATTTAAATGAGATAATGAAATGAGAGTGTGTGGATGATTGAATAATCTAATGAATTGAGGAGTATAATATTTATTTAAATAATCTGATGGTAATTAATTAATTATTCTGACTTGAATATAACGAATAATGGGATGAGAACAGATGTGAGAAACATTTATTTTTTTGACATGATAATGATGGTGATGACCAATGAATAGTGAAGTTTTCTTTGATTCACAACTAAGTAATGATCAGCAATAGTCTCAATTAAGGCTTAAGCAGGAAGGATGTGGTTTGCTAGGGGTTCAGTTGATGGCGCCCATTTCTATTTGCTATTATGATTAAATTTAAGCAGGTAACGACCCTAGAGATACTTTATCTCGTGTTACCCTCTGCTTTAGTGATAATACAACTGAATTTCCGACACATTCCTTATTTTATTTCATGTTCATTTAACTCAACTCTGGCCTGGGAAGCCAGGTATGCGATGTAATGGCAGTTGGGTCATCACATACCTCGGATGAACGTGTGCAATACCTATATTCACTCATTCCTCCGTGGTTCTTTGTAGTTTTATACGGTACGTTCCACCTTAAAACAACAAATGCAGAAGTCGTGTGCGTTGAAGTAGATAGAGGTAGTATTTCGCCTCTCCATTATGCTGTACCGGCTCTGGTGTTTGAAAGGTTGTTTTATAATCCCTCTGAAGAGATGCGTCATACATAAAATTCTCCACTTTTATTTATTGCCTTGGAGAAATCAACATTTTGTGAAACTCAAGCATAAATTCCAGTCAGGTCATTGGGAAATTATTCTGGCTACCCCATCATTGTGCCTCTAGAACTGATAGGCTTCACTAACAAACAAGATGTTCAGTAAAGAACATATAGCCTACTTTCTCCTAAATGCATGGGTATTGTTATAACTCTTTGTCCTTTTCAAGGAGTATGATTGAATGTTGGTTGTAGTAGCTTGTTGAAATACAACGTGCTATAGGGATATTAAACATGAATATGAGGTGCCCTTTGCTAGTACTACCTCTGTACCAAATTTCGTTCAATTCGGTTTCACCGTGTTTGAATTGATAGGGGGAATCGATTTGCACACATACTTGGCCACCATCTGCAAACTATTGGGCTGATGTTCTTGCAGTTTGGTCTGAATATGTTTCCCACATAAAGATATGGTGTTGCAAAATTTGGTAGAGACTAGATTATTAGGTTGGTCGTACATTTTAGCTTTTAACATTTGGGTGGCCGCGATTACGTTTCCGTCAAGATAGCGGTGATATAAAACATGACACTGAGGTGCCCTTTGCTAGTGCTACCTCTGTACCAAATTTCGTTCCATTCGGTTTCACCGTGTTCGAATTGATAAGGGGAATCGATTTTCACACAAAGATGGCCGCCATCCGCAAAATATTAGGCTGATGACCTATTAGTTTGGGCAAAGGATGCTACCTCCATAAAGGTATGTTGTTGCTAAATTTGCTAGAGATCGGATGATTAGGCTAATCGTAATTTGATTTAAGCTTTGAACATTTGTGTGGCCGCCATTACGTTTCTGTCAATATGGCGGCGATATAAATCATGACACTGAGATGCCCTTTGCTAGTGCTATCTCTGTACCAAATTCCGTTCCATTCGGTTTCACCGTGTTTGAATTAATAGGGAGAATCGATTTTGACACAAAGATGGCCGCCATCCGCAAACTATTAGGCGAATGACCTATTAGATTGGTCAAAGGATGCTCCCTCCATAAAGGTATGTAGTTGCAAAATTTGGTAGAGATCGGACGATTAGGTTAATCGTAATTTGATTTAAGCTTTGAACATTCGTGTGGCCGCCATTACGTTTCAGTCAAGATGGTGGCGATATAAAACATGACACTGAGGTGCTCTTTGCTAGTGCTACCTCTGTACCAAATTTCGTTCCATTCGGTTCCACCGTGTTCGAATTAATAGGGGGAATCAATTTTGACATAAAGATGGCCGCCACCCGCAAACTATTAGGCTAATAACCTATTAGATTGGTCAAAGGATGCTCCCTCCATAAAGGTATGTAGTTGCAAAATTTGGTAGAGATCGGATGATTAGGTTAATCGTAATTTGATTTAAGCTTTGAACATTCGTGTGGCCGCCATTTCGTTTCTGTCAAAATGGCGGCGATATAAAACATGACACTGAGGTGCCTTTTGTTAGTACTACCTCTGTACCAGATTTCGTTCCATTCGGTTGCACCGTGTTCGAATTAATAGGGGGAATCGATTTTCACACAAAGATGGCCGCCATCCGCAAACTATTAAGCTGATGACTTATTAGTTTGGTCAAAGGATGCTCCCCCCATAAAGGTATGTTGTTGCAAAATTTGGTAGAGATCGGATGTTTAGGTTAGTCGTAATTTGATTTAAGCTTTGAACATTTGTGTGGCCGCCATTACGTTTCCGTCAAGATGGCGGCGATATAAAACATGACACTGAGGTGTCCTTTGCTAGTGCTACCTTTGTACCAAATTTCGTTCAATTCGCATTCACCGTGTTCGAATTGATAGGGGGGGGGGACAGACATTCAGAGTACACACACTCACACACACACACACACACACACACACACACAGACACACAGACACACATACACACAGACTCACACACACACATACACACACACAGGCAGACACACTTTTTCGCCCTGTGTTGATCTCATAAGTCTACTTTCATTTTTTGCAAAAATCGAAAGTAGGCTAAAAACACTGGCATTATCAACACCGACCAGTGCAAGCACTGCTGGAAGATAGTGGGATGGGGACAGATATAGAGGGAATTGTAAGCAGCTTAAGGAATTTATACACGTACATTTTACGTATGCTAGTATCGTAGGGTTAAACGCTCAAAAAGTGATGTGGTGTCAAAAATGCCACCAGCATAAAAGTACTCTTAAAATTGATTATGTTCGACCCTGTCAGAAAACTGTACTATAATGAGGCTCATTATAACAATATTTTTCATTATGAAACAATTTCTCCCACCAATCAGAGCTCAAGAAACAGTTGTTTGACCAATTAGATAATTAGATGCACTGAGTTCCACGGCCTTCTAATTTAAATTTCACTGCCTGGCCTAGTGTCATAGTAGGGTAATCGAGGAGGCCATGGTCAAATACAAGGCATTCTCTGCGTCTCATGCGCTCTGTTCAGTACATAAAAGTGGCGAAATCTCAGCATATATTTATGAATATTTATGTTGGAACATAAAATAGTTATAATAATTATCGTCGAACATAAACAGTCGTATGCAACTCGACTATAATGGTAATTAAGACACTCGTATGAAAATTATAAAACTCGCATACGCTCGTTTTATAAACATACTCGTGTCTTAATTTTTGCCATTATAGGCTCGTTGCATAATGCACTAATATATTCTAATTTTACGTGTGAAATCCAAACACACCTTTACAGTGAAGCGAATGTGTTATGATAGGGACCAAATGGTATTGTTCCTCCTAACTCGAGAAAAAATTATAAAATCCAAAAAGACACTAATTTCTATCTTCAACAACACAGTTGTTTCCAAAATCCATACTTAGAGGGCAATATCAAATCCAACCAGAGTCTCAAGTAGGAGAAAATAATACGAAACATATTTTCGATATTTCAAGTGATGAAAGTACTTCATAATTCGCCCTTAGCCCTCGCGACAAACAACGTAACGGAAGTTCTGCTAAACTGGGCTCAGTATTGGTTAGCCGATTCTTTCTCTGAACTTCCAAACTGAACTTTAGGGTCATTGGCCACCCAATCATTTGTATTACTCCTATATAGTCATTATTTACAGTAGTACACTGTTCACCAAGTCTATAAAAACGGGACCAGTGACAGAAACCTTTCCAGAAGAGCACCATGTCACAAAAGCTCAAAAGAAACACGTGTACTTCAAAATTTGAACAAAGAGCTGGAGAATATGGCTCCAAATACTAAAATATATAAGAGAAGTAAAACACATTGTACTTAGCAAAGGGTGAGGAGGGGTCAATAATGGCACCGCTATTATCCCAGCACTTAGTAGAACAAAGTAATATGGACAACAATAGGAATGAACCGTTTCAAGCAAGCAAGCAAGCAAGAATTGACGGTAACGTCGCAAACTGGCGGCTTCGTTGGCGTAGTTGGCAGCATGCTGAGCTTCTATGCCCAAGATCGTGGGTTCAAACCCTGCCGAAGTCGTCGGTTTTTTAGAGCGTTAAAAATCCTTCAGTATGCCTTCCTTCGGAGGGGAAGTAAAGCCGGCGCACAATGGTCCTTTTGCACAATCTGGGCGCTCAATATGTAAAAAATAAATGTCTTGTATTTTCATGTTGTATGACATTTTTAGTATCAGCCATGTCAGAGGACTTCAGAACTGTACACATACAGTATGTCTTATTTGTTCACCTCCTGGATTGTGAAAGACCGCTGAAGTAGGACGTTTCCTATCGCATCCACAGCTGGAAGCAAAGCTGGTTATATGTGTTTGAATCTTGTGCTTGTAAAGACTTGTTAGTTCAGCTATCTTCATCGTTTGCCATTGGATATGACAGACTATGATATGATCTTTCTTTATAAGATTTACAAAATCTTATAAAAATCGATGTGTTTATGTGATAAACGTTTGAAAATAGTGAATTTTTGTTATAAAATAATTCTTCTTTTACGGGTTTTCAGACCAGGAAATTTACAATTGTCAACCATTGGTGAATTTCTTTCCATTAGCCTATAGCCTACACCCTACTATGTTTTCTGTGTAAAAATTATTTGCAACATTTTGCAACTTTGGCTTTTGCTCTCCTTTTAGTGTTGTCGGGAGGATTTTTGCGGAACGATCTTTCCGATGCTTGGCGCCATGCAGGTGGAAAAGCGAAAGGATTTGAACCTATCTAATAGAAAACAGCGATCTGAAATCCCCTGGACAGTCTGTTAAAATAATGTTAGGAAAAAATCTTATTAATTTTTCCGCGCAGTTAAGAAAAATGGTGGGTTGTCAATCGCAGGATCATAAGAAAGTTTGTCAAGAAATAAGAATAGCCTGGAAGGGAACATGGAGAGGGAATACAGGTAATGTGAGTCGTACTTTTCAATCATTCGTGGAGTGGAGTGAATTTTCGAAACGAAAGAACTTGCGACCTTTTATACAAAAACTCAACAGGGTGGAGCTAGCGTTAGCCGGTCAAGTGAGTATACGCTTAGAAGGAAGGAGAGACACCACTGAACTTATTTAAAAATATGCAGAATTTTCTGCCAGTTTAGCGGCGTTAAGGAAAATCCAAATCCAGTTGAAAAATATTATTATTATTTTTTTATTTGCGAATTGACCACTTCGGATCACGCTACAATTTCATTTTTTCTTTGCCTGAAGTTTCCTCTTCCTCCAGTACTCCTTCATATGGGCGCTATGCTGTTTCTTCTGCTCATCCGTCCAGGCTCTTCCCTTCTTTGTGGTTCTTGTGACGTGAAACCCTTCTAAATTTTGAATTATGTACCGAAATGTTTCCCTGTTTGACATCTGAACTTCCTGGATGTTGGAATTTTCGAGATCTTTTCGAACTTCCTTAATCCATGTCGTTGTTGTCTTCTTGTTCCACAGGTAGTCGAATAACTGTTTGGTTAGTCTAGTTTTGTCCATTCTGTACAAGTGTCCGAGAAACGATAACCTCCTCTTCTTATTATGAGGCTAATAAGAGAAGTTTAACCTCAGTTCTTGTTGTTGTTGCTTATTTTAGGGGCTGCGACATCGTGGTCGTATAGTCCCATGTATTTTGGGTGTGTCTGTGTAATGTGTGAGATAACCTGTGTTATTGTGATGCCTGTACTACTATTTGTTTATTTGAGATAGGCTTGAGAAGACGGCGGCCGCGGCCCTAAGTTAGGAACCATCTCAGCATTTTCCTGGAGTAGAAGTGGGGGAATCCACGGAAAACCACTTCCTGGATAATTGGGGTGGGAATCGAACCCTCCTCTTCTTATTATGAGGCTAATAAGAGAAGTTTAATCTCAATTCTTGTCGTTGTTGCTTATTTTAGGGGCTGCGACATCGTGGTCGTATAGTCCCATGTATTTTGGGTGTGTCTGTGTAATGTGTGAGATAACCTGTGTTATTGTGATGCCTGTACTACTATTTGTTCATTTGAGATAGGCTTGAGAAGACGGTGGCCGCGGCCCTAAGTTAGGAACCATCTCAGCATTTGCCTGGAGTAGAAGTGGGGGAATCCACGGAAAACCACTTCCTGGATAATTGGGGTGGGAATCGAACCCTCCTCTTCTCAGTTTTGCCTCAGGAAGCATAGTTTACCCCATACCAGCCATCACACCCGAATTAACATTTCTTGGCAGAACCGGGAATCGAACCTGGACCTCCGGGGTGACAGTCAAACTTAAATTCTTATAAATGAGAATAAGGAAATTGTTTTACATAATTTTGAACAGTTATTTTAAGGTTTATAGACCATTTCTATATACAAAGGTATTTTGCGCGGCCAGATACCTCAAAAGGACCACTGTGCGGCGGTACGGTAACAAATTTTAACCCACTGACATCTAATTTATTTCAATTGTTTCCGTAACCACAAGATGGAAGCTTTACGAAATTTTAAAATCTGGTTTTCAATTCTTGTGTCCTAATCATGCGATTGAAGTTTGAATAATACACCTACACAATAATATTCATCTAATAGTAGGCTACATAACTCTAAGTCCTACATATATAAAAATCCAACATGGCGACCATCGTAAATATTTAGACGGTTCTCAATATCTACGAATCTATTACAGCAATCAAACTGAAATTTTCATATTGATAGAGGTAATTAACATAAGTAGGATATATGAAAATAGGCTGTATAGTTCTTCACGGAACTACTTGTTTCAGGTTATTTTGCAATGACGCTGTAATTTGGTTTTATATTGTGTTGAGCGACTGAAAAGTGGCAATTACCAGTTTCCTTAAAGTGTGTTCGGAAAAAAAAATGGGCAATCCCGATATTTGTCTCGAGGGAGTGGGGATAAATCGCTGTCAGTGAACCTCTGATCCCCAGACTTGGGTCACCTCCTTATGGCAGTTGCGAAGAGCTATTAACCCTTTATAGGGCAAACATTTTTAAAATTTGTATGCGATTTTACATTTTAATTTATTTTAATTATTATTACAGTTATATTTTGTTTCTCTAGTTTTTATATTTTTAATTCTTAGTTTAAATTCTTATAGATTTATTAGGTTTAATTTTTTAATTTAATTAATTCTTGCCACGGTGGGTGAGTGGATATCGTGTCGGTCTACTAACCCCAAGATTGCAGGTTCGCTCCTGGCCGTGGTAAGTGATTTTTGAAAGGCGACAAAAATACGATACGCATGTCATACGATGTTGGCATGTCAAAGAACCCAATTGAATTCAGTAGGCCGAGTTCATAATGGCAACATTAATCTCGGGAGTTTCCGCCAACACCAAGTTCCTCATTTCTCTACTAGAAAGCGCTATAGTGTTCAAGAAGCTTAGATATCTAACATCTAACCTCCTTGACTTTCATAATCAAGGAACAACGAAATTCGACATGCAAGCTAAGCTCTGGGTGTCAAATAACAAAGCTTGCACCCGGCACCCGAGGCCATACGATATTATTATTATTATTATTTATTTACAATTATTTTCATAATATTTTATCGTCATATTTATTATTATTATTATTATAATTTGCATATTTCGTTTATTATTTAAATTTTACTTTTATGTTATACTTTAATTGTTAATGTTATTAGCCTATTTTCAAGTTTGAAAAAATAAGCTTATGAGATCACCTTTTGTGCGTGATGGTGTGTGTGTCCCCCTAATAACTTCTAAACAGCTAGAGCGATTTCAATGAAACTCTGTAAGTTTATAGCACTATTCCGGACCGTGCCCTTCAAATTTTGTTACGTCTCACCAATCCAGCATGGCGACTGTGCGAAATATTTCACTAGCATTCAATATCTCCGAATCTATTACCGATATCACCCTGGAATTCTTTACGGTGATAAAGGGAACTTCTAGAAGTTCACCTATGTGACTTTTGAAAAACTGGTAACTACAAAACTAACATGGCGGTCAAGCGAATTTGTGCCTTTTAAATAGACGCTTCTCGCGATTTAACCAACCAAACGCAATAAAGCATGGCACAGTATATGTTTATACATATTGTAATGCACCGATATCTAACTTCGTTCAATTGTTTACATAACCACAAGATGGCGGCTGTGCGAAATATTTCACCGGCATTCTATATCTCTGGAACTATTAGCGGTATCATCCTGAAATTTTGTAAGGAGATAAAGGCCACTACTGGATGTTCATCTAAAAGACTTTTAAAAACCGGTTAACTACAAAACGAACATGGCGGCCAAGTGAATTTGAACATTTTAAATAGACCTTTCTCGCGATTTAATGTTCCAAACGCAATGAAACTTGGTACAGGAAATGTTTATACACATTGTAATGCACTTGTATCTAATTTAGTTCAATTATTTGCATAACCTCAAGATTGTGGCAGTGCGAATTTTAAAATTAAGTTTTTATTTCTTGTGTCGTAATCGTGCGATCGAAATGAAAGTTTGAATAATGAACCTACGCAATAATTTTCCTTTAATGGTACTTGACCCAATTGCCTATACATTTAACAATCGAACATGGCGACCATCCGAAATATTTAGAGGGTTCTGAATATCTACGAATCTATTATAGCAATCAAACTGATTTTTTAAATTTTATGTTCATAGGGGCTATGAACATAAGTTCACCTATAGGACTTTCAATAACCTGGTTATCACAAAAGCAACATGGCGGCGACGCGAAGTATAAATATTCACATTGACTTTTCTCGCAATTTAATCATCCGAGTGCAGTGAAACTTGGTACAGTAAACAAATGTTAATCCACTGGCATCTAATTTATTTCAATTGTTTCCATAACCAAAAGATGGCAGCTGTGCGAAATTTTAAAATATCCCTGTTACTTCTTGTGTCCTAATCATGCGATTGAAGTTTGATTGCTACACGTACGCAATAATCTTCCTGTAACAGTACATTGCTCTAGGACCTACATATATAAAAATCCAACATGGTGACCATCCGAAATATTTAGTCGGTTCTCAATATTTACGAATCTATTACAGCAATCAAACTGAAATTTTGTATGTTGATAGTGGCAATTGACATAAGTAGGATATATGAAAATAAGCTGTATAATTCTTCACGGAACTACTTGTTTTTTAAATTCTATCTAGCACATTACATCAAGTAGATACGTATATAATTATTGATTATTGGAAATACTAGCACGTTGGCATGAAAATTCTCCAAAATTTGGCTGAAGGATTCAACTATCAGCATCTTTGAAAGCATAAACTGTCGTTATGACAGGTGGTTAATACAGAGACCAGGGTTAAACATTCAGAGATGCGCCGAAGGGTCATGAATAAAATGATGTTTACCGAAGAATTCCAGCTGCTGTCTCTCTAATAAACACTCCAGTGTTGCCACCACGGTCGATCCCTAAATGAACAGTAACTCACCATGTGATATATTTACCGCTGTTGTTTGGAGATCTTGACAGAAAACACGATGTATATGCAAATGAAATAGCTCTCTTGAGATCCGCTGTTAACCGATAGTAATGGCTGATACCAGGGGGAGATTCTTACTCTCTCGAGCACTCAAATAATTACTCACACAATGATTTGGTGACTCGGCCTTGTATCAGTGGCGGCAATGTTGTCTTGAAATGTAGGAGTTTGCGATTTTCAATGGGCTATTAATGTCTTTCCTGTCATAATCTATGTATGTCCCGATAAACACGGCAAGCTAAGCCGGCTTTGATTGGCGCAGATCGACGGCACGCGTACACGGTTCAGTCTGTGGTGGCGCACGCTTTTATACTCTTACCAAGCATGTTCAATAATGCGCTCATAGGCGATGCTGAAAATGTCCTCCCTATATTGTAATACACACCTGGCATCCAGGCCCAGATTTAACAGTGTGCCACCTATAGGCTAATAGTACTTTATGCAACGAGCCTATAATGGCTATAATTAAGACACGAGTATTTTTATAAAACGAGCGTATGCGAGTTTTATTTTCATACGAGTGTCTTAATTACCATTATAGGCGTGTTGCATACGACTGTTTATGTCGACGATAATTATAACTTTATTATATATTTTAACATAAATATTCATAAATATCTGTTGAGAGTCGGTCACTTGAATTTTGTGATCGAAGAGCGAGTGCTAGGTATGATATCTCTGTGTTTCAAGATCTCTGAACGACCGACGCATGCGCTCTGTGTCCTTGCAATGCCGTATTATGCAGGCCATAAGTTTACATCTGCCGTCCCTCAGTAATTGAAGGCAATGCGCTGTATAGAAATTAGGGTTGGTGATATTAAGGTACAGTGCTATTTCTGTCTCATATTCGCCCGTTTATTTACGCGAAAATATGGATGGTGCGTATTTCATGTCGGTAATTTATTATAGTTCGATGTTGTGTTTATGTCCAACATGTTGGATTTTGAGCGCATGCGCGAAGGTATCGTTACCTAATTGGTCAATGAATGAGCTCTGATTGGCTGGAGAAACTGTATCGTAGTGAAAAAGAGTGTTATAATGACCATCATTATGATACAGTTTTCTGACACCTAATAGTGAGGGTCGAACATAAAGTCCATTTGCCGCCCCCCCCCCCCCCCAATAGTTCATATTGGCCTAATACATATGTTTATACAACAGAAGGATAGAGTTCATTGGCATTTTCATCTTTTTTAAATATAAAGTTCATTTAGTTAGATAAAACTACAAATTTAATGGCTTACATAATAAATGTTATACCGTAATGAAATTAGTTACCTACCGGTACTTGTTTTTTACTTCTTTTAAGATTCGTTAAAAAAATGAAATGGGTTTCGAACTTAATTAATTAATTTGTTCTTGGAGATCAGTGATCACTATTTTACATATATTTTTATATTTTAATGCTAATGACTCTCTATTGAGTAATTGAAGACCAGTGTTCAATTTGAATTAAGATGTCCTACATGTGAAATGAAATTACAAAAAATGTAGTTAATTTCCGGTTTGTTTGTTGAAAAATATACAAACTTCTCTAAAAAAAACTCACCCCACGTAATATGCGTGTTCAAATTTGCAAAGCTTTCTTACGAGATTTCTTAATGGAAAACTCGTTAATAATGTCCTCATATGAAAGTGTTTTTGTTGTATTTGGCTGAATACAAAGTAACTTAATGAAAGTGAGTTTAACCGTATTTCAGAAATAAAGAAGAACTGTAGAAGGACTAAAACATATTCTTAAATTCGTACGGAAAATATTATTAATGACTGAAATACTTCATTTTAGCTTTTGAATGAATTGCCAAACTGCCGCCCCTGAAAATTTTCCGCTCTAAGCTGCAGCCTACTTAGCCTATTTAGAAATACGGCCCTGGTGGCATCTTCTGACGAAAGAATGGACAACCTTCTGAAGTTCCACAGCAGTGATGGCTTCGATTTAATCTCTTATGTACTATTTAAGTTCAGTTCACAGTAATCACAATACTCACTAAACGTGCAACACTAACGTCTCAGCTTTGCAGATACACGTCCATGTGAATGACAAAACACGTGTGAACTAACGATACGAGCTAGCGGAGCGGGGTATTGCGAGATCCACTGGCTGCGCACCTGGCCAGCCGGTTGTGTCCTGATTGCGGTCATTCCAGATTGCGTTCACCTCATTAGCAGTCCAGATTACGATCACTTTCCTTGGGAGACCGGTTCTTGGTTTTTGGTTCTTCCCGACTGACTCATACCTTCCGTCTTGACGCTGATAATGGTTCTTTCTGTACTCCGTGCTCCTTATTCCTTACGTCGTACATTGAACTTTTAATATTTGTGAACTGGGGAATGTTTGTTACAAGCTCATATCCTTTGTTATGCAGATTTTGAAACTCTTCGGAATAAATGTCGGGTATGGAAATATACATACCTTCGGTAAATAATCTCCCTTGCATTTTTTGGATTTTGCCTTCACACAAAGCCATGTAATAACACCACGTTTACTCGTTCTGTATTGTTTGTAATTATAATCAATCGCAATCTGGACGCTGGAATGTTTATAGCTCTTCCCTAAAATAAACGTGACCGCAATCAGGACTACTAATGAGATGAACGCAATCTGGAATGACCGCAATCAGGAAGACACCGGCCAGCCAAATGAATGGACCGCGGCAAACTATTGCGTCATTTGGCTGGCCGGATGCGGACCTCGCAATACCTCCCTCCACTGACTCATATCGTTTAGTAAGTTATCTGAAACAAGACGAAAATTTCGAATCATGTTTCCAGGAAGACCTGTGCCTAATGCCAGTACAATTAGGAGGCTCGCTAAACGATTCAACAAAACTGGCGCCGTAAATAATAAAAAGTGAACAAACAACTAAAATAAGATGAGATCGTTGTCCATTCTTTCATTAGAAGATGTCAGGTGTGTGTTACAAGAGAGGGAGGGCATTTTCAGTATCGGCTATGAGCACTGTATGTACACATTATTGAACATGTTTGGTAAAAGTGTAAAAGTGCGCACCACTACCGGCTGAACCAATACACACGCCCGCGATCTGCGCCAGTCAAAGCCAGCTTAACTTACCGTGTTTATAGGGACGCACATAGCTAATGACCCTGTATATAGACTAAATAAATTATGTATAAACTTTTGAACTGACGCTGGTTTTGGGATCTGTGGGATGTGAAACGCGAAGATATGTCGAAATTTTCTGGAAGTCGAAATATAGTTCCCATTGCAATAGCCAGCCTTTCTAATGCAATCCCTCCCTATTTTATTCTGCTAAGGTCCCATTCCAGTTTTGTACCGAAAATAAGGTCCCATTTACACCAACCTACACATATGGGGTACCTACAGGTTCAGCATAACCCAATGCGTAAGCGAAATGCACTCACTTACACTTTAAATCCCTCACAATTAAATAAATACCTTAAAACATGTATATTTACAATGAAATAATGAAAGAATGCAACACGGTAACCATGGTAACAGAATCTCACAGGTCCATCTATTTCTGTAAGACGCAATGCAATTCCAATTATTACATTACTGTGAAAGTTTCCAGGTTAGCACTGAACCAAATTAAGCTGTAAAATTCATCAGTATAATGCTCTTAAGGGGGTCAAGGGGCACTCTAGAAATTTTTCACGCAATTTTCACGTGTGTGTGTGGTACGAAAATTCTTTTTCACCCGACTATAAAGGGTCTCGGAAAACCGCATTTAAAGGCCCTTAAATTAACAGTGTCTCTGATATTTCCAGAAAAATAACTTCACTCTGATATACCTATGAAGGAATGACACACCCCTAACCACTGCACCAGTAGCTGAATTGATGTAGTCTGATTATTCATACCAAGGATAAATCAGTCATAGCATTCATGATTGAGATTTTGCTAAGTGTACTCTTTACAACTAGAATATTCGCGGGTGAAGGAAATCAACATCTCAGAAGACATTTTACGGGACAGATGTAAATTCAGAACCAAAATCAACAATCACCAATTTGGAGACAAACCCAACACCAGAGCCGCTATAACTTGGACAGAAGAACGAAGGAAGAAGCTCAGTGAGAGGGTGAAGAGATTTTGGAAGATTCGCCACATGATTTCGGAGCCTTGCAGTTCAATCTGGCGGCTGATTTTCCGCACATTGTCCTCTTACAGTACAACGATTTTGTCCACAAAGTTTCAAGATAGATTTCGACCTGTCTTACCTGACACCTTTCTGAGAAGGAAGTGAATTTATTTTAAGTGCAGGAAAAATTCACATTTCTCAAAGTTATACGATGTCATCTCCAATAAGGTCTGGCGGCTTCGGTGTCGTAGTCGGTAGCATGCTGAGCTTCTATGCCCAAGATCGCGGGTTCAAATCCGCCGAAGTCGTCGGATTTTTTAAGAGCGTTAAAAATCCCTCAGTATGTCTTCCTTCGGAGGGGAAGTAAAGCTGGCGGTCCCATGTCTTAGATTTATGGCATGTTAAAGAACCTTCCACTAATTACACCTGTGTGAAGCTAAATTGTATAGGTTAAGCATGTAAACAACGCTCTTAGGTTCCTACGTTCGTTGCCTAGAGCCGACTGCGGTGGCTTCTGGTAGCTAAGTTCTGAACTATTAGTCGTTGCCGGTGGCGTTTGGCGGCAAACGTAGGAACTACTTGAAATTAAAAGTTTGCAGTCCTTACTTGAATTGAAAACAGATAACACACACTAATACAGTCATCACAATTAACACTGGTTATCAGACAGATTCTACACACACCCAAAGTACACGGGGCTACATGACCGCGTTGTCCCAGCCCCTAAACTGAGGAACCAACCAACCATCCATTAAGGACCACGTTATGGTGAATTACAAAATCGATTAAACTTCTGCCATTGTATTCACCGCTAGGTAGCATTACAAGCGGAAAATCGAAACAGGTGAATAGAGCACCTAGATCTTTGCAAATCAAAAGTTGTAGTCCAGCGTTTGAAATGTGGTGTTACAGGAGAATGATGAAGATCAGATCGGTAGATAGGGTAACAAATGAAGAGGTATTATGACGAGTGGGAGAGGAGAAATGTTTCTTCCAACTGCTAATGAAGAGAAATAATAATAATGTTATTGGTTTTACGTCCCTTTTAACTACACTGGCTTTTAGAGACGCCAGGGTGCCGGAATTTTTCCCCGAAGGGGATCTTTAACGTGCCAGTAAATGTACTGACACGGATCCCGCGCATTTGCGCTAATGAAGAGAAGAGATAGGTTGGTAGTACACGTATTAATAATAATAATATCGTATGGCCTCGGTTGCCGGGTGCAAGCTTTGTAATTTGACACCCAGAGGGTTGCTTGCATGTCGAATTTCGTTGTTCCTTGAATCACTATGAAAGTCAAGGAACTTATATATCTAAGCTCCTTGAACACTATAGCGCTTTCTAGTAGAGAAAAGAGTAACTTTGTGTTGGCGGAAACTCCTGAGATTAATGTTGCCATTATGAACACGGCCTACTGAATTCATATGGGTTCTTTGACATGCCAACATCGTATGACTTGCGTGTCGTACTTTTGCCGCCTTTCAAAAATCACTTACCACGGTCAGGAGCGAACCTGCAATCTTGGGGTTAGTAGACCGACACGCTATCCACTCACCCACCGTGGCAAGCTTACACGTATTAAGACACCCCGGAATAGCAAAAATGAAAGGATGGGTCGAGTACAAGAACTGTAGGGGTAAATCAAGGTTAGAATATGTTAAACGGATTGCCTCTGATGTAGTGTGGGATAGCTATGTAGAGATGAAACGATTAGCTCAGGACAGGGAGGTATGGAGGGCTGCATCAAACCAGTCAAAAGACTCAACCAGCAACAACAGTCCAGGTAGGTGAGGCCATATGACTTCTCTCCCTGGCATGCTGGCTCGCGATATATCAACACCAGCGGCCACACGCGACCCCCCTTCATTACTCCCCCCCCCCCCCTCGCTACATTGGTGTAACATTATTTCATATCCTCCCCACCTTGTACCTTCCTCACCTGGGAACACAACCATTTCATTTACATATCTCCCAAGATCGATGTTCTTGCTTTCCTGAATGAAGCCAAATTATTAATATGAAGGTTGATTCATTAGTCAGAGCTGGTATTTTTAGTCAGCTTTTCACATTTTGTAACAAGTAGTCCCGTTAAGAACTATATAACCTATTTTCATATATCCTACTTATGTTAATTGCCTCTATCAACATACAACATTTCAGTTTGATTGCTGTCATAGGTTAATAGATATTGAGAACCGCCTAAATATTTCGGATCGTCGCCATGTTTGATTTTAATATATGTAGGCCATAGAGTTATGTAATATTCTTCTTCTTCTTCTTAAGACACCGTCTCCAAACGGAGGTTGGCGATCCACATAGCCAGCTCTGACCTTGACATTGCAGTATGAAATGCTTCCTCCGATGTACACCGGTGCCATCTTCTAATGTCCTTCAACCATGAATTTCTGCGTCTCCCAACGGATCTTTTTCCTTGTATCTTTCCTTCAATAATTAGCTGTAATAATTGGTACCTCTCGTTTCGCATGATGTGACCTAGGTATTGTGTCTTTCTTTGCTTTACAACATGTAGCAGTTCTTTTTGCTTTTTCATCCGATGTAGGACCTCGACATTTGCAATTTTCAATATCCAAGGTATGCGCAGGAGACGACGATACAGATACATTTCAAAGGCATCGATTCGTTTTTCAATAGAAGGATCCATGGTCCAGCATACGCAACCATATAGAAGAACAGAAAATATGTAACAACTGATCATGCGGATTCGCAACTGTAGACTGAGATCTGATCGTACAAAGAATTTCCGCAAGGTAAAGAATTGTTTCCTGGCCTGTTCAATTCTAGTTTTTATTTCTTGTTTGGAGTCTCATTGTTCGTTCAATATGATGCCCAAGTATTTGAAAGAGGACACTTGTTCAACTATATTATTATTTATTGTGAGATTTGCTCTTATTGTCTTTTTAGAGAAAAACCATCATTTTTGTTTTTAAAGCGTTCACACACAAGCCGAATTCTTCACTGTGTTATTGTGTACGTTCATTATGCAAACGTTGATTTCGATCTCATGATTAGAACACAAGAAATAAAAACGTTATTTAAAAAAAATCGCACAGCTTATGTAAACAATTGAACTAAATTAGATGCCAGTGCATTACAATGTGTATAAACATTTACTGTACCGTATTTCACTGCGGTCAGATGTTTAAATCACGAGAAACGTCTGTTAAAATGTTTCAACTTCCCTTGGTCGCCATGTTCGTTTTGTACATTACAGGTTTTCGAAAGACTCATATGTGAACTTCAAGTAGTGCCCTTTATCACCGTACGAAATTTCAGGGTGATATCGGTAAGAGTTTCGGAGATAAAGAATGCTGGTGAAATACTTCGCACAGCCGCCATGTTGGATTGCTGAGACGAAATAAAATTTTAAGGGTACGGTCGGGGTCGGCCAAAATATTACTACGATCTTACCGAGTATCATTGAAATCTCGCCAGCCGTTTAGAAGTTATTAGGGGGGAGGAACACATACACGGACGCACACACACACGGACAAAAGGTGATCTCATAAGCCTATTTTTTTCATAAATGGAAATAGGCTAAAATGAGTAAAAAGACGATTTATGAGATCAATCCGGGCAAATGTGTGTCTGTCTGCCCTTCTGTCTGTGTGTGTCACCCCCCCCCCCCCCCTCTATCAATTCCTAAATGGCTGCAGATATCGTAACTCAGTTTAGGGGCTGCGACAACGCGGTCATGTAGCCCCATGTACTTTGGGTGTGTGCAGAATCTGTCTGATAACCGGTGTTAATTGTGATGACTGTTTTAGTGTGTGTTATCTGTGATTCAGGTCAGGACTGCAGACGATCATTTTTCAAGTAATTCTTACATTTGATAGCAAATGCTACCGTCTACGACACCTAGCTGCGAACTTGGCTACTAGATGCCATCGCTACTAGTACTTGGCAGCAAACGTTGGAACTAATAGAGAATTATCAAATCTAACCTACACATTTTAGCTTCACACAATTGTAGTTAGTGGAAGGTTCTTTTACAAGCCATAAATCGATGAAATGGGCCCGCCGGCTTTTCTTCACCTCCGAAGGAAGGCATACTGAGGGATTTATAACACTCGTAAAAAATCCGACGACTTCGACCAGGATTGAACCCGCGACCTTGGGCATAGAAGCTCAGCATGCTACCGACTACGCCACCGAAGCCGCCATACACACATATAGATAATAATATTTCAGGATAAATTTCAGGAGCCCATACGCGACAGTGTTGCCAACGTGATTCTATGCGTCGTAATAGGTTCAATGTTTGGCTGAATATATCTTCCATACAATGGATAACTAACGTATGCCGTAAGGGTTTTAGTATTGCGCATTTTAAGAGGTAGCAGTCCTACCAACTACCTTATAACTGGAGTATTTTAGATCCAAGGAAACTAATTAAAACATACTGTAGTGATCCATTGGATTACAATGTTTGAGCCCCCCAGGGGCTCACATCTGGCGGGCCGTGGGTTGGCGACCACGGGACCCCAGCTGAGTCCGGCATTGCTTCCACTTACTTGTGCCAGGCTCCCTTCCGTCTTCTTTCCTGTCGACCTCACTTGGTCAACTCTAGTTCTCTTCTGACCCCGACGGTATTAGGGTATCCGAGGCCTAGGGAGTCTCTTCCTTTTCCGCCTTAATTGGCCCCTGTCTCATCTTTTCTGATACCCTCTTTTTCTTTTCATGTTATCTCCTACCTTCTGCTCAAGGCCCTCAAGGAGCAGGGTGTATGTAGCCCCACCACTTCTGGTGCACCATGGATATTGCTACACCCTCAGGGGATCACGGCTGGTGAGTTCGGGAGTTGGCGACCCCGAGGGATTCCTGAGCCGGGACCAGTTTACTCCTTTTGTCCCTTACTTGTGGGGTAGACCCTCTCCTCTTCCACTTTCCTATCTGCCTTTCATGGCTCTCCTTCCTTCCAAGTCCCTCAATCCGCATTCTTTGAGAGTTGAGGGCATTTCTTTTCCTCCTGTCCTTTATTTGCCTTATTCTCCTTTTGTTTTCCATTTCTTCTTCTAGTATATAAGTTAGTAGTCAGTTTTAGTTATAAGTTTACATTTCATTTTCATCTTCACCATCACCCAAACCATTAGGGGCCGATAACAATGTTTTAGGTATATTTGGAGCAAATCATAACTTAATTATCTATTGACTTTTTGTAGCTCTTCAGTCGGTCTCCATGACTAAATGGTTAGCGCTCTAGGCTTCGAACCGAAGTGCCCTGGGTTCGATTCCCGTCTGAGCCATCAGGGATTTTAATCTCCTGGGGTCAATTCCCGTAGCTCGGGGACTGGGTGTATGAGACGTCTTCACCATCACTTCATCCTCACGCCTACGGTTGTCAACTGCACTGCATGTTAATTTAGCCCCGTATACTTGGGTAAGTGTTGAATTTTGTCTGATAACCTGTGTTATGGTGATGGTTGTATTAGTATGTGTATATATAATCCAGGTGTGGATTCAATCAATCAATGTTTAATATCCGTATAACACGTTGTGTTTCAAAAAGCTACTACAACCAACATTCAATTATACTCCTTGAAAAGGACAAAGAGTTATAACTAGGGCTCGGATTCGAGCATATTTGCATATTTCTTTCCTGAATAGTACTCATTGAAAGAAGCCTTTTGGAGGTATTTTCACCTCTCTGGGACGAACAGAATTGGTATTTATCGAGCATATAAATGCATATTCTTGTGGTTTTCGTCTAAATAGTTTATTTTTCTTCGAATTCCCCCTCCGAATTCGGGCCCTGGCCATCCTTAAGGCTCGAAAACAAAAATAATTATTGAAAAGCCTATCTGGTGCGAATAATAAAACCGTAGGTTTTTAATCTTTAGTGAGGTCATTCACACACCCAAATTGGCCTCTGCCGGATTAGAGCGCGCATATAAGCTCTCGAAGCCCCAAGCATCCTTTCACTTTGAAATGGGGATGTGAGGTATTTTAGTGGTGTGCCTATTTTGGGAACCAGTATTTTTAGATGGCTTTTCCCATGAAGAGGTGGATGATCGGACCCGGTCAAGTAAAGTTTCTGCATTCTACTCTCAGTTCGTAATCGTATCAGTACATACCTTTCTAAGTAGGCCTACGCGATGCCTAAAGTTAAGGAATCTCGGAGTGTTTTACTCCGACGATGTGCAAAGGAAGGCCCTGACTAGTTTTCTACTGACGGAAAAATTCTTTTCTGTAAAATGTGGGAAAAGAGATAAGTTCTTATTGACATTTTTACATCTACGTTCTGAAAGATATTACTGGTCAGTGTAGAAAATCAAGCTCGTATATAAATACAGTATATGTTATTGTTTTTTTTTTCATTTCACTTTCCTTTCTATAGTTTTTAACGGTGTTTTTTCGAGCATATTCTACATATTTAAACGCATATACTGTAATGGTTTTTCGAGCATATCTATCGAGCATATAATGGGTTTTCCGAGCATAACTATCGAGCATAAAACACATGGTTTTCGAGCATATCTGGAGATTTTATCGAGCATATAGATCCAAGCCCTAGTTGTAACTATACCCATGCATTTAGGAGAAACTAGGCTGTATGTTTTACTGAACATCTTGTTTTAATACCGTTTTTCAAAACTGAAAACAGAAAACCAAATTTTTGATACAATAACAAGTAGTTCCGTGAAGAACTATACAGCCTATTTACATATATCCTACTTATGTTAATTGCCACTATCAACATACACAATTTCAATTTGATTGCTGTAATAGATTCGTAGATATTGAGAACCTACTAAATATTTCGGATGGTCGCCATGTTGGAGTTTATATATGCATGTCCTAGAGTTATGTACTGTTACATGAAGATTATTGTGTACGTGTAGCATTCAAACTTCAATCGCATGATTAGGACACAAAAAATAACAAGGAGATTTTAAAATTTCGCCCAGCTGCCATCTTGTGGTTATGGAAACAATTGAAATAAATTAGATGCCAGTGGATTAACATTTGTATACGGATTTACTGTACCAAGTTTCACTGCACTCGGATGGTTAAATTGCGAGAAACGTCCATGTGAATATTTATAATTCGCGTCGCCGCCATGTTGGATTTGTGATCACCGGGTTATTAAAAGTCCTATAGGTGAACTTAAGTTTATAGCCCCTATGAACATAAAAAAATTCAGTTTGATTGCTATAATAGACTCGTAGATATTCAGAGCCGTCTAAATATTTCGGATGGTCGCCAAGTTGGATTGTTAAATGTATAGGCCATAGAGTCATGTACCATTAAAGAAAATTTATTGCGTAGGTTAATTATTCAAACTTTAACTTCGATTGCATGATTACGACACGAGAAATAAAAACTTAATTTTAAAATTCGCACAGCCGCCATCTTGAGGTTATGTAAACAATTGAACTAGATTAGACACCTGTGCATTACAATGTGTATAAACATTTCCTGTTCCAAGTTTCATTGCGATTGGAACATTAAATCGCGAGAAAGGTATATTTAAAAGTTTCAAATTCGCTTGGCCGCCATGTTCGTTTTGTAGTTAACCGGTTTTTGAAAGTCTTATAGATGAACTTCCAGTAGTGCCCTTTATCTGCGTACAAAAGTTCAGGGTGATACCGCTAATAGTTTCAGAGATATAGAATGCCGGTAAAATATTTCGCAAAACCGCCATCTTGTGGTTATGTAAACAATTGTACGATGTTTGATGTCGGTGCATTACAATGTGTATAAACATATACTGTACCGAGTTGTATTGCGTTTGGTTGGTTAAATCGTGAGAAACGTCTATCTAAATTTCGCAATTTCGCTTGGCCCCCATTTTGGTTCTGTAGTTACCAGTTTTTCAAGAGTCACATAGGTGAACGTCTAGTAGTTCCCTTTATCTCCGTAAAATATTCCAGGGTGATATCAGTAATAGTTTCGGAGATATTGAATGCTGGTAAAATATTTAGCACAGCCGCCATGTTGGATTGGTGAGACGTAACAAAATTTGGAGGGCACGGTCAGGGTAGCCCGGAATAGTGCTATGAACTTACTGAGTTTCATTGAAATAACTCCACACCCACACGCACACACGGACAAAAGGTAATCTCATAAGCCTATTTTTTTTTTCAAAATTGGAAATAGGCTAAAAATGATCGTCAAGTTTCATGTGTGATGTGGTTAAAGTTTCAGAATAGGTTCAAAAATGTGTATTTTCTTCCTAAGGGTATATATATACATACCTTAAGAAACAACGGAGAAGTCAGTCGATACATCTGCGGATGAATGGTTCACGACAGAACAGTAGGCTACTGTAGATTTGTGAAGTGAATTTCAATATTGTGGCTGGGAATCCAAATAGCTTGGCTGGGCAGTGGACAAGGGGTCAGAGCTTATTAAGCCAGGACGCACCTCAGTGATAAACCCTCCATCGATTGCGTTTCAAAATCAATTCCCCGAACGATTACGCACTCCTATTACTGAGTGTGGAGTTTAAACGGAGGCATTAGCAATATGATGGCATTATTAGAGCTTTCTGATCGCGGTTAGCAACATAACGCCAGTCAGGTCATTGGACTTAATTACGTAGTTAGAATTTATTCGTATTGAAGATGTCTAAATCCCAATCTAATTCCATCAGGCAATATAATGCGAAGTAATTGTTATGCTATGGTTATTTAATTTGTTTTGCTTTTTATGTTAACACACACTACCAGGCACTACAATAAAAACAAGATGTTCAGTAAAGAACATGTAGCCTACTTTCACCTAAATGCATGGGTAGTGTTATAACTCTTTGTCCATTTCAAGGAGTATAATTGAATGTTGGTTGCATTAGCTTGTTGGAATACAACGTGTAATACGGATATTAAACATGAATATGAGGAGCCCTTAGCTAGTGCTACCTCTGAACAAAATTTCATGCAATTCGGTTTCACCGTGTTTGAATTGATATGGTGAATCGATTTGCACACATACATGGCCGCTATCTGCAAACTATTGCGCCGATGACCTTGTTGTTTAGTCAAAATACGCTCGCCATATAGATATATGTTGTTGCAAAATTTGGTAGAGATCGGGTGATTAGTTTAGTCGTAATTTGATTTATGCTTTGAACATTTGGGTGGCCGCCATTACGTTTTCGTCAAGATGGCGGCGTTATAAAACATGACACTAAGGTTTCCTTTGCAAGTGCTACCTCTATATTAAATTTCGTTCAATTCGGTTTCACCATGTTTGAATTGATATGAGGAATCTATTTGCACACATACATGGCCGCCATCTGCAAACTATTGGGCTGATGACCTTGTAGTTTAGTCAAAGGACGCTCGCCATATAAATATATGTTTTGCAAAATTTGGTAGAGAACGGATGATTAGGTTAGTCTTAATTTGATTGAAGATTTGGGTGGCCGCCATTACGTTTCCGTCAAGATGGCGGTGAAATAAAAATGACACTGAGGTGCCCTTTGCTAGTTCTACCTCTGTACCAAATTTCGTTCAATTCGGTTTCACCGTGTTTGAATTGATAGGGGGGGGGGCAGACATTCAGAGTACACACACTTGCACACACACACACTCACACAGAGACACACAATTTTTGGCCCTGTGTAGATCTCATAACTCTACTTTCATTTTTGCAGAAATCGAAAATAGGCTAATACGTTTCTTGCAATGGTGTTTGTAGGTTAATTTGAAAGTTGGTACAACGGCTTGAGTGAACTAACAACAACAACAATAATATGATGCTTGACGAGAAGGAGAGTGGTCTGTGCTCGCTCATGAGGACAGTTTGTGTTATCAAAAGTGATGATATTTGAATGTTTCAACATCATTTTAATTGATTTTCTTGAGGAAGCGTGGAATCCAAATATATTTCCTGGATATCCTTCATCCACTGGGGAGAGCAAAAACGAAATACAAAAATGAAATAAGTACGGTATAAGAATAGAAAGAAAAACCGAAACCAAATCACAAACAAAACCAGACGTAAAACAAAAAAAACAAACTATAATATAAGAAAACAAAAGCAAAAAGAAAACCAGTTAACAGACACAAAGGAAATAAAACCTAAATTGAAGCACAAAAACAAGAACGAAAACCGAAAACCGAAAAACCTAAAACAGGAAACAGATAATTTATGTTGATATATTAATCAAAGCACAAACTGCAGTTCGGACAGACCAATGACAAAAACACTAGAAACAATAAAACTAAACGTAACAGCAAAAAGCGAAGATAAAGTTTTGTCCTACAAGCGGTTAAGAAACACACTGAAGTTTGTATTACGGACCAATAACGTGGCTGCTGCCCTTATAACGAAGTAAGGTTGCTTATACAGTAGACTTCCCGGTTGGCTAGTAGTACCCTAAGCACTCTGGGATCTATTTCATAGCGTAGTGGCTACTATTACTGGCTGGCACCGTGGAGGTCCGGGTTTGATTCCCGGTTCTGCTAACATAATTATTAATTTTAGTCTGAGGGCAGCAGTCTGAGTCTCGTGAGTCAGAAGTGAGACAAGCCGACCATGAAATGGGTTTCCTGTGGATTCTCACTTGCATTCCAGGCGAATGACGGGATTGCACCTAAATTAAGGCTACGACTGCCTCCTGCTCAATTCCTAACTCATAATACAGCTCCTTACAGCTCCTGAAAGGCATTCCTTTAAGGACTTGGCACCATCGTGGTCTTGTAGCCCCGTGTACTTTGGGTGTCTGTAAAATGTGTCTGATAACCGGTGTTAATTGTGGTGGCAGTATTAGTGTGTGTATCTGTTTTTTAATTCAAGTAAGGACTGAAACTTTGAATTTTTCAAATAGTTCCTACTTTTGCCGTCAAACGCCACCGTCAACGACTACTAGGCCTAGTTCAGAACTTAGCTACTAGACGCCACGGCAGTCGGCTCTTGGCAACGAACGTAGAAACCTAAGAGCGTTGTTTACATTCTTAACCTATACAATTTAACTTCACACAGGTCTAATTAGTCTACTGTAAGGTACTTTAACATGCCATAAATCTATGACATGGGACCGCCGGCTTTACTTCCCCTCCGAAGGAAGGAAGGCATATTGAGGGTGTGTGTGTACTTGTAACCATAGTAAGGAGGTGACTGTGGCTTAAGATACTAATTATCCCGTCATTTGACAGGAGTATAAGTGAGAAACCCCGGAAAGCTGGTTGAGGTGGGAATCAAATTTATCCCTTGTTACCTCACGAGGCTGAATGTACTACCCTCCAGCCCTCAGACCAGCACAACATCAACAAACAACTAGTGAGTGAACCGCCTCTTCTCGTCCCTTCTGTGAAGGTGCTTGTCCATATTACAGTAGAACGTCAAACAACCGGAACGTCAATTATCCGGACGGGCAAAAAAAAAAAAAAGCTTAGGCGGATGTACAAGAGGGAAGTTTAACGTCGTTTACTGTTGGCAGAAGATGAGGAGAGGGTGATATTTTTTCAAAAAAGCTTTCTCTTAAGGACTTTTGTTACTTGATAGCTGACGGATGGAACACTGACACCACAGAACCTTCGAAATGCATTGAATAAATTGGTATGAGAACAAGGGACTGTTAAGACCACAGACACTGTTGATGAAGATTTGGATGCAGTGACAAATGAGTTATTCCCCAAAGTTGCTGGATTTTCCGACTGTGATAGAGAAGGCGCACAAGCTTGTTTGGAAAGTGACAGTGACTCAGGTTTTCAAATCTTAGATGATGATGAAATTGCTTCTCTGGCGCAAGAAGTAAGTGGGGAAGACGAAAAGGATGAAAGCCTAGATGAGGAAGGACCAAGTCATGGAGAAGCGTTTACTGGATTAGAAACTGCGCTATTGTAGTATGGTTGTACTATGAAATAGACACATGTTCGATTATCCGGAAAAATCGTTATCCGGAATACTTTCGGTCCCAATTAGTCCGGATAAACGACGTTCCACTGTATATGATTTTGAAACTTCTTACGGAAACATTCTTTTATCGTTAGGCAGTGGCCGTGTGGAGTAACTTGCAACATAGATGTATTTAATTTAGGAGCTTTGCATTCTTCTCTGTATTTATCAAAATAGTACAGTAACGAGCCTTGGGCTCGAATCTCGACTGGGACATGAGATTTTAACTTCGTATTGCTATTTCCCTAGGTTAAGGGGGGATGAAACCGAAAATGCATAGTTGGCTTTAAAAGTTCACAGAGTTCACAATATAAGACATACAACATTGAATCATTGTACAGTTATCTAATGGCGTTTGATCTATTACGTGGCAACCAACAGCTATCTTGGGTGGCGAAATTGCACCAGTACGGTCACTGCAAAAAGTTTGTTACATCCTCTTATTTAGGTACACTTTACAACATTACTATAAATGATCCTGGCCGGAGCTTTTAACTAGTGTACATATACAGGGTCTTTCATATAAAGTAAGAACGCCAAGCGGCGGGTTTGTTGTCCGCTAGTGTGGTGGCCTTGACCGAGCTTTTGGCGAGCCGTGGCCCCCTGCTTGAAGCGTGTGTACAATCCTCTATGAAATATTACCTTATAGAAGTTGCTGGAAGTGTCGTCCTTCCTGGGTTATACAGGCATTGTATCTGGTAACCACATTTTGGCTGACGCGAGTGAGTCATGCCACTGTATTTTTTCTGATTTTTTATTTTGTGATTTTTATTGAGCACTGAACCAGTAGTGTCAAAGTTATTTACAATTACGTGAATCTGTGCTAGTGAAGGTGGCACTTCATCAGGAAATTGCTGAACAAATGCATCACGTACCCGCCGAGCCGACTCGTACTTAAAATAAGTTTTACATAAAAAATACGATGTTGCAATGATAACTGTCTCACCATGTTAGCAGTTGAGGGTGAGACTGGCGACTGACAACACCTGCACGCTTATTGCAAGGTCAAGTTTGTACTATGCGCGCGCTTTCAATACTACAGCAGGGGGCCGCGGCGCGTCACAAGCTCGGCCAAGCCGGCTTCAGCAGCAAATGACAAAACCGCCGCTCGCCGTTCTTACTTTATATGAAAGACCCTGTATATCACTATCTCTAACTTTATGCAGAATTATCCAAATACCATGGATAATTTTTTTATATAGTCATTTGAATTTTGAATTTGCTCCATCCCCAGCGGCTTTGGTGGCGTAGTTGGTAGCCTGCTGAGCTTGTATGCCCAAGGTCGTGGGTTCAAACCCGGCTGATATCGTCAGATTTTTTAAGAACGTTAAAAATCCCTCAGTATTCCTTCGGAGGGGAAGTAATGGCGGCGGTCCCATGTCATAGATTTATGGCATGTTAAAGAACCTTCCACTAACTACACTTGTGTGAACCCAAAATTTGTAGGAAAGAATTGTTAACGCTATATTAGTTCCAACATTCGCCGCCAAATGCTGACTGCGATGGCATATAGTAGCCAAGTCTGCAAGATAGGTGTCGTGGTCGGTAGCATTTGGTAGCAAAAGTAGGAACTACTGGAAATTGTCGTCTGCAGTCCTTACTTGAATTAAAACAGATAACACATACTAATACAGCCATCACTATTAACACTGGTTATCAGACAGATTCTACACACACACAAAGTGCACGGGGCTACATGACCGCGTTGTCGCAGCCCCTAAACTGAGGAACCAACCACTCTTTCCCCAAGCGTATGGGAATATTTTAATTATTGACTCGGAGCGATGAAATACTGAATGGGACACACGCCCCTAGTAAACGCGAGAGACAAAACAAAAATGACTTCATGGTAAAACAAAGTATCAATGTCGTTGGCGATTATATGAAAAAATAGCCAGTTGTTAGAAAAAGCGGGCTGTGATTAGGCTTCTCTGTGACAGCTGATAGTGGAATGAATAATGAAGCAAATTGACAACGGAGAGTGAATTAACTCCTTATTGGTAGAGCCCTGATGAAACGATTAGCTCAGGACAGGGAGGCGTGGAGAGCTGCATCAAACCAGTCAAAAGACTGAAACTCAAACAACAACATAGATGGACTTGCCGCGTTATAACATGGGAACTG
Organism: Meconema thalassinum; assembly: GCA_946902985.2. Taxonomy (NCBI): domain Eukaryota; kingdom Metazoa; phylum Arthropoda; class Insecta; order Orthoptera; family Tettigoniidae; genus Meconema; species Meconema thalassinum. The sequence goes on along the minus strand of OX336399.1, from coordinate 187,390,183 downwards.
TAGGAATCTTAGGGTTTGCATATATTCTGGGGTTACAAATAGACTTGCCGTGTGATACTGCATCTCCATGTACAAATAGACATATATTTTGGATATACACTTTGGCATACAAACCTATCCAAACTCCTGTGTTATATTCAGTACAATAACCCCAGGCACATGCAATCTTCTCGACAAATCTGAAAGAATGCAACTCTGAACAACAGCAGGAAGAGTGATATTCTGCTATGGAACTTTTTCCACGACATAAAGCTGTTGCACCCGAGGCATAGCCTTTATTTAAACCCGCGTGTCCCATTCTAGTTCACAAACAATGCGCTGTGAACTTCTTTTTGATTCTCAACCAATATACTGTACAATCATTCACTACAATTACGCAGTGATTGTCCGGCAGGCTTTTTAATTCCGGCCTGTGAATGAAACAATGAGCATTGCAGATAACTTTCGGTCGGTCAACGTGTATTTACGCCCAATGATATTAGGTAGGACATTTGTGAACTTACCTGGACAATTTTTAGCTGAGGTTATTTTTAGCCTACTTTTCACATGTTGCAACAAGTAGTTCCGTGAAGAACTATACAGCCTATTTTTATATATCCTACTTATGTTAACTGCCACTATCAACATACTACATTTAAGTTTGATTGCTGTAATAGATTCGTAGATAGGTCGCCATGTTGTTGTTGTTTGAGTCTTCAGTCTTTTGACTGGTTTGATGCAGCTCTCCATGCCTCCCTGTCCTGAGCTAATCGTTTCATCTCTACATAACTACCACACCCTACATCTGAGGCAATCTGTTTAACATATTCTAACCTTGGTCTACCGCTACAGTTCTTGTCCTCGACCCTTCCTTCCATAACTAAGCTTGCTATTCCTGGGTGTCTTAGTATGTGTCCTACCAACCTATCTCTTCTCTTCATTAGCAGACGCCAGAAACATCTCTCCTCTCCCACTCGTCTTAATACCTCTATGTTTGTAACCCTATCTACCCATCTGATCTTCATCATTCTCCTGTAACACCACATTTCAAATGCTTCTATTCTCCTCTTTTCTGCTGCACCAATAGTCCAAGTTTCACTTCCATAGAGCGCCACGCTCCAGACAAAGGCTTTCAAAAATGACTTCCTAATACCTAAATCTATATTCGATGTCAGCAGATTCCTTTTTTGTAGAAATGCTTTCTTTGCCTGAGCCAACCTACTTTTTATATCCTCTTTGCTTCGTCCATCACTGGTTATTCTACTTCCTAAGTAACAGAAGTCTTCTACTTCCTTCAGCTTTTCACCTGTCAACTTGATCTTCATAGAGGTTTCTGATTTATTTCGGCTGCAATCCAGTATTTTTGTTTTACATTTATTAATTTTCATCATGAATTCTTTCTGTAAGACGGAGTCCATACCATTCAAAAACTCATTCAAATCCTCAGGCTTGTCGGCCAAGATGACGATGTCATCAGCAAATCTCAGAGTTGAAATTATTTCTCCTTGAATCTTCACTCCCACTTTAAATTTTTCTCTAATTTCCTTCATTGCTTGTTCAATGTAAAGATTGAAAAGTATGGGTGATAAGTTGCAGCCTTGCCTTACACCTTTCTGAATACCAGCTTCTCTCTCATGTCCTTCAACTCGAATGACTGCTGTCTGGTTTCTGTATAGATTGTATATCACCCTCCTATCCCTGTACTTTATTCCAATCGATTTCAAAATGTCAAACAATTTAGTCCAATCAACGTTATCAAAAGCCTTTTCTAAGTCTACAAAAGCCATGAACGTTCTCTTATCTTTCCTTATTCTACCTTCCAAAATCAGCCTAAGACTTAGTACAGCTTCCCTTGTTCCTACATTTCTCCTGAAACCAAACTGGTCTTCACCCAACTCCGTTTCTATCTGGCTTTCAATCCTCTTGTAAATTATCCTAGACAGGATCTTTGAAGCATGAGTAATCAAGCTGATTGTACGGTAATCTTCACATCTGTCAGCTCCCACTTTCTTTGGTATAGGGATGATTACATTCTTCTTGAAATCAGGGGGTACCTCACCTGTCTCATAAATCCTACACACCAAGTGAAATAACCTGATCAGACCTTCATCTCCTATGCAGCGTAGCAACTCAATCGGTATATCATCTATGCCTTCCGGCTTAAGTCTTCCAAAGCTCTATCAAATTCTGATCTCAATATTAAATCTCCCTTCGCATCCTCATCAATGTCCTCCTCCCTTTCCATTACATGATTCTCAATCTCCTTTCCCTTATACAAACTCTCTATGTAAGCTTTCCATCTCTCAACCTGTTATTCCCTATCTGTTAGAGGCTTTCCATTTGTGTCCTTAATATTACAGCACTTAGTCTTCTTTTCCCCAAAAGTATTCTTAATCCTTCGATAAGCTGTGTCTACTTTACCTAATTTCAGACAATTTTCTATACCTGCACATTTCTCTTTCAACCATTCTTCTTTCGTTTCCTTGCACTTCTTGTTAACCTCATTTCTCAGACGTCTGTATTCTGCTTTCCCCTTCTCATCTCTTACATTCTTGTGTTTCCGCCTTTCATCCATCAATTCTAGTATATCCTGAGTGATCCACGGTTTTCTACCTATTCTTTCTTTCCTACCAATGTTTTCTTCTACGGATTTTTTTATTTCATTCTTCAAAAGTGCCCATTCGTCTGCAATTGAAGTTTGTTTAGGGTTTTTCATTAGTCCTTCCTTTATACTCTTCTTGAATCTTTCGTTTACATCCTTCTCTTTCAATCTGTCTATTGCCCACCTTTTTGGCTTTTGACTTTTCTTCAGTTTCTTCAACTTTAATCTGCATTTCATTACGACCAGATTGTGGTCAGAGTTTATGTCAGCACCAGGATATGCTTTACAATCCAAAATCTGGTTTCGAAACCTCTGCTTGACCATAATGAAGTCGATTTGGTAACGCCCTGTATCTCCTGGTCTCATCCATGTGTATATTCTTCTATTGTGGTTATTGAATAAGGTGTTAGCTATGACCAACTCATGCTCGGTGCAGAATTCTACCAGCCTGGTTCCGCGATCATTCCTTTCACCTAATCCGAAATCTCCTACTATTTTCCCTTCTCTCCCTTTTCCTACCACAGCATTCCAATCTCCCATTACTATAACATTTTCATCACCCTTGATATACCTCAGAATTTCGTCTATTTCTTCGTAGACCTTTTCAACATCCTCATCATCAGCTTGACTGGTAGGCATATAGACTTGTACCACTGTGGTGCAGGTAGGTTTAGTATTGATTTTTGCTACAATAATCCGTTCACTATATTGTTCATAATATTCCACCCGCTGTCCAAGTTTCCTACTCAATATGAGGCCAACCCCTGCTTGGCCATTGTTTGATTTAGTGCTAATGACCCTATAGTCTCCTGACCAAAAGTTCTGTTCATCCTGCCAGCGCATTTCACTAATCCCAACCAAATCCAACCTCAACCTATCCATTTCCCTTTCTAAGTTTTCTAACCTTCCACTTCCTAGCAGACTTCTAACATTCCACGCTTCGATCCGTAGAATGTCAGATTTCCTCTTTGTCACTTCTGTGATGTTAACCCCCTCTCGAGTAGTCCCCACCCGGAGATCCGAACGGGGGACTAGTTTACCTCCGGATTGAAATTTTACAAGGGAGGAGGCCATCATCACATGTAATTATGCATAGAGAGGTGCATATCCTCGGGAATAGCATACGGCTGTAGTTTCCCGTTGCTTTCAGCCGTGCAGCAGGACGCAGTGTAGCCATTATTTGGCTTATATTATCAATATCTTAACCGTCTATATGACTAGTAAAGAATTGATTTATTCTGAAAGGCTGCTACTCCCTTTCAGAACATGTAAAGAGCAATTCTACTAAACAAAAATACTAACCTTCTACCGTACTAACAATTAAATACCAAAATTCTACTAACGAAAAAAATACTAAAGTTCCACCAACAACAAATACTACCACTAAAACAGTCTGTCACCAGGCACACTCACATGCACCCTCACACATCACAGTCTACTGAAACAATGAACTAGAACTAATAAACAATGCAACTGCTACCAGACACACTCACACACCACAATCTAATAGAACAATGACATATATCTAATAGACAAACTAACTACCTACTTACAACTAAAACTAACTACATACGCACTGTACTGTTATTTGAATTGACAATATTTACAGTAATAATAATAATAATAATAATAATAATAATATTATTAAATTTTTATTAAACCCGAATTTATGAAATTAAGTACAGTTCACCTTAATCAGTCGACTGTACTATACCGATAATGTAATGAGACCTATATTAGACGAGGTGTTTGCAGTATATTAAAACTACAGAACGCCATGTTGGATTGTTAAATGTATAGGCCATAGAGTCATCTACCATTGAAGGAAAATTATTGCGTAGGTTCATTATTCAAACTTTCACTTCGATCGCATGATTACGACACAAGGAATAAAATCTTAATTTTAAAATTCGCACAGCCGCCATCTTGAGGTTATGTGAACAATTGAACTAAAATAGATACCAGTGCATTACAACGTGTATAAACATTTCCTTTACCAGATTTCATTGCGTTTGGAACATTAAATCGCGAGAAAGGTGTATTTAAAATTTTCAAATTCGCTTGGCCGCCATGTTCGTTTTGTAATTAAACGGTTTTTGAAAGTCTTATAGATGAACGTCCAGTAGTGCCCTTTATCTCCGAACAAAATTTCAGGATGATACCGCTAATAGTTTCAGAGATATAGAATGCCGGTGAAATATTTCGCACTCCCGCCATCTTGTGGTTATGTAAACAATTGAACGAAGTTAGATGTCGGTGCATTACAATATGTATAAACATATACTGTACCATGTTTTATTGCGTTTGGTTGGTTAAATCGCGAGAAATATCTATTGAAATGTCGCAAATTTGCGTGGCCGCCATGTTGGTTTTGTAGTTACCAGTTTTCCAATAGTCACATAGGTGAACTTCTAGTAGCTTCCTTTATCACCGTAATAAATTTCAGGGTGATATCGGTAATAGTTTTGGAGATATTGAATGCCGGTGAAATATTTCGCACAGCCGTCATGTTGGATTGGTGAGACATAACAAAATTTGAAGGGCACGGTCGGGGTCGCCCGAAATAGTGCTATGAATTTACCCAGTTTTATTGAAATCGCTCTAGCCGTTTAGAAGTTATTAGGGGGACACACACACACGCACACACACACACGGACAAACGGTGATCTCATAAGCATATTTTTTTCAAAATTGAAAATAGGCTAAAAATGAGGAAAAAGTAGACTTATGAGATCGATCCGGGCAAATGTCTGTCCTTTTGTCAGTCTGCCTGTGTGTCTATGTGTGTGTCCCCCCTATCAACTCCTACTGTAAATGGCTGCAGCAATCGAAACCAAATTTGGTACGAGTAAAGATCTCTACCTGAATATTTCACGGCCATATCTGTTTTGTTTTTTTCGTGTAGCCTCCTGAGAGGCCGAGTGCAGGTCTTTCTAGTCGACGCCCGTGGGCGACCTGCGCGTCGGGATGAGAGATGGATGAAGATGAATGAAACTGGGCAAGGATGTGGAAGGAAGCGGCCGTGGCCTGTCAGAAGGTACTGTCCCAGCATTTGCCTGGTGTTGAAAATGGGAAACCACGGAAAACCATTTCAAGGACAGCCGACGGTGGGACTCGAACCCACGCGTCTACCGAGTCAGCAGAGAGCTTGGCCCCTTGACCTAACGCAGCGCTTTAGCCCGCGTAGCCACTACTGTCGGTATATCTGATAATGACATCAATGCTACCAACTGCTGATAAATCACAATTGAAATTTGAGCTCTATGTTGTATATCTCAGAAGTTATGCATGCGAGCTGTTCCAAAATTGACACACACAGAGATAATGACATACCAGATTCATTTTCAGGAGTTCATATATGACAGTGTTGCCAATATGATTCTAAGTCTGCTGATAGGCCCAACATTTAAATGCATGTAACTTCTATACTATCAATGGGATTTCAACCAAATTTCGTATGTGCTTTGTGTACCATTACAGACATGAGTTCACGCATTCTTAAGAGCCATCTGTTAATAAGTGCTCTCTCTAGGCTTTTTGTTCTAATTCCAATATATCAGAAAGTATGCAGCCAACAGCTCTAAAATATGCACACGTATATTACATGACATTCTAGATTAATTTGGAATAACTGATATACAGTGTTGACAAAAGGTTTAGGGACACCCGTATTTTCAGACTTGAACAGACTGTCTCCATAGTTTTAAACTTATGATGTCAGAAAGTGGATCAAAGAGTTAGTTGCACTAACGCACTGCAGCAGCGCGCTGTGTGTCGCAAACGTGGGCACAGCGGAGAAAGGGACAGACACTGCCCACACGTCTGTTGGGCAGGTCGCTGCGTGGTGTCTCGTCTTGTATGGTGTGAATAGCGGCCAAATGCAATGGCGCGTCGACTGGATGTTCACTCCAAATATGAGGTGCTTGCGACAATCCGATTCCTATGGGCCAAAAGGAAGAATTGCACGATTAAAGAGAAGCGCCGGGGGAAATTGAGCGCCGGTGTGATTTTGTTGCACGATAACGCAACACCTCACAAGGCCCGCCAAACGAGCGAACTGCTGCAGCGTTTCAAGTGGGAGGTCTGGCAACATCCACCCTACAGTCCCCACCTAGCGCCATGTGACTTTCATCTGTTCGGTAAGCTCAAAACGGAGCTCGGTGGTCGACGTTTCCAGACCGATGAGGAGGTGAAGACCGCTGGAGGAACTTTCTATGCATCCGGCATCGACAAGTTGGTTTTGCGTTCGCAGAAATGTTTGGAGTCTCTTGGAAACTATGCCAGGTGGTGTAATAAATGGCCATAACTGGGAAGTGCAACTTATTTTTTGATCTGCCCTCGTATTTTAAGTACAACTGGTGTGAAGTACTCTAACATCGTGTTTGGTTGAAAATTTGAGGACTGTAGCTCAAGTAGTTCATGGGTTATAATTTTGTTAGTCTTTTATGGCCTCCAAATAGTAAGTTTGGTTTTGAAGAAACCAAGGAATATAATTAAAAAGCTATCCAACAATGCATGCTGATTGTTATGTGGTTCCTAGGAGATAACAACAACAAGTCAGAAAATGATTTAGTAATAGATATTTATTCTTCCGCTGTCCATAAACCCACCCACCATACCCTCTTTAGATCACGATATATGCAAGGTGTAATTGGTATATATGAAGTCCGATACACTGGGGATATAAGAGATTATTCTAAGCTTCCTAGGTAAAAAGAATTATGTCACCTATCTTTAAATAGATTGCCACGGTGGGTGAGTGGTTATCGTGTCAGCCTACCAACCCGAAGTTTGAAGGTTCGCTCCTGGCCTTGGTAAGTAGTTTTTGAAAGGCGACAAAAATCACGGCACGCATGTCATACATTGTTGGCATGTTAAAGAACCCATTTGAATTCAGTAGGCCGTGTTCATAATGGCAAAATTAATCTCGGGATTTTCCTCCAACACAAAAGAGTTCCTCCATTCTCTACTAGAAAGCGCTATAGTGTCAAGGAGCTTAGATATCTAACCTCGTTGACTTTCATAGCGCTCCAAGGATCGACAAAATTCGACATGAAAGCTGCCCTCTGGGTGTCAAATAACAAAGCTTGCACCGGGCATCCGAGGCAATACGATATTATTATTATTATCTTAAAATTGAAAATTAAACATTAAAAAGTCAATGTTTGTAGGTTTTATCGGAAACTGTTCAAGGGGAAGGTGAAAACTAAGTCTGGGAGTTTGGGGCAGTGCTATGAAGCGTGCGGCGGGGCGAGAAGTTGTTGCGGAATCGTTTCATTGACCTCCCTGTTGAGAAGGGGAGGGTATCCGCTGGGATGAGGATAGATATACTCGTCACGTAAAATCACTGCGTAAGAAAATTTGTATTGCAGTTGTTGTTGTTGTTGTTGATGTTGTTGAAAACGCACACAATGGCTTGGAATGTTAGGTCCGAAAGTAGGCTACTGTATTGTACTTTGTAAGAGTGGAGGTCATTGATTGATGTTGATGTAAAGGATAAACTAATTTCGATAATCAGCCCTGGTGTGTCGTTGGCTTCCGATACGTTAAAGAAACACAGTGGGACAATCTTCCGACATCCGGTCGTCTGTTCAGAACTAGCATTTAAGACGTACTTAGAATACTTGATGATTCGTTTGAGAGGCTTGGCGATTGTGGTGATTTAGCCCCATGTAGTTGGGGGTGTGTAGGATTTGTCTGATAACCTGTGTTTTTGTGTTTTCTGTAGTATTGTGGGCATTTGTAATTCAGATGAGGATTGAGAAGAACGCGGCCGTGGCCTTAAGTTAGGAACCATCTCAGCATTTGCCAAGGATAAAGTGGGAAACCATGGAAAACTACTTCCAAGATTTAATACTAGTATGGTACCACATGTACATAATAATAATACTGATAATAATAACAATAGTAATTTAATTATAGCGAGGCTGTGTAGCTCAGGTAGTAGAGTACTATCCTTCTCGAGGGTTTTATCCAGACTCAGTCATGTAATAAACGGAGGTGAACATTTACGACAGTATTATGCCAATATATTTAATGGCACGTACAAGAAATTCTGTGAACACAAAATTCCGGCAACTCGACATCAACGAAAAATAAAGTCCGGTATGCGTTCAAATACCATTCGTCCAATAGCGATGAAACTTGGGTGAGATGTTGTGTTCACATCCGAGAATGTTTCTGGCTTAGTAAATCCACTTTACCATAGGTAGCGCACGAGTAGATTCAACAAATGAGCGATTGCACGCGAATCGTTTCAACGTTATTCAGACTATAGAACATTCGATTAGCGTTTATTATTCTCTGACGCACTTCTTTCGATACTTCACTTCTATGAGTTAGCATGGATCCCAGGTGCCTCAATTCTTGAACTCGTTCAACAGTATGTCCGTCAACAATAATGGAAGGAAGAAGAGTTTTTAATTAATTAATTAATTTGATATTAATTATAATCATTGATTAAGGTAGAGTGAATATATGCGAAATATTTTGGTCTTTACTTTAATGACAGTAATATGGGAAAATAAAATTAACTGTCACAAAACAGAAGTATCACTACAAAGCTACAACAACCTGTGGTAGCACACCTCACCCCTTAAAAAATATTCAATTCCTGAAAATTGAATAATATGGAGATATACTACATTCATATCTTGTAACCAGAACAATAATTATTATTAGTGATATACGCCCACTAAGGAGCGCTTATGACCAGTGCTTCTGCGACGATTTCTTTGTTTCCCATTATCTCCTCAGTCTAGCCAATAACTTGTCCTTCCTCTCCTGTGTGAAGGGTGGTAGGGTCTTAATCTCTATGGTTGGTGGGGACCAAAAGCTAACACTATCACACAATTTGGAACGGTCAAGAATATCACAAAACAATAATAATATTAATAACAATAATTACACAGGTATTCTCGTTTAAATACATCGGAAAAAATTCTACCTTCAAGATTGGACTGTTTGGCCAACACAGAATGAACCTCAAGACTTCAAAGGGAATTCGGACTAACGTGGAATCACTACAATAAAAGAGTGTCGTCACGTAATGCAAAATTGAAACATTACAAATCTGTTGTCCTCCCATAAGCATCAGACGTTAGAAGATTATAAAAAAAGCAAAATTCTTAGAAAAATATTCGGCCTTACCCAAGGAAATCGAATTTGCATCAAGAGACGAACTGCAGAGCTCTATAGTCCCACAGGGAGTTTCATAAACACTGTGCGCAGGAGACGGTTTAAATGTTTTGGGCGCATACTGTATTTAGGATGGACAACAATTGACTGACATTAAGTTTATTCAATACAGGCCTAATTAATACACAATACTCGAGGATACATTGGCTGGTGGAAACAAGGGGGATATGGGGGCAATCTCCAGGGGGAATTGAGATTTATAAGGGGTCTTCTCCTAATGGATAATGTTTATTATAACAATATCTATTAATAAAAGTGTGGTACTATAAATTTGTTTAGCAATAACATTTCTTTGGAGAGTAAAATTTTTAGAAATATAAAAACTTTTTAGCCCCCCCCCCATCTTCTGGGATGTGGAGGCAATCTCATGGGGGAATTGAGATTTATAAGTGTAAGGAACATTGGAAAGAACATAATGAGAAACCGAGAAATATTCAGAACATCTGTAAATAAGCACACATTTAGAGTGAAATCTATCAGCAAGAAGCTACACAGTGAGTTCACGAGGAGATTTTGGGGGAAGGAGAAGAAGAAGAAGACGAAGGCAAAATTATTCAATCTTACTGACAAGTTCTCCATAAATGGGCATAAGAAAGAAAGAAAGAAAGAAAGAAAGAAAGAAAGAAAGAAAAAGATTAATTACACAACAGTAATGAAACCTGAAGCACTATACCAGTCCGTTCCACCCCGTAACTTGGAAATAAAACTCGTCTAAACCTTGATACTCCCTATATTTAACTACTGTGATGTTGTATTAGTAGATGCTACCGGTGAACAAAACAAGAAACTTCAGAGAGCTTTAAATTCCTGCATTAGGTTTATTTTCTCCTTGAAATTTTCCTCACACGTGTCTCCTTTTTATGCTCTACTTTCCAGGCTAAAAGTAGAACAACAAAGAAACCTGCACATATGTACCCTCATCTATCGACTTCTCAATGAAAGTACTCCTCACTATCTCTCTTGTAATTTTCGTTTTCTTTCTTCCTTTCATGATCGTCACACGCGATCTGTATCTATAATTGCAATTCCTCTACATCATTCATGTGCCTTCAGAAACTCTTTCCTCGTGTCGGGAACTAGAATTTGGAATAATTGTCCTCGTGACGTCAGAAATTGTACATCCCTAACAACTTTCAAACGTGCATGTAAAGATTTCCTCTTGAATTCGTAGGCCAACTAGAACAATTTGTGTATGAATGTGTGAGTATTTTTTTTAAATGTATGTCATTTAAATTGTATAGCTTAGTTAATATCACGCAGTCGCCAATTTAATTTAATTTAATTTTTATTTTATTTTATTTTATTTAATTCTAGTATTTAAGTTTTTCCTAGTATTTAAGTTTGGTAGGTTAAGAATAACATGTGTGAGTATTCATGTAAGTTGCACTGTGTGTGGTTAAGTGTAAGAGAGGGCCTAGAGCCCTAACTTCACCACAATAAAGGCACCAATAAATAAATAATAAATAAATACACCACGGAAACCTTGCTCTTTGGAGAAAGATCTCTTCTTAAAGACGTCGAGAAACAAGAAAGGAAAATATTGAGGAAAATCCTTGGTCCAGTCTGCTCAGAAGGAATCTGGATGAAACGGAAATCTCAGGGGCTTTATCAGCATTCTGTAAAGATCACTGGCATCTTCAGTAAAAGGCGATTGACGTTGTACGGCCACATTCTCAGAATGAACAACGACAGGCTCACCAAAAGAATTCTCAACTTCGCTCTCTCTATGGAAGTCAGAAACAACTGCCTTAGTGAAATAGAAAAACACCTTCTAGGAATTGGCATTACAGAGGAAATTATACAAGACCAACTCCAGTTCAGAATAATAATCAACAACCATCAATTCTCTGAGATAATGACGATCAGGACCAAGAAATCATGGACTGAAGAGCGGAGGAAGGTTTGCAGTGCCCAGATGAAGAGATTTTGGGACAAGAAAAAAGAAAACACCATATAGCATCCAGCGTTGAGAAAAGACTGTGGAGCCTCATGGCGACAGTGTTGCCAACTCTAGGCAGAGGTAGCGCTGACGTCATACTTCACCCGTTTCGAGTACTGCGCGTTCATAAGTTAGCGACACAACAGAACCCCCAGCTACCTGAAATTGAACACGCCCAGGAAGGAACAGTTTTGCAGGTGTTAACGGATTGGACCAGTATTAAGGACACGCGAAGAGAACCAATAACGACATTCATTTCGTTGTGATATGACGCGTTACTGATTGACAGATGTCGAGAGCAGAGGCGGCCGCACCTTATGTGCTGAAGTGCTGCAGCACATTGTTTTATTTGAAAATTAATTACTTTAGCAATATTATCTACATGGAAAGGGAGGAGGAAATTGATGAGGATGCGAAAGGAGATTTAATATTGAGATCAGAATTTGATAGAGCTTTGGAAGACTTAAGCAGGAACAAAGCACCAGGCATAGATGATATACCGATTGAGTTGCTACGCTACATAGGAGATGAAGGTCTGATCAGGTTATTTCACTTGGTGTGTAGGATTTATGAGACAGGTGAGGTACCCCCTGATTTCAAGAAGAATGTAATCATCCCTATACCAAAGAAAGTGGGAGCTGACAGATGTGAAGATTACCGTACAATCAGCTTGATTACTCATGCTTCAAAGATCCTGTCTAGAATAATTTACAAGAGGATTGAAAGCCAGATAGAAACGGAGTTGGGTGAAGACCAGTTTGGTTTCAGGAGAAATGTAGGAACAAGGGAAGCTGTACTAAGTCTTAGGCTGATTTTGGAAGGTAGAATAAGGAAAGATAAGAGAACGTTCATGGCTTTTGTAGACTTAGAAAAGGCTTTTGACAATGTTGATTGGACTAAATTGTTTGACATTTTGAAATCGATTGGAATAAAGTACAGGGATAGGAGGGTGATATACAATCTGTACAGAAACCAGACAGCAGTCATTCGAGTTGAAGGACATGAGAGAGAAGCTGGTATTCAGAAAGGTGTAAGGCAAGGCTGCAACTTATCACCCATACTTTTCAATCTTTACATTGAACAAGCAATGAAGGAAATTAGAGAAAAATTTAAAGTGGGAGTGAAGATTCAAGGAGAAATAATTTCAACTCTGAGATTTGCTGATGACATCGTCATCTTGGCCGACAAGCCTGAGGATTTGAATGAGTTTTTGAATGGTATGGACTCCGTCTTACGGAAAGAATTCATGATGAAAATTAATAAATGTAAAACAAAAATACTGGAATGCAGCCGAAATAAATCAGAAACCTCTATGGAGATCAAATAGGCAGGTGAAAAGCTGAAGGAAGTAGGAGACTTCTGTTACTTAGGAAGCAGAATAACCAGTGATGGACGAAGCAAAGAGGATATAAAAAGTAGGTTGGCTCAGGCAAAGAAAGCATTTCTACATAAAAGGAATCTGCTGACATCGAATTTAGATTTAGGTATTAGGAAGTCATTTTTGAAAGCCTTTGACTGGAGCGTGGCGCTCTATGGAAGTGAAACTTGGACTATTGGTGCAGCAGAAAAGAGGAGAATTGAAGCAATTGAAATGTGGTGTTACAGGAGAATGATGAAGATCAGATGGGTAGATAGGGTTACAAACAAAGAGGTATTAAGACGAGTGGGAGAGGAGAGATGTTTCTGGCGACTGTTAATGAAGAGAAGAGATAGGTTGGTAGGACACATACTAAGACACCCAGGAATAGCAAGCTTAGTTATGGAAGGAAGGGTCGAGGACAAAAACTGTAGGGGTAGACCAAGGTTAGAATATGTTAATCAGATTGCCTCGGATGTAGGGTGTCGGAGCTATGTAGAGATGAAACGATTAGCTCAGGACAGGGAGGCATGGAAAGCTGCATCAAACCAGTCAAAAGACTGAAGACTCAAACAACAACATTATCTACAATCAAATACAGTGCATTAAAAAGATGTCAGTAAAATGATTGGAAATATATCAACTCCCCTCACAACGAGGTATTATCAAGTCGTGCGCTCCATTCCCCGTCCAGCAATGGCTGTGTGGATCGCAGCTCAGTGAGAATTTCTACGAGGAGTTCAAGCTCTCATTAGCCAGGGTGGCAGGGACCTTGCGGCCACCACGCCTCTTTGCCTTGCCACGTTTCTTCTTCCGCGAAACAACTTCAGTGAAGCCCTCCGCGTCAAGCTCGAACCCTGGTACAGTGTCCTGGGTCCGGTCGGCTACGGAGGGTTGAGGCTGTGCTTCCTCGGGCGTAGATTTAGGAGCTGGCTCAGGTGCTGGCTTCTCAATCGTCGTCCGAGGTGGCTTGCTAGCGTCCTTACTCTTCTCCTCAGTTGGCTGGCCTCCCATCTTTTCATGGTTTTGTTTGGGAGGTGCCTTCTTTGGTTGAGCCAGGGCTGCTTTTCCCGTCGAGGTGGCCTTACAATCAGGCGCGCTCCTCGCCTCAGTTGGCTGGACTCCCACTTTTCCTGGGTTTGGCTTGGGAGGTGCCTTATTTGGTGGAGCACGGCCTACTTGCCCCTTAGGGGCCTTAGCATTGGTCCCCACTTTTCGGCTTTCCGCTTTTGTGGGAGTGTTCACCACTATGGCGTCTTCACACACGCTGAGCGGTGGGCCCAATGGGTTCGTGTAAACGCGGCTTTAAAGCCCCCTACAGCACAACACACTACGAGTAAGTTAGAAACCCTCGCTGTACGGGACCTGAGTCGTCTATTAAGCTGTACGGTAATCGCCCAACTGAGTCGCCAGTGAAATTAATGTGTCATATTCATGTCAGATGGATGGTTTCAAACCGCAAGCAATTGTGTGCTGCCTGATGGGCTGTCACAGGCAAAGCAAAGAGGATTAAAATGGAGATACGGTAGTTATCGGTGACGAAGATCATAAATAACGTATATTAATTTTTTTGCTACCGTTATATTGAGTATTTTAAACTGCCCATCACACATTTTACAATGATTACAACTTGACATGTAGGCTACATGCCATATTTCAGAGATAGGAGAAACAGTAAGGTACGTGGCTCAAATATGTCCAGCATTGAATATATGAGAGAAACGGTTAAGCATTGCTCAAAACAAGGGAAACAAGTAGTTCCGTGAAGTACTAACTAGCCTATTTAATATAACCTACTTATGAATATGATAATAGTACATTATGCAACGAGCCTATAATGGCTATAATTAAGACACGAGTATTTTTTATAAAACGAGCGTATGCGAGTTTTATAATTTCCATACGAGTGTCTTAATTACCATTATAGGCGAGTTGCATACGACTGTTTATGTTCGACGATAATTATAATTTTATTATATGTTTTAACATAAATATTCATAAATATCTGTTGAGAGTCAGCCACAAGAATTTTGTTATCGGAGAGCGAGCGCGAGACATCTCTCTGTCTTTCAAGATCTTTGAACGACCGACGCATGCGCTCTGTTTGCTTGCAATGCCATATGCAAGCCATATGTTTACATCTGCCGTCCCTCAGTAATATTGTCACCGGAGTCGTTTGAATGCGCTGTGTAGAAATTAGTGTTGGTGATTTTAAGGTACAGTGCTATTTCTTGTTTCATATTCGCCAGTTTATTTACGCGAACATATGAACGGTGCGTATTCCATGTCGGTAATTTATTATAGTTCGATGCTGTGTTTATGTCCGACATGTTGGATTTTGAGCGCATGCGCGAAGGTATCGTTACCTAATTGGTCAATGAACGAGCTCTGATTGGCTGGAGAAACTGTATCATAATGAAAATAAGTGTTATAATGACCATCATTATGACACCGTTTTCTGACACATAATAGTGAGGGTCGAACATAAAAGCTTTTATCAACATACACCATTTCAGTTTCATTGCTATAATAGATTCGTAGATATTGAGAACTGTCTAAATATTTCGGATGGTCACCCTGTTGGATTTTTATAATGTACGCCATAGAGTTTTGTACTATTAGATGAGGAATATTGCGTAGGTTCAGTATTTAAACGTTGACTTCGATCGCATGATTGGGACACAAGAAATGAAAACTTAATTTTAAAATTTTACAAAGCCGCCATCTTGAGGTTATGCAAACAATTGAACTAAATTAGATGTCAGTGCATTACAATGTGTATAAACATTTGCTCTACTAAGTTTCACTGCGTTCGGATGGTTAAATCGGGAGAAAACTCTTTTCAGTGGAAAATTCGAAAAAAAAAATTGGCGTCCGAGTGCTTAGTAGGCTTACGCTGGGCAAACCGTTAAAAATATCTAAATACTATGAGTGTAAGAATTGTTCAGCATGAAAAGTTCTACAAAACAGTCTGCGAGAACATATGTCTATCTTCAATACACCACCCACTATAAGTGTTTTTACGTTTTAATTTCTTCCAACCGTGTCCATTCAGTTACTGAGGCGACAGTTTACGAGCTAGCTAGGGGCGAGTCTATCACCCCTGTTACAGCTTAGCTAGCGGACGAGCTTATTGCCCCAGATACAGCCAGCAGCAAACTGTCGAGTCGTGTTGAGTTAAACACTTTAGAGAAGAGTGGTTGTGTTTGGAGTTTCCCTGGAAGTGCAACTCGGCTTTTCTTCATTTCGCCTGTGAACGTTTCGTTCCGAAAAATTCACAGTCAAGTTAAGATTGGATGGAAGGGGGATTTGTTTTTCATGCACGTCGCCATTCTTAAATTACGTCTGATAAGAATTTGTTGCACATGCATCTTCATGATAATATAGCCTAATTAGTAGTCCAGTCAGTGATTTTAACCCATCCTGCCGAGACGTAAGACGGATATTGGTCGTTGTTCATTGACATTGGAAAAAGAAGCGCTTAATACGTAATGCATTCATAACTGTTCCCGGGTGAAGCCGGGTCTGGTTGCTAGTACTGTATAAAATGATTTTAAACTTGATCTCTCGTATTTCCTTTGAGACCGTCTTACTGAAGTATAACATTCCAGAGAGAAATTCTTATGAACTATTTTTCACTCTCAATAATTGTACTGTTGCATTGTGTTTGACGAGATAAATACCATTTCTTTTTAAAAGCTTCCATTTCCTATGCTACTTAATTAAAAACCTCGTTTTGGAATATACTCCTAAATCCCACACCATTTCTCTGAAAGAGCTTATCACAAATTACTCTGAAACAGAATAAATAACTAAAATTTAAAAAGTTAATAACCTTGATTGTTAATAATACACAATATATGGATATTGGACTTCCGTAAGTTATTAATTGCAATATATTGTGTAACGTATGGTGCGTATATTATAATACCCCACCCTTATTCCTCCATGTGCGTCTATAAGATATTTATAGCTCAATGAATCAAAATAATTGCTCTTTATGTTCTACTTCTATTGGAAGGAGTGGCTGAGGTGGTAAATCTCCTGAACTGGTGCTCGCAATGGGATGGTACTAAATCCAGATTGCTCATGTGGCATTATTATTACAAGATCTCGACACGAATGAAATTGATTGTTAACATGAAGTCCATAGAGGCTCAATTCAATTGCAAATACTAATAATAATGATATTACTGATAAAACCATACCAGCAAACCGGCCAGATATCGTTCTTGTGGACAAAGCGCGGAAGAGAACCTTTCTCATTGATATTGCAGTGCCCAATTCCTATAATCTGCAACAAACCTGCTGTGATAAGATCACCAAATATATGCCCTTTGCTGAGGAAATACGGCAAATGTGGAGACAGGAAAGTGTAGTGTTTCTGCCCATAGTAATTTCTTCTACCGGCATCATCCCCAAATCATTGGCTCGCAATCTACAAATTTTGGGAATACATCCTGGTCTACATATCACCTCGCAGAAGGCCGTCATCTTGGAAACCTGTTCCATTGTTCGCTCGTTTCTCAATGTGCCACCCTAAGAGAATTAGCCATACTGACTTGCAAACAAGCCGACGATATCTTGATATGTCCCACTTAAGTGGTGAAATGAATGTAGAAATAATGATAATAATAATAATAATTATTTATCGTATGATGATACAGAGTTAAAATAACAATTATATAAACTACATATAAAGTTATATATACAGTTATATACATAGTCATAAACACAAGTTCTTGGTTTAAACTTCTAAGTCCAGGCCATCAATCCACTGAAGTGCCTCAGAAGATGCATGATGAATGTCACCTACTGATCCTTGGAACGCTCGTTGCGGACATTCACCAACAATATGTCCGATGGTTTGCAGGGTAGCTCCACAATCGCAGTTAGCAGAAGTAACCCAACCCCATTTGTGAAGCAGGAATCCACATTTGCCTTGTCCTGTACGGATCCGGTTAATGATTCTCCATTGGCCTTTGGGGAGTTTGAAACCTTCTATCCGGTTGGAAGGGTTTTCAATCAGATGTGCATTGAATATTGATGATGCTTCCTACATAGTTTTCTATACTTCTGAGATGTTAAATGAAGAGTCTTCAAGAAGTACTGCAGAGCGCCAAGGTGGTTTTCTTGACTTCAACCGTTGATTACCTGCTTTTTCTACATCAGTATATATGGGTAGACTAGCTGAAGTACCCGTGCTTCACTACGCGTCATAAATAAATTAAAATGTGAAAATGACAGTTAAAACAGGGGATAGGCGAGGTGTTGCGCAGAGGGAGATTAAGGATGGAACATTTTGACCAACTACATCGTTCAGCGTTGACCGTGTTTTATAGCACAAATTTATGTTTTACTCGCTAACCGTTGGAGATAACTTTCGGATAGAAAATGTAATTTTAAACCTCGTATATGCCATCAAAAGTTTGCTATTTCTTAGCGTTCACTTTCTATTTGAAATGGAAATATGAAAGTTTGAAACCAAAGGGTGTAGTGACGTCACTAAACTGGTCGCAATAGTGCAAAGTATTGAAATCAAAAGTAGCCTACCTATGTTAACCAGGTAAATCAGCTACTTCCATGTAAAATTCATGTAAGTCGGACCAGTGGTTTATGCGTGACTGAGTAATACACAGACACACACCATCTCATTTTTAGCCTCGCTTCGCTCGCGTCATAGTCGTGTCATATTGTTATTCAATGACATGCAGGTTTAACCCCGTTAACACCCCTTTAGAACCTGAATATCCAAAAATCCCTCCTTAGTAGACTTTTTCGACACACAACAAACATATCCCCTTCTTCTAACTTCAATAGTTTTGATTGGTCGACGAGAGTGAACATCCAAAAATCCTTCCTTAGTGGACGTTTTTCTTCCAGAATTTCACCCCTCCCCATATGCCCCTTAAATTGGATTTATGAAAAAAGACGGTCGAACACCTACTTATTTTAATTATTTATTCATTTATTTATTTTTAAGCTGATTGGAACTCCGAGAAAATCAAACTCCTCGTCTATGTCGTTTAAGAGATACACGCTCCGTTAGGAATCTTTCAACCCGCACTTTTCATCCCTTTCACCTCATAATATACACCACATCGAAAAACCATTAGACATGTGGCAGCTTATTTTAAATTATTAGTATATAGTCTATGCCAAGAATCACATCCCCAAATGAAACCACTCATGAGATATTGTTATTCAATGAAATGCACGTTTACCCCCTTAACACCTCATTAGAACCTGAATATCCAAAACTCTTTCCTTAGTGGACGTTTTCGATATACAACGAAATTATCCCCAAAATTTCATGTTTCTAACTTCAATAATTTTGGCTGGGCGATGATGAGTGAATGAGTCAGTCAGGACATTTTCTTTCATTAATTTTTGAGAATTTCACCCCTCCCCAAGAACCTCTTAAATTGGATTTATGAAAAAAAAAAACGGTCGAACACCTATTTACTTATTTTTAAGCTGCTTTTTCCGCTGAATTTCAAACTTATCGCCTATGTTGAATAAGAGATACAGTACACGCTCCGTTAAGAATCCTTCAACCCCCAATTTTCTCCCCTTTCACCTCATAATATACACCATATCGATAAACCCTTAGACACATGTCTGCTTATTTTGAATACTCAGTTTCTATGCCGAATATCACATCCCCAAATGAAACAACTCGTGAGATATTGTTATTCAATGAAATGCAAGTTTAACCCCCTTAACACCCCTTCAGAACATGAATATCCAAAATTCCATCCTTAGTGGACTTTGTCGACATACAACGAACATATCCCCAAAATTTCAAGTTTCTAACTGCAATAGGTTTGCTGGGGGATCCAAAAATCCTTCCTTAGTGGACTTCTTTCCCCAGAATTTCATCCCTCCCCATGAGCCCCTTAAATTGGATTATGAAAAAACGATCGAACACCTATTTACTACTTTCTCAATCTGATTTTTCTCCCTGAGATTCTTACTTTGCTCCGTTAAGAATCCTTCAACACTCGCTTTTCACACATATACCTCATAATATACACCACATCGAAAAACCCTTAGACATGTGTCTTCTTATTCTTAATGATTAGTTTATATGCCTAGTATCTCATCCCAAAGGAAACCAATCGGGAGATATTGTTATTCAATTAAATGCAAGTCTACCCCCTTAACACCCCTTTAGAACCTGAATATCCAAAATTCCTTCCTTAGTGGACGTTTTCGACATACAACGAACATGGCCCCTTAATGTCATGTTTCTAACTTCAATAATTTTGGCTGGGGGATGATGAGTGAGTGAGTAAGTCAGGACATTTTCTTTCAATTATTTTTCAGAATTTCACCCCTCTCATGAACCCCTTAAATTGGATTTATGAAAAAAAAACAAACGGCCGAACACCTATTTACTTATTTTTGAGCTGTTCTTCCCCCCTGAGTTTGATGAGTGAGTGAGTTAGGACACGTTCTTTCCTGTTTTTCCCCCCCAGAATTTCAACCCTCTCCAAGGGCCCCTTAAATTGGATTTATGAAAAAACGGTCGAACACCAATTTACTTGTATTTTAAGCTGTTTTTTTTCCCGCTGAATTTCAAACTTCTCGCCTATGCCTTTAAGAGATACACGCTCCGTTAAGAATCCCTCAACCCCCAATTTTCACCCCTTTCACCTCGTAATATACACCACATCGATAAACCCTTAGTCATATGTCTGATTCTTTTAATGATTAGCTTATATACCGAATATCACATCCCCAAAGAAACAACTCATGAGATATCGTTATTCAATGAAATGCACGTTTACCCCCTTAACACCTCTTTAAAACCCGAGTAACAAAAATCATTTATTAGTTGACGTTTTCGGTATACAGAAACATATTCCCAAAATTTCATGTTTCTAACTTTAATAGTTTTCGCTGGGCGTGATGAGTGAGTGAGTCAGACAGGACATTTTCTTTCAATTATTTTTACCAGAATCTCACCCGTCCCCATGAGCCCCTTAAATTGGATTGATGAAGAAACGCTTGAACACTTATTAACTTATTTTTTAAGCTGTCTTTTTCCCCTGAGTTTGATGAGTGAGTGAGTTAGCCAGTTAGGACACTTCCTCTCCTTCCCCCCCCCCCCAGAATTTCACCCCACCCCATTGGCTCCTTAAATTAATTTATGAAAAAACGGTGGAACACCGATTTACTTATTTTTTAAGCTGATTTTTTTCGCTGAGTTTCAAATTTCTCGCCTATGTCGTTTAGGAGATAGGCCTACACGCTTCGTTAGGAACCCCCAATTTTCACTCCTTTCACCTCATAATAATACACCACATCGAAAAACCCTTAGACACATGTCTGCTTATTTTTAATGATTAGTTTATATGCCGAGTATCACATCCACAAATGAAACCACTCGTGAGATATTGTTATTCAATAAATTGCAGGTTTAACCCCCTTAAGACCCCTTTAGAACATGAATATTCAAGAATCCTCCCTTAGTGTATGGTTTTGACAAACAACGAACATATCCCGAAAATGACATGTTTCGAACTTCAATATTTTTGGCTGGGCGATGATGAGTGGGTGAGTGAGTCAGGACATTTTCTTTCATTTTTTTTCTTCAGAATTTCACACCTCCCGATGAACCCCTTAAATTTGGTTTATCAGAAATCTGTCGAACACATATATATTTATTTTTAAGCAGTTTTTCCCCCTGAGTTTGAAGAGCGAGTGAGTCAATCAGTTAGGACACTTTCTTTCCTGTTTTTTTACCCAGAATTTCACCCCTCCCCATGGGCCCCTTAAATTGGATTTATGAAAAAACGGTCAAACACCTATTTACTTATTTTTTATGCTGATTTTTCCCGCTGAGTTTCAAACTCCTCGCCTATATCGTTTATGAGATACAGGGCTCCGTTAGGAATCTTTCAACCCCCACTTTTCACCCCTTTCACCTCATAATATACACCACATCGAAAAACCCTCAGACACGTGTCTTCTTATTTTTAATGATGAGTTTATATGCCGAGTATCACATGCCCCAATGAAACCAATCGGGAAATATTGCTATTCAATGAAATGCAGGTCTACCCCCTTAACACCCCTTTAGAACCTGAATATCCAAAAATCCTTTCTTAGTGGGCGTTTGCGGCCCTTGAGTAAGCTGCATACCAAATTTCATTCCAATCCGTTGGGTGGGTTCTGAGATTTCTTGATGAATGTGTGAGTGAGTGAGTGAGTGAGTGGTATTTGACAAATATCTAATAGATAGTGTCAAGTCTTTGTTATGCTATACTCGGTTTACAGTGCGGTGTGAGCAGTTGAGTAACTAACGGGATTTCAAGTAAAGATCCTCATTTTCTATACCGGTAGTGCAGAGCGCAACTCGAATCCAGTCGGCCGTGTCTCGACTTGAGCTATGTTGCCATGGAAACTATCTGCCTTGCCATTCCTTCATGAGTATATTTATAGCCTACTTTCGATTTTTGCAAAAAATGAAAGTAGACTTATGAAATCAACACAGGGCGAAAAAAGTGTGTCTGTCTGTGTGTGTGTATGTGTGTGTGTGAGTCTGTGTGTGTGTGTGTATGTGTGTGTGTGAGTCTGTGTGTGTGTGTGTGTCTGTGTGTGTGTGAGTGTGTGTACTCTGAATGTCTGTCCGCCCCCCTATCAATTCGAACACGGTGAATGCGAATTGAACGAAATTTGGTACAGAGGTAGCACTAGCAAAGGACACCTCAGTGTCATGTTTTATATCGCCGCCATCTTTACTAAAACTGAATGGTGGCCACTCAAACGTTCAAAACGTAAAATCAAATAACGACTAACCAAATCATCCGATCTCTACCAAATTTGGTAACAACATACCTTCGTATAGGATGCGGCTTGTGACCAAACTACATGGTCGTCCGCCATACCATTTCAGGATGGCGGCCGTGCGAATTATGCAAACTTTATAATCCATATCATGGGACCCACCAGTTCCGATTATCGAGCCGAGAATCGTTTTAACTGTTCTAAAGGAAGAGGCACGTTCGAAATTAGAAGTTTATTTTGTAATACTATAGTGCAGACGTGATTTTAAAAAGCTGAGCCGATTCAGTAATAAGACAAGATGGCAGCGGATATCTTGTGCCTGACTTATATTTCACTAATTTGAGTATTGCATGCAAATATAGCGTACTGATACAAAATAAATAAACTTTGTATGAAATGCTTTATATATAAATAATATACTCCAGTGATGAAATCGTTTAGTATAAATCATTATTTGCTAACAAGTTCTATGTAAGTCATTTTATATAGAACAACATTCGTTGACACAATTAGCTCAGTGGTAGAGCGTTACTCTATCATTCAATTACCTATGGTTCAAACCCGATCAGAGCTAGGTTTTTTGCTTGAAATGTTATATGTTTCTTGTTTTGTAATGACTCAGATGTTTTAAAATTAAGCGTTATATTGTGCATGTTATGGTGTAAAATATATATTTAATTAAAACATAATTCGCCAGCAGATTTGCTCGAGACATCTAGCTGCCAAAAAGGTAACTGCACGCCGACCTACTTATTAACTTCCAGATTTTATTGAAAAGTTTCTTCTTCTGGCCGCTAGAATGCACTCGCTCTGTTAGGATTATATTGTTCGATATTTCACCACTAGATGTCACGACTAGTCTACGTGGGGCTCCAGTGATTACTATACCATTGGCATTCTATGCGCATCGAATTTGAAGAATGACAAGATGATACTACGATACATTTTTACTTTTTATTTTAAAGGGTTTGTAACAGCCTATTTTGCGTTACTTGAAAATGTTATTTGAAGTAAAGAACAAAACGATTTCACATAGTAACTGAATTCAAGCCGTTGGTGTTAGTTCAGGTTATTAATTACTACTTTTATTTCAGGCAAATAGCAATCGAAAATATCCACATAGTTTGTATACACACGTCTCTGTAGGGTCATGGAAAGATTTGTTAATTCAATTAGGGTTGTGAAAGCCATGCACAACCAGACGTGTAAAGACATGCCTCAACTAAAAGTTGGATGTTGCCCACGGCAGGTCGTATATGTAATAATAATAATAATAATAATAATAATAATAATAATAATAATAATAATAATAATAATAATAATAATAATAATAATGTTATTGGTTTTACATCCCTTTTAACTACTGCTGCTTTTAGAGACACCGGGGTGCCGGAATTTTGGCCCGAAGGGGATCTTTAACGTGCCCGTAAATATACTGACACGGCTCCCTCGCATTTGTGCACCCTCAAATGCCAGCTGACTGCGCCAGGATACGAACCTGCAACCTAGGGCCCAGCAAGCGAGAACGTTACCGCTGAGCCACGCAGCCAGTCCGGTCGATTATGTCTCCAGATCCATAACATTCTTGATATACTTCTTATCTTTCTTTCTTCAATGATGGTAGCAGTTTTTATCTAGGTTGTGGCGTTTGGTAGAGGTAAATCGTTTCTAAGGTCTTCAACAAAGAATAATTCTATTATACTCTTTGATAATAACAACGAGTTATAACTATACTCATACATTTAGGAGAAAGTAGGCTATATGTTCTTTACTGAACATCTTGTTTAATGATTTGATTAGCCTGTGCTTGGGTGCAAAAGGGCCGAAATCAGAAGAATGAGAAAGACTATCGAAAATTCATGTAGCCAGCGGTTCCTTCTGGGTCCTAAACTATGTGTATGCAACATTTGGTTGAGATTGGTGAAACGGTGTAGATTTGTATACGGAACCAACCCACCCACCCACATACATAGAGACTTTCACTTTTATATATAAGACTAGCAGAAGTACCCATTCTTCGAACGGTCTTTGGTATTAATAGCCAGACGTAAACTGTTGCAATGGTTAGAGGCTTGGAACCTGTTTGTCGACAAAGATAAATGATTAGTTAAAATATGCTCAGAAAATAAATTTAGCCTACCTAACGTGTACTTCCTGGCGTGAAAATAAAATTGAAAACCTCGTAGACGAAACGCAATACACGTCATGTTGCTGTTTGGAGATATAATAGCGCATTGATGAATTTTACAGTTTTAGTTGGTTCCGTGATAACCTTATAGCCATTTGCAAACGTTCACAGAAATTTAATAAATGGATTGGCATTACTTCCTGCAGAAATAGATGGAAAGTTGGATGTCACCTTTTGAGATGTTTTTGTCATGGCTAATGGCGTGCATTCATTCATTAGTTTATTAAATGAAATTAGTTTTCTTGGAATATCAGAAACTGTTGGTATTAGAGGCTTAAAATGAAGTTTTCGGAAACCCTTTACGGCTATTTAGGGTCCCCGAGATTTGTTTCTGACACCAAGGGGCAGAAAATAAGCTTTGTCTCGTCGTTGTAGGCCGTAGTATAATAATAATTGAATAATATAGCAATATAGAGATAGGGACGTAATAGACCTTCCGTACTGCCCCCGTAATTGAATTATATAGAGACCACGGTGGCTATAGTGGAAATTATAAAGAAAGTTATGGCTGTCATAGTTATGACGTGGGTAGTCATGACGTAAGCACGGATGAAGCAGACGTTATACCAGCAGGCTACTTGAGCTGAGATTCTCAGTGACGTCAGCATTTATTCGAGAACGTTCCGAGATTTACGACGCAGTCGCAGGAAACGTGGAATTCTGCTGAGGAAGAAATTATGCTATTGGAGGGGAGGCTTGAACCAATGAACGATAGTCTGAAGGAAGACGGAGATTGCTGAAACTATGGTATTTTTATTACTTTTGGAATGCAGAATTGTGGAAATCCATTTGCAGTAGAGGCATTGATCTGGAATTTTGGTGAAATTTATTTTCAGTTTTTGAATTTTGAAAATCCGTCATGTATTGACGAAGTTGGAACTTCTAGCGATGACGCAGTAACACGCTATGGAAGGGATGGATACGCCCCTCATGATGTTTATAAAAGGCCTTGCGCAGAAGAGAGGAGTCTCAATCGTCTGATATCTAATCGTCAAAGCTCAGATCATCGAAGCTCAGTTCTTATATAGTTATTTCGGTGAAACGTCGAGTGAGATTAATAGAAAGAGTCGTCTTTAGAACGCGTGGTGAAGCCACTGCATTAAACGAGAGTCGAGCATACAAGCAGTGCAAGTTTACTGTGAGTAAATCTAGGTGAAGTTGAAACGCACATTATAACGCGTCTACAAGATTAGCTGTGAACAGTTAGCGGTCGCATATAAGCTAATTCCATTGTGCAGTGCTCCAGTAAGGAGTGTAGAAAAGTTGAACAATTTCGAGTAATTATTTTGGAAGTTATTGGCAATTTTAGACGACTGACAAAAGTGATTTTCTCGCCACATGAGAAGCACTTTGCATCGCCAGATTCTACGCCACGGCTGACACGGCTAGTGAAATAGGGAGACTTCAGATTGCTTTTGTGACACAACGCTACAGTATTATGGAGCAGTTTAATATGGCAGTTTGTTCTTCTATTACCATAACCGAAGAGAAGATGGAAGGCTAAAGGACTTTAATGCAATTGGGACATATTTCAACGGAGTAAGGTAGCAGCATGGAACTTCGCTAATTGCCATTCCACACAAGCGAATATGTGGTGAATAACCATCTACACCCATGTTTCGTGGTTCAACGCTGAGTACTATCAAACAGCAATGGAAATGATTTCATACTCACTGAATATGAATATTTCTTCGGAAATTACTACAAAGACTTCATGGCGATTTGCTACTGGAACTTCAGGGATTTTTCAAGAGAGGTCAGGGTTGTCCCGACTCACAAAGAAGATTATTGCCGGAAGGATGTCGTTCGTCTTCACGGAGCAGTGCAATTTCCGGAGGAGGAAGCAGTTCGATTCTCCGAGGGCGCTGTTTCTTGTTTCGAGGATGAAGCTCATCTTCAAGTTGGTAAAATGGATCCATCAACAGTCTTCTTTGGGGAATTTTCCTTTGGAACTTCAATCGGCAGATAAGGTAGTCGTGAACGTTTATTGTATTTGAGTTTCTTAGCAATATTTGAGCAACCATTTTCCCATATTTTTGTCCTCATGTATTTTGCCTTATATTCTTGTTTGAGATTCCTATTCTCAGTACACCTTGATGAGTTATGCCTTTTTCGACGATTTATTAAGACATTGTTATGTCATGGGCATAGTTAAATGATTTTGGATCAGTTGAGACTGATATTTAGATTTTTCAGTAATTTGCTTATTATTTTTGTAGTCTCGATTTGACTGTAAGTTAATGATTTTTATGGCAGATTTAAATTCAGACAGCGTGTCACTTTATTAAAGTAATTCTACCCCAGTTTAATTACTTTGACCAATTTTCTGTCATCATCAAGAAGGAAGAACATTTAAATGATTTTAGAGCGTTAAAATCCATTACGTTGTCGACGATCTTGGAAATACTAGTCGTTATTTGAATTGATTGCAACACAGACATTTATCGTCAGTTATGAACGATCATTGCATCATAGACCATTTTGTGAAAGATGAATTTAGATTATGAAGTATTGAATGCATTAAAGTCGTGAACTTTTGTTAGGAGTTTTTTCTCAATTAGAGATTTATATAATGATGTTTGCAACCCCAGTCTAATTGGATTCTATTCGACTATTTCGCAGTTTAGTCGCACTTTGTTTGATGATAGTATTTTTATACTACAATTCTTTGAAGATGTTAATCTTAAATTTTGATAGACCAGACAGGCGTATATAAGCGTATTCACTATTAAATTTGTTTGTGATTGGCAAGTTTTTACTTCATTTCGATTCATGAATGAAATCCACGAAGGTTAAATGACAACAGTTTTGAAACAATTAATGATTATAAGAATTTTTAAGTGGAACTATGAATGTATAATCGCTAGTGCAGCGGACGAGTTGAAAGTCGCTGATGTATAATGCCCTTGAATAAATGAAGGAGATTCCCACAGTAATTAATGATGATAAAGGATTTGTTAGTGAAGGTTTTTGTAAATTCTGTGGAAGATTTTAATGCCATATATATTAATATATGATGAATTTTGGGCCTATTTTTAATGCAGTTTGTGCATTATTTTGTAAGCGAATTATTTTCCGCTGGAGTGTATTGTCATAGTTCGTTGAAAATTAATCAAGTGAATTTACTGTTATAATTAACAAGAGTTTTGAAAGAATTTGAGATAAGATTTTGAATGAAGATTACCGTCACAAATAATTATAATAATTATTATAACCTTTATTAAACCAGATTGTGACATTTACATGTATAACTAACCTTCATTGGTCGATTATATTAACACGATTATGAAATTACCAACCGGATGAACATGTGGTTAAATGTATTTCTTAAATTAATAATTTGAATATTTTAAATGTTAATATTGTAAATAATGATGTAAATATCTTTGACAATAATGTGGAACGAAAGTAATGTTAAAGGCGTGTTTAAAATTTTTGTAATTATCTTCGACAATATTATAAACAATTTCTAATTGTTATAAATAATTTATGTGATTTTGTTATAAACATTTAAGAGTGTGTTTTATACTCTAAACTATGCTTATTAAACATTTGGATGATAACTTAACAAGTTTAGGGATTGTCAGAATAATCCAGTGGTATGTGAGTAAAGCATTTGAAAGATTTGCGTCAATATATATGAGTTGTCTTGCAGACATTTAAAGCTTTGAGAGGGAGCTGAATTCTTACGCAGTGTGGCGTGACAAGTGAACCCCATTTGACAGGTGTGCGTCAGGTTGAAGGGTAGATCGCAGCTGGTCAGACAACTGGTTATCAGCGGGCGAGGTCGATACTCTGGCCTTGCGCCTATTAATACAAGTGTCATGTTTATTAAAAGAAACCAAATGCTCTATATATATGTGTCTCATCCTGACTTCCTTATCCAATCCAAATGTGTTTTGAATGTTACGTTATTTTGAGCTCATGGGAGCTAACATATTGTTTGATAACTTTGCAAGTCCTTCAGGTGGACATAGTCAGATTGACATGGGCTACTGATAGCCACATTTATTTTGTTGAGTTGTTAAAATCATACCCTTTATTTGAAATAAAAGCTTTTGTACAGTTCAAAGTTTTCGTCTTCGTTCTGGTTCATTTTTAAATGTCATGGTGAAGGTTATTGTGGGAGCATACTTTAGAGATCCTGTTGTCAACCCAATCCCCGAGATAATTTTTAAGAGGTAAGTAAAGGTAAGTATGAACCCCCGTCTATTTTGGTGTGTTCCACAATAATCTCTTGGTAACTTCTGTGCTTAAACCTCGGTAGTATCTGTCAGTGCCATTTTCATTGGTGTAGCTGAGCCGGCGCGTTTGATTATTGGCAATCCGATTGAGGGGGCGGATATCTGACAGCCTACTATCCGGGTAAACGGGGACAGTACCACACCCACACGTGTAAATCGCGTGTAAAAATTCTAGAGTACCCCTTGACCCCCTTAAGCGCATTATACCCTATGTATTGATGAATTTTACAGCTTGATTTTGTTCCGTCATAGCCTTATAACCGTTTGCAAACTATCTCAGTAATGTAATAAATGGAATTGTTTTGCGTCTTACAGCAATAGATGGACCTGTGAGTTTCTTTTGCCATGGTAACCGGATTGCATTCTTTCATTATTGGTTTCATTTCTCACATCGAGGGGCTGAAAATGAGCTTTGTCTCGCCCTTCTACGCCTATTTTAGCAAGTGTTTTAAGGGGGTAGGCCCCCTTTTATTGGAGCTACAGAGAAGTGTTACATCAATGATTAGTGTCGTGCCTCTGAAGGATATCTGTACCAAATTTTACGTTGATCCACCCAGCCGTTCTCGAGTTATAAGGGAACATAGCCTACTTGTCCACAGACAAACAGACATACAGACAGACAGACAGACATACAGACAGACAGACAGACAAAAAAATTATTTCCGAGCGTATCCGTCATAAAACAGTCTGAAACGCGTAAATAACGTAAATTTACGTAGAAATTCAGAAAAAACAGACAAACTTTCATTCTTATATATATAGAGATGGGGGTTATTCAGAATGGTTTTAATAATAATAATAATAATAATAATAATAATAATAATAATAATAATAATAAACTAGCGGACCCGTGAGAGAACTCTCGCATAATGGGTTGTGTGTGCCCCATGTGTACAGACTACCCTCCCGGCTCTAGTGCTATGCGGGATTTACACGCCACAGTTCTGCCAGGGGCTATCGTCTTGTTTATTTGTTTAAAAGCACTTTATAAACAAATAAATATATTTCCATTGACTTTTCAAGAAATTCAAGATTTTTCCTGTACTATTGAGGCGATTTGGATGATTTTGGTACGAACCACACCTTCGAACTCCCTCTGGTTTAGGAGCTTGAGTTTTATGAACATACACCTTAGCGTATTATATAAGGTGCGTTCAAAAAGCAACGAGCCGGAGACATAATTACAGAAACCAGTACCTGTATGTTGGATGTATTGGCCCTGGCTGTTTAGGCACTTGCCCCACTGTGATACGAGGCGGTGAATGGCTGTCTCATAAAATTCCCTGGGCTGCGATGTGAACCAGTTCCGCACGTACAGCTGGACGTCGGCGTCCGAGGTGAATCGTTGGCCCCGCAGAGCCCTTTTCAGGGGACCAAACATGTCGTATTCACAGGGAGAGAGGTCTGGACTGTATCGAGGATGGCCGAGACTGTGTTGGCCTATGAGGTCGTGCATTGTCGTGGAGCGACCACGGCGGTTATGATGTTCACTGTCATTCGGCGGTCCTGGGTAATTAGTGCATCAACCAGCTGGACGTTGACATCGGTAATGCAGGGGGTTGCCCCAGACCGGGCATAATCGGCTAACGACATCCGTCCTTCTCTGAAGCGCTTGTGCCACGCCTTGACCCTTGCAAGGGACATGCAGTGTTCGCCGTACACTTGTGCCATTTGGCGATGAATGTCCGTTCCCCCTACTACTTCCACTGTCAGAAACCGAACAACATCTCTTTGCTCTTCGGTTGATGCCTCTATGTCACTGTTTGCAATCCAACTGACAGCGTTGGACGATTGATGCATGCTGCTGCTCGCTATATATCGTCACGTGGCGTGCACGCGTGCCCTCTAGCGATGGGCTGTGACCTTCCACGCTCTGGTCGGAACCACACCTCGTTACACACGCCACGATTAGCCAATGTCGACACCGGTTTGCGCATTCCAGCCTCCGGCTCGTTACTTTTTGAACGCACCTTATAATAAGATAATTATTTTTGTTTAGTTAAGCCCAACTAAGGAGCACGTTACAACTTATTTAGCGCAACGTTTCCTGTTTTCTTCGCAAAATCTCTTCACTCTGCTCTCTTCTGTCCTTTATGTATTATTTCGTGTGGGTTTCTCGGAAAATTTGTGCTCGTATTGTCCCCGTAAATTGAATTATTCTGGGACAAAATGAGAGTATTTTCCGTCCCCATGATAAAATTTGACCAGCAAATATAAATTCTGGAAGTGTGACACAGGAGGGTAGTGTTACAAGCTCGAGGCTGTGGGAGAGCCTGATCACGTGATATATTGCACAATTGACGCTTTTAGAAGGCTAAAATTGGCATAGCAACAGCGAGTTAGGAAATTAATATTATAAATATTGTTATAAATTATGCTATTGGATCCCAGCCCAGAGCCAATGAGAAGAGATCTTATTGAAGACGGGATCAACTTCAACTACATAATTTGGTGAAATTATGCATTTAGGCCCGTAGAAGAACATCTTCTTATTTGGTAATGAAGACAATATTAAAAGAAATTATGTCTGATACTTTAAAAATCGCAGATCGGTTAATCTACGCAGTAATAAGCATTAGTAATCTACGCGCTAAAATTATGGTGGGAGATTGATATGGCCGCCAAAATTTCGACTTGGAGGGGGAGATCCAAGGATCGAGGTTCTTATTCCAGCAGTCTTTGAAGAGTGAGGAAGTGTTTTTACTGGGTTAACGGAGATCCCAAGGCTTTGTCTGAGTGCGACGACTGTCGACTTGTGGAGACGCGAGGATAGCAAGTTAGATCGTAGGAGATTACCGCACTGCCATTCTATGTGAAGTTGTGAGGAACATTGAAATTAGTATATCTCGTATATAATTGAGATTTGAGTTCAACTAAGTAAATATATATAAATAGCAGGTCGAATACTATATTATGTTGAAAGTCGAGCGTTCTAAAAGTCACCGTTTCGACAATATAAGCCTGTTAAGTCAGATTTTCAAATGTGTCGGAAATAAAGCTGAATATCATTTTAAATTGCAACGTGAAGTTGGTGAGCGCAGTTCAAGTGAACAGTAGCGGAGAACTTTTAATATTGGCGCAACACATAAACATTATTATAATGACTATCATTATTCTTCAAGTGGATTCATACAACATAATTAACATTGTTGATATGATGAACTAAATAGTCATGCGCCAGATATATATTCGATAACAGGAGTTAAGATACAACGATGGAACTTCGTTAGACGACGTATTCTTGAATACAGACGTAGTGTACGGTCCATCTTGCACATTTTCGTCAGTCTACGAACACTAGTGTAACATCAATTAGCAATAGAAATATTTCATTTACCATCTATATGAATATTTCTATAAATTATATTCCAATGATGAGGCTGATACATATTTACGACGGAGAATGAAGATTCTACAGAAGAGATTTGTCAAGATGCTATGGTAGCCTAGCAACCACAGAAGAATTTGCCAGAAGGATGTCGTTCGAGCCCAGGGGAACGTTGGTGAATTCCAGAGAGGGACGTTTCCTATCTCTGAGGTCGCAGATCCGGGGTTCGAATGCAGATCCATCTCAGTATCTTGAACTGAGGAAACATCTAAAGTATTATGGGAATACTTACATAGATCTTCAAGTTTTCGTCCAAATAAGGTAGCAGTGTCTCTTATTTTTAGTATAGAGCTTGATTAGTGACATCCTGAGCCAATGATCTTACTCCATATTTTCACATTTCATGTATTTCAGTGTTCTCATGTATTTTACACTTCAGATGTGTGCTAAGATTTTTATGCTTCAAGATTATGTAGAAGATGATTGCCTTTTATCTATTTTCAATTTTATTCTACGGATCAGTTGTGGAACTGACGGTAAAAAAAAATTGTTTGAGGAATCATATCGCCTCATAGAAGACTTGTTGTCTCGACTCTCGATTTTTAATAATTTGATTTAAACCAAGTATTCTGACATTGTGTCATAGCTTCAAATTAAATTCTTTTTAAATTTAATTTGAGCACTTTAATGTAACAACATCTAACTTCAAGAACAGAAGAAACATCAAATGATATTGTTATATCATTATTGTACATAAACTGTCGACGATCTAAGAAATACTAGTCGTTTGATAAGACCGAAGTCTTAATCCCTATAAACATTCTTTGTGTAGAGTGGACATACATTACGACATTGACAAACCTTTTTATTATTTGTAAAGCTGAGAGCTTTGTTCATTTAATATCTTAGAGGAAGTACCTTTTGATTGAAGATTATTCAAATCTTTGGCTAGGAATTCAAAGCTAGTTTATCCCGGTCAAGATTGAATTCTACTTGACACTATAAATAACATGTGTGTTATTTTACACTATTTGTGTAACATCACGTCATTATGTCGACCTGATATTACAACGATAAACAATTTAAAGCTTGGTCAGTGAAGTGAGACAGGAGTATTATTTTTATTACATGTATTTGCGACAGACGAGTTAACAGTTAATTATCTTTTTGTGGAGTAAACTTTAGGAGGTCAATCACGACAGTCTAATATCGTTAAATACAATTGGAAGTTTCGTTTGAAGAACTTAAGCATGTAAAATTTTTGATCAGTAGTCATGTGAAATGATACTGAGGGTCACGCCTTTATTTGAGAAAAGTTTCTACAGATGAAATGTTAATAACAATTAATACTTTTTGGTTATTGTTTAACATAGTGGATGATAATTGTTTATGCCATATATATTGTTATATGAGGATTTTTAGAGCTATGAAGCGCTCATGCGAAGGAAGTTCCGCATTTTAAAGGAAGTCAAAGTATTATTGTTCTTTGATAAGAATGCATGGATCATGATAAGAATCATTGTATACAAGTAGTCCAGTTCATGTGAAATAACGTCTTAGCTGTGTTGACAGATGGGTTTTAGCGGAAATACTACTAGAGAAAGATTGTCTACTCACGTCAATGATACAATTATTATATTTTATTAAACCCGAAGTTATGTAATTACGTACAGTTAACCTTAATCAGTCGATTGTATTAGACCGACAGTGTAATGAAACCTATATAAGACGATGTGTAAGCAGTATATCAAAACTACGGAGTGTTAGAGAATGATTATGTGAAAAACAGTGTATATAATTAATTGAGAGTTATATTGTAACCGAGAAGCCAGAATCTCGAAAGTAACGTGTTAGCAACACTAAATAGTGCCCATTATTATTATGAACAAATTATATGTATTTTTTTTCGGAAATGATTTAATTAGTTAAATAATTTTTGGTAGGATTTATTAATCGAGTGTTTTGGAATAGCGTGTGTTTTGTGAGCAAATGTTTTGTATGAATGCTTGCACATTGTTAAGAGTAATTGTTGAACCGGATTGGTCATGAACAATTTCGGGGTGCGAATGAAAGAGTGTATAAAATTTTCAGATTGTTTAAGAAACATAGAAGTTATGAGAATTTTTGTAAGATATGAATGTTAATTTTACGTGTATTCTAAACGCACACAATGCAGTCTCAATGTAGGCTAGCTAGAATGATTCACCGTTAGAATTGGAGAGCGGTGTGACATAATATGAACAGGTGAAGACTCACCGCCTTGTATAAATTGTATTTAGTTCCGAGTGCAGCGTGGTGCTGGTGTTTCGTTGATAAAGCCAGGCTAGTGCACGTGTGTTTCCAGACGCGGGCTAGTGAATGCAACCAGTTCTCAGGAATGCCATGAATGTAAGAGCCTTCCTTAAAAGTTTTTGTTACGTAGTGTAGACCTAAACAAACCAAGGCGTTCACGCCGATATTTTTACACGGCATTGTAATAAGATGTGTAGTAGAAAGGAAGTGTGTACGATTGTGTGGTTTTCTTTTTCTTTTGTTATTAAATTAGTTTATTGTTATATTGTTTATTTAGGTTAATTTACCATTGTTAATAAATTTATTCAGTTCCTAATCTGTCGATGTTGGCGTGTGATTCATTTTAAATATAAGGAGTAGAGTATTGTGGATATTTTGTAGGCGAAGCTGAATTCCCAGTTCCCGAGAAGGTAAGTAAAGGTAGGTGTGCCCCGTGTAGTTTGTTGTTGATCCACAATATTCTATCTGCTGTATGAAAATCCCTAAAGGCCATGTTGGGAGCGATTTTTAATGTAGTAATTGGCCGGTACTGTTAGAAATAGGCAATCCAGCTGGGGCAATGGATATTCCAACAGGCTACTTTGCGGATTTACGGGTACATAATATTAAGGCTCTAAATGCTGTTCTATTGTGAATGGTTTCTTCATTGATACCAATTTCTTGCAGTTCTTCTGTTATTTCTACCAGACAATTATTGTTGTGGTCTTTTAGAGATGGTGTTAGGTTTAACATTTTCTTTGCTGCATATGTGACCATAATATTTCCAAAGCCCATGAAATAAAACAACAACAACAACAAGAATTTAAACACTAATATCACGTGCGCATTGATAACACACGACAGCACGCACTTCCATTCGTCACTAATTTAGGGCCTACGTCTTACTGCCATACTGGTTCGCACTCGAATGAACTTGAGGACGCTGATCCGCTGCTTCTATCTCCCAGCGCATGCGCTGCATGTTTTCTGAATCCCGAGGCATAGATGTACTCGTTAAATTGTGCTCCACGGCTGCGAGGGCAGCTGTAGCGAGTCCGGAGATCGCAGGTTCAAATCTCGGTGCAGGCAGTGGCTATCCTGAGTGTGGCTTTTCCCCACACACCCTCCAGGAAAATGCTGGGATAGTACTTAGCTTTAAGTCCCGGGGCTCCGACCTTATTCCTGTCCCTCATAAACACACTACTACAATCATCACAAGTGCAACACACACCCAACTATACGAGGCTGATGACCCAGTTGTCCCAAGCCCCTAAATTGAATTAACAACAACACTATCAAATATTTGTTGTTGTTGCTTGTATTAAGGGTTCCCGACATTGCGGTCTTGTAGCCGAGTGTACTTTCGTTTGTGTTTGCTTGCAATTCATTCAATAACCTGTGTTATTGTGATGGCTCTACTAGTGTGTTTATTTGTGAATTCGGGGTTATAATTGGGAAGGAGGCGGTCGTGGCCATAAGTTAGGAACCATCCCATCATTTGCCTGCAGTAGAAGTGATAAACTATGGAAAACCACTTTCAGGATGGCTGAGGGATGGAATCGAACCCTTCTCCTCCCAGGTTTGCCTCACGACGCTGAGCATATCATGATGATGATGATAATTGCTGTTTTAAGGGGCCTAACAACTAGGTTATCGGCCCCTAATGGTTTGGCAGATGGTGAAAGATGAGATGAGAATGAAAACTATAACTTATACTAACTACAGACTTACATTCTAGAAGAAGAAATGGTAAACAAATACAGGATAAGGCAAATAAAGAACAGGAAGAAAAGAAATGCCCTCAACCCTCGAAGAATGAGGATTGAGGGACTTGGAAGAAAGGAGAGCCATGAAAGGCAGATAGGAAAGGGAAAGAGGAGAGGGCCCGTCCTAAAGTCAGAGGAAAATGGGGACAAAACGGACCCAGTTCAGGAATCCCTCAGGGACGTCAACTCCCAAACTCACCAGCCGAGAGCACCTGAGGGTGTAGCACTATCCAGGGTGCACCAGAAGTGGTGGGACTACATACACCCTGCCTCCTTGAGAG
This sequence comes from Meconema thalassinum, assembly GCA_946902985.2. NCBI lineage: Eukaryota > Metazoa > Arthropoda > Insecta > Orthoptera > Tettigoniidae > Meconema > Meconema thalassinum. The sequence goes on along the minus strand of OX336399.1, from coordinate 187,353,236 downwards.
CCTTGTGTATAATGCACGAGAAAACATGAATAGAAAAGAAGAATGAGGGTATCAGGAAAGATGAGAAAAGGGCCAATTAAGGCGGGAAAGTGACAGATACCCTAGGCCTCGGATACCCTAATACCGTCAGGGTTGGAAGAGAACAAGAGTTGACCACGGGAGGTCGACAGGTAAGAAGACGGAGATCACCCCGGCACAAGTAAGTGGAAGCAATGCCGGACTCAGCTGGGGTCCCGTGGTCGCCAACCCACGTCCCACTAGCAGTGAGCCCCTGGGGGGCAGGGCATATCAGACCAGATTTAAAATTTCTTCGCAGAGCTGGGAATCGAACTCGGATCTCCGGGGCGACAGCCATGAATGCTAGTCGTTACACCACGAGGTGATTATCTGACGTACCTGTAATGCAGTTTCCCTTTGAATTGAAATGACGGAACTTAGGGAATATCCCTTGTATCTGAGACAAAGCGAATGCTCAACTTTAAAGAATCATTAAGAAGTGATCAATATTAATGGTTTCATCTGAAGACGAGATACAATATTTAAGCTGCAGTACTAACGATGCCTTACGCTGCGGGCGTTACACAGCTGAGACACTTCATTTGAAAGCGAGACTGCTTGAAAGGAGCAGTTATTAAATGGAAAATGATAGCAGATCTGAGGCTTCCCACAAATGAGCAGAACAATAAATTGGACTCAAAGTGATGCGGCACGATTACAGTTTCTAATGGAACCTACTTCAAACATTTTTATCGGCGCCATCTCTGGTCTGGGTGGTTGGTTGGTTGGTTGATTCCTTAGTTTAGGGCCTGTGACTACGCGGTCATGTAGCCCCGTGTACTTTGGGTGTGTGTAGAATCTGTCTGATGACCCCCTGGCACTACAGCCCATGATGGGCCTAGGCCCACTAAGTGACCGCTGCCCAGCCATTTGGCCTGCAGATGTTGGGGTGACACGTGATCAGTGCATCAGGTCCCCTCGGCCGTTAATCTTGGTTTTCGTAATCGGGACTCTGTCTCACTGTCAGACAGCTACTCAATTGTCCTCACGTGGCTGAGTGCACTCCGTCCCAGCCCTCAAGTCTAATATCCCTGACGGAGCCGGGAATCGAACCCGTTGCCTCAGGGCGAGAGGCAGGCGCGCTACCCCAACACCACGGGGCCGGCGTAGAATCTGTCTGATAACCGGTGCTAATTGTGATGACTGTATTAGTGTGTGTTATTTGTTTTTAGCCTACTTTTCACATTTTGCAAAAATGAGGAAAAAGTAAACTTATGAGATCGATCCAGGAAAATGTCTGTCTGTTCTTATGTCAGTCTGTCCTTCTGTCTGTCAGTCTGTCTGTCTGTCTGTCCTTCTGTCTGTCTGTCTGTCTGTCTGTCTGTCTGGCTGTGTGTGTGTGTGTCCCCTTATCAACTCCTAAACGGCTGCAGCAATCGGAACCAACTTTAGTATGAGTAAAGATGTATACCGGAATATCTCAAACCAATATTTGAAAATGATGTCAGTGCTACCAACTGCTGAAAAAATGCACAAGAAATTTGAGCTCCATGTTGGATATCTTGGAAGGTATGCATGGGAGTTATTCCAAAATTGGCAGACATTTAGATAATACTCTTTCAGCGTAATATCCAGGAGCCCATACATGACAGTGTTGCCAAAATAATTGTAAGCCTTCTGATAGGTCCCATTTTAAATGCATATAACTTCTACACTATCAATTGGATTTCAACCAAATTTTGCATGTAATATGTGTACATAAACACATATGACTGAGCGTATTGTTAAGAGCCACCAGGGCTGCGAACTGTTAATAATTGCTCTCTCTATTTTTTTATCCAAATACCAATATATCAGAAAGTATGCAAGCCGACAGCTTCAAACTATGCATACGTATAGTACCTGACATTTTAGATTAATTTGGAGTAATTCATATAAGTCAGTGCTGCCAACATTATTCATTGCCTGCCGTATTTCACAGTCATACAGCATAACTTTTTGATGTTTAAGGATTGCAACGCAACCAAGAAGTACATTTTCAAACGACCCCGAGCCGAGAAAAAGTTACCTTTCACATATGATAACAACTTTCGTTCTTGAACACACAATATGTTGACATTAATGAACCAGTTATACAACATTCCAATGTATATTGTGTTAAAATTTGGATTCGATCTGATGACGGGTTTGTTAGATAATAATTCTTAAATGTGACGCATGGTTGAAAACGGGCACTTTTTGTGTTTCAACTGCGATAAAAAATATTAAAATATAAAATAAAAATTCCAAACCTACATGAACTAACGTTAAATATAACGACGAAAATGATGATGTTATTGGATTTTATGTTGGTCTATTGGTTACTTCACAAACAACCTTCAAGCTCGAGTGCACATAATATTTTGGAAGACAGTAGTGTCACCTCGTAATGGAACTACTGTGGCACAGTTGTTTACATTGCTACTACGCAGACAAGCCACATATTGGTCTCGTCTTACCGAAGTATAGCACTATGAAAACGTGGTCAATTCATTTAACTTCAATGTTACTTGGTTTGGACATCTTGGTCATCAGTCCCGTCTATAGAAGGCATTGTTGTTCTGGTTGCCATAAAGGGCAATTCGTTTGATGGACGAAACAAGGCATCCGTCTAATCTCGTAAATATCGTATGGCCTCGGATGCCAGGTGCAAGCTTTGTTATTTGACGCCCGGAGGGCAGCTTGCATGTCATATTTTTTTTATTCCTTAGAGCTCTATGAATGTCAAGGAGGTTAGATATCTAAGATCCTTGACACTATAACGCTTTCTAGTAGAGAAATTAGGAACTTTGTGTTGACGGACAATCCGGATATTAATTTTGCCATTATGAACACGGCCTAATGAATTCAAATGGATTCTTAACATGACAACAACGCATGACATTTGTACCGAGATTTTTGCCGCGTTTCAAAAATTAATTACCACGGCCAGGAACGAACCTGCAAGCTTGGGATTGGTATTCCGACACGATAACCACTCACCCACCGTGACGAGTTTTGTAAGTGTATCATTTATAAATTCGTTTCAGATATTGGAAAAGCTTCTTTTGGGTATTATAATATTAATCACCTAAAGGAATTGAGCTCCTGTATACGTATTAACCGACTAAACATTCAATCTTCTCATAGGAGTTTCCGTCTCCGTAGAATATTTTTCCGAGGATGGTTGGAGGTTTGTATCATTGGTGGTGAGCTCAAGAGTGGACTCCCCATTCTCCCGAACAGCAATATACCTCCCAGATCCACGCTGGAGCACTCTATTGGGATTATAACTAATTACAAACCTTAATTTAGCCGGCATTGTTACATTGCCAACAAGCATTAATGTTGGTGTTCACACACACGTAGATTTTAATCCGACGTTTATCTCTTGTGCAAAGAGCACATCTAACACCACAATGTGATTTGGGAGGATGTGAGGAATAACGACTCTGTAGTCATTCTTTGTGTTATCGCGGTCACGTAGCCCCGTGTGCTTGAGTGTGTGTGTTTGTAATCGCGTCAAGGTTGGTTTGTGTAGGAGGCGGCCAAGGCCGACGTTAGGCACTATCTCAGCATTTTCCTTAAAGGCAGTGGCGGGTGGTGCAGCGAATAAGTTGTGTGCTGTATGTAACCAATCTCCTCTCCAAAAAAATAAATACACTGTGTTTAGAACCCAATTTACTTACTTACTTACTTCCTCGGCGCTACAGCCTGGGGTAGGCTTTGGTCTCTCTCACGATTCCTCTCCATTCGTCCCTGCTATGAGTTTTCTCCTAACATCTTCCAACCCTCATAGTTCTCAGGTCTACTCCTAAGTCTTGTAGCCATTCTTTGCGCGGTCGTCAATGTCATATCCTTTTTCCTAGTCCTTAAACATTTTCCAGTTTCGTCATTGTTATTTCCGTCCAAATTCCGAGGCTTCGTTGAGAGTTTCGTAACTTTTGAGGTTTTACAGTTAGCCCCACGCCCAACCCCAAAGCTGGAGGACCAGGGTACCGCCCATCACTTTAGACCTGTCCAGCTTGGGTGACCCTACCAGGAGCTTAAGCTCCCGCTGGCGTAGCTCTGAAGATCATTTGAACTCGCAAGCCCCCAATACACTCGGGAATAACAAATTGCCTTCTTCAAGGTGGCAGTGCCGGCGGGGGGTAGAAACACATTTTACTGTATAGAAACACTCGCTCAGTAACACTCAAGAGGCTATTCACTGAGTTGTACATACCGAACAAACTATAGTTCATCGATTTACAAAATCTGGCTATGAAAGACCTTCTCGCGGGAACAGCTGATGGCTTCCTTTATTTTTGCTTTGAACGATTCCCCCTAAAATGCTGCCGCAGAGTCTGGAAGGAGCCACCTGCTACCTGTGACCAGTGCTGCCGCTCTGTGGTCGTGCGAAGAATCGCTGTGATGTCTTGGCCTGTGGTCTCGGCCAGGTAATCTGTGGTCTCGGCTGTTGTCGCAACAGCACAACGAAAAAGGTGGACACGCATGCGCAATAGGCAGAGTTCATGTTTGCAGGCAATAAACGTAGAAATTCTCACTGAGCTACCAAACATTGGCCTATTCTTCTTGGAAGGTACCGTAACTGGTGAGGTGTATCTTCATATGCTGCAAACATCGATTTTACCTGCCATCCGAGAGATGTTTGGAAATGAAAGATTTTACCTACAACAAAATGGCGCTCCGCCTCACTACCACAGGGATGTGAGAGCCTACTTGGATGGAAATCTACCTGGACGATGGATAGCTCGGAGAGGAGCTGTTGAGTACCCCCCACGGTCTTCAGACCTTACACCTCTTGACTTCTACCTATGGGAGATATTGAAGAATGAAGTTTATCAACAGAAGCCAGCAACACTGAACGAGCTACGAGAGTTATGTATCCCGTCAAGACTCGAACCCCAGACCCCATTCTAAACTAAAGATGATGGTTATTATTCCTATAGAAGGAACACCATTGCCCAATGTATTCCTCAATATATTATTATCAATGTGTTTACTCGGAGAATTCTTATTCTTGGAACCAAGGAAATGACATTGCATATATTTCACATCATGTTATTCTCAACGTATTTACTTCACTATCTATAAGTTATTATTTGTCAAACACTTCCTACAAGGAACCAAGGAAATGATCCTGTACATTTCCTCATATGTTACACAATATGTTATTCTCAAATATGTTGACTCCAACATCTATGAGTGATAAAATTCACGGAACTGTTATCAAAAACAAGATTCCATATCCTTTAAGATGTATATTTCCACAAATATGTTATTGAGTGCGCCCCTCCACTGTGACGCACATTGTTATGAAGGGATTTGTATAAAAGATCTGGAACAAGAAGCATTGGTCTCTTCTAATCACAGCAGCAACTAAACAGGTTGACTGTCTGGTGTTCACTTGTATATATTGAATTATCGATAAGTTAATAAATACATCTACAAACTAACCAACGAGTTCTCATTCTTAGGAACCAGATACCACTCATCAGAAGTAAGAACCACGAGACCTACTGACTTAACAGCAGTAGCATTAACCTCATAGTGCAACACTAAAGAGGACTGTTAAGCGACAAACTTAACTCGAGTAACCATCAAGGCGTCCTGTGCGACTATCACACCAGCACAATGACAGCCGTAGTTCGGTCAGCAGTTCAGCGGCATCGACGTTGTTTGGCTGATAATGGGGGTCACTTTGAACACATGAAATAACCTTCCCCCCGTGCAAAAATTGTAACGGTACGTCATTTTGTTCCATAGATATTAACTAAGAGTGTCTGCATTTATCTGGAGCCCTCTGTATTTCCAATTGTTTTACTGACATGTTTTTAATGGACTGTATTTGATTGTTGATAATATTATTAAAGAAATTAATTTTCTGCGGAGCCGCCCCTGCTTAAAGCAGAAGTGGGAAGCCTTCTCCCTAAGAGTATACTAGTACCATCTACCGGCCAAACATACTAACTACACTACCAGCCAATAATAAAGCGTAACACTTGGATGTTTTCAAAGAATGAGCGCAAACTAATTTTTACTTGCATTATTTTGAAACGCAAATGAAAGGAAGAATTGCCACTGACGATTATAAGACAGCTTCTGACAAGCAGGCAGATTAGCATTAAAACTAGAAAATCGTTTATCAAGACATTTGTCAGGAGTGTTTTGTTATACGGATGTGAAACTTTGGTGCTAAGGAAACAGGACATACAACGCCTCAAGCAGCGGAAATGTGGATGTGGAGAAGGACGCTGAAAATAAGCTGGACGGAGAAAAAGACTACCGAATGGGTCCTCAAGGAAGTGGACGAAACAAGGAAATTGATCTCTACCATGGAAAAGAGAAAAGCAAAATTCTTTGTCCACACCCTACGTCACAATGAGTTCCTGACCACAATACTGGAAGGAAAAGTTCTGGGTAAGAAAGGAAGAGGAAGACCGTGGAAGGCTCATCTGGATTCTGTGATGCATGGACTTCAATTTAAACAGTGTGCTGGCTTAAAACGCTCAGCAAGTGAGAGACAAATGTGGTTGCAGCGACACCTTTAGATGAGGATGATGATGATGAAATGACAGGAAGATAAACCGCAACTTCATTTTAAGGGAAATATCATTTTCACTAAAAAGTTTAATTTCAGAAGAGCAAAATGAAGTTCTTTGATTGTTGGCAAACTTGCGTGAATAGACGTCACTACTTTATTTCCAATATTTTGTCCTTAGCAGAAATCACTGCCACAAAATTCACAACACCTCCTTGCACATTCTGTCTTCACTCATCTTTACCGCAACCAAACTTCTTCATGCAGAATAACAAGTCAATAGATTTATTTATCGTATGGCGTTTAGTGTCGGGAGTGTCCGAGGACATGTTCGGCTCGCCAGAGGCTGTAGTCCGACACGATAACCAATCACCCACCGTGGCAAGCTATCAAACAAGATGATTTTAATAAAGCATTGTGTTGTTTGAGTCTTCAGTTCCAACTTTCGCTACCAGATGTCACTGACACCTAGTGGTGAACATTGGAACTTTTATAGAGCGTTTGAACGAAATCTAACCTGCAAATATAGCTTCACACAAGTTTAATTAGTGGAAGGTTCTTTTACATTCCATAAATCTAAGACATGGGACCGCCGGATTTACTTCCCCTCCAGAGCAAGGCATACTGAGGAATTTATAACGCTCTTAAAAAATCCGACGACTTCGGCCGGGTTTGAACCCGCGATCGTCGGCATAGAAGCTTAGCATGCTACCGACTCAGGCGAGCCGAACATGTCCTCGGACACTCCCGGCACTAAAAGCCATACGATAGATAGACTTGAATTAAAAACAGATAACACACATTAATACAGTCATCACAATTAGCACCGGTTATCAGACACATTCTACACACACCCAAAGTACACGGGGCTACATGACCGAGTTATCGCCGTCCCTAAACTAACGAACCAACCAACCACAGGAGGGTAGTCCCACGAGGAAATGTGCCGTGTTTGACGCGGCTAGCTGCGGTGGATCAGAACAGTCTGTCACAGACACGAGTGTAGTGAAGTTGGCAACATGTCGCGAGTTACCCGACATTGAACGTGGCATGATCATCGGCGCACGGTGCATGGGTCTTAGCAATTCGGAGATTACACTTAAATTCGGGTTTCGGAGGTCAACAGCGCCGTGGGTGGATCTTCAATATCGCAGATATAATGTTACCATCCGCATAACCGCCGCACGGGACGACCACAGGTGTTTAACGTACGGATGTTACGTTGCCTCAGCAGAACAATACGGGGCGATCGAAGGGCTACTGTGAGCCAGATCGTCGCCCAGTTGCATGTTGGGAGTCAGGAACCCATTCCTTGATGCCTCGCCGTATTGCTGCTGTTGTGAGGGTTCGCGGTGGAACAACTCGTTAGTAGCATTATATTCCGTGCATTCCCGTGACGTTTGGCCACTGAGTGTAACCTCAACCTCGATTAACTGCCCTCTTAGAGTGGGGGTGAATGCACGTCTGTCTATAACCCCAACTCTCGAACAACAGGAAAGTGAGGATTTTGTCTGCAAACAGTAAAAGATGATGATGATGATGATGATAATTGATGTTTTAAGGGGCCTAACATCTAGGTTATCGGCCCCTAATGGATTGAGTGATAGTGAAAGATGAGATGAGAGTGTAATGAAAACTTATAACAAATACTAACTACAGTCTTACAGACTAGAAGGAGAAATGGTAAACATATAAAGAATAAGGCAAACAATGGATAGGAAGAAAAGAAAGAAGGAGAGCCATGAAAGGCAGGAAAGGGAAAGAGGAGAGGGACCACCCCAGAGGTAATGGAAAAGGGGAAAAACCCGGACCCAGCTCCAGGAATCCCTTGAGTTCTCCAACTCCCGAACTCACCAGCCGTGAGCCTTTGAGGGTGTAGCACTATCCAGGCAGGGTGCACCATAAGTGGTGGGGCTACACACACCCTGCCTTCTTAAGGGCCTTGAGCAGAAGGCAGGAGATATGAAGAAAACAGAAGAGGTCTGGCCCCTCGAAGAATGAGGGATCAGGAAAGCTGAAACAAGTGCCAATTAAGGCGGGAAAGTAAAAGACTCACTAAGCCTCGGATACTCTAATACCGTCGTGGTCGGAAAAGAACAAGAGTTGACCAAGGGTGGTCGATAGGAAAGATGACAGAGGGGAGCGTGGCACAATTAAGTGCAAGCAATGCTGAACTCAGCTGGGGGCCCGTGGTCACCAACATACGTCCCACTACCCGTGGGCTCCTGGGGGAAACTGTGAAACAGTCCCACGCTTTAAACAAATTATATTTATTCTATTCTGCAGTGGTTTCCATTTCTAACGTTTTAATTTGGAAGTGTTTGAGTTTGTGTGTCGAGACCTTTGTGAAAGTTGGTCGCGAGCGGGGAGGAGCAAAGTAAAACACAGAGTCGGGCTGACACGTAAAATAATTAACTCGCGCGGGGCGGGCAAGCGGACCAAATATATTAATTAAGAGTTGAAAGTCTCTTCTTCCCGCCACGTGTTCCAGGGTTTACTAGCAAATTATACGGTAATCCTGTCCTCAGCGGAATGTTACGAGACTGGACAGTTTCCATGCCATGAAGAAGCATTACAATAGGTCACAATAGGCTGCATCGGATACACACAGGGTTGCCAGATTTCAAGAATGGAAAAACGAAACACACGCCCCAGAACATTGTTTTCTTTGAATCAAGGTCGTTAAATGTTGTAATAAATAATAAACTTAAATAAGAATTACATGATCAAAAACACAAAATTAAAACTGGATATTGCTGACAACATATAGGCCTATGACACCAGCAACTTACAAATACTTTTAATTTGATCGACCCTTCTGATAAAATTCACTACAAGTTTCGTCATAATCGTAATATGTGAACAATTCTTGTTTTATCAAACTAACTAGGAACCCGACCCGGTTTCGTCCGAGGACAGTTATGAATACATTACGTGATAAACGCTTTTTTTTTCCAATGTCAATGAACAACGACCAATATCCGTTTTACGCCTCGGCATGATGGGTTAAAGTCACTGATGGACTATTAATTATATTATCATGGAGATGCATGAGCAACAAATTCTTGTCAGACGTAATTTAAGAATGGCGAGGTGCATGAAACACAAATCCCCCTTCCGTCCAATCTTAAATTGACTGTGAATTTTGCGGAACGAAAAGTTCACAGGCGAATTGAAGAAAAGCCGAGTTGCACTTCCAAACACAACCACCCTTCTCAGAAGTCTAAACTCAACACGACTCAACGGTTAGCTGCTGGCTGTATCTGGGGCAATAGATTCGGCCGCTAGCTAGGCTGTAACAGGGATGATAGACTCGTCCTTAGCTAGCTCGTAAACTGTCGCCTCAGTAGTTGAATGGACATGGTTGGAATAAATTAAAAATTAAAAACAGTTACAGTGGGCGATGTATTGAAGATAGGCATAATTATGCTCTCACGGACTTTCTTGTAGAACTTTTCATGCTGAACAATTCTTACACTCATAGTATTTAGATATTTTTAACGATTTGCCCAGCGTAAGCTTACAAAGCGCTCAGGCGCCAAGTTTTTTTCGACTTTTCCACTGAAATCGTTACTGCTCGGCTTCCTTTGAGCATACATAAATTATTTTCTACAGAAATCATGCTCGAGATATCCTTTACAGAATGGTGAAAACCGTATAAAATCCATCCAGTGGTTTTCGAGTTTACCCGTAACATCCAAGAATCGGGGACTATGTTTTGTACTAAGTAGAGATGGAGCTTCTATTTCTATCATCTCTCCATTTGATATTCATGACAGAAAAAACTCTGTCCGTAAAAGCATTGGAGGGAAAAATGCTGAGTATTAACTTCACAAGGACTAAGATATTCCTTAATTGTGTTGCCCTTAATAAATCTACAACATGTACCCATCTATCTGACACAGATATAGAAATCATTTTCTCTTTCAGACTTGCACCTGTATCACCAGAAAACAAGCTAGATATCGCAATCAATTCGGAAGCGGGACCTTTGAAAATTGGTGCGAAATTGAATATATTATCAAGTTAACCAAAAAGATACGGAATATTTGGCGTTACGTTAAAGATTAAAATGGAACGCGGAACAAAACAAAAAGAAAATGGAATTGTTCCGGATAAAAAGGAACGTCTGGCGAGCCTAGAACACAACCACAAATTATAGTCTATACGTAAACTACCAGAGGTGCCATTATTTCTCTTTGGCCTTTCTTAACCTTTTATAGGCCAGTGGTCTATATATTATCCACCTACTGTAAGGACTATTTATATTGTCAATGATGCTGAAGGTTGAATCTTTCAGTTATGTACCAACAAATTTTATTTGGGAAGTGATAATATTACAGGAAACCAAATATTATCTCTTTATCTCCTTGACCTAAACTACATGAAACATTTTTTTAAATAAAAATAATTAATATTAAAAAGTTTTAAAAATTGTAGGGCTATTAAAATTATAATTATAATTGTAAGAACAAAAAACCGACGATCGGCTGTTTAGCTTTCGCAGATGAAGTTGCAATTTTCTCTAATTCTCTTGACACAGCCACACAACAAATCAATCAATTACAGGTGCAAGCAGCAAAGGCAGGTCTTCAGATTTCGTTTGAGAAAAAGCAGTTTATAACGAACATCAAGTCAGAACCCAGAGAACTTATGGTGAATGGAGGACAAATAACACTGGTAGAGAAATTCAAATACCTGGGTGAATGGATTGAGCCCAACATTCGTGAAAAGGAAGCTTTCGTGGCACGGATTAACGAACTGGAAATGGCTTACCATTTAACCAAAGACATTTACAAAAAAAAAAAAGGTTAATGTCCTTCAAGGCCAAACTGAGGCACTTCGTTACCGTTATTCGCCAGGAGGCGTTATATGCATCAGAATGCCTGGCGATGAATAAGAAAGGATTGGCGGAACAACTCGAAACCAAAGAGAGGAAGATTCTGAGAAAGATCTTGGGCCCGGTCAAGGAACGAGGAGAGTATAGAAGACGACACAACGATGAACTTTATCTACACGTGGAGAAAATAACGGACACCATTCGCAAAAGAAGACTCTCCTTTTATGGCCATTTAACACGAATGAACTCCGGAAGATTGTCCAATCGAATCTGTGCCTACTTTGTGGGAAAGAAAACCAAAGGGATCTGGTTACAGCGGTGAGAAAGACCAACAAGAACTGGGGATATCACTGAGAACATCTTGGAACGTGATTCTTGAAGAAGAAACTTGGGGAGATACAGAGTTTTCAGCCAAAACCAATATTAAAAAACCGGCAGGAAGTGGTCCGAAGAACGAAAGGAAGCTCACCGAAGAAGAATGCGCGAATACTGGGCCAATGTGAAAGAAAGAGGGAAAAGGCAGTTGAAATAACGTGGTCCATAGAACATTAAAATGTTAAATAAAATAAAAATAAAACATATTAATTAATATTAAAATGACACAATTAAAATTATCATGTCAAAAATTATAATGAAGTTAGAATTAGAAATAAATAAGCTTATAACAATTAAAAAACTATTCTTTTATAATCTTAATTTTAAGAACATTAAAATGTTAAAGAAAACAAAAATTTAAATTTTTAATAATAATTAATATTAGGGTAAAACAATTAAAATTAAATTAAAATAATGACGAATAAAGGATCTTCAATAATATTCTGCCCAATAAAGGGTTAAGGTAGAACTAAATTCCTTAATATTATTTATGTTCGACCCTGGCGAAATGAAAATATTATATGCCAGGGAACTGTATAATAATGAGGCTCATTATAGTACTATGTTTAATTATTATGTTACAGTTACTCCAACCAATCAGAGCTCAACATTTGACCAATTATGTAAGGATAGCTTCGCACATGCGCTCAAAATGCAACATGTCGGATATGAATTACATGATTTGAACGTTGACAATGTAAAATATATCCGATAAACCACTGTAGTTACAATCCCAAACACAAAGACAAAATCAGCACGAATCTGTACGTTAACAAGAAAATACTATGAAATATGCAAGAAATTTAGGAATCTACGACCAGAAGTTTGCAACATACCATCCTTCTATATAAATTACCGACATGGAAAGTGCACCGTCCCAACTATTCGCATAAATAAACTGGCGAATATGAGAAAAGAAATAGCACTGTACCTTAATATCCCCAACCCCAATTTATACACTTTTTCGTTCGTCCTCGGAGACAGTTTGAGTTATATCTGGTACCTACTGATTGGCAGGCTGTAAACATATGGAATTGCCAAGCAGACAGAGCGCATGCGCGGGTCAAAGAAGTTGTAAGCACAGACAGCAAACCCAGCGCTTGCACTCCGATCACTAAATTCAAGTGACTGAATCTCGAGTGATATTTATGAATATTTCTGTTCGAACATTAAATCCTATAAAATAAAGTTATAATTATTTTCGAACATAAGCAGTCGTATGCAACTCGCCTATAATGGTAATTAAGACACTAGTATAAAAATTAAAAAACTCGCTTCTCTCGTTTTAAAAACATACTCGTGTCTTAATTATTGCCATTATAGGCTCGTTGCATAATGCACGATTCTTCTCTACTGGTGATTTGCTAGGGCAAATATACTGCACTCATCAATAAATGATTAGGCAAGTGACGAGCAAGCGCTGTCCCCTCGTAAGTTCCGAAACTAGCACGAAAAACATGTATATTAATTAACATGATTTTATTCTCTAGTATTCATAAAGGCGCATCACTTACCTGAGTCAATCTATAAAAAGCTGAATTTTGGTTTGTTTGTCTGTTATTTATAATAATCTACACTGCATTACCGACCTACACAACATTTTACGTAGTTATCCTTTGGAACCCTGCGGATAACACTGTCCCCTTGGAATTTTGGACAGCTCTCTCCATTTTCGAGATTTAGGCCGTTTGGCACGAGGACTAAATGTCGGACAGTGTTATGTGGCGAAAAATGCCACTATTGCTCCCTCAGGAGATCGGACCAACCGTAGTGCTTCGATTATTTTCCTACGGTGCTATGCGACTAAATAGGACACTATTGCTGAAAAATCATCAGGCAAAGACACTTCTTTAATTTAATTTAATTTAATTAAATTTCTTCCTGTTTCTAATTATTTATCTTCAATTCATTAGTAAATTACATGTGCCAATAGTTAGTAAATAACCGTTTCCATGTTTATTGTTGTCATTATCATTAGGGGAAAGTGACTGGATGTTACGTCCATTATATAACACTGTTTATCATTACCCCAAATTGTTGAAAATGAAAATCCACGGCATGCTTCCAGTCGAATGAGCGGGTCAGGGAATGGAATGAATGATGTCCCCATCTAGCGGCGAGGATATGAACTGTGCCGGCTGCCGATCTTTGTTGCACTCCCCTGCGACAATGATTAACGGGGCACATACAGCTCAAGGAGCCACAACAATAACGAGTTTAATATTATAACTGTGCCTGACATAGATCTTGTACAACAATGATATACCTAACCAAGGAAACACACACACCTTGCTAATAGAAGCAAGGTTAAACATTTTCAAAATTCAAATGATGATTATTTTTAGCCTATTTTCAATTTTGAAAAAATAGGCTTATGAGATCACCTTTTGTCCGTGTGTGTGTGCGTGTGTGTGTGTGTGTGAGGTGTGTGTGTGTGTGTCCCCCCTAATAAAATCTAAACTGCTGGAGCGATTTCAATGAAACTCGGTAAGTTCATAGCAATATTCCCGGCGACCTCGACCGTGCCCTTCAAATTTTGTTACATCTCACCAATCCAACATGGCGGCTGTGCGAAATATTTCACAAGCATTCAATATCTCCGAAACTATTACTGATATCGCCCTGAAATTGTGTACGATGATAAAGGGCGCTACTGAAAGTTCACCTATGAGACTTTCAAAAACCTGGTGACTGCAAAACCAACATGGCGGTCAAGCGAAGTTGAGACTTTTAAATCGACTTTTCTCGCGATTTAACTATTCAAATGTAATGAAACTTGGTACAGCAAATGTTTATACACATTGTAATACACTGGAGTATAATTTAGTTCAATTGTTTACATAACTTCAAAATGGCGGCTGTGCGAAATATTTCACTGACATTCTATATCTCCAAAACTATTACAGATATCATCCTGCAATTTTGTACGGTGATAAAGGGTACTGATACAAGTTTACCTATGTATATTTCATAAACCTGTAAAGTACAAAACGAACATGGCGACCAAGCGAATTTGAAATATTTTAATAGACTTTTCTCGTGATTTAACTCTATGAGCGCTGTGAAATGAGGTACAGTAAATGATTTTGCATATTGTGATGCACTGCCATCTAATTTAATTCAATCGTTTACATAACCTCAAGATGGCGGCTGTGCGAAATTTTAAAATTAGCCTAAGTTTTTATTTCTTGTGTCATAATCATGCGATCGAAGTGAAAGTTTGAATAATGAACCTAGGCATTTATTTTTTTATTTTTTTATTTTTAGCGTATGGCTTTTAGTGCCGGGAGTGTCCGAGGACATGTTCGTCTCGCCAGTTTTGTAGCTGCTTCGAGACGGACACCCAATGGGTGAGCTACAAGTACCGTTGGGGAGGGAAGGAGGGAAGTGGGAATGTAAGGACGAGGAGTTGGAAGGTAGCGGCTGTGGCCTATAGTTAGGGACCAACCCCGGCATTTGCCTGGAAGGAAGATGGGAAACCACAGAAGACCATCTTCAAGGTTGCCGGCGGGGGGATTCGAACCTCCTCGCCTCCCGGATGTGAGCGACTGCCATCAGTCATGCCGTAACCACCACGGCTAACTCACCTGGTACCTAGGCAATAATTGTCCTTGAATGGTACATAACTCTATGGCCTATATATAACAATCCTAAATGGCGAGCTTCCGAAATATTTAGACGGTTCTCAATATCTATGAATCTTTTACAGCAACCAAACTGATTTTTTTTATGTTCATAGAGACTATGAACATATGTTCACCTATAGGACTTTCAGTAACCTGAGGAGCACAAATCCAACATGGCGGCGACGCGAAGTTTAAATATTTAAATGGACGTTTCTCGCGAATTAACTATCCGAGTGCCGTGAAACGTTGCACGTTGAATGCTTATTAATGTTGACCCACTGGCATCTAATTTATTTCAATTGTTTGCATAATCACAAGACAGCTACTGTGCGTAATTTTAAAATCTCGTTTTTACTTCTTGAGTTCTAATCATGCGATTGAAGTTTGAATACCAAACGTACACAATAATCTTAATGTAATAGTACAAAAATAAAAATCCAACCTGGCGACCATCTGAAATATTTAGACGGTTCTCAATTTCTACTAACCTGTTACAGCAATTAAACTGAAATTTTGTATGTTGATAGAGGCAATTATCATGAGCAGGATATATGAAAATAGGCTGTATAGTTCTTCACGGAACTACTTGTTATCAATTTATTCAAAATTGGTTCTTGTTTTGTGCTGACCTTCACCGTTTCCCTGATATCTCCCGTGTTTATAGGGATTTTTAGAGTTTTCTTTTGTTAATGTGGGTGTTAAACCTTCTGCTACAAAATCAGTCTCGCATATTTTCACATTATTAATTAATTAATTATTTTCATTTTTATTCTGAGCAAACTCAAAAAGAAAAATGTTAAAGTTTCATAGAAAGACTAATTAAAGTGACAACGGTTTTGAGTGAGATTCATTTTGTAGCTGAAGGTTTAACACCCAAGAAAGAAAACTCCACAAATCCCTATAAAGACGGGAGATATCAGGGAAACGGTGAAGGTCAGCACAAAACAAGAACCAATTTTGAAAAAATTGATCATTTGAATTTAGAAAATGTTTAACTTTGCTTCTAAAAGCAAGGTGTGTGTGTTTCCTTGGACATGTGTATCATTGTTGTACAAGATTTGTGGCAGGCACAGTCATAATATTAAAATAGTTATTGCTGTGGCTCCTTGAGCTGTATGTGCCGCCTTAAATGAATGAGAGATGAAATGAAATTACAGTTGAGAGTGTTGCTGGAATGAAACTTGTGACAGGGAAAACCGGAGTATCCGGAGAAAAACCTGACTGCCTCCGCTTTGTCCTGCACAAATCTTACATGGAGTGACCGGGATTTGAACCACGGACCCAGCGGTGAGAGGCCGGCGTGCTGCCGCCTAAGCCACGGAGGATCACCACTAATAGTTATAATTTTAAAATATTAGCCTACTTTTCACATTTTGCAAAAATGAGGAAAAAGTAGGCTTATGAGATCGATCCGGGCAAATGTGTGTGTGTCTGTCTGTGTGTGTGTCCCCCCCCCCCCCCTATCAACTCCTAAATGGCTGCAGCAATAGAAACCAAATTTGGTATGAGTAAAGATCTATCTTGGATAACTCAATGCCATTTTTGAAAATGATGTCAGTGCTACCATCAGCTGAAAATCCGTATTTTAAAATTGAGCTCCATGTTGGATATCTTGGAAGGTATGCATGGGAGCTATTCCAAAATTGGCACACGTATAGATAATAATATTCTGGTTTGATTTCCAGGAGGCCATACATCTCAGTGTTACCAAAATGATTCTAAGCCTGCTGATATATCCAATTTTTAATGCATATAACTTCTATACTATAAATTGGAGTTCAACCAAATTCATATGTACTACGTGCACATAAACAGACATGACTGAGCGTATTCTTAAGATCCACCAGGGCTGCCAACTGTTAATACTTTGCTCTCTCTATTATATTTATCCATATACCAATATATCAGCCGACAGTTTTAAACTATGCACACTTAAAGTACCTGCCATTCTAGAATAATTTGGAGTAACTAATATACGTCAATACTACCAACATGATTCTAAGCCTGCTGATAGGACCAATCCTTAAATGCATGTAACTTCTATACTATCAATTGGATTTCAACCAAATTTCGTATGTGCTATGTGTACCATAACAGATATGACCATGTATATTATTAAGAGCAACCAGGGCTGCCAACTGTAAATAAATGCTGTCGCTATCTTTCTTACCCTAATTTCAATACGGTACCGTATATCAGAAAGTTTTCAAGGCAACAGCTCTAAACTTTGTACGCATATACTACCTCACATTCTAGATTAATTTGGAGTAACTAATATACGTCAGTGCTGCCAACATGATTCTAAGCCTGCTGATAAGTCCAATTTTAAAATACACGTAACTTATATACTAACAAATGAATTTCATCCAAAATTGGCACAACAATAGATAATAATATTTCAGGTTATTTCTGACCAACACATGCATGACATTGTTGCCAACATGAATTTACGCGCGCTGATAAATCCAATGTCTAACTGCATGTAACTTCCATGCTATCCATTGTACTCCAACCAAATTTTTTTATTCTGCACCTTAAGAGATGGAACTAAGAATATATTCAGTCACCAGAGCCTAATGCTCTATTAGGCTACATTATGCCAGGTGTATTTCGAAATAATTAGAAATTTCGATATTAACAACATAATTTCGTCATTATTCTAGATAGGTCCATATAGATTAATCATTGACATGAATCTTAAATTTTAGGAAAATTAGGCTCTTTAGTTCGTCACGGAACTTCTTGTTACTATTAGTTTGTAAGTTTGATATGCCAATTCACTAGTAGTTTTTACTCTTCAGCATGGCTTAACAGTTGCCTCGTAAAGAAAGTCGTTGTATAACTTAACACCAACATGCGTATCATCTCCGGTACTCTGAAGCCTTCTGCAACACACTGGTTGGCAGTCCTGTATCACATTGCTCCTCCAAACCTGCGACAATCAAGAGCCCTTGTTCAAGAATATGATAAGATCTTGCCCAATCCAACTCTACCTATTCATAGGGATGTTGCAGATCTCTGGAGACAAAGGTTGAAATCCCGTAAGCCAGCAATGAAAATAGCTAAGAATCTAATGGATGCTGGTTTCAATTTAAAAGAGGAATGGAAAGAGCAATGGTTTCGTACTGCTCCGGAGTGGCCAAGCCTCTTTAATCCAAACTATGCCCCAGCTGGTTTCAATTTGCCAAGAAGAACGAGGTCATCACTAAACTGGTTTCGCACTAATTGTGGAAGATCTGCATTCTCCCTTCACCAGTGGGGCTTCAGGGACTCTCCTGCATGTAATTATTGTGCATTGGTCCAGACCATGCATCACATAATGGACGAATGCCCTCTGCGTGCTTATGATGGAGACCAGAAAGTCCTTGCTGATCACTAGTACAATGGATAAATAATTTAGATATCCATGTGTAATTGTTCACTACTTAGTACCATATATTCTTTGCAGGTTTTTGTATAATATTGTACATACTTGTCCATTATGTAAGGGCGGACATCAATTCCACCCGGGAATTCCAGTCAGGTAGCCAGGGTTACCTCAATTCCACCCGGTCCTCCAAGGGACCCAGAAATGAGTTCCTCAACTCCGCCCAGGCTTTTCCCCAATGACGTTAACAAATGTCAAAACCCTCCTGCTCGCATACCAAGGGCCGTGTCAAACACCTTATGCATGTCATAGATTTATGGCATGTTAAAGAACCTTCCACTAATTGCACCTGTGTGAAGCTAAATTGGATACGTTATTGTAAACAACGCTCTTAGGTTTCTAAGTTCGTTGCCAAGAGCCGACTGCGGTGGCGTCTAGCAGCTGAGTTGTGAACTTAGCCTAGTAGTCGTTGACGGTGGCGCTTGGCGGCAAAAGTAGGAACTATTTGAAAAATTCTAAGTTGCAGTACTTAAATTAAAATAACAATTAACACCGGTTATCAGACAGATTCTACACACACCCAAAGTACACGGGGCTACATGACCGCGTTGTCGCAGCCCCTAAACTTAAGAACCAACCAAACACCTTATGCAGCGCATGAGTAGAAAAAATAGAAAACTTGGCAGACTTATGTAAAAGAATATTACGATTAATTTTAAATCACCACCACCAAGTCCTCGTTAAATCAGATATAAACATAATACAAAGAGCTAGATATTAATCACTGTTGTTAAATAAAAATATGGACAGGAAATTTAATAAAATGAGAAAAATCAGCATCTTAAAATCACATAAATCTTTACTTCGTTTCAAACTATACAAAAAACATTAGATGAAACTCTTTTCATTCCCTAACTATTGTGTGAGAAACACACTTCACAATATCTAATCTACTCATTGCTTTGTTGTCGTACTGCATGAGCTTGTTTTCAATGAATTCTTTTCTCACACGACTATTCTTGTCTTTGCTCGACACCCGCCCGCTGCTGTTAAGTAGAATGTACGTGTCTGATGTAGGCACTTTGGTAAGCGAGCAGGAGGGTTATGACATTTATTTACGTCATTGGGGATAACCCCTTTGCCGACCCCTTGTCAAAGCCTGAGCGGAGTTGAGGAACTTATTTTTGGGTCCCTTCGAGGACCGGGTGGAATTGAGGAAAATCGGGCGGAATTGATGTTCGACCTTATGTAAAATTCCATACGCTTAATAATAATTATAATAATAATCCAAATAAACAAACAAATAAATAAATCCACCGGGCGAAGCTGGGTCTTACTGCTAGTTCTAAATAAAGAAAATGATGATTCTCGAGCGTTTCTCTGACAGCCCTCAAGTACAAGCTCAGACATTTAGAATGATAACCTCTCCTATCAGGGAATATAAACGACATCTCTCCTTCAGTGCGAGTCGATTCAGTTTAATATTAATGCCACCTCCCTTGGCTGGATCATTAGTGAGGTATATCAAAGACAGAAGAACAAACTATTAAGTCTGCCGATAACTGGACTCAAGCCAGCCAAGGAAACAAGTGCAAAGTACTTCTTATGCCACTGTTGCTCCTTGGTTCACACTTTATGTTCGGTGTGCGCGCACAAGTTAGCTCTGTATGGGACAATTTGCATTTACTTGACGAGCACTATGCGTGGCTTTGTCTGCTTGCTTGCTTGCTTGCTTCTTCAAAGTTTAACTTCTTGGTCGCAAACACGTTTTGTTATATTCAGACGCAAAGAAAGTTTCCAATTGTTCTAGAAACGTTTCTGTGAGTTTAGAATACCTTGGTTGTGGCTGCCTCAGTGAATCTTTGGTGCAGTGTCCGCTTCTTTATTCCAAGATTGCAGATACAACTCAAGGTCAAGAAAGTCGGAGTTTAGATTGACGGGAAAAATACTCGACACTCTCAGTCGTTCGAAGTCAGTTAGTAAACAATCTGTGGTATCACATCTGGTGGTTACACGATTATAGTACATTATGCAACGAGCCTATAATGGCAATAATTAAGACACGAGTATGTTTATAAAACGAGGGTATGCGAGTTTTATACTTTCCATACGAGTATCTTAATTACCTTTATAGTTGCATACGACTGTTTATGTTCGTCGATAATTATTATAACTATTTTATGTTCGAACATAAATATTCATAAAGATCTGTCGAGATTTCTTCAGTTTTATGTACTGAACAGAGCGCATGGGACGCACAGAATACCTTGTATTTGACCATGGCCTCCTCGATTGCCCCACTATGACACTAGGCCAGGCAGTGAAATTTAAATTAGAAGGCCTTGGAACTCAGAGCAGATGCGTTGCTATTCGCACCTGATTGGCCAAACAACTGTTTCTTGAGCTCTGATTGGTGGAAGAAACTGTTTCATAATGAAAAATAGTGTTATAATGACCATCATTATGATACAGTTTTCTGACATATAATAGTCAGGGTCGAACATAATAGTACATTATGCAATAAGCCTATAATGGCAATAATTAAGACACGAGTATGTTTATAAAACGAGCGAAGAGATTTTTTATAATTTCCACACGAGTGTCTTTTACCATTATAGGCGAGTTGCATACGCCTTTTATGTTCGACGATAAATATAACTTTATTTTATATTCGAACAGAAATATTCATAAATATCTGTTGAGATTCAATCACCTGAGTTTAGTTTAGTGTACAGAACGCATGCGCTGTGTTCCCAGCAAGGATCAAAGAGCTTCTCAATGTCATGTTTCCAAGGCTTTGAAACATTGTTTATTGTACATTAGGGATATCCTGAACTAGCGCCAAAAGTTAGCGTGAAGGTATTATGTGGGATCATTTTGTTATTTACCTCAAATAACACAAAATAGGCGATACAAACGTTTTAAAATTAAAATATATCGTATTATCAACTAGTTATTCTTCACATTCGATGCGTATAGAATGTCAACGGGAGGCAAATCAATGGAGTCCCACATACAACAGTCATGACATCTGGCGGAAAAGTTTCGCCTATGAAATCCAGTTAACAAAATGAGAGCTGCATTATGATTTCCGTGGAACTAATGTCATACGCTGCTTCCTCCGTGAAGTTCAGGTGTGTTTATGCCAACAATAGCAGTCACAAAAATTGTCGGCGAAATCTTATGAATGTGTAGAAATTAGAGTTGCGGATATTAAGATACAGTGCTATTTCTTTTGCAATATTTCCCAGTATGGTTATGCATTGTGACTACAATGGTTGATCCTATACAGGCTACATTGTTAACTTTCCCTAATTCATGTCCGACATGTTGGATTTTGAGTAGCCTACATGTGAGAGATGAAAAATCCACAACCTGCTTCCAGTCTCCGACCGGGTCATGAATGGAATGAATGAAGCCCCCATCTAGCGGCGAGGATATGAACTGTGCCGGCTGCCGAGGCCTGACGCACTCCTCTGGGGCAATGATTAAATGAATGACAGATGAAGTGAAATGATAGTGGAGAGTGTTGCTGGAATGAAATGTTGACAGGGAAAACCGAAGTTCCCGGAGAAAAACCTGTCTGCCTCCGTTTTGTCCAGCACAGATCTCACAGGGAGTGACCGGGATTTGAACCACGGACCCAGTGGTGAGAGGCCGACGTGCTGCCGCCTAAGCCACTGAGGCTTATGTGAGAGATATCCTTACCTAATTGGTCAATGAATGAAGATATTGAGCTCTGATTGGTTGGAAAAACGGTGTTATAAAGAAAAGTAGTAATTTAATGACCCTTTATGAAACAGTTTTCTGACATATAATATTTACATATCGACATCGTCGAACATAAAACTAACTAAGTCACAACCCCAGGTGGCCCAAGAGAGTTGCTGCTAGGTGAGAGTTGAAGTTGGAGAATGCACCAAATGGTTACAATTCGAAAGATAGCTGAAGCTATACGAGTATTATTATTATTAATAATAATAATAATTATTATTAAAACTCAGCAATTTTTCAAGGTTTATGCCGTGTCTTGTGTGGGTTTTCACCCAAGTTGGCTCATCAGCGGGCTCTTGGTGCTCCACGCCCGGACCACCACAGGAGTAGCGAACTGTGCACTACCTTGTTATGAAGCGCACGTGCGCCTCTTAACTGCGAGAGCTAAACGCTCAAGAGCCTTTCACCTCGTTCCGCCCGGCTCCAATCTGCTGTACTGGTACAGGCTCGGCATACGTTCCACTGTTCCAGATACCGGGTATGGTTTCGGACTCCGTTCCGTTCCAGGACAGATATGTTACGCATTGGAACAGACAGCGGTAACGTTACAACTTGGAAATAACGTGGGAGATTCCGCTCCGCGTTACGTTCTGTTCCGGGTCCCTGGCTTAAAGATGAGTCGCACTGGAACACTGAAGAAATTCTTCGAACAAAGAAATAAGATCTGGACAGTCACAGATTAAATATAGTTGAGGACAAGTGTCCAGTAAAACGCTCTTCAAGGCACGGTGGATTAAACGCGTAATACGCGGGACAACGCTAAAGACGGGAAATGGTTAGTTAGGCGGGAAAATAATATTTCAGTAGTGTTTTTATTTAACTGTATTATTAATATTAAAACATCTGGGGAGCGTGAAGGTGCAATGGCTTAGTTGCTCGTCTTTCACCCGGACTGCCGGAGTTCGAATCCCGGTGACAGTGTGGTGGAATGTTTACCTCAAAAATGACGTGGCGTCAGGAAGGGCACCCGGCCTTAAATCCCCAGCCAAAACAAAAAATGAGCCTGGTAGGCTCCGGTGACCCCAATTGATTGGTTAAAGCCTAAGAAAGTTTAAGTTTATTATTAAAACATCTCAATTACAGTGCTTTTTTTTACAATTTATACGGAATTTTCCCTCCTTTATTCGACATGCAAAAAGCCACTATAAGTGGGATTTAGAAGCGTTATAATGTGATACAATTATGCTCTATTATATACGGACAGTTCAGGATCCTTACAAAGGAAACGTAATAAACGGGGTAGCGTATTAAGCGGGTGCGTAACATCGGGGTTATACTGTATTAGTGTATATGGTCCTAACCTGAAGTAGTGTGTTAAACATTTTCAGAAGTCACGGGGAGAGTTTAAGACGTTAGTCTGCCATTTAAGAGTCCGACACTGAGTGTGTAAATGCATTTCTCCTCCTACGTAATATGCATATTTCTTCGTTATGCCCATTCATATTGTTATTGATTGATTGATTTTAGGAGATTTGCGACATCGTGGTCATGTAGCCCCGTGTACTTGTGTGTATGGAATTTGCCTGATAATTAGGGGTGATGATTTTTTAGTATTCTTTTGAAAGTGTTCTGATTTTATTATACATTTGGAATTGAGCATTTGAAGACTCCACGGGAAAAACGGGTAAGTGACATTATGAAAATTTTTCAGGTGAGCCAATTTAAATTTTCAACACTTAAATGATATACTTAAAAACACCCCAATTTAGTTATTTTCCCAAATTCTCTTTTTATAAAGAAGTGCATGTTAAACAAATAACAACTAAAGTTAAATTAAGAAAAAGTGAGAGAATATGCGACGTTATTTCAATTTCTGCTAAAAAAAATACATATAAACGTCGGTATCTCGGTGACATTCCGCTTCATCAATTTCAACAGATCTGTAGTTACGATGGCTGGCCACCAGAATGCGCTACAAGCTCATTTCCGAAAAATGGATTTACACCGTTCTTTCCGTGGGATCTTCATTTTATAGCATTTTGAAAAAATAATTACCCATATCATTTGGGTTAAATCTGACAAATGAATAATGTGTTTGAAATGATTGTGGTGTTTGAAGCCATATTTTCAGTGTTGCCTTAGTAAACACGAGTTTAGTGCTTTTCAGTCGGTCAACACGAATGTACCCAAAAGAGATGGGTTATGCCCTAATCCTGAAATAAATTACATGACATTAATAAAACACTAGGATGACCAGTTTCGATCGTCAAGCGATCATCATCAGATCCAATACACTTAGGCTATAAAATCTATGTTTGAAATACAGGTGAAAATATTTACAATATGTACAATTATTTAGTTGCAGTGTTGGTACTGCAACTGTCAGTGTATGCTAAATGCAGTATATATGTTAGGTGAAATGCTAAATGGTGATAGCTATCCGGAGATTGTACTTTAGAGAGATTATATGGTTGTAAACTATGGTTAAACTATAAAATTTTAGGCTAACTACTTATCTGATTGTCTTCCGTACTACAGCTATTCGCAGTTTCCGTGCTCACTTGAACTCGCTGTGCGGTCGACTGCGGTGGTTATCTTAACGACTGGTTTTTCCCTGCCTTCCCCCCCCCCCTGTCCCTACGTGCTGTGGGGAGTGATCGCGATGTGTTTATGTGAGGTGTTGCCAACCTAGATAAGATGTATGTTATTGAATGAGGTGGATCTACAACTATTAAAGACCGTGGATTAGCCCTCGCCACGCGTGGAGCATAACCCATTCGAACTAAGCGTTGACGGTCTTATGAGGACGTCCCGGCACCTTTAATACTGCCTCTAATATGGGCCTTGGTTTATTGCAGAAGAAAAGTACATCGTACACCTGATCCAGATAACATTTACCTATTAAAAACCCCCTAATTTCCCCCCCTTTTTTTATCTAGCTTGGCTGTGTCGCTAAATTGTGTTTTGTTTCCGACAGGGTGTGTTTTTTAGTAGCGTGAAGAGGGGTGAGCTCTCCATGAACGTGTGTTCATTTAGATTGTTGGGATTGTTTCGTTTGGCTAGGTGTATCTCGATTGCTTCCTTTATGTCAAGAGCTCTGCCTTTCGATTCGTGATGGATTATTTTAAGGTCCGACTCTATGTTGGTAAAGCTATGCCCTGCGTCACACATATGTTCGCACACGGCTGAATGTGTTCCGTATCTTATCGCATTTCTATGTTCATTATAACGTGTGTCTACTCGCCTTCCACTCTGCCCGATGTAATTAGCTTGACAATCGGTGTCTTGGCACGTTATAGAATATACCCCTGACCTTGAATACGGGTCACGTTTATTTAGATTACTATTTAGGAGGTGCCTAGCGGTTGTGTTTTTCGTCGTGAAAGCTATCTTTATGCCTTGCTTTTTGAATAAGTTAGTGATTTTATATGTATTCGCATTCACATAGTTGAAACGCGCAAATTTTTTCTCATTACTGTCCGGTTTGGGAATCGTTTTATCTTTATTTTTATGGTTGGCTATAATTTGATTTATTTTGCTTGGCGAGAAGTTGTTTTCCTTTGCTATTTGCATAATAGTTCTTATTTCCTTATTATAGTTGTCTTTTGACATGGGTATGTTTAAAGCCCTGTGCACCATTGAATTGAAACCCGCTAGTTTGTGCGTACTGGGGTGATTAGACTGATTGTCGATTGCATGCGAGGTTTGTGTTGCTTTCCGGAATATGGAATATGAAAGGTCGTTGTCTTTACGTTCAATAGTTATATCGAGATAATTTATTTTCCGGTCTATTTCGGATTCCTTAGTGAATTTGATAGAATGGTGAAGGCTATTAATGGATTGGAGAATTGTTTCTTCGCTTGTTAGTTCAGTATCGTAGATGCAAATTACATCATCTACGTATCTTTTCCATATTACTATTCCCTTTGTTGAAGTCTTTTCTAAGAACGCATTTTCTAGTGCATTGATGAAGATGTCAGCGATTAACCCACTTAGTGGCGATCCCATTGCTAGGCCTTCTCTCTGTGTGTATATTTTATTGTCGAATTGAAACACGTTTTGGGTGAGAACGACCCTCAGTAATCTCACAATCTCTTCAATTTCTTTTACCGAATTGTTGGATTTTAAGTTGTTTTCGATAGTGTTGATTGCTTCAATAATCGGAATATTGGTGTACATGTTAGTTACGTCGAAGGATACTAGCCTGAAGCTAGGTTTCATTTGTAGGGTGTTCAATGCTGTTACTAGTTCTGTTGTGTTCTTTACAGAGTTGTTTTTGTCGTTGGAAAGACGGCATTTTAAGATTTTTAGTAACTCTTTGCTGATTTTGTAATTAGGGGCATTCCTACAATTGACTATTGGTCTCATTGGGCATTCCTTTTTGTGTATTTTTGGTTGTCCCCTCAATGACGGTATTTTCGGGTTCATGTTTATTAGTTTTGATTTTTCGGCTTTGGTCAGTATGTATTCTGTTTCTTTTAGCGCACTTTTTGTTTGTTTTTGGAATTTGTTGGTGGGGTCTTTTGTTAATTCCTTGATTTCGTTGTTGTTTAGGAATTCGACTGTTTTTTCAATGTATTCTGTTTTGTTCAAAATTACTGTAGTGTTTCCCTTATCTGCTTTTGTGATGATTAAGTCATGTTCTTTTATTTTTTGTTTCAACGACTTTATTTCTTTGATTTGTTTGTTGTTTTGAATGTTATTGCTGTCGCCCTCTCGTTTGAGGATTTTTTTGGCTTCGTTGGTGGCGAGATTTTTGGTTAATTCCCTGTCTTCTGCTGGGAGCTTGTGACTGGCTATCTCAATATCTGTGATTAACTGTTTTATATTGTGGTTCGTGTGTGCGTCTGTGCAGTTGTATTTCAAACCTTTGTCTAACATATTCATTTCACCTTGAGAAAAGGTTACGTTCGTTCTGTTGTTTACTCTGCTGTGGAAATTGAATTCATTGTTATTCGTGTGTTGTTCGTTAGATTGATGGTTCTGTGTTTCTCCTAGTTTTCTTAATTTATTTTCTAGCGTTTCATGCTTCCTCGTTGCTCTGATTTTGATGGTGTCATGTAGGTGCTCAGTGAAGCTGTCCCATTGGGCTGCGTGCCAGAAATTACTTAGTTGCAATTGAATGTCGTACAATTGTTGGTTAATGTTTTGCTTTCTTATGTATGCAAATCTTAATTCGTTTTTTATCCAAAGCGCTTTGGCTTGTTTGGTTGAAATGATCGAAGCTGGTGTGTTCGGTACGGTTTTAATTGGTACGTATTTAGGGGTGAGGTTTAGTTCTATACATTTTTTGTTGAACCAAATTGACTTGTCTAAATTCATGAGTTTAAGCCTGAGTGATTTGAATTTCTTGGCTTCACGATTTGCCTGACTAGCCGTGAACATTGTGGTGTTTGAAGCCATATTTTCAGTGTTGCCTTAGTAAACAAGAGTTTAGTGCTTTTCAGTCGGTCAACACGAATGTACCCAAAGGAGATGGGTTATGCCCTAATCCTGAAATAAATTACATGAGATTAATAAAACACTAGGATGACCAGTTTCGATCGTCAAGCGATCATCTGTCGGTCAACACGAATGTACCCAAAAGAGATGGGTTATGCCCTAATCCTGAAATAAATTACATGAGATTAATAAAACACTAGGATGACCAGTTTCGATCGTCAAGCGATCATTTGAATTTCAGGCAAATCGTGAAGCCAAGAAATTCAAATCACTCAGGCTTAAACTCATGAATGTAGACAAGTCAATTTGGTTCAACAAAAAATGTATAGAACTAAACCTCACCCCTAAATACGTACCAATTAAAACCGTACCGAACACACCAGCCTCGATAATTTCAACTAAACAAGCCAAAGCGCTTTGGATAAAAAATGAATTAAGATTTGCATACATAAGAAAGCAAAAAATTAACCAACAATTATACGACATTCAATTGCAACTAAGTAATTTCTGGCACGCAGCTCAATGGGACAGCTTCACCGAACACCTACATGACACCATCAAAATCAGAGCAACGAGGAAGCATGAAACGCTAGAAAATAAATTAAGAAAACTAGGAGAAACACAGAACCATCAATCTAACGAACAACACACGAATAACAATGAATTCAATTTCCACAGCAGAGTAAACAACAGAACGAACGTAACCTTTTCTCAAGGTGAAATGAATATGTTAGACAAAGGTTTGAAATACAACTGCACAGACGCACACACGAACCACAATATAAAACAGTTAATCACAGATATTGAGATAGCCAGTCACAAGCTCCCAGCAGAAGACAGGGAATTAACCAAAAATCTCGCCACCAACGAAGCCAAAAAAATCCTCAAACGAGAGGGCGACAGCAATAACATTCAAAACAACAAACAAATCAAAGAAATAAAGTCGTTGAAACAAAAAATAAAAGAACATGACTTAATCATCACAAAAGCAGATAAGGGAAACACTACAGTAATTTTGAACAAAACAGAATACATTGAAAAAACAGTCGAATTCCTAAACAACAACGAAATCAAGGAATTAACAAAAGACCCCACCAACAAATTCCAAAAACAAATAAAAAGTGCGCTAAAAGAAACAGAATACATACTGACCAAAGCCGAAAAATCAAAACTAATAAACATGAACCCGAAAATACCGTCATTGAGGGGACAACCAAAAATACACAAAAAGGAATGCTCAATGAGACCAATAGTCAATTGTAGGAATGCCCCTAATTACAAAATCAGCAAAGAGTTACTAAAAATCTTAAAATGCCGTCTTTCCAACGACAAAAACAACTCTGTAAAGAACACAACAGAACTAGTAACAGCATTGAACACCCTACAAATGAAACCTAGCTTCAGGCTAGTATCCTTCGACGTAACTAACATGTACACCAATATTCCGATTATTGAAGCAATCAACACTATCGAAAACAACTTAAAATCCAACAATTCGGTAAAAGAAATTGAAGAGATTGTGAGATTACTGAGGGTCGTTCTCACCCAAAACGTGTTTCAATTCGACAATAAAATATACACACAGAGAGAAGGCCTAGCAATGGGATCGCCACTAAGTGGGTTAATCGCTGACATCTTCATCAATGCACTAGAAAATGCGTTCTTAGAAAAGACTTCAACAAAGGGAATAGTAATATGGAAAAGATACGTAGATGATGTAATTTGCATCTACGATACTGAACTAACAAGCGAAGAAACAATTCTCCAATCCATTAATAGCCTTCACCATTCTATCAAATTCACTAAGGAATCCGAAATAGACCGGAAAATAAATTATCTCGATATAACTATTGAACGTAAAGACAACGACCTTTCATATTCCATATTCCGGAAAGCAACACAAACCTCGCATGCAATCGACAATCAGTCTAATCACCCCAGTACGCACAAACTAGCGGGTTTCAATTCAATGGTGCACAGGGCTTTAAACATACCCATGTCAAAAGATAACTATAATAAGGAAATAAGAACTATTATGCAAATAGCAAAGGAAAACAACTTCTCGCCAAGCAAAATAAATCAAATTATAGCCAACCATAAAAATAAAGATAAAACGATTCCCAAACCGGACAGTAATGAGAAAAAATTTGCGCGTTTCAACTATGTGAATGCGAATACATATAAAATCACTAACTTATTCAAAAAGCAAGGCATAAAGATAGCTTTCACGACGAAAAACACAACCGCTAGGCACCTCCTAAATAGTAATCTAAATAAACGTGACCCGTATTCAAGGTCAGGGGTATATTCTATAACGTGCCAAGACACCGATTGTCAAGCTAATTACATCGGGCAGAGTGGAAGGCGAGTAGACACACGTTATAATGAACATAGGAATGCGATAAGATACGGAACACATTCAGCCGTGTGCGAACATATGTGTGACGCAGGGCATAGCTTTACCAACATAGAGCCGGACCTTAAAATAATCCATCACGAATCGAAAGGCAGAGCTCTTGACATAAAGGAAGCAATCGAGATACACCTAGCCAAACGAAACAATCCCAACAATCTAAATGAACACACGTTCATGGAGAGCTCACCCCTCTTCACGCTACTAAAAAACACACCCTGTCGGAAACAAAACACAATTTAGCGACACAGCCAAGCTAGATAAAAAAAGGGGGGAAATTAGGGGGTTTTTAATAGGTAAATGTTATCTGGATCAGGTGTACGATGTACTTTTCTTCTGCAATAAACCAAGGCCCATATTAGAGGCAGTATTAAAGGTGCCGGGACGTCCTCATAAGACCGTCAACGCTTAGTTCGAATGGGTTATGCTCCACGCGTGGCGAGGGCTAATCCACGGTCTTTAATAGTTGTAGATCCACCTCATTCAATAACATACATCTTATCTAGGTTGGCAACACCTCACATAAACACATCGCGATCACTCCCCACAGCACGTAGGGACAGGGGGGGGGGGGAAGGCAGGGAAAAACCAGTCGTTAAGATAACCACCGCAGTCGACCGCACAGCGAGTTCAAGTGAGCACGGAAACTGCGAATAGCTGTAGTACGGAAGACAATCAGATAAGTAGTTAGCCTAAAATTTTATAGTTTAACCATAGTTTACAACCATATAATCTCTCTAAAGTACAATCTCCGGATAGCCATCACCATTTAGCATTTCACCTAACATATATACTGCATTTAGCATACACTGACAGTTGCAGTACCAACACTGCAACTAAATAATTGTACATATTGTAAATATTTTCACCTGTATTTCAAACATAGATTTTATAGCCTAAGTGTATTGGATCTGATGATGATCGCTTGACGATCGAAACTGGTCATCCTAGTGTTTTATTAATCTCATGTAATTTATTTCAGGATTAGGGCATAACCCATCTCTTTTGGGTACATTCGTGTTGACCGACTGAAAAGCACTAAACTCTTGTTTACTAAGGCAACACTGAAAATATGGCTTCAAACACCACAATAAGAACTATTATGCAAATAGCAAACGAAAACAACTTCTCGCCAAGCAAAATAAATCAAATTATAGCCAAACATAAAAATAAAGATAAAACGATTCCCAAACCGGACAGTAATGAGAAAAAATTTGCGCGTTTCTACTATGTGAATGCGAATACATATAAAAATCACTAACCTATTCAAAAAACAAGGCATAAAGATAGCTTTCACGACGAAAAACACAACCGCTAGGCACCTCCTAAATAGTAATCTAAATAAACGTGACCCGTATTCAAGGTCAGGGGTATATTCTATAACGTGCCAAGACACCGATTGTCAAGCTAATTACATCGGGCAGAGTGGAAGGCGAGTAGACACACGTTATAATGAACATAGGAATGCGATAAGATACGGAACACATTCAGCCGTGTGCGAACATATGTGTGACGCAGGGCACAGCTTTACCAACATAGAGTCGGACCTTAAAATAATCCATCACGAATCGAAAGGCAGAGCTCTTGACATAAAGGAAGCAATCGAGATACACCTAGCCAAACGAAACAATCCCAACAATCTAAATGAACACACGTTCATGGAGAGCTCACCCCTCTTCACGCTACTAAAAAACACACCCTGTCGGAAACAAAACACAATTTAGTGACACAGCCAAGCTAGATAAAAAAGGGGGGAAATTAGGGCGGTTTTAATAGGTAAATGTTATCTGGATCAGGTGTACGATGTACTTTGCTTCTGCAATAAACCAAGGCCCATATTCGCGGCAGTATTAAAGGTGCCGGGACGTCCTCATAAGACCGTCAACGCTTAGTTCGAATGGGTTATGCTCCACGCGTGGCGAGGGCCAATCCACGGTCTTTAATAGTTGTGGACCCACCTCATTCAATAACATACATCTTATCTAGGTTGGCAACACCTCACATAAACACATCGCTATCACTCCCCACAGCACGTAGGGACAGGGGGGAGGAGGCAGGGGAAAACCAGTCGTTAAGATAACCACCGCAGTCGACCGCACAGCGAGTTCCAGTGAGCACGAAAACTGCGAGTAGCTGTAATACGGGAGACAATCAGATAAGTAGTTAGCCAAAAATTTTATAGTTTAACCATTGTTTACAACCATATAATCTCTCTAAAGTACAATCTCCGGATAGCTATCACCATTTAGCATTTCACCTAACATATATACTGCATTTAGCATACACTGACAGTTGCAGTACCAATACTGCAACTAAATAATTGTACATATTGTAAATATTTTCACCTGTATCTCAAACATAGATTTTGTAGCCTAAGTGTAATGGATCTGATGATGATCGCTTGACGATCGAAACTGGTCATCCTAGTGTTTTATTAATCTCATGTAATTTATTTCAGGATTAGGGCATAACCCATCTCTTTTGGGTACCTTCGTGTTGACCGACTGAAAAGCACTAAACTCTTGTTTGAAATGAGATGCCTGGGAAAATGTAATCGCATTTTTAAAATGTTAACAGCGAGATAAAAGTGCACGAAGTATTTATTTGAAATTAATTAGGTTAAAGAAACACAGAAGAAAATTGCTACAGGCAAAATAATCCGTGAAGAACTAAATAGCCTAGGACACAAGAAATAAAAGTGGGATTTTAACATTTCGCTCAGCCGCCATATTGTGGTTATGAAAATAATTTAAATGAATTAGATGCCAGTCGATTAAATTTTGTATAAGCATATACCGTATCAAGTTTCACTGCGGTCGTGTGGTTAAAACGCAAGAAACGTCCATTTGAATATTTAAAATTCGCGTCGCCGCCATGTTGGATTTGTACTCGCCAGGTTATTGAACGTCCCATAGGTGAACTTATGCTTATAGCCTCTATACACATACAAAATTTCAGTTTAATTGCTGTAGTAGATTAATAGATATTGAGAACCGTCTAAATATTTCAGATGGTCACCATGTTGGATTTTAATATATGTAGGCCATAGAGTTATGGAAAGTTAGATGATTATTGTGTACGTTCATTATGCAAATGTTGATTTGGATCGCATGATTAGAACACAAGAAATAAAAAGTTAATTTTCGAAATTCTTACAGCCGCCATCTTGAGGTTACGTAAACAATTGAACTAAATTAGATACCAGTGCATTACAATGTGTATAAACATTAGCTGTACGAAGTTTCATTGCGTTTGAATAATTAAATCGCGAGAAAAGTCTATTTAAACTTTCAACTTCGCTTGGCCGCCATGATGGTTTTGTAGTTAACCGGATTTGAAAGTCTCATAGATGCAATTCCAGTAGTGCCCTTTATCTCCGTACAAAATTTCATGGTGATACCTGTAAAGGTGCGTATACACTTGCGCGCCGCGCCGCTCGCGCGCACCAAGTTCGCTAGATTAGTACGGGGTTTCGAAGCTGCGCGCGCGCGGCGCACGACGATCCATCTCCTGTCGGTTTTTCCACGTGCACTTTGAGTGTTCGCAGTTCAGATTTGGACGGGATTGTGAGAAGTTCGTTGTTTTTCGCGAGCATCTGATTGCAATATTTGAGCGTTTTGAGTGGTGATAATGGTGTGGTCACACGAATCTGTGATAAAACTGATCGATGTTTATCGCAAAAAGCCTCTTCTGTGGAATCCTCAACATAAGGATCATTTTAAGAAACCATTCGACTAAAAGCAGGTGCCTGGAGGGAAATAGGAGCTCAGATGGATATATCTGCGGACCAATGCAAGAAGAAGGTGATATCTCTGCTGTCTTCCTACCGGCGTGAGAAAAGTAAAATATATCGCAGGGCGGAAATATGTATCTTCTTTGGAAATGTGGGGTCCAATCTTCTGCAGCAGATTTTCATAGTCAGAAGGTGGCATTCGAGTAAAATTCTTATACTGGCCGCTTATTTCTTGTGACTTCAAGTCCATCATTAGCTCCGCACCATTCCTTTTTTTAAACATGTCAGTGTGCCACCAACGTCGTCGTCGTTTCTTTTTCTTTTGGCACAAACGTGTCATTAAAACAGCTGCACCACTCATCACCGCAATCGCGAGGTTTCCCTCGTGCGACGGAGACATGATTATATTTACCACACTCCAAACTGACTAGTGAATGTTCGTGGGTTTCCTATGGATCGCGAGAGGTTCGTTTAAATAATAATTCTGGTCGAGCAACACACGCGCCGCGCGCAGTGTGCGGCGCGCAAGTGTATACCCACCTTTATAGTTTCAGAGATATTGAATGCCGGTGAAATATTTCGCACAGCCACCATCTTGAGGTTATGTAAACAATTGAACGAAGTTAGATGTCGGTGCATTACAATGTGTATAAATATATACTGTACAAAGTTTCATTGCGTTTGGTGCGTTAAATCGCGAGTAACGTCTATTTAACGGTCACAATTCCGCTTGGCCGCCATGTTGGTTTTGTAGATACCAGGTTTTCAAAAGTCACATAAGTGAACTTCTAGTAGTTCCCTTTATCACCGTACAAAATTCCAGGGTGATATCGGTAATAGTTTCGGAGATATTGAATGCTGGTGAAATATTTCGCACAGCGGCCATGTTGGACTGGTGAGACGTAACAAAATTTGATGGGCACGGTCGGGGTCGCCCGGAATAGTGCTATGAACTTGCCGAGATTCATTGAAATCGCTCCAGCCGTTTAGAAGTTACTAGGGGGGTGCACACGCCATCACACACACCATCACACGCACACGCACACACAGACAGACACACGGACAAAAGGTGATCTCATAAGCCTATTTTTTTTTTCATAAATAAAAATATGCTATAAATATATAGGCTACTGACGAAAATCCAGAATAATAAAGAGAAATTACACAAAATCAACTCAAGTCTTGCTTGAATATCCACCACAGTGCCTGCAATTTCATAAATCATTAACATTGTTGAATGAAATCTTAGAGCTCTTTTATAGACATTTTCAGTCTCACCATGTTAGCACTTGTTGACTTGACCTACGCGAAGGGACTGAAAGCGATGGGCGAGCAACGAGGTGTAGGACGGGTTACTTTCCACATTCAAGACCGGACTGGCCTCCGTGGCTTAGGCGGCAGCACGCCGGCCTCTCACCGCTGGGTCCGTGGTTCACATCCTGGTCACTCCATGTGAGATTTGTGCTGGACAAAGCGGAGGAAGACGGGGTTTTCTCCGGGTACTCTGGTTTTCATTCCAGTAACACTCTCCACTGTCTTATCATTTCATCTGTCATTCATTTAACCATTGCCCCAGAGGAGTGCGACAGGCTTCGGCAGCCGGCACTGTTCATATCCTCGCCGCTAGATGGGGGCATCATTCATTCCATTCCCTGGCCCGGTCGGTCGACTGGAAGCAGGCTGTGGATTTTCATTCTTTCATTGAAGACCGGTGGTCAAGCCGCCACACACATTACAAAGGTGTACGAACTCCCCACTTGAAGAGAATAGAAATCATAACAAAAGTTTTATTAAAAACAAGTAGTTCCGTGAAGAACTATACAGCCTATATTCATAAATCCTACTTATGTTAACTGCCACTATCAACATACAAAATTTCAGTTTGATTGCTATAATACATTCGTAGATATTGAGAACTGACTATATATTGCGGATGGTCGCCATTTTGAATTTGTATATCTGTAGGTCTTAGAGTTATGTACTGTTACATGAAGAGTATTGTGTACGTGTAGTATTCAACTTCAACCGCATGATTAGGACTCAAGAATTAAAAACGAGATTTTTAAATTTCGTACAGCTGCCATTTTGTGGTTATGGAAACAAATGGAAAAAAAATATATGCCAGTAGATTAACATTTGTATAAGGATTTACTGTTTCAAGTGTCACTGCACTCGGATGTTAAAATTGCGAGAAACGACCATGTGAATATTTATAATTCGCGCCGCCGCCATGTTGGATTTGTGATCACCAGGTTATTGAAAGTCCAATAGGTGAACTTATGTTCATAACCCCTATGAACTTAAAAAATTCAGTTTGATTGCTGTAATAGATTCATAGATATTGATATCCATCTAAATATTTCGGATGGTCGCCATGTTGGATTGTTATATGTATAGGCCACAGAGTCATGTACCATTAAAGAAAAATTATTGCCTAGGTTCATTATTCAAACTTTCACTTCGATCGCATGATTACGACACAAGATATAAAAACTTAATTTTAAAATTCGTACAGCCGCCATCTTGAGGTTATGTAAACAATTGAACTAAATTAGATACCAGTGCATTACAATGTGTATAAACATTTCCTGTACCAAGTTTCATTGAGTTTGGATAATTAAATCTCGAGAAAGCCCTATTTAAAATTTTCAACTTCGCTTGGCCGCCATGGTCGTTTTGTAGTTAACCGGTTTTTGAAAGTCTCATAGGTGAACCTCCTGTAGTGACCTTTATCACCGTACAAAATTTCAGGGTGATACCGCTAATAGTTTCAGAGATATGAAATGCCGGTGAAATATTTCGCACAGCCGCCATCTTGTGGTTATGTAAACAATTTATCGAAGTTAGATGTCGGTGCATTACAATGTGTATACACATATACTGTACCAAGTTTTATTGCGTTTGGTTGGTTAAATCGCGAGAAACATCTATTTAAAAGTCGCAACTCCGCATGGCCGCCATGTTGGATTTGTAGTTACCAGGTTTTCAAAAGTTACATAGGTGTACTTCTAGTAGTTCCCTTTATCGCCGTAAAATATTCCAGGGTGATATCGGTACTAGTTTCGGAGATATTGAATACTGGTGAAATATTTCGCACAGACGCCATGCTGGATTGGTGAGACGTAACAAAATTTGAAGGGCACAGTCAGGGTGGTCCGGAATAGTGCTATGAACTTACCGAGTTTCATTTAAATCGATCCAGCCGTTTAAATGTTATTAGGGGGGACACACACCAACACACACACCATCACACACACACACGCACACACAGACAGACACACGGACGAAAGGTGATCTCATAAGCCTATTTTTCGTAAATGAAAATAGGCTAAAAATCATGGATTTCGCATTGAAACAAAACTAACAACCAACCACCCCTACCAATAACCTGTGTTATTGTGATGGTTGGATTAGTGTGTGTATTCGTAGTTCAAATTAGGATTGGGATGGAGGCAGTCGTGGTCATAAGTTAAGCACCATCTCAGCATTTGTCTAGAGTAGGCCTAGAAGTGGGACACCTCAGAAAGTTACTTCTAAGATGACTGAGATGGGAATCGAACCCTTCTCTTCTCAGGTTTGCTTCGTGAGGCTGAGTATATCCCTTTCCCAGCCCTCAAAACAAAATTAAAATTTCCTGGTAGAGTCGAGAATTGAACCCTGACCTCCGGGGTGACAGCCAAGAATGCTAGCAGCTGCGTCATTTTTTCCTGTGTTGTGAGGCTGGCTGTGGCTCAGCGGTAACGTTCTCCCCTGCTGTCACCAAGGTTGCTGGATGGAATCCTGGGGCAGATAGCAGGCATTTGAGGCTGCTCAAATGCGAGGGAGCCGTGTCAGTAGATTTACTGGGACGTTAAAGATCCCCTTCGGGGCCAAATACAAGCACCCCGGCGTCTCTAAAAGTCGCAGTAGTTAACCTTCCTGCGGTCGGACCCCTTCATGAAACACACGCGGTCGTGCGACGGTAATCTACCATCCTCCCGTTTTTTTTTTTTCAATTGTGAGTTCTTTTTTTTTTCACTTTGAATGGCAATATGACTGGCGTTGAGGTTGGTCGAACATGTAATTGACATACATAGGTGTGATATAGATTTTCTTTTCAATAAATACCCCAAATTTTGCCAACACGAAATATTCAAAAATTACTATTTTTAGAAAATAACGTAAATCCTATATAAATAAAACTCTTAATTACGTTGAACCAATAAATGTCTAAAAAACATGGGAGTTGATCATAAACTGTGAATAATAAGAGCGACAACGGTGGTTGCGAAAATGAAAAAGCACTACATGACAGCTTCAAAGATAGTGTTGTGTGGATGTTGAGGGGAGAATGAGCAACTGGGCTATCAATAGTGAATGGAATGTGTTAAAAATTAGGAAATCATACTAATATATAACAAGAAGTTCCGTGACGAACTAAAGAGCCTACTTTTCATGCCAATGATTATTCTACAGTATATGAACCTATCTAGAATAATGACGAAATTAAGTTGCTAATATCGAAATTTCTAATTAGTTCGAAATACTGTATACCTGGCATAATGTAGCCTAATAGGGCACCACAGTTGGCAGCCCTGATGACTGAATAAATTCTTAGTTCCATCTCTTAAGGTACAGAATACAAAATTTGGTTGAAGTCCAATGAATAGCATGGACGTTACATGCAGTTAAACATTGGATCTAACAAAGCGCGTAAAATCATGTTGGCAACAATGTCATGCATGTATTGGTCAGAAATAATCTGAAATAATATGATCTATTGTTGTGCCAATTTTGAATGAAATCCATTAGTTAGTATAGAAGTTATATGCATTTTAAAATTGGACCTATCAGCAGGCTTAGAATCATGTTGGCAGCACTGACGTATATTAGTTACTCCAAATTCATCTAGAATGCCAGGTACTATACGTGTGCAAAGTTTAGAGCTATTGGCTTGCATACTTTCTGATATATTGATATTAGGGTAACAAAAATAGGGACAGTACATATTAACAGTTGGCAGCCCTGGTTGCTCTTAAGAATACACATAGTCATATCTGTTATGGTACACATAGCACATACGAAATTTGGTTCAAATCCAAATGATAGTATGGAAGTTGCATGTATTTAAAGTTGGACCTGTCAGCAGGCTTAGAATCATGTTGGTAGCACTGACGTATATACGTTACTCCAAATTAATATACAATGTCAGGTACTATACGTGTGCATAGTTTAAAGCTGTCGGCTTGCATACTTTCTGATATATTGGTATTTGGATAAAATAAATTAGGAGCATTTATTAACAGTTGGCAGCCCTGGTGGGTCGTAAGAATACGCTCAGTCATATCTGGTTATGTACACATACAACATACGAAATTTGGTTGAATTCCAATTGATAGAGTAGAAGTTATATGCATTTAAAAATTGGACCTATCAGCAGGCTTATAATCATTTTGGCAACACTGCCATGTATGGACTCCTGGAAATTAAACTGCAATATTATTATCTATACGTGTGCCAATTTTGAAATAGCTCCCATTCATACCTTCCAAGATATCCAACATGGATCTCAAATTTCAATTGCGATTTTTTAGCAGTTGGTAGCACTGACATCATTTTCAAATATGGCCGTGAGATATTCAGGTATAGATCTTTAATCCTACCAAATTTTGTTTCGATTGCTCCAGCCGTTTAGGAGTTGATAGGGGGGGGACACACACACAACCAGACAGCCAGACAGAAGGACTGATAGACAGACAGACAGACAGACAGACACACATTTGCCCGATCTCATAAGTCTACTTTTTCCTCATTTTTGCAAAATGTGAAAAGTAGGCTAAAAATGAGATGGTGTGTGCGTCTGTCTGTCTGTCTGTTACTCAATAACTCACGAACCACTGGTCAGATTTAAATGAAATGTTGCATGGATGTAGCTGATTTACCAGGTTTACATATAGGATACTTTTGATTTCGAAATTTTGCACTATTAAAAATTGGTGACCATTTTAGTGACGTCATTAGACCGTTTGGTTTCAAAATTATATTTCCATATCAAATAAAAAGAGAACGGTAGGAAATAGCAAACTTTTGATGGCACACACGAGCTTTGAAATTTAATTTCCTATCCGAAAGGTCCTTATCACTTTTCGTGTATCTCCAACAGTTAGCGAGTAAAACCGACATTTGTGACGTAACTACACCCTTTGAATTCAAAATTTCATATTTCCTTTTCAAATAAAAAGAGAACGCTAAGAAATAGCAAACTTTTGATGGTATACTTGAGCTTTAAGATGTAATTTTATATCCGAAAGATCCTTATCACTTTTCGTATATCTCCAACGGTTAGCGAGTAAAACCAAAATCTGTGCAATAAAACACGGTCAACACCGAGCGGTGCAGTATATCTCCATTATATAAAAATGAAAATTTGTGTGTTTTTCTCTGAATTTCTACGGAAATTTGAGTTGTTTACACGTTTCAGACTGTTTTATGATGGATGCGCGCGAAAATAATTTTTTGTCTGTCTGTCTGTCTGTCTGTTTGTTTGTTTGTCTGTGGAAAAATTTGTTCCCTTATAACTCGAGAACGGCTGGGTGTATCAACGTAAAATTTGGTACAGATATCCATCAGAGGCACGACACTAATCATTGATGTAACTCTTCTCCGTACCTCTCATAAAAGGGGGCCTACTCCCTTAAAATACATGCTGAAATAGGCATAGAAGGACGAGACAAACCTCATTTTGAGCCCCTCAATGTCAGAGACAAAACACGGGTCCTCGAAAACCACATGTTAAGGCCCCAAGACCAACCGTTTTTGATATATTCCCAAAAAAGCTAATTTAATTTAATAAACTAATGAACGAATGCAAGCCAGTAACCATGCCAACGGATTCTCAGAGGTCCATCTATTGCTGTAAGACGCAATGCAATTCCATTAATTACATTAGTGTGAAAGTTTGCAAACGGCTAGAAGGTTATCACGGAACCAAATTAAGCCGTAAAATTCATCAATACGTATAATGCGCTTAAGGGGATCAAGGGGTACTCTAGAATTTTTTCACGCGATTTACACCTGCGGGTGTGGTACGGCAGGTCTATTATATTCCTATCCCCATATTATTCATTCATTCATTCATTCATTTCGTATAGGCCATCTATGGACCGCGTCAGTGCAACCGTCTCCTACTGGCTTCGGTGTTTGCCCAGTACGCCCGCATTCGTTCTCGGTGGACTTCCTTCCGTTCCTGGGTCCAAATCTTTCCCGTTTTCAGCTTCGGTTTTTCTTGGAAACCTTTACAAGCTTGAAGTTTCCCTTTGAGTGGGACGCGCTCCTGAATGTCTGTTGGTGTAATCCCCACTTCTTTCAGATCTTTATCCAGTTCAATGAACCAGGCCCATTTTGTTTTCCTCTCCTGAAAGTAATTTATGTTGCGGTTGGTTAGTCTCGCTGGGCTCATTCGTTTCACATGCCCAAAAATGGTAACCTTCTCTTCCGGATGACGTTGCTTATCTTCTCCACATGAGTATATAGGTCATGGTTATGTCGTCTTCTGTATTCCCCATTGTCTTTGATGGAACCCAATATCTTTCTCAAAATTTTCCTGTCTTTGGCCTCCAGTTTCTCGACCAAGCCTTTTTTGTACATCGTGAGGCATTCAGAAGCATGCAAGACCTCCGGACGGATGACACTGCAGTAATGTTTTAGTTTTGCGTTGAAGGATATTGACCTTTTCTTATAGATGTCCTTAGTTAAATGGTAGGCCATTTCCATTTTGCTCATGCGTGATGTGAATGCTTCTTTCTCTGATAATATTCCTTTCCTGACCCGTCCTGAAAAGAAAAGTACATGGCCATTGGCTGAATTAAAAATAAAATAAAAATAGGTGCTATAATTTCTCCCTATATTATATTATTAGTAGTATTATATTATGGCGTACAACGACGAGACAAATCCTCTCGGTGCCAGCAACAAAACTCGGGGGCCCTAAAGGGTCCTAGAAAACTACATTATAAGGCTCTAAATCCAACAGTTTCTGAAATATTCCCAGAAAACTAATTAAATTTAATTTAACAAACTAATGAGGGAATGCAAATCGGTAACCATGAGAACATTATCTCAATGGGGGGCATACAACTTTCCATCTATTTCTGTAAGAAGCAATGCCACTCCATTTATTACATTTCTGTGAAAGTTTGCAAATGGCTATAAGGTTATCACGGAGCTAACGTAGACCGTATAATTCATCAATGCAATTAAGGGGGTGAAGGGGTAACCTAGAATTTTTTCATGCAATTTTCACGTTCGACATATAGTACAGAAGGTCTATTATATCTCCAAACAGCAACATTATTTTCATAAATTCCTGAATTGAACCAGCATTTTTTGCGGCTTTTAGGATTTTGGGCAATTTGAGGCTAAAGAACCTGAATTTTCATGCACCACAAGCCTTTATAATTTATGAAAGGGGTCTTCCTGTGTATGGGCACCTAACACAACGTAGAGGGTCAGTTTTTATGTGACGTGTATTGCGTTTTGTCTACAAGGCTTTCAATTGTATTTCACGTCAGGAAGTACACATTAGGTGAATTTAGTCTGGGAGCACATTTTAACTATTATTTTTTTGTCGACATACGGGTTCATCGTAAGGATGATTTTATTTGATACTGTGTGGTAGATATACCCATATTTGGATATCTGGGTGATATGTTGTAGACAATAGAATTGTCTGTCTGTCTTTCTGTGTATCTTTATGTACGCCTATACCTCGTGTTCGGATGCTTGGTGCATCGTAAAATTAGGTATGGTAACCATGAGAGTCAATACACCAATCATTTATAAAACTCTTCACCGTACTTTTCATACAGTAGAAGGTTGGATATAGAGAAAAAATTCTCAATATATGCTAAAATAGGCGAAATATAAAAATTATCCTAGAAGGACGACCAAAGCATATGTTGCGCTTCTCAATGTGAGACACAAAATTCGGGAATCTATAAAGGGTCTCCGAAAACTACATTTTAAGGGCCTTAAATTAAGTGTGTCTGATATTCCCAGTAAACTAACTTCGTTCTGATAAACTTGAAGGAATGACAAACTACTAACCATTACAACAGTAGCTCAATTGATAATGTCTGGTGTTAACAACGAACACCGTTCGAAGAACGGGTACTTCTGCTAGTACTATGATAAATTCTCACATTTTGTTTTGGGCAGTCGGTAGAAAAATTGCACTTCCGGTCGCGCGCGACGGTAGTCTACCTCTCGACTGCGCCCTTAGCACTTCGATAAGCAACTGAGCGAAAACACCACTGTCAGGCAAGAACCTCTACCCCTCTGTCATCTAGCGCAGGATATCGTACCTTGAGAATGCATGGGCCTTTCGCGATCTTTGTTTTTTCAATAGGACAGTCATTTCATGTTTCTAACTTTAATAGCTTTGGCTGGGCGATGATGAGTCAGTGAGTGAGTGAGTCAG
The DNA here is from genome assembly GCA_946902985.2 of Meconema thalassinum. Taxonomy (NCBI): domain Eukaryota; kingdom Metazoa; phylum Arthropoda; class Insecta; order Orthoptera; family Tettigoniidae; genus Meconema; species Meconema thalassinum. Next base: position 187,309,710 of record OX336399.1, on the reverse strand, counting down.
TCAGTCAGGACACTTTGTTTTATATAATAGATTACATGAAGATTGTTGTGTACGTGTAGTAGTCTATTCAAACTTCAATCGCATGATTTGGACACAAAGAGTAAAGACGAGATTTTAAAATTTCGCACAGCTGCCATCTTGTGGTTATGAAAACAATTGAAATAAATTTGATGCCAGTGGATTAACATTTGTATAAGCATTTACCGTTCTATGTTTCACTGCACTCGAATGGTTAAATCGCAAGAAACGTCCATTTAAATATTTATACTTCGCGTCACCGCCATGTTGGATTTGTGCTCACCAGGTTATTGAAAGTCCTATAGCAGAACTTATGTTCATAGCCTCTATGAACATTAAAAATTCACTTTGATTGCTGTAAAAGATCCGTAGATATTGAGAACCGTCTAAATATTTCGGATGGTCGCCATGTTGGATTGTTATAGAGTTATAGAGTTATGTACCATTAAGGGAAAAATATTGCGTAGGTTCATTATTCGAACTTTGACTTCCATCGCATGATTAAGACACAAGAAATAGACCGTGGGCGCGACTTGATGAAGGTTAAAAGGGACGTAAAACCAATATGAGACGTTTTACGCCACCTAAGCAGCCGCTTGAACGTACAGCTCCAAATACATTTTGTCGTTGTGGCCAGTAAGCGAACTTTCCATCATGATATCCGGAAGTTTTCACCACGAGTAGCGCGTCTCATGTATGCTGTAGGTCGATACATATGGAAGCAATAAAATAATGAACTAATAAGAGATATATATAATGCAATTTTAAATATCTGCAAATCTGCCAACGAAATCAGTAAATCCGTTTCGAAATCCAAAAACCTTTTAAAACGGTAGACTTGGAATACATCAATGGGATCCGTGATTAAAGGCGACGAAGTTCATTGAGAGTTTGAAGTATGGTTTAATTATCGTGTGAACAAAGTTGTTAACTTAATTAGTTGAAACAATCAGACAAGTTACAGGTAATTAAAAACAAATTACCGTGCGCCTCGGAACAATTACAGTTTAGCTTTGGAGTGCAACTGGCTAGGTCTCTGGAGAAACAACAGTAGACCACACGACAAGGGGCTTTGAAATTAGACTACCAAGATGTAACCATCAATCATAACTAGTAAACTTGGTCTCCCTCAACACAGCGCACTGTATGCAACGAACTACGGTACACGGGTGGATCAACTAAGAGTCGTCCATCTCTTCGTGCAGTGACTACTGTCGACCAAAATATTATGTGTACTCGAGTTTGAAGGTTGTTTGTGAAGTAACCAATATACCTATATAAAATCCAATAACATCAGCGTTTTCGCCGTTCTATTTTATGTTAGTTCATGTAGGTTTGGAATTTTTAATTTATATTTTAATATTTTTTATCGCAGTTGGAACACAAAAAGTGCCCGATTTTAAGCGTGTTTCAACCATGCGTCACATTTAATAATTATTATCTCACACATCCGTCATCAGATCGAATCCAAATTTTAACACAATATACATTGGAATGTTGTATAACTGGTTTATTAATTCAAAAATTTTGTGTATCCAAGAAACAAAGTTGTTATCATTTTTGTAAGGTAACTTTTTCTCGGCTCGGGGTGGTTGGAAAATATAGTTCTAGGTGGCGTTGTAATCCTTGTACATCAAAAGGTATGCTGTATGATTGTGAAATACGTAAATTTATTCACTTATTTTATATCGCTTTGTATTTGTACGGGTAATTACGCCTGTTGATAGGTCCAATATTAAAATGCATGTAACTTCTATACTAACTACTGGAGTTCATTCAAAATTGACACAACAATTGATCATATTATTTCACATTATTTCTGACCAATACATGCATGACATTGTTGCCAACATGATTTTACACGCGCTGTTAGATCCAATGTTTAACTACATGTAACGTCCATGCTATCCATTGGACTTCAACCAAATTTTGTTCTGTACCTTAGAGATGGAACTAAGAATATAATCAGTCACCAGGGCTGCCAAAAATAGTGCTCTATTAGGCTGCATTATGCCAGGTATACAGTATTTCTAACTAATTAGAAATTTCGATATTACCAACTTAATTTCGTCAATATCCTAGATAGATCCATATAGATTAATCATTGGCATGAATCTTACATTTTAAGAAAAGTAGGCTCTTTAGTTCGTCACGGAACTTCTTGTTATACCTAGAGATGTTTTGTCGAATGATAGTGCATGGAAATATGGGATCTAGCAAAAACATTGCGGTTGTCCATGTCTCCCAAAAGGCTTTTAAATATATCATTAACTTTCTTCAAAAATGTTCGGACTCCCCCACGATGGTACCTGCCTGCAGGTGGGAACGTGGGGAGACGAGTACCTCCCACGATGGTACCTGCCTGCAGGTGGGAACGTGGGGAGAAGCGTACCCCCCACGATGGTACCTGCCTGCAGGGGGGAACGTGGGGAGACGCGTACCCCCCACGATGGTACCTGCCTGCAGGGGGGAACGTGGGGAGACGCGTACCCCCCACGATGGTACCTGCCTGCAGGGGGAACGGGGGGAGACGCGTACCCCTACGATGGTACCTGCCTGCAGGGGGGAACGTGGGGAGACGCGTACCCCCCGATGGTACCTGCCTGCAGGGGGAACGTGGGGAGACGCGTACCCCACGATGGTACCTGCCTGCAGGGGGGAACGTGGGGAGACGCGTACCCCCACGATGGTACCTGCCTGCAGGGGGGAACGTGGGGAGACGCGTACCCCCACGATGGTACCTTCCTGCAGGGGGAACGTGGGGAGACGCGTACCCCCCACGATGGTACCTGCCTGCAGGGGGGAACGGGGGGAGACGCGTACCCCCACGATGGTACCTGCCTGCAGGGGGGAACGTGGGAGACGCGTACCCCCCGATGGTACCTACCTGCAGGGGGAACGTGGGAAGACGCGTACCCCACGATGGTACCTGCCTGCAGGGGGGAACGTGAGGAGACGCGTACCCCCCACGATGGTACCTGCCTGCAGGGGGAACGTGGGGAGACACGTACCCCCCACGATGGTACCTTCCTGCAGGGGGAAACGTGGGGAGACGCGTACCCCCACGATGGCACCTGCCTGCAGAGGGGAACGTGGGGAGACGCGTACCCCCACGATGGTACCTGCCTGCAGGGGGGAACGTGGGGAGACGCGTACCCCCACGATGGTACCTGCCTGCAGGGGAGAACGTGGGGAGACGCGTACCCCCCACGATTGTACCTGCCTGCAGGGGGGAACGTGGGGAGACGCGTACTCTCCACGATGGTACCTGCCTGAAGGGGAGAACGTGGGGAGACGCGTACCCCCACGATGGTACCTGCCTGCAGGGGGACCGTGGGGAGGCGCGTACCCCCACGATGATACCTGCCTGCAGGGTGACCGTGGGGAGACGCGTACCCCCACGATGGTACCTGCCTGCAGGGGGACCGTGGGGAGACGCGAACCCCCATGATGGTACCTGCCTGCAGGGGGGACCGTGGGGAGACGCGTACCCCCACGATGGCACCTGCCTGCAGGGGGACCGTGGGGAGACGCGTACCCCCACGATGGTACCTGCCTCAGGGGGGACCGTGGGGAGACGCGTACCCCCACGATGGTACCTGCCTGCAGGGGGGAACGTGGGAAGACGCGTACCCCCACGATGGTACCTGCCTGCAGGGGGACCGTGGGGAGACGCGAACCCCCACGATGGTACCTGCCTGCAGGGGGACCGTGGGGAGACGCGTACCCCCACGATGGTACCTGCCTGCAGGGGGGAACGTGGGAAGACGCGTACCCCCACGATGGTACCTGCCTGCAGGGGGACCGTGGGGAGACGCGAACCCCCACGATGGTACCTGCCTGCAGGGGGACCGTGGGGAGACGCGTACCCCCACGATGGTACCTGCCTGCAGGGGGGAACGTGGGAAGACGCGTACCCCCACGATGGTACCTGCCTGCAGGGGGACCGTGGGGAGACGCGAACCCCCACGATGGTACCTGCCTGCAGGGGGGACCGTGGGGAGACGCGTACCCCCACGATTGTACCTGCCTGCAGGGGGACCGTGGGGAGACGCGAACCCCCACGATGGTACCTGCCTGAAGGGGAGAACGTGGGGAGACGCGTACCCCTTAAAAATTTGAAAACTGTTTAAGAAAAAATATTGGTACATTTGTAGTCCGGCAATTATAACTTCCGACGTGAAATTTCATCGATCAGCTGGCGTCAACGCACTGTTCACAACAGCTGGAGGAGATTTCGAGCAATCCGCGATTTAAATCGATCTATCGAATCTGTTTCTTTTGGTCGGCAACTCGGCACTCAGCAGCATAATCGAAACAATAGGCCATATTACAGTATTTTCTGCTCGAAAAAACTTTGTGTAATTGCTGCCTTATTCGAAGAAATTTACTTGTTCAGGCAAAAATAAGTAACATACTCTAACAATCGTTAAAAGGAAGTTCTGTTCTTATCAGCACGCAGGCAAGTGTTTGGAGGTGGGGTAGGTTGGTAGTTCGTGCGTGTGGTTAGTTTTGAAGGATGAAGAAAATGAGCAACTATTTTACATCCAAACAGGCATCGAAAAAGCTGAAAGTTTATGAATTAATGAGTTAATAAATTAAACCAATTCAACCTTTCATTTACCATGTCAGCCCATAAAGTAATAACCGAACTCTGCAAATTGCCAAATATAAGGTGCGTTCAAGAACTAACGAGCCGGAGGCATAATTACAGAAACCAATAGCTGTATGTTAGAAGTATTGGCCCTGGCTGTTGAGGCACTTGTCCCACTGTGACATGAGGTGGTGAATGGCTGTCTCATAAAATTCCCTGGGCTGCAATGTGAACCAGTTCCGCACGTACAGCTGGACGTCGGCGTCCGAGGTGAATCGTTGGCCCCGCAGAGCCATTTTCAGGGGACCAAACATGGCGTAATCACAGGGAGAGAGGTCTGGACTGTATGGACGGTGGCCAAAAATCTCCCATTTGAATTTCTGTAGGAGTGCCGCGACTGTGTTGGCCGTATGAGGTCGTGCATTGTCGTGGAGCGACCACGGCGGCTATGGCGTTCACTGTCACTCGGCGGTCCTGGGTAATGAGTGCATCAACCAGCTGGACGTTGTCATTGGTAATGCAGGGGGGTGCCCCAGACCGGGCATCATCGGCTAACGACACCCGTCCTTCCCTGAAGCGCATGTGCCATGCCTTGACCCTTGCAAGGGACATGCAGTGTTCGCCGTACACTTGTGACATTCGGCGATGAATGTCCGTTCTGCCTACTCCTTCCGCTGTCAGAAACCGTACAACAACTCTTTGCTCTTCGGTTGACGCCTCCATGACACTGTTTGCAATGCGACTGACAGCGTTGGACGATTGATGCATGCTGCTGCTCACTTTGTATCGTCACGTGACGTGCACGCGTGCCCTCTAGCGACGGGCTGTGACCTTCTACGCTCTGGTCGGAACCACACCTCGTTACACACGCCACGATTAGCCGATGTAGCGCATTGCTGCCTCCGGCTCGTTACTTTTTGAATGCACCTTATATTGCAATTTTGTCGACTGCAACTGAGAGTACCCCTTAAATTTTGTTTAAAAAAAGCACTGCCTGCCACCCTATTGAAAAGCTGAATGTACGCCTATTCCCAAATACACGGGGCTGAAATGACCGTGGTGGGCCAGTCCCTAAATCATACAACAACAATAACTGCCTATTGTTGACGTATGCTCTATGAACGAATTGCCAACATAAAGAAGGCACTGCGTTTATACAGGTTATTTATCTGTATCACACAACAGAGTCTGAGTTGTGATGGACAGGCCCAAACATTTCGTGCATAGCGTTAAGTGTGAGGTATTTTACAGACTAATATAATACATCAGGGGACACAAATGTGGCTGCTAATTGTATCGTAAGCTGAGCATTTGTATTCATTACCTTGGTTTAATTTTAGTTACGACTGCACGTACTTGCTGTTTAGAGATAAATTAAATATGATATACAAATACTCGTACTTTGCGATTATTCGGAAACATGTTGTTTACTTTGCGCTTTTATGTACATTACTTGATTTGACGCAATATTTATTTTGAGCAAAACTTGACCAGAAGGATTGTAAAAATGTTACAGACAGAATTCATTCATACAATCATTCAATAATTAATTCCTCACAGCAGCGTAACTGAGTGAGTGAAGTTCAGTGTTCCCAATTCCGTCACACAAAGAGACACTAACTGGTAGACTACCAAATACGATTTTACAGCGAAATGATCGTGTTGTGTACCTAAGAACAATCCATCAAGTTTTTTTTTTATCTCCTTAAATCGCTTATTCTTCCTGCTAGGCTTCACCAAAGTAGGGTAGTTTGCGAGGGGTCATTCCTCTACCGTCGCAAGAACGGAGTCTGTGAGGTGAACACATTTTGTCAGTAGATACAACTGGGGATGGTGACAGGTGACCGTTAACTAGGTTCTAATTAATGAAGGGTCAGAGAAAGGATTTTGAAAGGAAGTCGAACGTGGACCAGTTAAAAGGAACCGTCCGGGAATTTGTCTGTTGGTGAAAATGGGAAACCACGAAAACCATTTTCAGGATGGCCGAGGTGGGATTGGAACCAACGCTCTCCCTATGCCAACGACGCACCAACTAGTGCGTACTAGTATAACAATTATGAATTTGTCCCTGAGGAATTCATTTGCAAGTTGCAAACTACTGAGACTAGGCAAACACAGTGATCATTTACAGCTGTACCCGACATGCATTGCGATGCCAATCAGAGTAATACAGTCTTATCCTAATATTACTTTGGCGAACGCATGGTTGCTATGGTAATGGTATTATTATTAACCCACGAGATCTGGCGCAAGGCTATTTTTTACCCGATACTTAAATAATGCCCTATAATTTCGTTTTGGTCAGCCCTAATTTCCTGTCGCTTACTGAACCTTCCTTCACAGCCTTTAACTTCTCCCTGCAAAAGAAACATGTCCATAGCTTTTTGAACACTAAAGTTATTTCTATATTATTTAGTGTCGGGTCAGATTTACCCATGGCGCCAATCCTCGCGTGACAATTTCCGGCTTACGTTAGTCGGGACAATCTGTAAAAAATTGGGGGGAAATTTCAACTCTTTTGGTGCAGCACAATCACATAGCTCAGGTTCTTGTTCATCCATGTTTAGGGTCTAGGGATACGTTAGTCATCAGCTCCTTTGTTCACAAAATTTGAGATTACTGCTTCGCCGTCAATATCAAGGATAATCATACTGTTTTGAAAGTTATTGTCATTTTTCTGCATGAAAAATTTGAAAAATATAAATAAACCTCATTAAATAATGGGAATAGTTCATAGGAGGACAGAGCGACTTATAGTCATATCTGTTATAGTACACATAGCACATACGAAATTTGGTTGAAATCCAACTGATAGTATAGAAGTTACATGTATTTAAAAATTGGTACTATCAGCAGGCTTATAATCATGTTGGTAGAACTGACGTATATAAGTTACTCGAAATTAATCTAAAATGTCAGAATATACGTGTGCATAGTTTAAAGCAGTTGGCTTGCATACTTTCTGATATATTGGTATTTGGATAAAAAAAATAAAGAGAGCAATTATTAACAGTTGGCAGCCCTGGTGGCTCTTAAGAATACGCTCAGTCATATCTGCTTATGTACAGGTATTACATACAAAATGTGGTTGAAATCCAATTGATAGTGTAGAAGTTATATGCATTTAAACATTGGACCTATCAGAAGGCTTAAAATTATTTTGGCAACACTGTCATGGTTGGCCTCCTGGAAATTAAACTGAAATAGTATTATCTACATGTGTGCCAATTTTGGAATAGCTCCCATGCATACCTTCCAAGATATCCAACATGGAGCTCAAATTTCTAGTGCGTTTTTTCAGCAGCTGGTAGCACTGACATCATTTTCAAATATGGACGTGAGATATTCCGGTATACATCTTTACTCATACTAAATTTGGTTTCGATTGCTGCAGCCGTTTAGGAGTTGATAGGGGGACACACACACACAGCCAGCCAGACAGACAGACAGACACACAATTTCCCGGATCGATCTCATAAGTCTACTGTTTCCACATTTTTGCAAAATGTTAAAAGTAGGCTAAAAAAACAAAAAGTGCAAACCAAGGAAGAAGAAAGGAGGTAGCTGGCTGGATGACGTCACGCTCACCGGAGCGTGCGGGGAAAGGAGGAAGCTCAAGCAATACTATGACGTCATACACCTCAGTGCATTCTTTGTATATTTCGTCCCGTCACCGTAACGTAACGCCAGACCCCAGCGAAGTCGACATAATCATTTAAAATGATAAAATGATAGTAATTGGGAAATAAGCTAAAATCGTGGAATAGTATTAAATCAAGAAGTAAATTGTACATTTACAGAAAATTAGCAACAATAGTATGACACACACTTAACAGTAATGAACCCATTTCGCGATTTGGGATCTACCTAGGTACATAAATTACATCACATTGTTAGTCTTCTCATAACCCTAGAATAACAACTTTATCCAGTAGATGATTAGTAATAATAATACGTAAAATTTACGAACACTGGAACTTTTGTGCTAAGGCGCCAATCAGTCAAACTGTTGAAATTAATATTTTATCGATGTAAAATTTTATTTATATTCACTCATTCCTCTGAGGTTCTTTGAAGTTTAATACGGTAAGTTCCACCTTAACACAACGCATGCAGAAGTCGTGTACTATGACGTAAGTAGAGTTAGTATTTCGCCTCTCCAGTTTGTTGTACTGGCTCTGGTGTTTAAAAGGTTGTAATTATAATCCCTCTGAAGTGATCCGTAATACAAACAAGAAGTTCCGTGACGAACTAAGGAGCCTATTTTTCTTAAAGTTTAAGATTCATGCCAATCTATATAGACCTATCTAGAATAAAGACGAAATTAAGTTGGTAATATCAAAATTTATAATATTTCGAAATATTCCTGGTATAATGTAGCCTAATAGAGCCCTACAGTTGGCAGCCCTGGTGACTTAATATATTGTTAGTTCCATCTCTAAAGGTACAGAATGCAAAATTTGGTTGAAGTCCAATAGATAGCATGGACGTTGCATGCAGTTAGACATTGGATCTATCAACGCGAGTAAAATCATGTTGGCAACAATGTTATCCATGAATTGGTCAGAAATAATCTTAAATATTAAGACCTCTTCTTGTGCTAATTTTGAATTAAATCCATTTGTTAGTATAGAAGTTGCATGTATTTTAAAATTAGACCTCTGAGCAGGCTTAGAGTCATGTTGGCAGCACTGACGTATATTAGTTTCTCCAAATTAATCTAGAATGTCAGGTACTATACGTGTGCAAATTTTTAAGCTGTCAGCTTACTTAATTTCTGATATCTTAATATTAGGGTAAAAAATATAGACAGCATTTATTAACAGTTGGCAGCCTTGGTTGCTCTTAAGAATAAGCATAGTCATATCGGTTATCGTACACATAGCACATACGAAATTTGGTTGAAATCCAATTGACTGTATAGAAGTTACATGTATTTAAAAATTGGTCCTACCTGCAGGCTTAGACACATGTTGGTAGCAGTGACGTACATAAGTTACTCCAAATTAATCAAGAATGTAAGGTACTATACGTGTGTATAGTTTAAAGCTGTCGGCTTGCATACTTTCTGATACATTGGTATTTGGAAAAGAAAATTGAGAGAGAGCATTTATTAACAGTTGGCAGCCCTGGTGGCTTTTAAGAATAAGCTCAGACATATCTGTTGATGTACACATAGTACATACGAAATTTCGTTGAAATCCCATTGATAGTGTGGAAGTTATATGCATTTAAAAATTGGACCTATCAGCAGGCTTAGAATCATTTTGGCAACACTGCCATGTATGGCCTCCTGGAAATTAAACCGAAATATTAGTATCTACATTTGTGCCAATTTTGGAATAGCTTCCATGCATACCTTCTAAGATATCCAACACGGAGGTCAAATTTCCATTGCGGTTATTCGGCAGTTGGTAGCACTGACATAATTTTCAAATATGGGCTTGAAATATTCAAGTATAGATATTTACTGATACCAAATTTGGAATCGATTGCTGCAGCCGGTTAGGAGTTGATAGGGGGAGACACACACAACCAGACAGACAAACAGACCGACAGAAGGACAGACGGACAGCCAGGCAGACAGACATTTGACCGGATCTATCTCATAAGTCTACTTTTTCCTTATTTTTGCAAAATGTGAAAAGTAAGCTAAAAATTGCCTTGGAGAAATCAATATTTTGTGAAACTCAAGCATAAATTCCAGTCAGGTCATGGGATTTTTTTTTTTACCTCATCATTGTGCTTCTAGAACTGATTGGCTTTACTAACAAAACATTGGTATTACCAACACCGATCTGTGCAATAGAGGAAATTGTAGGCAGCTTAACCCTATATTAACCACCTGTCATTAGGTCAGTTTATGCTTTCAAAGATGCTGATAGTTGAATCTTAAAGCCAAATTTGGGAGAAGTTCCATGCCGAAGTGCTAGTATATCTAAAACAAGAAATTCCGTGACGAAATAAAGAGCCTACTTTTCTTAAAATGTAAGATTCATGCCAATGATTAATCAATATGGATCTATCTATACTAATCTATACTTCTTCTTCTTCTTTTCGATTGGGCCTACTGAGGACCACGGGGCTCGTTTTGACTTCTTGTAAGGAATTTATGTTTCTTCTTAGCCCAGGCAGCTTTCATCTTCTGGTTGTGTGTCTGCTTTCTTCCCTGTGTCAACTTCGGTCTGGTAGTTCCTGTACTCTTCCTGCTGGTGAGACACTAATCTATACTAATATAATAAAGCTCAAGAGTTGGTGTGTTTGTGTGTTTAAACGCGCTAATCTCTGGAACTACCAGTCCGATTCGAAATATTCTTTTTTATATGATAGCCAGATTCGGGAGGAATAGTTTAGGCTATGTAGTATTAGGCTACACCTCCCAGATTACCTAAAATATTTTTTTTGTTCAGTAAGTCGGTAGAACAAGCGATCCCAAACTGATCTATCCGCATGCGCTGGCGTTATGGTTAGTGATACGTACACCGTTTCACCGATCTGAACCAAAATTTGTGTACTTACCCTTTGGAACGCTGCGAGTAACACTGTCTACGTGAAATTTATGACAGACCCATTCATTCCCTGCATTTAGGCCCTTTGGCACAAATCTACACCTTTTCACCGATCTGAACCAAAATTTTTATTCTTACCCTTTGGAACCCTGCGAGTAACACTGTTTACATGAAATTTTGGACAGACCCCTCCATTCACTGCATATAGGCCCTTTGGCACAATTCTACACCGTTTCACCGATCTGAACCAAGATGTGTATACTTGCCCTTTGGAACCCTGCGAGTAACACTGCCTACATGAAATTTATGACAGACCAGTCCATTTCCTGCATTTAGGCCCTTTGTCACAAATCTACACCTTTTCACCAATCTGAACCAACATTTGCATACTTACCCTTTGGAACCCTGAGAGTAACACTGTCTGCTTGAAATTTTGGACAGACCACTCCATTCCCTGCATTTAGGCCCTTTGGCACAAATCTACACCATTTCACCGATCTGAACCAAAATTTGTATACTTGTCCTTTGGAACCCTGCGAGTAAAACTGTCTGCATGAAATTTTGGACAGACCACTCCATTCCCTGTATTTAGGCCCTTTGGCACAAATCTACACCAATTCACCGATCTGAACCAAAATTTGTATACTTGTCCTTTGGAACCCTGCGAGTAAAACTGTCTGCATGAAATTTTGGACAGACCACTCCATTCCCTGTATTTAGGCCCTTTGGCATAAATATACACCGTTTGGCACAAATATACACCGTTTCACCGATCTTAACCACATTTTGTATACTTACCCTTTGGAACCCTGGGGGTGACACTGTCCACTTTAAATTTAGGACAGACCACTCCATTCCCAGCATTTAGGCCCTTAATTACAAATCTACACCGTTTCTCCTAATTGAACCAAATTTTACATACACTTTGAAAACCTGCTGGTAACACTGTCCACTTGATATTTTGGACAACGCTCTCCATTCCCTACATTTAGAATAACAGACAAAATAAACTTCAAAATCACGTATTAAAGCCCTAGAACCATTCATGTCCGTAGTAGTCTAACTGTAAGAGTATTTTAATAAGTCTATTGTTGACGGGCAGTTCGAGCTGCATCACGTCTCCCCTACCAGCATTCTGGTGCAGAATTGAGAAAATAGTTGCATCTTGCACTGTTTATAAATTGCAGTCACGGGGAGCGATTAGTGCAAAAAGATCTCTTAGGCACCTTAAAACAGTTATCATCATGTAAATACTATGCCTCTGTATAAGTGCAATGGTGTTGATGCAGTACATTGAGCTTACCAGCTGCAATAAGTGTTGGTGCTTTCAAATTTACCTTCAATTATTTCGAACCTTATCTTTGAGCGCTATGTGGCGATAAATGATACTATTGCTACCTCAGTGGCTCGGGACAGCCGAAGTTTTCCAAAGTGTTCTGATTATTTTCCTATGGCGCTATTCGACAAAAGACGACACTATTGGTCTCTACATTTGTAACAGCCAATGAGATATAGGCCCTAGGCAGTGTCTTTTATTTCACTTATACCTCTTTCTAATCATTTTTAGCCTACTTTTCACATTTTGCAAAAATGAGGAAAAAGTAGACTTATGAGATCGGGCAAATGTGTGTCTGTCTGTCTGTCTGTCCTTATGTCTGTCTGTCCTTCTGTCTGTCTGTCTGGCTGTGTGTGTGTGTCCCCCCCCCTATCAACTCCTAAACGGATGGAGCAAACGAAACAAAATTAGGTAGGAGTAAAGATCTATACCTGAAAATCTCACGGCCATATTTGAAAATGATGTCAGTGCTACCAACTGCTAGAAAATCGCAATTCAAATTTGAGCTCCATGTTGGATATCTTGGAAGGTATGAATGGGAGCTATTTCAAAATTGGCACACGTATAGATAATAATATTGCAGTTTAATTTCCAGGAGGCCATACATGGCAGTGTTGCCAAAATGATTATAAGCCTGCTGATAAGTCCAATTTTTAAATGCATATAACTTCTACACTATCAATCGGAATTCAACCAAATTTCGTATGTTGTATGTGTACATAACCAGATATGACTGAGCGTATTCTTACGACCCACCAGGGCTGCCAACTGTTAATACATGCTCCTAATTTATTTTATCTAAATACCAATATATCAGAAGGTATGCAAGCCGACAGCTTTAAACTGTGCACATGTATAGTACCTGATATTCTATATTAATTTGGAGTAACTTATATACGTCAGTGCTACCAACATGATTCTAAGCCTGCTGACAGGTCCAACTTTAAATACATGTAACTTCCATACTATCATTTGGATTTCAACCACATTTCGTATGTGCTATGTGTACCATAACAGATATGACTATGCGTATTCTTAAGAGGAACCAGGGCTGCCAACTGTTAATATGTGCTGTCCCTATTTTTGTTATCCTAATATCAATATATCAGAAAGTATTCAAGCCAATAACTCTAAACTTTGCACACGTATAGTACCTGGCATTCTAGATGAATTTGGAGTAACTAATATACGTCAGCTGCCAACAAGATTCTAAGGCTGCTGATAGATCCAATTTAAAAATGCATGTAACTTCTATACTAACTAATGGAATTCATTAGATCTTTACTCATACCAAATTTGGTTTCGATTGCTGCAGCCGTTTAGGAGTTGATAGGGGGGGGGGGGGACACACACACAGACAGACAGACAGACATATAGAAGGACAGACAGACAGACACCCACACATTTGCCTGGATCGATCTCATATTTGCAAAATGTGAAAAGTAGGCTAAAAATACACATGTACTTATCTACTTGACGTAATGTAGGCCTATTTGATAGAATTTTAAAAAATAAAACTAAAAAATTAACAATTAAAGTGTAAGAACAAAATATAAGTAAAAAAATAATAAAAATAAAATTACAATAATAAAATAAATATAAAAATTAAAATAATAAACATAACTATAAAAAATTATGAAAATAATTATAAAAACAATGAAATTGGTTAATGAATTAATTAAATTGGAAAATATCAAAATTAAATCTATAAGATCATAAATTGAAAATTAATAATAAATATATACGCATTAAAATTAGGGAAACAAAAAATAACATTATTAATAATTAAAATGAATTAAAATGTAAAAACACATACAAATTATAAATAGTTTTGCCCTACATTTGACGTATGTTAGTATCGTAGAGTTAGACACCCCATACAAGACACGGCATAAACCAAGACAAATTGCTGAGTTATGTTCCACTCCAACATGTTTGGGGAAAGAATCTCAGACTGAAATACAGTATTATCAATTCATTGTTACTTACAGACCACTAACAAGTAGTTCCGTGATGAACTATACAGCCTATTTTAATGTATCCTACTTATGTTAATTGCCTCTATCAACATACATAATTTCAGTTTGATTGCTGTTATAGATTCGTAGATATTGAGAACCGGCTAAATATTTCGGATGGTCGCCATGTTGGATTTTTATATATGTAGGTCTTAGAGTTATGTACTGTTACATGAAGATTATTGTGTACGTATAGCATTCAAACTTCAATCCCATGATTAGGACACAAGAATTAAAAACGAGATTTTAAAATTTCGCACAGCTGCCATCTTATGGTTATGGAAACAATGGGAATGAATTAGATGACGGTGGTTTTAACATTTGCATAAGGATTTACTGCACCAAGTTTCACTGCACTCGGATGGTTAAATTGCAAGAAACGTCCATGTGAATATTTATATTTCGCGTCGCTGCCATGTTGGATTTGTGATCAACAGGTTATTTAAAGTCCTATAGGTGAACTTAAGTTCATAGCCCCTATGAACATTAAAAATTCAGTTTGATTGCAATAATAGATTCGTAGATATTCAGAGCCGTCTAAATATTTCGGATGGTCGCCATGTTGGATTGTTAAATGTATAGGCCATAGAGTCATGTACCATTAAAGGAAAATTATTGCGTAGGTTCATTATTCAAACTTTCACTTCGATCGCATGTTTACGACACAAGAATAAAAACTTAATTTTAGAATTCGCAAAGCCGCCATCTTGAGGTTATGTAAACAATTGAACTAAATTAAATACCAGAGCACTACAATGTGTATAAACATTTCCTGTACCAGATTTCATTGCGTTTGGAACATTAAATCGCGAGAAAGGTCTATTTAAAATTTTCAAATTCGCTTGGCCGCCATGTTCGTTTTGTAGTTAACCGGTTTTCGAAAGTCTCATCGACGAACTTCCAGTAGTGCCCTTTATCTCCGTCCAAAATTTCAGGGTGATACCGCTAATAGTTTTAGAGATATAGAATACTGGTGAAATATTTCGCACATCCGCCATCTTGTGTTTATGTAAACAATTGAACGAAGTTAGATGTCGGTGCATTACAATGTGTATAAACATATACTGTACCAAGTTCTATTGCGTTTGGTTAGTTAAATGGCGAGAAACGTGTATTTAAATGTCGGAAATTCGCGTGGCCGCCATGTTGGTTTTGTAGTTACCATTGTTTCAAATGTCACATCGGTGAAATTCCAGTAGTTCCCTTTATCACCGTACAAAATTCCAGGGTGATATCGGGAATAGTTTCGGAGATATTGAATGCTGGTGAAATATTTTGCACAGCCGCCATGTTGGATTGGTAAGCCGTAACAAAATTTGAAGGGCACGGTCGGGGTCGCCGGGTACAGTGCTATGAACTTACCGAATTTCATTGAAATCGCTCCAGCCGTTTAGATTTTATTAGGGGGACACACACACACACACCTCACACACACACACACACACACACACGCACACACACACGGACAAAAGGTGATCTCATAAGCCTATTTTTTTTTCAAAATTGAAAATAGGCTAAAAATGGCTTACAATTATCAATACCACGATTAACCCTTTATAGGGCAAAAGACTGGGGGTATAAAATATTTCTGTTGTTTTGCACATTTGTAATTGGGGGTGATAGATGAGTAGGAATATACAACAATTTTATGGGTGTGGATTCTATTTTATGAAATATGGGGTGGGAAATTGTTATCCCACTGCCCACACCCGACAGTATGTTTCCTTAAATGAGCAATGGGATAATAATTTCTCACCTAAAAACTAACATGATACTGTGTTTATCACTCAATAATGAGGTTTATTTAACAGGATATACTTAATATATAAAAACACCCATCACGCTCTGTAATTTAAAAAAGAACGTAACTCCCACGCAACACAAGGTCAGTGACCTATATCATCTTTGCCAAAAACTGCACAAAAATATAAAAGTGATTTTGGAATCTTAAAAGTTAGTATATTCCAATATAATTCAATAATTTCAAAACAGTATTTACTAAAAACACAGAAAATTAATTTAAAAAATCATCTATTCTATGGCAAGCACCCTGAGCAGGATATTTATTTCCATTCTAGCTGAAATATATTTACTCAAGTGACCAAAACCATTATCGACATTGTATTTCAGTTATATACCAACTTTTACAAATCTCGTATCTTCAATAAAATCACCTTCTTCTGTAAAACAATGCATTTCATTCACTCAACACAACCTAACTGGCGAACACGTGCACTGTGGAGACCACTGGGATATATGCTTCCCACCTTTGGTTTCTGATGACACTATACATCAAATTAATGAGTTTTCAATATTTCTCTGCATCTAGCTTGTGGATGCATGTGGAACTGCTTGAAATGAAAGGGGTGGGAAGATTCTCTCCCTAACACCGTTTGACAGAATATTTCCCTTAATTTGTATTAGGGGCCGAATAGTTAGATGCTAGGCCCCTTAAAACAACAATTATCATCATCATCATCACCATAATTTATTCGTTGCGGTCGGCCCTTGACTTTATGTGCATGATCTGCCCTGCTCAGCTAGGTGGGATTTCCCAGACGTTTGCTTACTTCTCCCCATGCTGACCGATTAGTGTAAGTGTTAAACATAGCGTATAGTCTGGATTTCGTCCTTCTATCTTCCCGAGATTGCCACCCTAGTTTTTCTATTATTCGAGTTACACTACTTCTAGGATAACAAGTAGTTCCGTGAAGAACTATACAGCCTATTTTCATATATCCTACTTATGTTAATTGCCACTATCAACATACACAATTTCAGTTTCATTGCTGTAATAGATTCGTAGATATTGAGAACCGACTAAATATTTCGGATGGTCGCCATGTTGGATTTTATATATGTAGGTCCTAGAGTTATGTACTGTTACATGCAGATTATTGTGAACGTGTAGTATTCAAACTTCAATCGCATAATTAGGACACAAAAAAAACAAGGAGATTTAAAAAAAATTCACAGCTGCCATCTTGAGGTTATGGAAACAATTGAAATAAATTAGATGCCAGTGGATTAACATTCGGATAAAGATTTACTGTACCAAGTTTCACTGCACGCGGATGGTTAAATTGCGAGAAACGTCCATGTGAATATTTATAATTCGCATCACCGCCATGTTGGATTTGTGATCACCAGGTTATTTAAAGTCCTATAGGTGAACTTAAGTTCATAGCCCCTATGAACATTAAAAAATTTAGTTTGATTGCTAAAATAGATTCGTAGCTGTTCAGTATCGTCTAAATATTTCGGATGGTCGCCATGTTGGATTGTTAAATGTATAGGCCATAGAGTCATGTACCATTAAAGGAAAATTATTGCGTAGGTTCATTATTCGAACTTTCACTTCGATCGCATTACTACATCACAAGAAATAAAAACTTAATTTTAAAATTCGCACTGCCGCCATCTTGAGGTTATGTAAACAATTGAACTAAATTAGATACCAGTGGATTACAATGTGTATAAATATTTCCTGTACCAGGTTTCAGTGCGCTTGGAACATTAAATCGCGAGAAAGGTCTATTTAAAATTTTCAAATTCGCTTGGCCGCCATGTTCGTTTTGTAGTTAACCGGTTTATGAAAATCTTATAGATGGACTTCCAGTAGTGCCCTTTATCTCCGTACAAAATTTTAGGGAGATACCGCTAATAGTTTCAGAGATATAGAATGCCGGTTAAATATTTCGCACATCCGCCATCTTGTGATTATGTAAACAATTGAACGAAGTTTGATGTCGGTGCATTACAATGTATATAAACATATACTGTACCAAGTTTCATTGCGTTTGGTTGGTCTAATCGCGAGAAACGTGTATTTAAAAGTCGCAAATTCGCTTGGCCGCCATGTTGGTTTTGTAGTTACCAGGTTTTCAAAAGTCACATAAGTGAACTTATAGTAGTTCCCTCTATCACCATAGAAAATGTGAGGGTAATATCGGTAATAGTTTCGGAGATATTGAATGCTGGTGAAATATTTCGCACAGCCGCCATGTTGGATTGGTGAGTCGTAACAAAATTTGAAGGGCACGGTCGAGGTCGCCGGGAATAGTGCTATGAACTTTCCGAGTTTCATTGAAATCGCTCCTGCCGTTTAGATTTTATTAGGGGGGGACACACACACGAATCACACACACACACACACACGCACACACACACGGACAAAAGGTGATCTCATAAGCCTATTTTTTCAAAATTGAAAATAGGCTAAAAATTCGTCGAGCAGATACCCAGCAGCCTTCCTTTGTACCATCCCCAACTCATTGATGAGCCCTCCTGATATGGGTCTCAAACCGCTCTGCTGTATTCCAGGGTCAAATAGCCTAATTCGTTTGCGGTAGAGCTACTGACTTTTAATATCCGCATTGCAAAGTGAAGTGATTTGTACGCTTTGGAGACGACACAACCCACATGAGTACTCCATTTCCTCTCATTTCTTTCATGGATGCCCAAGTATTTGCACGAGTCTTCTTCAAATATTTCCGAGCCGATATTAGATTGAAAACCATAACTTTGCACTCTCCCTATTTTCACGAGACTACATTAATTTACTCGTACTTCACATTGTTGTCAACTGCCCATTTATGGACCAGGTTGAGGTCAGGAAGCGATCGTCGGAGTGTTGTGGATAGTTTTATTAAGATTAGAATAACTAATATTAAGTTGGAAATGTGTAGAACTACTCATCAAATGGAAGGAAATAATAGTACAGTAATTTATTGAGAAAGTTTATTGGGAAACTTTTAGGATCATTTATTACTGTTTATAAATCGGTAAAGTTCATACCGCATGAAAATTATATGAACTTAGCTTTGATGTTGGATCCACTTCCACTAGCTCAAACAATGAGATAAGTAAATATTCAATTCCAACCTGTCCATTCGCTAACAACGACACAAAACTAGCAAACTTGAAGGACAATAACCACTGTAGGCTGTAGCTGCTTCAAGCAGACACCCATAGGGTGAGCTACAAGTTCCGTTCAATTTCAAATAGTTCCAACTTTCGCTACCAGATGTCTTTCATACCTAGTGGTGAACTTTGGAACTTTGATAGAGCGTTCCTTGAAATCTAACCTAGAAATTTAGCTTCACACAAATTTAGTTTGTGGAAGGATCTTCTACATGCCATAAATCTTCCGAAGGAAGGCATATTGTGGAATTTTAATGCTCTTAGAGAAATCCGACGACTTCGGCCGGGTTTGAACCCGCTATCTTGGGCAGAGCAGTTCAGCATGCTACCAACTAAAACATTATCTTAGCAAAAATCACAAATGGTCAGTGGCGTACCGACTGGACGGGTTAGGGTTTAAACCCCCTCAGAGACATTTGTTGCCTTTAATCCAAATACTGTCCCATCTATCACCTGTTTCACATTACCACATTCTTTACTCCTCTATACGATATTGCACCCATCTGAAGAATTAATACATGGTCATACTTCGCCTAGCTCAATCGAATCGGGGGTAGTACATCCATTCCCACGATATGACACACATATTTGGGATCATAAATAACAGGTCAACACTTCAAAAATAAAAATAAAACAAGATGTTCAGTAAAGAACATATAGCCTACTTTCTCCTAAAAGCATGGGTATTGTTATAACTCTTTGTCCTTTTCATGGAGTATAATTGAATGTTGGTTGTAGTAGCTTGTTGAAATACAACGTGCTATACGGATATTAAACATGAATGAGGTGCCCTTTGCTAGTGCTACGTCTGTAAAAATGTCATTCAATTCGGTTCCACCGTGTTTGAATTTATATGGGGAATCGATTTGCACACATACATGGCCGCTATATGCAAACTATTGTAGTTCAGTCAAAAGATGCTTCCCACAAAAATGTATGTTGTTGCAAAATTTAATAGAGATCAAATGATTAGTTTGGTCGTAATTTGATTTAAGCTTTTAATATTTGGGTGGCCACCATTACGTTTCCGTCAAAATGGTGGCGATATAAAACATGACACTGAGGTGCCCTTTGCTAGTGCTACCTCTGTAGCTAATTTCGTTCAATTCGGTTTTAACGTGTTTGAATTGATAGGGGGAATTGATTTGTACACATACATGGCCGCCATATGCAAACTATTGGACAGATGACCTTGTAGCTTGGACAAAGAACGCTTCTCACTTAAAGGTATGATGTTGCAAAATGTGGTAGAGATCAGATGATTAGGTTGGTCGTAATTGGATTTTAGCTTTTTACATTTGGGTGGCCACCATTACGTTTCCGTCAAGTTGGCGGCGATATAAAACATGACACTGAGGTACCCTTTACAAGTGCTGCCTATGTAACAAATTTCGTTCAATTTGGTTTCACCGTGTTTGAAAAGATAGGGTAAATCGATTTGCACACATACATGGCCGCCATCCGCATATTATTGGTCTGATGACCTTGTAGTTTGGTCAAAACCTTTTTTTAGGTAGATTTCATTAGAAAGCTAACTATTGCAATGGGTCCCATGTTTCGACTTCCGGAAAATTTCGACATATCTCCGCGTTTCACATCCCCCAGACCCCAAAACCACCGTCAGTTCAAAAGTTTATATATAATTTATATATATATATATATATATATATATATATACAGGGTGTATTTGATATGATGGAAGTCCTTTACACTGGTGATAGAAGATGGTATTCTAAGCAAATATCTTCATGAAATTAAGTCGGATCTTAATTAGTGTAGGTGGAATTAAATCACAAAAATCGTCGGTCAATATCTTGGAAACGGGCTTTCACTTCGTTCCCCTCAGCAGCATAGCTGACTTCTTCCCGTCTCCCTCCCCTCCTACGCTGAGGAATGTTGACCAGAGTCTGCAGTTGAGTGACCTCCTCGCCTTGTCTGCCAATGACATTGAAATACACAAACCGAGCCTATGAACAGCTGATTCACACCTTCATGGGGAGTGGCTACATGACTAGTGATGGTGGATCTGTCTTGGATTTTTTCAGCTTCATGAACTATGCATAGAAAATAGAAATCCTAAAGATTTAGTAAATTAATTTAAGGAACTGTTGGTCTATCTTTGTGTGAAGATAGTGCAACAACTGTAATAAACTTATTAATAATACTAATAATAGTAATAGTAGGCTTTTAGACACACTAACTTCTTTTATGTTTCTTTTTGGTATGTCGAGTTGCCAGACTTTAATGTACGTAGGATTTCTTGTATGTGCCATGAAATCCATGGAGATGATCTTATTAGATCCCATTCATTTACTACATGACTGAACGTAGATCGCACCCTCGGGAAAGTTAGCACTCTACCACCAGAACTACACATGCTGACTCTTATTATTATTATTATTAGACTATTATTATTATTATTATTATTATTATTATTATTATTATTATAACACTGTATTATAACAATGTATTTGTATTTTATTTTCATTTTCGTGTATTTTCATATGTATTTACATTGTTGATGGACCAATAAATCAATCCCCCCCCCCTCTCCAGTTAATGTGGTACCATACTAGTATTAAATCTTGGAAGTAGGTTTCCATGGGTTCCCACTTCTACCCCAGGCAAATGTCGGGATTGTTCCTAACTTCAGGCCACGGCCGCCTTCTTCTCAATAATCATAA
Source organism: Meconema thalassinum (assembly GCA_946902985.2). Lineage (NCBI taxonomy): Eukaryota > Metazoa > Arthropoda > Insecta > Orthoptera > Tettigoniidae > Meconema > Meconema thalassinum. The sequence continues at coordinate 187,287,628 of OX336399.1, read as the reverse complement.
CCGCTGGCAGTGCAGCCCATGAAGGGCCTAGGCCTACCAAGCGACCGCTGTCCAGCCATTTGGCCTGCAGATATTAGGGTGACGCGTGGTCAGTGCATCGGGTCCCCTCGGCCATTAATCTTGATTTTCCTGACTCGGGCACTGCCTCACTGTTAGACAGCTACTTAATTGCCCTCACGAGGCTTAGTGCACTGCGTTACAGCCCTCACGTCAGTTTCTAATATCCCTGATGGAGCCAGGAATCGAACCCAGGGCCTCCAGGTGAGAGGCAGTTGCACTGCCCCAACACCACAGGGCCGGCGCCTTCTTCCGAATCCTCACCTGAATTACAAATACCCACATTACTACAGAAACCACAAAACACAGGTTATCACACAAATTCTACCCACACCCAGCTACATGGGGCTAAATGACCAAAATCGCCAAGCCTCTCATACAAAACATCAAGTTTTTTACTTCCGTCCTAAATGCCTAGTTCTGAACAGACTGCGGGATGTCGGAATTTTGTCACACTGCATTTCATTAAGAGAATGTTTTTAGTATTTTCAGAAACTAGTCAACAGAAGGTCCGACACGGACGCCAATGATACATCAGGGCTGAGTATCGAAATTATTTTATACATGAACATCAATCAATGAATTCCACACTTACAAAGTAGGCTACACAATACTACCGGTCCTGACGTCCCAAGCCATTGCGTGCGTTGTCAACAACAACAACAACAAGAACAACGGCAATGCACATTTTCTTACGAGACGGTAGAGCTCAAACAGCTGATAGCCTACCACCCCTCAAGTCAACCGGTAAGGTCAATGCTCCGATTACGTAACAACTTCCCCTTCGCGCGTCGTCACATCGGGCTCCGCCTCGTTTCCCCAGCCTGCCGCACCACTTTCTGCCTGATTAGTTTCTGAAATAACTAAAAACATTGACTTTTTAATGATTAATTATCAATTTCAAGATAGGTGACAAATTTTTTACCTAGGAAGCTTAGAATAGTCTCTTCTATCACCAGTGTAACGGACTTCCATCATATCAAATACACCCTGTATATATATGTATATCAGTTTCATGTGGACACGATAACTGCCGTAATTTTGCACCAATCACTTTCAATTTTTTACCGAATATGTATACCTATAAAATCTCGGTCGAGTTCGTTACTAGGCTAAATCGTTCGAAGGGGGTGAAAATGGGGGGCTTTTTTCGAAAAAGTGAAATATTGCTATAACTCTCTTAATATGTGACATATCGAATCCGTTCAACGTTCATACTATGTGCCGGATAAAGCCAGAAAATTTATGTTTGAAGAGTTTTTTTATAGCACGAACCATTGACCAAAGGGGTGGGAAAAAGTGGGTTTTTCGGGAAACATTAATCATATCTCTCTTAATAGGCACAATATCAAAACCGTACAAAATGGACAATATTCCCCTAATAATTACCTAAAACTTTTGTCTGAAATAATTTTTGATATGACCCACCATTACGCCAAGGGATGAGAAAAATTATTTCGGAATTATAAGAAAATGCCAAGAGCTATCAGTGGTTGCCATGGCAACACTACTAAATTGATGAGGGATGAGCCATCAGACGTTGCCAAGATAACGCACTTGCACGAGATCAGATTCAGATTTTCATCTGACTAAGTTTGAAGCGGCTTCGGTGACGTAACTGGTAGCATGCTGAATGTCTATGCCCAAGGTCGCGAGTTCTAAGCCGGCCGAAGTCGTCGGATTTTCTAAGAGCGCTAAAAATCCCTCAATATGCTTTCCTTTGGAGGGGAAGTTCCTACGTTCGTTGCGAATTGCTGGTTGCGATGGCATCTAGTAGCCAAGTTCACAGCTAGGTGTCGTTGACGGTAGTACCTGGTAGCAACATTAGGAACTACTGCTTGAAAATGACCGTCTGCAGTCCTTACCTGAATTACAGACTAATACAGCCATCCCTAAGTACAAGGGGTTACATGACCGCGTTGTCGCTGCCCCTAAACTGAGCAACCAACCAAAATCTCTGCGGGAGATAAAATTTTGCGTGAAGAAGTAACAGACCGTTACATAGTCACACATCAGTGTCGAAACTTTGCATAAGGACAGTGTGACCACAAGTATAAAAATGGACCCCAAATGACAAGAAGGTTACCGTTCCCATAAGACAATAAAATGTTTAAAATAAGCATAAAATGACGAAAAACAAAGTTAATTAAGCTCCAATTATAAAATATCTTCTCGCAATAAATGAGGTCTGATCCTTCTACGAAAACCTGCATATTCTGCCTATTTTCGCCTATCCCCAAGTTTGTCCGGTGAAATCTACCTCCGCCTTCCGGCGTGCCGAGAGGACTTTTTTTTATACATAAAGGTATAATGTTGCAAAATTTGGTAGATCAGATGATTAGATTGGTCTTTATTTGATTCAAGACTTTAACATTTGGGTGGCTGCCATTGCGTTTTTGTCAAGATGGCGGCGATATAAAATATGGTTCTGGAGTGCCCATTGCTAGTGCTACCTCTGTACCAAATTTCGTTGAATTCGGTTTGACCGTGTTTGAATTGTTAAGGGTAACCGATTTGCACACATACTTGGCCGCCAACTGAAAACTATTGGGCTGATGACCTTGTAATTTGGTCAAAGGACGCTCGCCATATGACTATATGGAGTTGCAAAATTTGGTAGTTATCGGATCATTAGGTTAGTCGTAATTTGATTTAAGCTTTGAACATTTGGGTGGCCGCCATTACGTTTCCCTCAAGATGGCGGCGATATAAGACATGACACTGAGGTGCCCTTTGCTTGTTCTACCTCTGTACCAAATTCCGTTCAATTCGGTTTCACCGTGTTCGAATTAATAGGGGTAATCGATTTTGACACAAAGATGGCCGCCATCCGCAAACTATTAGGCTAATGACCTATTAGATTTGTCAAAGGATGCTCCCTTCATAAAGGTATGTTGTTGCAAAATTTGGTAGAGATCGGATGATTAGGTTAGTCGTAATTTGATTTAAGCTTTGAACATTTGTGTGGCCACCATTACGTTTCCGTCAAGATGGTGGCGATACAAAACATGACACTGGGGTGCCCTTTGCTAGTACTACCTCTGTACCAAATTTCGTTCCATTCGGTTTCACCGTGTTCGAATTAATATGGGCAATCCATTTTCACACAAAGATGGCCACCATCCGCAAAATATTAGGCTGATGACCTATTAGTTTGGTTAAAGGATGCTGCCCCCATAAAGGTATGTTGTTGCAAAATTTGGTAGAGATAGGATGATTAGGTTAGTCGTAATTTGATTTAAGCTTTGAACATTTGTGTGGCCGCCATTACGTTTCCGTCAAGATGGCGGCGATATAAAACATGACACTGGGGTGCCCTTTGCTGGTACTACCTTTGTACCAAATTTCGTTCCATTCGGTTTCACCGTGTTCGAATTAATAGGGGAATCGATTTTGACACAAAGATGGCCGTATCCGTAAACTATAAGGCTGATGACCTATTAGTTTGGTCAAAGGATGCTGCCCCCATAAAGGTATGTTGTTGCAAAATTTGGTAGAGATCGGATGATTAGGTTAGTCGTAATTTGATTTAACCTTTGAACATTTGTGTAGCCGCCATTACGATTCCGTCAAGATGGCGGCGATATAAAACATGACACTGAGGTGTCCTTTGGTAGTGCTACCTTTGTACCAAATTTCGTTCCATTCGGTTTCACCGTGTTCGAATTAATAGGGGAATCGATTTTGACACAAAGATGGCCGTATCCGTAAACTATAAGGCTGATGACCTATTAGTTTGGTCAAAGGATGCTGCCTCATAAAGGTATGTTGTTGCAAAATTTGGTAGAGATCGGATGATTAGGTTAGTCGTAATTTGATTTAACCTTTGAACATTTGTGTAGCCGCCATTACGATTCCGTCAAGATGGTGGCGATATAAAACATGACACTGAGGTGTCCTTTGGTAGTGCTACCTTTGTACCAAATTTCGTTCAATTCGCGTTCACCGTGTTCGAATTGATAGGGGGGACAGACATTCAGAGTACACACACACACACAGACTCACACACACACACACACATACACACACACAGACAGACAACTTTTTTTCGCCCTGTGTTGATCTCATAAGTCTACTTTCATTTTTTGCAAAAATCGAAAGTAGTCTAAAAATCATATAAAAACATATTTAATTTTAACTAAATGGAGCTACAAGCAATTCAATAAAATTCAGTTAATGTCAAAAATCAATAAAAATCTACACTGCACCATTACTTATTCCATAAGCCAGGAATCTTCATTAATACAACATCTGATCATTGTTATTTCGGTTCCACCGAACCTATAATATTCTCGTTCCAGTTCCATATGGCTTCCTCACCTATGCTTGTTTCAAGAGTTCTAACGACTCCACAAATACTTGACAACTTTTACTTCTATAACATGAATTAACTTCCTTTCTTTAGCCTTGGGTTCCTTCAAATATGCAACCAACATTTATTTTAAATTAATAATAATAATAATCTCCACTCAGGTTTGCACGCATCAAATTTTCTCCCTCTCTCTCTATGTCAAGTACTCCTTTATCTTTGGCGATCGTGCCGTCCTTTTTCTCAAATTACTGAAAGAATCAAATAAATCTTCCTTAATTATTTATATTTGCTTTAACAAAAGAACACCTTTATTTTTTGATTGTCACACATGGAAATTTATACAGAATTACTTTAGGATAACATACTCCTAATTAACGGTATCTGAAACGATAACGTTGCCGTCATGGGTTCGATTCCTTGTGCCTGCTCAAAAGGGTATAATATGTTAAATGTGCTCACGTTTGATACTTGGCAAATGTCCTGCACTCTATTCGCAGCGTGACTCCTTCTTCAACGTTGGAGTTAGCCATGGATCAGTTTTTCTGTTGAAGAGTGCGATCGGTAACTTTTATCACATCGCTTTAATTGTGTGTGACCGTTTTGTCAAAGATAATTCGGTACATGAGGAATTTCTGCAGTTTATTCCTCTCAATGATGCAGATAAAGCCATTAGGGTAGGCACATTCTGAGAGTCAATAGTAATGGCACTCGGAGAGCAAAACATTATTTTTCTTTCTCAGTGCTGGTTTGGACTAAACGGCAGATGGTCCAAAACTTCACACTTGAATTATTTGAAAAATTCTATCGTAACATTGGCACAGTGCGGTCATGAATGATTTTCACCTTCGAAAATTGAAGGTATGGTTGGACGGCAACGCCTCGCCAAAAAGGAAACACTTCGGGAGACTGTCAAGACGTACCCCCCTCAGTGGCGGCAGAATGTTTTGCCAAGGGATTTGGAACGCTGGTGTAACGATACGACAAATATTTCAATCGTTTTAGTGATTATGTTGAGACATAAGATTAAAACAAGCAAACATTTAGTTGTCAATCTGTTATTCTTATACAGTTCTTCGGAACTTGAAACAAAACAGCCCAAAGTTGGCTGCACTGCACCTGCCGGCTAACAGCAAGCTAATATAGAGAATAAGCAATTCACTGAGCCACAATGATAACAATACCATTTTCACCTTGAGCGCAGAGCTGCACTTCCCACGTCATCTATCACCGCTTGAATGGCGCCTAATTTACCATAAACTGAAATGCAACAGTCTACGATCTGGTCAATGCAGCGGAGCATATCATTACCAGCACAAGGAGTGCATTGCCAACTGTTCCTAGTTCAATCATTCATAAATGTGGGGGTCCGGGCGGCGACACCAAGAGCCCGCTGATGAGCTAGCTTGGTGCCCTAGGCGAAACCCCACACAAGACACGGCACACACCTAGAAAAAATACTGAGTTTTAATTCGATGGCCGTGAAAGCCAATATACTATCTTTTTGGAGCCTTCATAGGGAGGTTATGGTTGCTTGAGATTTTAGTTCTCGCAGAAAGGAGGCGCAGGTATGCTTCAAGAAAAGAGAGGTAGTGCGCAGTTCGCTACTCCTGTGGGGGTTTGGACGGGGACACCAAGAGCCCGCCGATGAGCCAGCTTGGTGTCCTAGGCGAATCCCCACACAAGACACGGCACAAACCTAGAAGAATTGCTGAGTTTTAATTAATAAATGTTGTTGTTGTTGTTGTTTGAACTAGGTGTTAGGACAACGTCCACGTTGTGGTGCAGAAGCTAGCATTCTGGCTTGTCTCTCCGGAGTTTCGGGTTCGATTCCCGACTCTGCCAAGAAATGAATATCTGCCCTGAGGGCTGTAACATTCAGCCTCGTGAGGCAAAAGTGAGAAGTGTTGTGATTGATTCCCACCCCAGCTATCCTGGAAGTGGTTTCCCTCTTCCCACCACAATAAAATTTCCTAGCAGAGCCGGGAATCCAACCCGGGCCTTCGGGGCGACAGCCATCAATGTTATGCCGCTACACCAGGAGTTGGCTGTATATTAATAGTCTAATAATAATAATAATAATATTAATAATAATAATAATAATAATATCGTATACCCCGGGTGCCGGGTCCAAGCTTTTTTATTTGACACCCGGAGGGCAGCTTGCATGTCGAATTTTTTTTACTCCTTGGAGCGCTATGATAGTCAAGGAGGTTAGATATCTAAGCTCTTTGACACTATAGCGCTTTCTAGTAGAGAAATGAGGAACTTTGTGTTGGCGGAAAATCCGGAGAGTAATGAACACGGCCTACTGAATTCAAATGGGTTCTTAAACATGCCAACAACGTATGACATGCGTGTCATGATTTTTGTCGCCTTTCAAAGATCACTTACAACGGCCAGGAGTAATTCGACACGATAACCACTCCGGGATGTCAACCCTGCGGTACAGGTCCTATTACCGGCTCAAACAAGATATTAAATTCTGTTCTGAGGGTAAGAGCTAAACTTGACCTCGTGGAGCAAAACTGAGAGGAGGCTGCGTGGCTCAGCGGTAACGTTGTCTCCTGCTGATCCCAATACAGCGGGATTGAATAGTGGCGTAGTCAGTTTGTATTTGAGGGTGCTTAAATGTGAGGAACTAGATCTACTGGCACGTTAAAGAGCGCCTTCGGGACAAAATTCCGGCACTCCGGCGTCCTTAAAAGTCGCAGTACTTAAAAGGGACGTAGAACCATAAACATTATTAATAACCATCTCAGCCATCTTGGAAGTGGTTTTCCGTGGTTTCCCACTTCTACTCCAGGCAAATGCTGGGATGGCTCGAAATTTAAGACCACGGCTGCCTCCCTCCTAAACATCATTTAAATTACAAATACACACATTAACACAGACACCACAATAACACAGGTTATCAAAGAGGTAGAAGCCTCCGTGGCTTAGGCGGCAGCACGCTGGCCTCTCACTGCTGGGTCCGTGGTTCAAATCCCGGTCACTCCATGTGAGATCTGTGCTGGACAAAACGGAGGCAGACAGGTTTTTCTCCGGGTACTCCGGTTTTCCCTGTCAAAATTTCATTCCAGCAACACTCTCCACTATCAATTCATTTCATCTGTTATTCATTTAATCATTGCCCCAGAGGAGTGCGTCAGGCCTCGGCAGCCGGCACAGTTTATATCCTCGCCGCTAGATGGGGGCTTCATTCATTCCATTCCTGACCCGGTCGGAAACTGGAAGCAGGCTGTGGACTTTCATTTTCATCAAAGAGGTATTATACACTCATCCAAGTACACGGGGCTAAAAGACCACGATGTCCAAGCCCCTCAAACTGAAATAATAACTCATTTAGCGCCGTCTACTTTGGTGTATGCATAGAATTTGCATGCTTTTTTTCCTGTGGCCTCCTGAGAGGCCAAGTGCAGGTCTTTCTAGTTGACGCCCGAGGGCGACCAGCGCGTCGTAATGAGGATGAAATGATTATGAAGACGTCACATATACCCAGTCCCTAGGGCACGGGAATTAACCTCAGGAGATTAAAATCCCTAATGGCCCGGCCGGGAATCAAACCCGGGACCCTTTGGGCCAAAGCCTAGCACGCTAAGCAATTAGCCGTGGAGCCGGACATTTGTATGATAACCTGTGCTATTGTGATGTTTGTAGTAGTGAGTGTATTTGTGGCCTTAAGTTAGGAATCAATCCGGAATTTGCCTCGAGTAGAAGTGGGAAACCACGGAAAACCACTTTGAGAATGGTAGAAGAGAGAATCGAGCCCTACACTTCTTAGTTTTGCTTCTCGAACAGAGTTCATCCTGTTCCTACCTTCAGACCAGAATTTAATTTCTTGTTTGAACCGGGATTCGAACCTGGTCGCAGGGTTGACACCTAAGAATGCTAGTCACTACACCACGAAGTGTTAATTCACAAAATATAGCCACCTCCTGGTTTAGCGGCTAACATTAATGGCTGTCCCCCGGAAGGCCCGGGCCCAATTCCCGCCTCTGCCAAGAAATTTTAATTCTGGTGTGAGGGCTGGAACGGGGACACTCAGCCTCGTGAGGGTTCGATTCCCACCTCATCCATCCTGAAAGTGGTTTTCCGTGGATTTTCACTCCAGTAAAAAACTGGGATGGTACCTAACTTAATGCCAAGACCGCCTCCTTATCAATCCTATCCCCAGTTTATAAATATACACACTATTAGCCTACAGCCATCAAATAGCATACACGGGGCAATATGATCAGCCCTTAAAATAAGGAACAACAACAACAACAATCTGTTTTGTCCATACGCACGTAAATTTGCATTGATTTATTCAATTATTTGGGAGTAATATAGGAACAAGGGAAGCTGTACTAAGTCTTAGGCTGATTTTGAAATGTAGAATAAGAAAAGATAAGAGAACGTTGTAGACTTAGAAAAGGCTTTTGATAACGTTGATTGGACTAAATTGTTTGACATTTTGAAAATGATTGGAATAAGGTACAGGGATAGGAGGGTGATATACAATAGGGTGGAACGAAATAATATTATTTTCAATTTCAATACGTAATAGTGATAAAAAGTTGCCTTTTGCTATTATTAAATCAATTGTAAAGTTTGAACACGATTGGAGTAGGGTAAGAGGTGCCGCAAAGGGTTAGAAATTATGATTTTTTAGTGAAATTTACGAAATTTCAATACATTTGGATCGGCATAACATATGGTTGTATTTATCAATTTCTGCTTAAAAATGGCAGTTTTAGGTGACTAAGATGCACTAACAGAACTGGGGATTCAGACAGGGTTGCAGCAGCCATAGCAAGTGCCGTTCTTAAAGGTGTGGGAATGATTTCTGAGGAGAATAAAACTAACGTCATTGACAGGATGAAAATTCGAAGAGCTAGAGCCAGTAATCGAAAAAAAGGCAGTTGCAACCAGTGTCAACAATCAAGTTGGAGAACAAAGGGTTGTGTTTTGATGGAAGAAAGGATAAGACAATTGTAAAAGGGAAAAAAGGGAACAAATTTTACAGAAAGACTGTCGATGAAGAACACGTATCGTTAGTTGAAGAGCCTGGTTCTCTTTTTCTGGCGCAAGTTTCTCCTGCCTCCAGTTCAGGTAAAGGCATCGAAGATAGTATTATTGAGTATTTCAATAGTAACTGTGATTTGAACTTGAACAGTGTAACTGAAATATTGGATGTGATGGCACTGCTACAAACACTGGAGCTTATAATGGTGTTATCGCTCGATTAGAAAAGAACATTCATAAGTCTTGGCAGTGGCTAATATGTTTATTTCATTGCAACGAGTTGCCGTTGCGCCACCTGTTTTGTGCACTGGATGGAAATACAAAAGGACCTAATGAGTTCGGGGGAGTATTTGGCAAACCACTTGAAAAATGTCATGAGCTTCCATTAGTTACGTACTCACCGATTGAGGACAACCTTCCAGACCTCGAAATGAAACAAGAACTCCGATCAAAAGTATTTACTTGAAATGTGTAAATCAATCTCAAGTAGAATCTGCCTCCCTGATCTAACCATTAAGAAACCAGGAAAGTTGGCACATTCACGATGGCTGACGATGGCCAGTCGCATTCTCCGGTTGTATGTTGGAACAGAAAACCCTTCAGAAAACCTCAAAACCTTAAAAGAATATGTAGTTAAGGTGTATGCTCCCATCTGGTTTTACATTAACCTGAAGCCCTTTTGTGTAAATGGAGCCAAACACTTAAGGAGACTGATTTCGTTTTCACGTTACCTTTGCAACGAACATCTCAAAGTAATCGACCCGGTTATTCAAAGAATGGCTACTATGCTCACCCTGAAAACATTTTTGTCTGTATGTTAAGTGATGAGAGAAAACACATAAGAGAGTTAGGCCTCCGACGACTTTTGAAGGCAAGGTCAGAACAGAAGAATGAGGTACGGAAGTTTGTGAGACCTAAACTAAACTTCAAAGCTGAAGATTACATCGACATGATCAATTGGGCTGATGTAACAATCACGCAACCACCGATGACAAAGCACGTACATTATGAGGACTTAGCCAAGTACATAAGTGAAGCAAAAGAAGATGGCCTGATTCATTCTATTGATTTTCCACGTTTTCCCTGTCATACACAAGTAGTGGAAAGAGTAATCAAGCTTGTAACAGAATCATCACTCTGTGTTTGTGGTCTAGAAGAAAAAAATGGGTTTGTCAAAGCCAGAATTGCTTCACACAAGATGATGCCAAAATTTGAAACAAAGAAACACTTTAACTAAAATGTATTTGAGAACATTGAACATTGAATATTGCTTTAGCTTTGTTATAATGTTTTATTTGTCTATTATTTGCATTTTATGAATAAATGTGTGTTCTTATCTGAATGCTTTACTCTCTGAGTTGGTTCAATATTTTCACTGTAGGCTAACTTATTACAAAAATGAAAGGAGACATTATAAGTACCTTAAATAAGTTTTAGTCAAAGAAAATCATTACATTATCATATCAACCCATATCTTACTATGACAAAGCCACCAAAAAGTACATTTTGTTTTCAGAAAAACCTTTATTTATTCATGTTTTAATACCCACTAAGTGGGCCTATAAAATGATGATGGACAACAAATTGTAATTTTTTGCATTATTTTAGGCGTAGTTTTAATGAAATTGAAATAATAAACATAAAAACATCAATAAAATAAAAAATAAAATTCTGGAAAATTTGAAAATTTTAAGACAAACAAGATGTTCAGTAAAGAACATATAGCCTACTTTCTCCTAAATGCATGGGTATTGTTATAACTCTTTGTCCTTTTCAAGGAGTATGATTGAATGTTGGTTGTAGTAGCTTGTTGAAATACAACATGATATAGGGATATTAAACATGAATATGAGGTGCCCTTTGCTAGTGCTACCTCTGCACCAAATTTCGTTCAATTCGGTTTCACCGTGTTTGAATTGATAGGGGGAATCTATTTGCACACATACTTGGCCACCATCTACAAACTATTGGGCTGATGTTCTTGCAGTTTGGTCTGAATATGTTTCCCACATAAAGATATGGTGTTGCAAAATTTGGTAGAGACTAGATTATTACGTTGGTCGTAATTACATTTTAGCTTTTAACATTTGGGTGGCCGCGATTACGTTTCCGTCAAGATAGCGGTGATATAGTACATGACACTGAGGTGCCCTTTGCTAGTGCTACCTCTGTACCAAATTTCGTTCCATTCGGTTTCACCGTGTTCCAATTGATAAGGGGAATCGATTTTCACACAAATATGGCCGCCATCCGCAAAATATTAAGCTGATGACCTATTAGTTTGGTCAAAGGATGCTCCCTCCATAAAGGTATGTTGTTGCTAAATTTGCTCGAGATCGGATGATTAGGCTAATCGTAATTTGATTTAAGCTTTGAACATTTGTGTGGCCGCCATTGCGTTTCTGTCAATATGGCGGCGATATAAATCATGACACTGAGATGCCCTTTGCTAGTGCTATCTCTGTACCAAATTTCGTTCCATTCGGTTTCACCGTGTTTGAATTAATAGGGAGAATCGATTTTGACACAAAGATGGCCGCCATCCGCAAACTATTAGGCGAATGACCTATTAGATTGGTCAAAGGATGCTCCCTCCATAAAGGTATGTAGTTGCAAAATTTGGTAGAGATCGGATGATTAGGTTAATCGTAATTTGATTTAAGCTTTGAACATTCGTGTAGCCGCCATTACGTTTCAGTCAAGATGGTGGCGAAATAAAACATGACACCGAGGTGCCCTTTGCTAGTGCTACCTCTGTACCAAATTTCGTTCCATTTGGTTTCACCGTGTTTGAATTAATAGGGGGAATTGATTTTCACACAAAGATGGCCGCCATCCGCAAACTATTAGGCTAATGACCTAGTTGTTTGGTCAAAGGATGCTTCCTCTATAAGGGTATGTTGTTGCAAAATTTGGTAGAGATCGGATGATTAGGTTAATCGTAATTTGATTTAAGCTTTGAACATTTGTGTGGCCGCCATTACGTTTCCGTCAAGATGGCGGCGATATAATACATGACACTGAGGTGCCTTTTGTTAGTACTACCTCTGTACCAAATTTCGTTCCATTCGGTTGCACCGTGTTCGAATTAATAGGGAGAATCGATTTTCACACAAAGATGGCCGCCATCCGCAAACTATTACGCTGATGACTTATTAGTTTGGTCAAAGGATGCTCCCCCCATAAAGGTATGTTGTTGCAAAATTTGGTAGAGATCGGATGATTAGGTTAGTCGTAATTTCATTTAAGCTTTGAACATTTGTGTGGCCGCCATTACGTTTCCGTCAAGATGGCGGCGATATAATACAGGACACTGAGGTGTCCTTTGCTAGTGCTACCTTTGTACTAAATTTCGTTCAATTCGCATTCACCGTGTTCGAATTGATACGGGGGGACAGACATTCAGAGTACACACACACACACACAGACACACAGACACACACACACAGACTCACACACACACATACACACACACAGACAGACACACGTTTTTCGCCCTGTGTTGATCTCATAAGTCTACTTTCATTTTTTGCAAAAATCGAAAGTAGGCTAAAAATAAAGTTCAAGGCTTTTGCGGCACCTCAAGACGTGGTTCTATCATTATGTTCAAGGCTTTTGCGGCGCCTCAAGACGTGCTTCTATCATTATGTTCAAGGCTTTTGCGGCGCCTCAAGACGTGCTTCTATCATTATGTTCAAGGCTTTTGCGGCGCCTCAAGACGTGCTTCTATCATTATGTTCAAGGCTTTTGCGGCGCCTCAAGACGTGCTTCTATCATTATGTTCAAGGTTTTTGCGGCGTCTCAAGACGTGCTTCTATCATTATGTTCAAGGCTTTTGCGGCGCCTCAAGACGTGGTTCTATCATTATGTTCAAGGCTTTTGCGGCGCCTCAAGACGTGCTTCTATCATTATGTTCAAGGCTTTTGCGGCGCCTCAAGACGTGCTTCTATCATTATGTTCAAGGCTTTTGCGGCACCTCAAGACGTGCTTCTATCATTATGTTCAAGGCTTTTGCGGCGCCACAAGACGTGGTTCTATCATTATGTTCAAGACTTTTGCGGCGCCTCAAGACGTGCTTCTATCATTATGTTCAAGGCTTTTGCGGCGCCTCAAGACATGCTTCTATCATTATGTTCAAGGCTTTTGCGGCGCCTCAAGACGTGCTTCTATCATTATGTTCAAGGCTTTTGCGGCGCCTCAAGACGTGCTTCTATCATTATGTTCAAGGCTTTTGCGGCGCCTCAAGACGTGCTTCTATCATTATGTTCAAGGTTTTTGCGGCGTCTCAAGACGTGCTTCTATCATTATGTTCAAGGCTTTTGCGGCGCCACAAGACGTGGTTCTATCATTATGTTCAAGGCCTTTGCGGCGCCTCAAGACGTGCTTCTATCATTATGTTCAAGGCTTTTGCGGCGCCTCAAGACATGCTTCTATCATTATGTTCAAGGCTTTTGCGACGCCTCAAGACGTGCTTCTATCATTATGTTCAAGGCTTTTGCGGCGCCTCAAGACGTGCTTCTATCATTATGTTCAAGGCTTTTGCGGCGCCTCAAGACGTGCTTCTATCATTATGTTCAAGGCTTTTGCGGCGCCTCAAGACGTGGTTCTATCATTATGTTCAAGGCTTTTGCGGCACCTCAAGACGTGCTTCTATCATTATGTTCAAGGCTTTTGCGGCGCCTCAAGACGTGCTTCTATCATTATGTTCAAGGCTTTTGCGGCACCTCAAGACGTGCTTCTATCATTATGTTCAAGGCTTTTGCGGCACCTCAAGACGTGCTTCTATCATTATGTTCAAGGCTTTTGCGGCACCTCAAGACGTGCTTCTATCATTATGTTCAAGGCTTTTGCGGCACCTCAAGACGTGCTTCTATCATTATGTTCAAGGCTTTTGCGGCGCCTCAAGACGTGCTTCTATCATTATGTTCAAGGCTTTTGCGGCACCTCAAGACGTGCTTCTATCATTATGTTCAAGGCTTTTGCGGCACCTCAAGACGTGCTTCTATCATTATGTTCAAGGCTTTTGCGGCGCCTCAAGACGTGGTTCTATCATTATGTTCAAGGCTTGTGCGGCACCTCAAGACGTGGTTCTATCATTATGTTCAAGGCTTTTGCGGCGCCTCAAGACGTGGTTCTATCATTATGTTCAAGGCTTTTGCGGCGCCTCAAGACGTGGTTCTATCATTATGTTCAAGGCTTTTGCGGCACCTCAAGACGTGCTTCTATCATTATGTTCAAGGCTTTTGCTGCACCTCAAGACGTGCTTCTATCATTATGTTCAAGGCTTTTGCGGCGCCTCAAGACGTGCTTCTATCATTATGTTCAAGGCTTTTGCGGCACCTCAAGACGTGCTTCTACCATTATGTTCAAGGCTTTTGCGGCACCTCAAGACGTGCTTCTATCATTATGTTCAAGGCTTTTGCGGCACCTCAAGACGTGCTTCTATCATTATGTTCAAGGCTTTTGCGGCGCCTCAAGACGTGGGTCTATCATTATGTTCAAGGCTTTTGCGGCACCTCAAGACGTGCTTCTATCATTATGTTCAAGGCTTTTGCGGCACCTCAAGACGTGCATCTATCATTATGTTCAAGGCTTTTGCGGCGCCTCAAGACGTGCTTCTATCATTATGTTCAAGGCTTTTGCGGCACCTCAAGACGTGCTTCTATCAGTATGTTCAAGGCTTTTGCAGCGCCTCAAGACGTGCTTCTATCATTATGTTCAAGGCTTTTGCGGCACCTCAAGACGTGGTTCTATCATTATGTTCAAGGCTTTTGCGGCGCCTCAAGACGTGGTTCTATCATTATGTTCAAGGCTTTTGCGGCACCTCAAGACGTGCTTCTATCATTATGTTCAAGGCTTTTGCGGCACCTCAAGACATGCTTCTATCATTATGTTCAAGGCTTTTTCGGCACCTCAAGACGTGCTTCTATCATTATGTTCAAGGCTTTTGCGGCACCTCAAGACGTGCTTCTATCATTATGTTCAAGGCTTTTGCGGCACCTCAAGACGTGCTTCTATCATTATGTTCAAGGCTTTTGCGGCACCTCAAGACGTGCTTCTATCATTATGTTCAAGGCTTTTGCGGCGCCTCAAGACGTGGTTCTATCATTATGTTCAAGGCTTTTGCGGCACCTCAAGACGTGGTTCTATCATTATGTTCAAGGCTTTTGCGGCGCCTCAAGACGTGCTTCTATCATTATGTTCAAGGCTTTTGCGGCGCCTCAAGACGTGGTTCTATCATTACGTTCAAGGCTTTTGCGGCACCTCAAGACGTGCTTCTATCATTATGTTCAAGGCTTTTGCGGCACCTCAAGTCGTGCTTCTATCATTATGTTCAAGGCTTTTGCGGCGCCTCAAGACGTGCTTCTATCATTATGTTCAAGGCTTTTGCGGCACCTCAAGACGTGCTTCCATTATTATGTTCAAGGCTTTTGCGGCACCTCAAGACGTGCTTCTATCATTATGTTCAAGGCTTTTGCGGCACCTCAAGACGTGCTTCTATCATCATGTTCAAGGCTATTGCGGCGCCTCAAGACGTGGTTCTATCATTATGTTCAAGGCTTTTGCGGCTCCTCAAGACGTGGTTCTATAATAATGTTCAAGGATTTTGCGGCACCTCAAGACGTGGTTCTATCATTATGTTCAAGGCTTTTGCGGCGCCTCAAGACGTGGTTCCATCATTATGTTCAAGGCTTTTGCGGCACCTCAAGACGTGCTTCTATCATTATGTTCAAGGCTTTTGCCGCACCTCAAGACGTGCTTCTATCATTATGTTCAAGGCTTTTGCGGCACCTCAAGACGTGCTTCTATCATTATGTTCAAGGCTTTTGCGGCGCCTCAAGACGTGGTTCTATCATTATGTTCAAGGCTTTTGCGGCGCCTCAAGACGTGGTTCTATCATTATGTTCAAGGCTTTTGCGGCACCTCAAGACGTGGCTCTATCATTATGTTCAAGGCTTTTGCGGCACCTCAAGACGTGCTTCTATCATTATGTTCAAGGCTTTTGCGGCACCTCAAGACGTGCTTCTATCATTATGTTCAAGGCTTTTGCGGCACCTCAAGACGTGGTTCTATCATTATGTTCAAGGCTTTTGCGGCACCTCAAGACGTGCTTCTATCATTATGTTCAAGGCTTTTGCGGCGCCTCAAGACGTGGTTCTATCATTATGTTCAAGGCTTTTGCGGCACCTCAAGACGTGCTTCTATCATCATGTTCAAGGCTATTGCGGCGCCTCAAGACGTGGTTCTATCATTATGTTCAAGGCTTTTGCGGCGCCTCAAGACGTGGTTCTATAATAATGTTCAAGGATTTTGCGGCACCTCAAGACGTGCTTCTATCATTATGTTCAAGGCTTTTGCGGCACCTCAAGACGTGCTTCTATCATTATGTTCAAGGCTTTTGCGGCACCTCAAGTCGTGCTTCTATCATTATGTTCAAGGCTTTTGCGGCGCCTCAAGACGTGCTTCTATCATTATGTTCAAGGCTTTTGCGGCACCTCAAGACGTGCTTCTATCATTATGTTCAAGGCTTTTGCGGCACCTCAAGACGTGCTTCTATCATCATGTTCAAGGCTATTGCGGCGCCTCAAGACGTGGTTCTATCATTATGTTCAAGGCTTTTGCGGCGCCTCAAGACGTGGTTCTATAATAATGTTCAAGGATTTTGCGGCACCTCAAGACGTGCTTCTATCATTATGTTCAAGGCTTTTGCGGCACCTCAAGACGTGCTTCTATCATTATGTTCAAGGCTTTTGCGGCACCTCAAGTCGTGCTTCTATCATTATGTTCAAGGCTTTTGCGGCGCCTCAAGACGTGCTTCTATCATTATGTTCAAGGCTTTTGCGGCACCTCAAGACGTGCTTCTATCATTATGTTCAAGGCTTTTGCGGCACCTCAAGACGTGCTTCTATCATTATGTTCAAGGCTTTTGCGGCACCTCAAGACGTGCTTCTATCATTATGTTCAAGGCTTTTGCGGCGCCTCAAGACGTGGTTCATAACTTCTCACATAAAAAGACAAATTTTAATCACTATTAGAATGGGTAATGCAGAAAACTGTTTTTTGCCCTATACCAACGTTCCACCCTAATATACAATCCATGCAGACCAGACAGCAGTCATTCGAGCTGAAGGACATGAGAGAGAAATTTAAAGTGGGAGTGAAGATTCAAGGAGAAACAATTTCAACTGTGACATTTGCTGATGACATCTCATCTTGGCCGACACACCTGAGGATTTGAATGAGTTTTTGAATGGTATGGACTCCGTCTTGAGGAAATAATTCATGATAAAAATTAATAAATGTAAAACAAAAATATTGGAATGCAGCCGAAATAAATCCGAAACCTCTATGGAGATCAAATTGGCAGGGGACAACTAACGGAAGTAGGAGACTTCCGTTACATAGGAAGCAAAATAACCAGTGATGGAGGAAGCAAAGAAGATATAAAAAGTAGGTTGGCTCAGGCAAGGAAATCATTTCTACAGAAAAGGAATCTGTTGACATCGAATATAGATTTAGGTATTAGGAAGACATTTTTGAAAACCTTTGTCTGGAGCGTCGCGCTCCATAGAAGTGAAACCTGGACTATTTGTGCAGCAGAAAAAAGGAGAATTGAATCGTTTGAAATGTGGTGTTACAGGTGAATGATGAAGATCAGATGGGCAGATAGGGTTACAAACAAAGAGGTTTTAAGACGAGTGGGAGAGGAAAGACGTTTATGGCGACTGCTAATGAAGATCAGAGATAGGTTGGTAGGACACATACTAAGTCACCCAGGAATAGCAAGCTTAGTTATGGAAGGAAGGGTCGACGACAAGAGCTGTAGGGGTAGACGAAGGTTAGAATATGTTAAACAGATTGCCTCGGATGTAGTGTGTGGTAGCTATGTAGAGATGAAACAATTAGCTCAGGACAGGGAGGCATGGAGAGCTGCATCAAACCAGTCAGAAGACTGAAGACTCAAACAACAACAATAATAATAATAAAATATCGTATGGCCTCGGTTTACGGGTGCAAGCTTTGATAATTGACGCCCAGAGGGCAACTTGCATGTCGAATTTTGTTATTCCTTGGAACGCTATGAAAATCAAGGAGGTTAGAAATCTTACCTTTCTAGTAGAGAAATGAGGAACTTTGTGATGGCGGAAAATCTCGAGATTAATTTTGCTATTATGAACACGGACTACTGAATTCAAATGAGTTATTTTACAAGCCAACATCGTATGACATGCGTATCGTGATTTTTTCGCCTTTCAAAAATCACTTCCCATGGCCAGGAGCGAACCTGCAATCTTGGGGTTGGTAGACCGACACGATAACCACTCACCCACCGTGGCAAGCATTTTGGAGTTACATCCAGCAAACTTTAGAATAATTGATTTTTGGTGAAACAATGGCAACATTACCAGTTACTACTTCTCTTTTACAGTTTCATTGAAAGACTTAAGGAATGTAATCATACTTTAAATTGCAATCAACGTTCTTCATTTTAATCGAGGAATTTAGTTCCCTCCATTGCAGTGATGTACAAGTAATTGGGGCGCTCGCAAGTCCAAAGTAGTAATGAACAAAACATATAACGTTAATTATTGTGACTGGCGTTATTGGCTGACAGTTGTAAGGTCCAGGTTCGATTCTCGGGAACATATGTTTTATGCGACCTTAAATCTTGTGGATCTTGAGCCACGGGAAGGGATAATGTTGAGGTAGCTCTTAGTTACCCCAGGAAGGAAGTAAGATGTGTTTCATACAGTAGCCTACATCAGACGTAGCTCAAAAGCATGGTATCCCCCACATCTCATTGTGCACCATATATCATCAGCTATCCTAATTAATTCTTCTCACCACCACGCGCACATATCATCCACCAACTCTTGGTAGAACACTGAGTAATAAAAGAATGTACATATCCAAAATAAATACAATTTATTTCCTAATTTATATTTCGTAATGCGTCAATTCATAATAATATACATTCCACAGTTATGCCATGATTTTATGTTTTGAAACTAATGGAAACTTGGTTGGTTCCTTAGTTTAGGGGCTGCGTTAAAATCCCTCAGTATGCCTTCCTTCGGAGGGGAAGTAAAGCCGGCAGTCCCATGTCATAGATTTATGGCATGTTAAAGAACCTTCCACTAATTACACCTGTGTGAAGCTAAATTAGGTTAGGTTAAACATTTGACAAACGCGTCAACGCGGTCATGCAGCCCCGCGTGTGTGTAGGAACTGCCTGATAGCCGCTGTTAATTGTGATGACTGTAATAGTGTGTTATCTGTTTTAATTCAAGTAAGGAAAGCAGACAATAATTTCAAGTAGATCCTACTTTTTCTACCAAATGCTACCGTCCACACACGTATTTTGCGGACTTGGCTACTAGATGCCATTGCAGTCAGCACCTGGCGGCAAACGTCGAAACTAATATAGCGTTATCAATTCTAACCTACAAATTTGGCTTCACACAAGTGTAGTTAGTGGAATGTTCTCTTTCATTCCATAAATCTATGACATGGGACCTTCGGATTTACTTCCCCACCGAAGGAAGGCATACTGAGGGATTATTAACGCTCTTAAACGATCTGACGACTTCGTCCGGGTTTGAACCCGTGACCTTGGGCATTAATGTATCTTTAAGAATGCCCTATATCGTCCAGGCTAATTTCCAACTTTCAGTTTTCCTTTTTCTCAGAAACTCAACTATTAACAGGAACTAATCACGGATGTTCTTCAACTTTGACCAGGCGTTTCTGAAATCAAATGTATTTTTGAGTTTTCATGGCTCTTTTAAAAACTGCATAATTTTAACACCACTTTCTGGCAAAATTAAACTAAAGTCAATTATAAAAAAACGGAAAAGTTAAAATATAACTCATAGGCTAAAAGGAGAAATGACGTCATGTAAGAATTTCATCTTTGTATGTTACAAAGTTCTGAAAAGAAAGGGAAATTGAATAAATACAAAAACATTTTAGCGAGAAATTGTAATCAAAGATATTTCCGGACTTTAGAATATGCCTGTACCATGGGAATCCTCTTCTACCACTTGAATGATGATGATTAGGTCCCGGATGTTGATGACATGTCATCTTTATACTGTGAGCTGTCTAAAACAATGCTGAAGTACATAGAAACTGCGGACGGGCCACCCCGTCTTCAAATATGTCATTTTTATTTTGCATCTTTCTGCATTTTTCCCTATTATTCCATTTTAAGAGCATTTTTTAAGTTTTATTTTAGAGAAATTGGCCTTTTGAGGTCTTTTTTTATTTAGTCATGTCACAGCGTTATATTAGGGAGTTATGTGTCTCAGAGTTAAGAAGAAGCTAGTAGCTGATACAAGATAATTTATATTATTGAAATATTGATTCCATTTCCTTAACCAACCGGGTGGAAACTAGTCCTAGCAACATTCGTGGCGAAATTGCTGCGGGTATTGCATAAAAACTGAAAAAAGTGCTGGACAATAACACCGGATATAAAACATTCTGCAAAATCTCAGACTTCCTTTCTGGTGAAAACTACTGCATGGATGGGATTGAGCAGGATTTAGCAGCAATCGGCCTTCCTCACTTCAAGTACGCTCCGATCACATCAGTTGATATTGAACGCAGCTTTTCGAGATAGCCTATAAAAACTTGTTGGCTGATAACCACAGGCCATTTACATTTGACATCAGTGCAGCGCAACTCAGACTAAAGTGAAACCTAAACCTTTTGTTAACTGCTAGAAATCTATTTTGATTGACTTTTCAGTTTGAGCAAGATGTCATTTTCTCCACTTTATATTGCCCCTAAGGCAATGGAAGGAGAAGAAGAAGAAGAAAAACCAGACTCAGCTCAGGAGACCCTCGGGGTCGCCAGCTCCCGAACTCACCAGACGTGACCCCTTGAGGCTGTAGCAGAATCCAGGGTGCACCAGAAGTGGTGGGGCTACATACACCCTGCCTCCTTAAGGGCCTTTTGCAGAAGGCAGAAGATATTATGAAAAAAAAAAACAGAAGACTGACCCCACAAAGAAGGAGGGCATCAGGAAAGGCGAGAAAATAAAAGACTCCCTAGGCCTCGGATAAGCTAATACCGTCAGGGTAGGAAGAGAACAAGAGTTGACCAAGGGAAGTCGACAGGAAAGGTAACTTAAAGGAGCCTGGCACAAGTAAATGAAAGCAATGCTGGACTCAGCTGGGGTCCCATGGTCGCCAACCGACGTCCCACTGGGGGTTACCATTTGAAGCACTAGCATCCATATTGCTATAGTTCCATGTCCCATTTCCCTTGCTTCTAACGCCGCCTCGTTCCTAAAACATTTTTCGTAGGATAGAAGTAAAAATGAAAATGCACTTTGGTGTGTTTATTAACAGGACGCACGATAGTGGGAAAGTGTAAGGAAAGTTGACTATATGATGCGCCGCTAGAAAGCTAAAAGTCAGTATATTAATATGGTAGAAAACCAAATTTTCAAATAGTTGCAGATTTTGGGCATTCCGGTGCCCTGGAAGTCAAAACCCGACGAACGCATTGAAATGTAATCCATAGACCATTTCTAATTTTTATGAGCGAAGAGCCAGTGAATCCATCTTTAAACTAAACTCTACGGCTAATAAAATTTGTTGACAATTTAAAACAGGAATGAAAAAAACTAAACACTAACATAAGCAAAGCATCTTATAATGTCAAAATGTTGCGGGGAGGGTGCGAGCGTTTCAACTGCTATTGTTAATAATTTAACAAACATTCAATTAAATAACTCGACCAGTAATATTAATGGAAAGGTAAAGACAGCGTCCATTAGAAGGAGAGTGAAACAAGGTTGCGCATATTCTTCATATTTGTTCAACATGTTCATAGAGGAAGACGTATCAAAATTTAAACAAAACACCAAAGGAATTAAAATTATTGAACTAGAAATCCATCTTATTATATAATACGCTAAGGTGTATGTTTAACAAAGCTCAAGCTCCTAAACCAGAGGGAGTTGGAAGGTGTGGTTTGTACCAATATCTTCCAAATTGTCTCAATAGTACAGGAAAAATCTTGTATTTCTTGAAAAGTCAAGGGAATATATTTATTTGTTTATAAAGTGCTTTTAAACAAATAAACAAGACGATAGCCCCTGCTAGAATTGTGGCGCGTCCAGCCCGTATAGCATTAGAGCCAGGCGGGTAGTCTGTACACATGGGGCGCACACAACCCATTATGCGAGAGTTCTCGCGCGGGACCGCTTGTTGTATAAGATTTGATGATGGCATTGCGTTAATTGCAGATTCAGTTAAGGAACTAAGTAAAATGCTACGAGTTTTGACATCACCCCTACAAGAAGCAAAATTGAAACTGAACTGTTCGAAAACGTAGCGCAAAGATTAAGTTGCAGATTTTGAGCATTGCGGAGCCTTGGAAGTCAAAACCTGACAAACGCATTGAAATGTAATCCATCGAAGAGACATTTTAGGGAACCCGCCACCGCGCGGGTAATTTCTCTGTGGGGGAAAGAAATGACTGTAGACATACACGTATACAAGAATCACTCCCTGGTATATCGAGGAACAAATATTTTATTTTTCCTTATATATTCTCAAGTAATAAACAATATATATATAACAAAATAACAAACATTAGGCAGTCCCCGTAAGGTGGAGTAAATTGCATTTCATTTCTTTGGCAGGAAGCTGACTTTTCATTTCCATTTTCCATAAATCTGCCCTATTTAGCACATTTATAAAAAATAATAATTATTATTTATTTACTAGCAACCCGCCCCGGCTTCGCCCGGGAACAGTTATGAATGCATTACGTGATAAGAGCTTTTTTTTTCGATGTCAATGGTCTACGACCTATATTCGTTTTACGTCTCGGCATGATGGGTTAAAATCACTGACTCGGTTGTTAATTCTATTATCATGGAGATGCATGTGGAATACATTCTTGTCAGACGTAACTTAAGAATGGCGAGGTGCATGAAACACACTTGACTGTGTATTTTGCGGAACGAAAAGTTTACAGGCGAAGTAAAGAAAAGCCGAGGTGCACTTCCAGAGAAATTCCAAACACAACTACACTTCTCTGAAATCTTAACTCAACACGACTCGAAAGTTTGCTGCTGGCTGTATCTGGTGTAATAGGCTCGCCCCTACCAAGCTCATAAACTGTCGCCTCAGTAATTTGGATGGAGATTGTTGGAAGAAATGAAAACGTAAAAACACTTATAGTGCGTGATGTATTAAAGATATACTTTTTTGGACTTTTTTGTAGAACTTTTCATGCTGATCAATTCTTACGCTCATAGTACTTTGATATTTTTAACGGTTTGCCCAGCGTAAGCTTAAAAAGTGCACGGACGCCAGGTTTGTTTCGACTTTTTCACTGAAATTGTTACTGTTTTGCTTCCTTTAATCATAAATGATTTGTTCGTCGAGATATCCTTTACAGAATGGTGAAAACCGGATCAAAATCCATCCAGTGGTTCTCAAGATTACCCGTGACATCCAAGAATCGGGGACTTAGTTTTATACTAAGTAGATATTATTAATAACAATAAATTTATTATTGCCACACTTTTATTTTGTTTCAACAGTAAATTCTACTTTATTAATTGAAAGTTTTGACAAACTCTTAAGAGCATCTCGTGGTGTAGTCGCTAGATTATTGGCTGACGCCCCGAAATTCCGGGTTCAATTCCCGGTTCTGCCAAGAAATGTAATTCTGGTGTGAAGACTGGAACAGCATAGACTCAGCCTCGTAATGTAAAACTGGAAGAAACGGGTATAATTCCCAACTCAGGCACCCGGGATGGTTCCTAACGTAAGGCCACGGACGCCTCCTTCGCGATCCTCACTAGAATTACTCGTACATTCTTACAGACATCACAATATCAGTCAAATTCTGTACGTACGTAAGTACGCGGAGCCACGATGCTTCAAATGATACAATCATTCATTACTGGTTTGGAATAAACGGCAGATGGTCCAAAACTTCACACTTGAATTCTTTGGAAAAGTCTATCGTAACGTTGGCACAGTGCGGTCGTGAATGATTTTCACCTGCTTCGAGAATTGAAGATATGGTTGGGCGGCAATGTCTCGCCAAAAAGGAAACACTTCAGGAGACTCTCCAGACGTACCCTCCTCAGTGGCGGCAGAATATTTTGCCGAGGGCATTGGAAAGCTGGTGTAACGATACGACACATGTTTCAATAGTTTTGGTGATTATGTTGAGACGTAAGAGTAAGACAAGCAAACATTTAGTAGTAAAATCAGTTTGGTATGTCAATCTGTTATTTGTATACAGTCCATCGCAACTTGAAAGAAAAACAGCCCTCGTAAATTTCTTGGGAGAGCCAGGAACCGAACCCGAGCCTCCGCGGTGGCAGCCAAGAATGCTAGCCACTACGCAACGATACGGACCACTGTATTAAAGAACCCCGGTTATTCTGTAAGATTGTCTAACAACAGTTTGTAAAGAACTACTGAGAATTAGTAATATATTCCATGTACTCACCTTTACAGATGAAGTATATCGTAATGAAGAACAGAATGAAGTGTCGATTTCTTAAATCCATCGTGAAAATATGTCTGAATTATTTACTGGCAATTTAAATTCATCTCGATGAGAGACTGTCCACCTCGACCAACAGAATACGAATCTCGCACAGAAGTTATTGTGATATCACACACGATAGCGCTCTTGTCTGTTTCACTTCACGTGGGGTTGTCGGGACGCACACTGCTCTATTCCCCCATTCTCGCCCGCGTCGCGCGACGTCTCTTGCCACTCGGGACCCTCGGTACGCACTGTGAGACGATCTCCAGTCCCGACTGCTCCTCGTTGAACCACAGCGCAGGCTGGAACTTTCGTGAACTTTTATACTCCAAACAATTAGGAATATTTCCTAGAAATATTCGGAAAGTAAAGCAGGCATCGATTGTATAGCAAATCTCATTAACAATATATATATTTAGAATTTGGCCAATTATAGACCGCTTTGAACCTAAGACTACGGTACATTGTTTCGTTTTTTCTTTTCTTCCCAAAACTTCTTCATACGTTGGCTGATGGCCTGCCTCTGTTCCGCTGATAACACTCTCCGTGGTTGATGTGGAACTTGCAGAATCGAAAAATCTGCAGTAGTGATCAGTCGCCGGAATTCCACCCTATTAGAAATGATGTTATTTGTGATCTTCAGTTTTTGCAGATCACACCTTATCTCTTCCAGCCATCTAGTGGTGTTTTTTAATTTGGAGATGTAGTCAAAAATTTTCTTAGTTAGCCTGCTACTATCCATTCTATGAAGGTGACCATAAAATTGTAGTCTCCGTCTTTTAATTGAGTCTGTAATTTTTTCCACATTTCGGTAAAGGTCTTCATTTTTTCTCTTCATCCAAATATCTTTATTCTTTTGGGGACCCAAAATTTTCCTAAGTATTTTCCTTTCTTTCTTTTCCAGTTCCTCTTGTTCACCTCTTTTGTTCAACGTTAAACATTCTGATCCGTATAATACCTCTGGTTTAATTACAGTTGTGTAGTGCCTGATTTTTGCCTGGAATGAAATTGATCGTTTGTTGTATCTATGTTGGGTGAGTTTATAGGCATTTTCCATCTTTCTGAATCTCTCCTTGGAGGATGTGTTATCAAGTCCATTTGACTGGATCCATTCTCCCAAATATTTAAATTTATCAACTCTTTGAATCTGTCCATGTTGAGTTGTTAGATATTTTTCTCCATTGTGTCTGTGTTCAATATATTTGGTTTTTTCATACGAAATCTGAAGACCAGTTTTTATTGCTATTTCATGTAGGGTTTCAACCATTATTTGTGCTTGAAATCTGTTTTCTGAAATGATTGCTATGTCATCAGCAAAGGCAAGACATTTCACCTCAAATCTTCCTTTTCCTTGCCCCAAATGGACCCCTTCAATGTTTTTTTTCGCATAATTTAAGTTTCCATTCCTTCATGATTTTGTTTAATATCAAATTAAATAGAAGTGGTGAAAGCCCATCACCTTGTCTAACTCCGGTTTTGATTTGGAAGGGTTCTGAAATGTCGTTTAGAAATTTAACTCTTGAGGTTGTATTTGTTAGTGTTTGTTCAACCAGTTGTCTGGTCTTTTTATCTATCCCTAATTCTGCTAGCGTTAGGAATACAACAACAATAATAATAATAATAATAATAATAATAATAATAATAATAATAATAATAGCATAACTTACTTTCAGGAGAGGAAAACAAAATGGGCCTGTTTGATTGAACTGGATAAAGATCTGAAAGATGTGGGGATTACACCAACATACATTCAGGAGCGCACCCCACTCAAAAGGAAACTTGAAGCTTGCAAAGGTTTCCAAGAAAAACCGAAGCTGGAAACGGGAAAGATTTGGACCCAGGAACGGAAGGAAGTCCACCGAGAACGAATGCGGGCGTACTGGGCAATCATCAAAACCAGTAGGAGACGGTTGGAATGACGCGGTCCATAGATGGCCTATACGAAATGAATGAATTAATAATAATTGGAAGAAAAAATCATCACAGGAATGCTATTGTCAATCTGAAAAAATCTCTCACACCTTTCGGAAAAGACGATTGAAATTTTACGTACACATTATTAGAATGGGCAATAACAGACTAACTAAACGCATTCTCAACCTAGCCCTTTCATTAAAATACAAGAAGAGCTGGCTTCGTGAAATTGAAACAGAGCTCCTGGAAATCAACATCTCAGAAGACATTGTATAGGACAGATGTAATTTCAGAACCAAAATCAACAGTCACCAATTTGGAGACAAACCCAACACCAGAGCCACTAAAACTTGGCCAGAAGAACGAAGGAAGAAGCTCAGTGAGCGGATGAAGAGATTTTGGGAGAAAAAGGAGGCCAATACATCTGCTAAGCAGGTTCAACCGAGAAGGGCATAACGATGAAGGAATAATAACAATAATAATAATAATAATCGAGACCAACTGGAAGCCAAAGAGAGGAAGATTTTGAGAAAGATCTTTGGCCCGGTCAAGGAACGAGGAGAGTATAGAAGACGACACAACGATGAACTTTATCTACATGTGAAGAAAATAACGGTCACCATACGGTACGCAAAAGAAGACTCTCCTTTTATGGCCATTTAACACGAATAAGCTCCGGAAGATTGTCCATTCGAATCTGTGCCTACTTTGTGGGAAAGGAAACCAAAGGAAACCTCTTTACAGAGGTGGAAAGAGAGCTACAAAAACTGGGGATATCACATGATGACACCTTGTAACGTGATTCTTTGGAGAAGAAACTTGAGGAATTACAGAGTTTACAGCCAAAACCCATATTGAAAACCGACAAGAAGTGGACGGAAAAACGAAAAGAAGCTCACCGCAGAAGAATGCGTGAACACTGGGCCAATGTGTAAGAACGAGGAAAAAGGCAGTTGAAATAACGTGGTCCATAGAAGACCAA
Source organism: Meconema thalassinum (assembly GCA_946902985.2). Taxonomy (NCBI): domain Eukaryota; kingdom Metazoa; phylum Arthropoda; class Insecta; order Orthoptera; family Tettigoniidae; genus Meconema; species Meconema thalassinum. The sequence continues at coordinate 187,259,822 of OX336399.1, read as the reverse complement.
AACGATTATAAAAAACATAATAATAATAATCATCATCATCAGTTTATCTGGCTGACGGCAGGTTTCCTCATGGTCGGTCTCTCCACCTTATCCGGTCTTCAGCAGCACGTTTCATCAGCTCATAAGATTTATCAATCTTGATGGAATCCAGCATCTTAAACCTTTTTCTTCCTCTTAGGATTTTCCCTTGGACTGTCCCATCTAATGCACTTTTCACCAAACCATCTCCCCTTAGGCAGTGTCCAATCCAATTCATTCTTATTTTCCTTATCTTCTTCAGCATCATTCTGTCTTCTCCTACTTTCTTTAATACTTGCTCATTTCTCACACCCACATTTCGAAAGCCTCTATTCTTCTCTCGTCTTCTTTCCTAAGCGTCCAAGTTTCCGCTCCATACATTGCTACACTCCAAACAAAACATTTCACTGATCTCTCCCTTAGGCTCACTTTCATAATAATAATAATAATAATAATAATAATAATAATAATAATAATAATAATAATAATACAGTATATATGGATATATTTCGTATGGCATACAGAGGATACAGTAATGCTACAGTATATACAATATATACAAGTAATAAACATTGTGAGGTTTGAAGCCATTTTTCAGTGCTTCCTAAGTAAACAAAAGTTTGGTGCTTTTCAGTCAGTAAGCACGAATGTACCCAAAAAGAGCTGGGTTATGCCCTGATCCAGAAATAAATTACATAAGATTAATAAATACACTAAGATGACCAGTATCGATCGTCGAGCGATCATCATCAGATCCATTACACTAAGGCTATAACATCTATGTTTGAGACTACAGGTGAAAAGTATATACAATATGTATAATTATTTAGTTGCAGTGTTGGTAATGCATCAGTCGGTGTATGTTAAATGTGGTATATCTAATGTTAGGTGAACTTCTGAAATAGTGATGAAAATCCGGAATTTGTCTGTTAGGGGTGATTATATGGTTTTACAAAATCAACTATGGTTATACTCCGTGGTTCAAATCCCGGTCACGCCATGTGAGATCTGTGCTGGACAAAACGGAGGCAGACAGGTTTTTCTCCGGGTACTCCGGTTTTCCCTGTCAAAATTTCATTCCAGCAACACTCTCCACTATCATTTCATTTCATCTGTCATTCATTTAATCATTGCCTCAGAGGAGTGCGTCAGGCCTCGGCAGCCGGCACAGTTCATATCCTCGCCGCTAGATAGGGGCTTCATTCATTCCATTCCTGACCCGGTCGGAGACTGGAAGCAGGCTGTGGATTTTCATTTCAACTATGGTTATACTGAAATAATACAAGCTTATACTTATCGAGTTGTCTCTTTAACTGGAACTTGAAGCAGTTGCGTGTTTCCTTAGGCACCAGTTATAGTCGACTACCCTGGGTGTTAGCTGGGCGGAACTGGTTTTCCCCTTCCTCCCCCTTTAGTTGCTATGTTCTTCCAGAGGTCAGTGCCATGTTTATTTGTGTGACGTTGCCAAGTCTAGATAAGAGTGTATGCTATTGAATGCAGGAGTCTGCATCTATTGAAGACCGTGGAACTATCTTCGCCACGCGTGGACTAAAAAGCCATTTAAACTAAGCGGTACACGGTCTATTGAAGACGTCCCGACACCTTTAATACTGCCGCGCATATCGGCCTAGGTTTATTGCAGAAAAATGTACATAGTACACCTGATCCAAATAACATTTACCTATAACCACCGCTATTTTCCCCCTTTTTTTATCTAGCTTGGCTGTATCGCTAAGTTGTGTCTTGTTTATTAATCTTATGTAATTTATTCCAGGATCAGGGCATAACCCAGCTCTATTTGGGTACATTCGTGTTGACCGACTGAAAAGCACCAAACAAGTAATAAAAAAATCCTCTTGGCACGCCGGAAGGCGGAGGTAGATTTCACCGGGCAAACTAGGGGATAGGCTATAATAGGCAAAATATGCAGGTTTTCGTAGGAGGATCAGACCTCATTTATTGCGAGAAAGTATTTTACAATTGGAGGTTAGTTAACATGTTTTCGTCTTTCTATGCATACTTTTAACATTTTACTGTCTTATGGGGATGGTAACCTTCTTGTCATTTGGGGTTAATTTTTATACTTGTGATCACACTGTCCTTATGCAAGGTTTGGAACTAATGTGTAACTATCTAACAGTCTGTTACTTCTTCACACAAAATTTTATCTCCCGCAGAGATGTTGGTTGGTTCCTCAGTTTAGGGGCTGCGACAAGGTGGTCATGTAACCCCGTGTACATTGGGTGTGTGTAGAATCTGATAAACGGTGTTATTTGTGATGACTGTATTAGTCTGTAATTCAGGTAAGGTCTGCAGACGGTCAATTTTAAGTAGTAGTACCTAATTTTGTACCAAATACTAACGTCAACGACACCTAGCTGTGAACTTGGCTGCTAGATGCCACCGCAACCAGCAACTTGCAACGAACGTTGTAACTTCCCCTCCGAAGGAAAGCATGCTGACGGATTTTTGGCGCTCTTAGAAAATCCGGCGACTTGGTCCGGCTTTGAACCAGCACCTTGGGCATAGAAGTTCAGCATGCTACCAGTTAGCCGCTTCCCTCATAGTCAGATGGAACAAGAAGTTCCGTGACGAACTAAAGAGCCTACTTTTCTTAAAATTAAGATTCATGCCATAGATTAATCTACAGTATATGAACCTATCTAGAATAATGACGAAATTAAGTGGGTAATATCGAAATGTCTTAATTAGTTCGAAATAAGGTATACTAGGCATAATGTAGCCTAATAGAGCAATACAGTTGGCAGCTCTGGTGACTGAATATATTCTTACTTCCATCTCCTAAGGTACAGAATACAAAATGTGTTTGAAGTCCAAAGGACGTTACATGGATTTAGACATTGGATCTATTAGTACACGTAAAAGCATGTTGGCAACAATGTCATACGAGTGCTGGTCAGAAATAATCTGAAATATTATATATTTTTGTGCCAATTTTGGATGAAATCCATTTGTTGGTATAGAAGTTACATGTATTTAAAAATTGGTCCTATCAGCAGGCTTAGAATCATGTTGGTAGAACTGACGTATATAAGTTACTCCAAATTAATGTAAAATGTCGGGTAATTTACGTGTGCATAGTTTAAAGCTGTCGGCTTGCATACTTTCTGATATATTTGGATACAAAATAGAGAGCAATTATTAACAGTTGGCAGCCCTAGTGGCTCTTAAGAATACACTCAGTCATATATGTTTATTTACACATATTACATACAAAATTTGGTTGAAATCCAATTGATAGTGTAGAAGTTATATGCATTTAAAAATTTGACTTATCAGAAGGCTTAAAATTATTTTGGCAATGCTGTCATGTATGGCCACCTGGAAATGAAACTGAAATAGTATTATCTACATGTGTGCCAATTTTAGAATAGCTCCCATGTATACCTTCCAAGATATCCAACATGGAGCTCAAATTTCTGGTGCGTTTTTTTAGCAGTTGGTAGCACTGGCATCTTTTTCAAATATGGGCCTGAGATATTCCAGTATACATCTTTACTCATACTAAATTTGGTTTCGATAGCTGCAGCCGTTTAGGAGTTGATAGGGGGGGGGACACACAGCCAGACACACAGAAGGACAGACAGACAGACAGACAGACAGACAGACAGAAGGACAGACACATTTTCCCGGATATATCTTATAAGTCTACTTTTTCCTCATTTTTGAAAAGTGTGAAAAGTAGGCTAAAAATGAATGTGATCTCGTCAATGGCGTTGTCTTGGCAACCTCTGATAGATCATCCCTTATCAATTTAAAAGCGTTGTTATGGTAACTTCTGATGGCACTTGGCATTTTTTAAAATTCCGAAATCATTTTTCTCATCCCTTGGCGTAATGGTGGGTCATATCAAAAATTCTTTCAGACAAAACTTTTAGGTAATTATTAGGGGAATATTTTCCATTTTGTACGGTTTTATATTGTGCCTATTAAGAGAGATATGAATATTGTTTCCCGAAAAACCCACTTTTTTCCACCCCTTTGGTCAATGGTTGGTGCTATCAAAAAACTTATTTGACATACATTTTTGGCACTTATCCGACACATATTATGAACTTTGAATGGATTCGATATTTCACGTATTAAGAGAGTTATAGCGAAATTTCACTTTTTCGAAAAAAGCCCCCCGTTTTCACCCCCTTCGACCGATTTTGCCCATTAACGAACTCCGCCGAGATTTTATAGGGATACATATTATGTAAAAAATTCAAAGTGATTGGTTCAAAATTACGGCGGTTATCATGTCCACAAGGGACTGATATATATATATATATATATATATATATATATATATATATATATATAGATAGATAGATAGATACATATATACATAAATTATATATAAACTTTTGAACTGACGGTGGTTTTGGGGTCTGGGGGATGCGAAACGCGAAGATATGTCGAAATTTTCCGGAAGTAGAAACATGGTACCCATTGCAATAGTTAGCTTTCTAATGAAATCTACCTAATATCTAGTAACATCCTCAAAAGAAACTAGAAGTCACAGTTGGATGTCCAGAGCAGTAATCCACTCCACTGCATCATCAGTTGCGTTCTGCAGGCCATCATATCCTCCCTTGAAGGACCGCGAAGGGCATTCCGACACAATATGATGGATTGTTTGCACAGAATCGCCACAATCGCCCTGAGGACTAGACATTTTCCCCCGTTTGTGGAGCCAAAAGTTAATTCTTCCGTGACCAGTCCGCACTCTGTTCAGTGACGTCCATATCTTTCTTGGAAGATGGAAACCCAGAGGTTTTCTGCAGGGGTCGGTGATCAATCCTAGCTCATCAGGGTTTGATGTAGTCCAGTCTTCTCGCCAAGTTTCGTCCATATTGAACTTAGATTCAACAAGCATCTTACCTAGTTGCCATGATGGATGTCGAGATTTTAATCTCCCTTGCTTGTGTGGGTTACAGACCTGATGTCTGGGTAAGAGATCATTTGCAGCGCATTTTGACCATTCCCTTTTTAGAGCTCTTAGCCTACTACTACTAATAATAATAATCCTCGTTTAAATACCTTGGAGAAATAATTCTACCATCAGGATTGGACAGTATGGCCATTCAAAACTTTCAGAAATTGAAAACAAAGAACGCAACATTCTTAGGAAATACTCGGCACTACACAAGAAAAGGGGAATTTGGATCAAGAGACAAACACTGTGCGCTGGAGACAGTTGAAATGTTTTGGACACGTATTTAGGATGGACACAACATCATCATCTTCTTCATTTCTCGTTTCCTGCTTCCTGGGTCGGGTTGCCTGTCTCTCCACCAATCCTCTCCTTCTTTAAGTACATCTTCAGGTTGTCTTCCCTTCTTCTGTATGCACTCCTAGGCTATATCCGTCCATCTCTTTCGGGGGCTTCCTCGTGGTGTCCTCTTCCATCCTCAACATGTGTCCACACCACTTTAACGTTGTTGTTTCTATCCTGTTCTGCAGCTTCAAGATTCCTGTCCTTTTTCTTTCATTTCTAACACTATTTCTTCTGGTCTTGCCCTCTAAGCCTCAACTACCCTGCTTGTATTCTGCCCTCCTTTCTTTTTGCACTAGTCCATGTTCCTGCTGCATATGTTGGTATAGGCTCGTAATAGGTTGAATATACTGTAGTACCCTTTTACATTTCTTTGAGACGTCTCGCTTCCAAAGAATTCCCTTCGCTACCAAATGCTACCGTCCACGACATCTAGCTGTGAACTTGGCTACTACTATATGCCAACACAACCAGCGCCCGGTGACGAAAGTTGGAACTTGAGAGCATTAATCAAACCTAACCTACAAATGTTGCTTCACACAAGTTTAGATAGTAGAAGGTTCTTTTACATGCCATAAATATATATATGACATGGACCCGCCGGCTTTAATTCCCCTCCGAAGGAAAGCATACTGAGAGATATTTAACGCTCTTAAAAATCCGACGACTTCAGCCGAGTTTGAGATCTCAACCTTGGGCAGAGAAACTCAGGATGGTACCAACTGTGCAATCGAAGCCGACATAAACAAGTAGTTCCGTGACGAACTAAAGAGCCTACTTTTCTTAAAATTTAAGATTCATGCCAATCTATATAGACCTATCTAGAATAATGACGAAATCAAGTTGGTAATTCTGACATTTCTAAGTACTGCAGTTTCAAATACACCTGAAATAATGTAGCGTAATAGAGTAACTTGGCAGCCCAGGTGACTCTGAATATATTCTTAGTTCCATCTCTTAAGGTACAGAATGCACGTACAAAATTTGGTTGAAGTCTAATGGATAGTATGGACGTTACATGCTGTTTGATATTGGATTTATAAGTGCGCGTAAAATCATGTTGGGAACAATGTCATGTAAGTAATGCTCAGAATTAATCTGAAATATTACGATCTATTATAGTGCCAATTTTGGATAAAATCCATTTTTTTAGTATTGTACAGCCCGGGGGGGGGGGGGCAGTACTCCCTGAGAGCCACCCCCCATCTTTTACTAAAACCACCCCAACGGGAAACATCATAATTCCAGGACATATCTATACACAGCAAGCGGCGGCCGCCTAAGCCTAGGAGGTTAGCCAACTGCTTGCAAAACATACACAAACATTTACACTAACAACTATCTGGGGCAGCTACATTGACGCAATGCTGACCAAGCAGCGCCGAAAGGTATAAGAATGGAGTCCAGATTGGAGCCATTATCTGTTCTACTCTGTGCTTCGCCAGCGGCCCTGTCCAACGTCTGTTCCAGCTTATCACCAGGTGAGATTGAGCTCGTGCTCAGACAACTTCATTTTTTAAACACCTACCCTAAACTTGTACACCTCACAAATTGTATTTCATACTTGTCTAAACTCCCCAAGAGGGACACCAAACTACATCTACTGACCAATAAATACATGGTCAGTAAGCTACACTTGTATTACTGATTACACTCCACTTCACATCCTCATACCCCACCTGACCTTCGTCACAATTGCCCGTGACCGTAGGAGCCAGTAATTGCTTCGTCAGACTCCATTGTACTCACAGCACGCGACTCGACTGCATAGCGTCGAGCCGCTGACCCAGCACATTTATTGAGTTACTCATTCCGCTCAGCTGGCAGGCCAGTTTAGTAGCCTGCACTTAGAGATCCATCCCCTAGCAGATACTTGCATCTTGCAGGGACACCCCTAAGAGATTAAACACTAAACACCAACACACTACACTAGTAAGCTCTCCCAGCCACGGGAAGCTGCTCTCATCCAGGAATAGCCTTCTAAATTAGCGCAGTGACACAACCGTGTTTTATCCCAACTACCCACCAACCATGGGATTAAAACAGTATAGAAGTTGTTGTTGTTTGAGTCTTCAGTCTTTTTACTGGTTTGATGCAGCTCTCCATGTCTCCCTGTCCTGAGCTAATCGTTTCATCTCTACATAGCTACCACACCCTACATCCGAGGCAATCTGTTTAACATATTCTAACCTTGGTCTACCCCTACAGTTCTTGTCCTCGACCCTTCCTTCCATAACTAAGCTTGCTATTCCTGGGTGTCTTAGTATGTGTCCTACCAACCTATCTCTTCTCTTCATTAGCAGTCGCCAGAAACATCTCTCCTCTCCCACTCGTCTTAATACCTCTTTGTTTGTAACCCTATCTACCCATCAGATCTTCATCATTCTCCTGTAACACCACATTTCAAATGCTTCAATTCTCCTCTTTTCTGCTACACCAATAGTCCAAGTTTCACTTCCATAGAGCGCCACGCTCCAGACAAAGGCTTTCAAAAATGACTTCCTAATACCTAAATCTATATTCGATGTCAGCAGATTCCTTTTTTGTAGAAATGCTTTCTTTGCCTGAGCCAACCTACTTTTTATATCCTCTTTGCTTCGTCCATCACAGGTTATTCTGCTTCCTAAGTAACAGAAGTCTCCTACTTCCTTCAGCTTTTCACCTGCCAATTTGATCTCCATAGAGGTTTCTGATTTATTTCGGCTGCATTCCAGTATTTTTGTTTTACATTTATTAATTTTCATCATGAATTCTTTCCGTAAGACGGAGTCCATACCATTCAAAAACTCATTCAAATCCTCAGGCTTGTCGGCCAAGATGACTATGTCATCAGCAAATCTCAGAGTTGAAATGATTTCTCCTTGAATCTTCACTCCCACTTTACATTTTTCTCTAATTTCCTTCATTGCTTGTTCAATGTAAAGATTGAAAAGTATGGGTGATAAGTTGCAGCCTTGCCTTACACCTTTCTGAATACCAGCTTCTCTCTCATGTCCTTCAACTCGAATGACTGCTGTCTGGTTTCTGTATAGATTGTATATCACCCTCCTATCCCTGTACTTTATTCCAATCGATTTCAAAATGTCAAACAATTTAGTCCAATCAACGTTATCAAAAGCCTTTTCTAAGTCTACAAAAGCCATGAACGTTCTCTTATCTTTCCTTATTCTACCTTCCAAAATCAGCCCAAGACTTAGTACAGCTTCCCTTGTTCCTACATTTCTCCTGAAACCAAATTGGTCTTCACCCAACTCCGTTTCTATCTGGCTTTCAATCCTCTTGTAAATTATTCTAGACAGGATCTTTGAAGCATGAGTAATCAAGCTGATTGTACGGTAATCTTCACATCTGTCAGCTCCCACTTTCTTTGGTATAGGGATGATTACATTCTTCTTGAAATCAGGGGGTACCTCACCTGTCTCATAAATCCTACACACCAAGTGAAATAACCTGATCAGACCTTCATCTCCTATGCAGCGTAGCAACTCAATCGGAATATCATCTATGCCTGGTGCTTTGTTCCTGCTTAAGTCTTCCAAAGCTCTATCAAATTCTGATCTCAATATTAAATCTCCTTTCGCATCCTCATCAATTTCCTCCTCCCTTTCCATTACATGATTCTCAATCTCCTTTCCCTGATACAAACTCTCTATGTAAGCTTTCCATCTCTCAACTTTTTCTTCCCTATCTGTTAGAGGCTTTCCATTTGTGTCCTTAATATTATTTTCCCCAAAAGTATTCTTAATCCTTCGATAAGCTGTGTCTACTTTTCCTAATTTCAGACAATTTTCTATACCTGCACATTTCTCTTTCAACCATTCTTCTTTCGCTTCCTTGCACTTCTTGTTAACCTCATTTCTCAGACGTCTGTATTCTGCTTTCCCCTTTTCATCTCTTACATTCTTGTGTTTCCGCCTTTCATCCATCAATTCTAGTATATCCTGAGTGATCCACGGTTTTCTACCTATTATTTCTTTCCTACCAATGTTTTCTTCTGCGGATTTTGTCATTTCATTCTTCAAAAGTGCCCATTCGTCTGCAATTGAAGTTTGTTTAGGGATTTTCATTAGTCCTTCCTTTATACTCTTCTTGAATCTTTCGTTTACATCCTTCTCTTTCAGTCTGTCTATTGCCCACCTTTTTGGCTTTTGACTTTTCTTCAGTTTCTTCAACTTAATCTGCATTTCATTACAACCAGATTGTGGTCAGAGTTTATGTCAGCACCAGGATATGCTTTACAATCCAAAATCTGGTTTCAAAACCTCTGCTTGACCATAATGAAGTCGATTTGGTAACGCCCTGTATCTCCTGGTCTCATCCATGTTAAACGTAATGAAAAATTGAAACTATCAGAGAGCTTAGAATCATGTTGGCAGCACTGAGGTATATTAGCTACTCCAAATTAATCTAGAATGTCAGGTACTATACGCGTGGAAAGTTTAGAGCTGATGGCTTGCATAATTTATGGTATATTGATATTAGGAATTAACAGAGAGTGAATTTATTAACAGTTGGAAGCCCTGCTGGTTCCTACGAATACGCATAACTTAGTCATAGCTGTTATGGTACACAAAGCACATGCGAAATTTGGTTGAAATCCATTTGTTAGGACGGAAGTAACATGCTTTTAAAACTGGACCTATCAGCAGGCATAGAATCGTGTTGGCAGCAATGATGTATATAAGCTATACCAAACTAAGACAGAATGTCAGGTACTACACGTGTGCAAAGTTAGCGCTGTTGGCTTGCATACTTTCTGGTATATTGATATTAGGGTTAAAACATGGAGAGAGCATTTATCAACTGTTGGCAGCCCTGGTGGCTCTTTAGAATACGCACAGTCATATATGTTGTAGTACACAGAATACATACGAAATTTGATTGAAATCCAATCGATAGTATAGAAGTTACATGCATTTAGAAATTGGAACTATCACAGGCTCGGAATCAATTAGGCAACACTGGCATGTATGTACTTCTGAAAATTAATCTGGAATGTTATGATCTATATGTGTACCACTTTTGGAATAGCTCGCATGCATAACTTCTGAGACATCCAACATACAGCTCAAATTTTAATTGCGATTTTTCAGCAGTTGGTAGTACTGACGTCAATTTCAAATATGGCTGTGAGATATTCAGTTATAGGTTTTACTCTTACCAACTTTGGTTTCGATAGCTGTAGCCGTTTAGGAGTTGATAGGTGGGGGGGGGGGCGGCACACACACACAGACAGACAGAATTCCTTCTACATCCTGATAAGATGAACTGTTCCTCGGGAGTCCGCCTCGTGGCGTAGTGGCTGCCACTTGACTCTGCAAGAAATTTAATTCTGGTCTGCGGGATGAAACGGGGTTCACTCAGCCTCATGAGGCAAAACTGACAAGATTCCCACCTCAGCCATTCTGGAAGTGGCGTTCCGTGGATTCTCCCCCCACCTCTACTCCAAGTGAATGCTGGGATGTTTCCTAACTTAAAACCACAGCCGCTTCCTTTCCAATCCTCACCTGAATTATAAATACACACTCTAATACAGCCATCACAATATCACATGTTATCAGACAAAATTCCACACTCACCCAAGTACACGGGACTAAATGATCACGATGTTCAAGCCATTCTAATGAAATAAAAACAACAACATGTCCCTCGGGAAGATCAATTTGGTTGTGCAAATCATTTCCATAGGAGTCACTGCGATATCAAAATGAAAAAGGCAGCTTCGGTAGCATGCTCAACTTCTATGCCCAAGGTCACGGGTTCAAACCCGGCCGAAGTTTTCGGATTTTAAGAGCGTTAAACATCTCTCAGAATGCCTTCCTTTGGGGGGAGTAAAGCCGGCGATCCCATGTCTTAGATTTATGGCATAAAAAGAACCTTCCATTAATTACACTTGTGAGAAATCAAAATTTGTAGGTTAGAATGATAGCGCTCTATTAGTTCCAACGTTCGCCGCCAGGTGATGACTGTGATGCCATCTAGTAGCCAAATCCACAAGCTACAGTAGGTGTCGTGCATGGTTGCATTTGGTAGCAATGTAGGAACTACTTGAAATTACTGTTTGCATTCCTTACTTGAATCAAAAACTGATAACACACGCCAATACAGCCATCACGATTAACACCGTTATCAGACAGATTCTGCACACTCCCAAAGTACACGGGGCTTTATGACCGCGTTGTCGCAGCCCCTAAACTAAGGAACCAACCAACCAACCATCAAAACGAAAAAGATGGTGAAAAAAAAAACTATATTGCGCAAAATTACAGAATATATTCATGTGCAGCGAGATCTGGAATTTACTCTATAGTGCGTCTCTACCTTAAAAGACAGTACGCATTAAATGGGGCGCGCTGATGCCAGATCTACTGCATATACAAAGTTCTGCAAGGGCGGGCACATGATATAATATAACTCTTATACAGGCGTGCTTTTACGCAAAACTCGGGAAATATCCAAAATATTTGTTTGCTGTATATAACTGTAGCTCATACCTTGCAGCGAACAACGCTACAATTTTTAGATATGATACGCCGAACCTCAGAGCGCGAGTTTAATGCACACATTATAACAATTTATATTTTTCAATTATTCATGAATATGATAATATTATAATATGTTATTCCCGGGATGAAAAAATGCAAACCATGGAAACCATTTAGAGGATGGCTGAGGTAGGAATCGAACCCGCCTCTTCTCAGTTTTGTCTCATGAAGTTGAGTACACCCCGTTCCAGCACTCAGACCAGAATTAAATTTCTTGGCGGAGCCGGGATTCAAACCTGGGCCTCCACGGTGACAGCACGGTGACAGCCAGGAATGCTAGCCTCTACGGTACGCGACGAGGCGGACAATTTATAAAGAACTCAAGGACCACTTCATTTCACAGTTTAACTTCACACCATCACACCATCAGTCGGGGAGATACTGGCGCCTGAGTAAACAAACTTACGCAGCGTCAGCGCTGGGCGGGAGGAATAAGTGCGATAACTTATGAATGCTATCTGATATCGAGCTCGGGTTTGTTTTAAAAACTTTTTCACATATTAATGAACATTTCTTCTCGCTTAGTCACCAACGTAAAGTCAATAGCAAAAAAGTTTGTCGCATCGTGACTTTCCTGTGATACCATCTCAGATTTTTCAAGTAACATTTAAGAAAAAAATCATAACTTTCTTACTATGAAAATAATTACTGCCCTGATAAATAGAGTATCTTCTACCAACATCAGGCAATCTAAAAATAAATTCTCGATCTGTTGCGATCATTAGTTCATCATCTATGGCGTGATAAGTTTTATATCTGCAAAAATATAGATTTGCGCTAAAATATAATAATTGTGAAAATTGGGCCATGTGTTAATTATTTATGGATTTTATTTATACATCGTCATAAAGAGCGGAAAATTCTCTGTAAGACCACGCAAACAGTTTCTTAGATTTGTCACTTTCAATTATTGGGAAATGGCAACATCGCCGGGGTGGAAGAGGACGAAGCTAATTGCAGGACATAGGAGTGCGAGTGAGAGGCAACTACTACATTTAATTCCATACTGTCTTTTAAGGTTGAGACGCTCTATAGAGACGTTCCCTTGTAAGCTGATATCAAATTATCCACACTGCTGCGGTAATCAGACAAGTCCGACACACACCCTAGTGTCCTAAACTGGCTTGCGGTCTGGAGCTGTTACAACACAATATGATACAAAGATATGAAATGACCTCTTTGCTTCACCGGATTGGTATGCAGCTCTTCAGATCCGTCACACACTAGAGCGACAAAAGTGGAATTCGATTACATTTGGACGTGGCCAAGCTCAAAGAGATTCTTCATCAAATTACTTGGCAATTCTTTTGCGATACATTTGGCCTTTTCCTACTGTCACGAGCTCTGGAGCCCACAAACAACATTATTTGTGTAGTCTACGGCTTGGAAATAAAAACCACAATATACCATAACGTTCTAAGGCCGATAACAACTCATTTCCAACCAGGGCCGAATCCAGTATTCCTTATCGGATGGGGGATGAACCCACAAATATCAGCTATACCAAATAGCATCGATAACAAGAAGTTCCGTGACGAACTAAAGAGCCTACTTTTCTTAAAATTTAAAATTAATGCCAATCTATATAGACCTATCTAGAATAATGACGAAATGAAGTTGGTAATATCGACATTTCTAATTAGTTCAGAATATACCTAGTATAATGTTGCCTAATAGAGCACTACAGTGGGCAGCCCTGGAGACAGCATATATTGTTAGTTCCATCTCTTAAGGTACAGAATACAAAATTTGGTTGAAGTCCAATGGATAGCATGGACGTTACATGCAGTTAGACATTGGATCTATCATCGCGCGTAAAATCATGTTGGCAACAATGTCATGCATATGTTGGTCCGAAATAATCTGAAATATTATGATATCTTGTTGAGCCAATTTTGGATGAAATCCATTTGTTAGTATAGAAGTTACATGTATTTTAAAATTGGAGCTATCAGCAGGCATAGAATTATGTTGGCAGCACCGACTTACATTAGTTTCTCAAAATTAATCTAGAATGTCAGGTACTATACATGTGCAAATTTTAAAGCTTACATACTTTCTGATCTATTAATATTAGGGTAAAAGAAATATAGACAGCATTTATTAACAGTTGGCAGCCCTGATTGCTCTGGAGAATAATTATAGTCATATCGGTCATGGTACACATAGCACATACGAAATTTGGTTGAAATCCAACTGATAGTATAGAAGTTACATGTATTTAAAAATTGGTCCTATCAGCAGGCTTAGAATCATGTTGGTAGAACTGACGTATATAAGTTACTCCAAATTAATCTACAATTTCAGGTACTATACGTATGCATAGTTTAAAGCTGTCGGCTTGCATACTTTCTGATATATTGGTAGCCTATTTGGATAAAACAAATAGTGAGAGCAATTATTAACAGTTGGCAGCCCTGGTGGCTCTTAAGAATACGCTTGGTCATATCTAGCTTTTGCTGATGACATCCTTCTGCTTGCTCTAACAACCTATAATATGCAATATAGTATTGACGAGATTGTGAGATACTGTGAGGACTGGACTTAAAATTAACCCGAGTAAGACCAAAGTTATGGTCTGCAAAAAGGGAGTTAAACTGGCTAAGAATTAAAAGTGGGTCATGTATGGGTCACAGTTAGAAACAGTGAAAAAACTTGAGTATCTAGGGACGATAATGGCGAGTAATGGTAAATGGACCGAACAAATTAAAAGGGCAAAATCGAAAGGGCTAGCGGCATTGGCGAATGTTAAAGTGTTAGAGCGTAGGTTACCGAATCTTGACTACAAAGTGTATAAGAATGTGTTCAACGCACTCATCGTTTCAAGAGCACTCTATGGAGTGGAAGTATGGGGTTTAGAGGAAGGAACGAAAACCCTGGACAGTATTGTAAGTAGGTTTCCCAAGATAATTTTGGGGCTACCTAGTTGCACGGCGAATTGTGGAGCGAGAATGTTGTGTGAGGATGTAAGCATTAGACAACATATCATAAAAAAGGTCATAAAGTCTTGGATTCGTTTAAAAGCAGGTGGAGGGGGGGGGGGGAATGCTTAAGTTAGCCTACCTGCACCAAATGAAGCATCAGCAAGAGGGCTACTGGGTGGACGGGGTAAGAAGTGTACTGGAAAGATTAGGAATGGGTTATCTATGGGATAGGGACTTACAAAGAGAGGAAGGTAGGGTGTGTAAGAAAGTGTGTAGAAGGGTTAATGACGTAGAGTTGCAGGTGCTAAGAGAAGAGTGCACCAGTAGGAGAACCTTAACGGAGTTCTGCGAAATAAGGAACTTTATGAGCATAAAGCCCCAATGCCTAATGAAAAGAGAAATGAGAGGGATAATTTGGTGGTTAATGGGGGTGTATAAGAACAAAGCGTTGAGAGAAGTAGGAAAAGAGGACATTTGCCTGTTTTGTGGGAAGGTTATGGGTGCAGCGCACCTGATCAGGGAATGCAAGGAAATTAAAATGATAAGAGCAAAGTTTGTAGACAAAGCAGATCTAAACAGAATAGAAAATGAAAATGAGTATCACACTTTAATTAAATTACAAAAAGGGAATGGGGGAAAGCAGGTCAATTAGCAAAATATTTTAATACCATCAGGGCAATGTGGAATAAGAAAGCGTCGGATGAGATTCAGAACATAGATGCATGTAATTTAAGCATTCAAGTACAGCAGATTTCTTCCTAAGCTATACATCTTGTTAAAGCCTAGGAGAGCGTATCTGTATTAACTAGGTATACGATTACTACAGTACAGCCACATATTGCTGTCTGTAGATTTTTCCTGTGAGTTTGATATTTTTTTTTACTTACTACAAAACTTATCAGACTCTTACAGTCAGTAAGGGCTCGATAGGGAAATAAAAGTAATTCTTTCTGTGATGTGTCTCCCATGGAGAACTGTCAAAAAATGAAGAACACTGTGTCCACATTTATGATTAAGAAAGAACTTTGTGCAGTCTCCATCAGAAAAGTTGCCCAGTGATATTGTGAATGAAGATAACTACTGCAAAGCATTATTAAGTTTTGAAATAACGAAGAAGCTATGAAATGCCGAATGAACATTTGGTTTAATTATCTAACGCCATACTGTAAATTTATGTTATGTATGTGTTTATTGTCTGTATGTCACGATATGACTCTCTGAGTTAAAGGGACAATTAACAAGTAGATTTGGTTAAATAAATAAATAAATTCTAATTCTATATCTGTTTATGTAGACATATTACATACATAATTTGGTTGAAATTTAGTTGATAGTGTAGAAGTTATATGCATTTAAAAATTGGACTTATCAGAAGGCTTAAAATTATTTTGGCAACACTGTCATGTATGGCCTCCTGGAAATTTAACTGAAATAGTATTATCTACATGTGTGCCAATTTTGGAATAGCTCCCATTCATACTTTCCAATATATCCAACATGGAGCTCAAATTTCTAGTACGTTTTTCAGTAGTTGGTAGCACTGATATCATTTTCAAATATGGGCTTGAAGTATTCCGGTATACATCTTTACTCATACTAAATTTGGTATCGATTGCTGCAGCCGTTTAGGAGTTGATAGGGAGGAACACACACACAGCCCGACAGACAGAAGGACAGACAGACAGACAGACACACATTTGCCCGGATCCATCTCATAAGTCTCCTCTTTTCTCATTTTTGCAAAATGTGAAAAGTAGCCTAAAAATATATACTAGGTAGTACATAAAAGAAATATGATTTCTAATAGTACATTATGCAACGAGCCTATAATGGCTTCGCCCGTTTTATAAACATACTCGTGTCTTATTTACCATTATAGACGTGTTGCATTCGACTGTTTATGATCGACGATAATTATAACTTTAATATATGTTCTAACATATATATTCATAAATATCTGTCGATATTCTGTCGGTTGACTTCTTCTTCTTGGGAATTGTGTTGGCTCAGCGTTTGATCTCTACCCAATAACGGATCCCAAAGATTTGAAACATTGTTTATCCTGAAGTTGCACCAACAGAGAGCGCACAGGTAGGCCTATTATGTATGATCATTTTGTTATTTTGATCAAATAACAAAAAAAAGTAGGCTGTTACGAACGCTTTAAAATTAAAATGTATCATATTATCAACTAGTTATTCTTCAAATTCGATGCGTATAGAATGTCACCGGAAGACAAATCAATCTAGTCCCAAATAGAACAGTAATTGGCCTGTATGCCATCTCTTGATGAATGCAGTACATTTGCATTTGTCTGTTGGCACAGGCTAGATTAAAATGTGGCTTTTCACCGATGTCTCAGTCTCACTCATGGCTGTGATTATATGGAAGCTACTGAGGTATGGGTAGCTAAGTACTGCTGTACTGACTCAGTGGGGAAAGCAATGACAAACTCACTCCTCATCTTGCCTAGTACGCCTCAATATAGCGCTGCCTCGAGTTTTTGTGGGGTTTACCCACAAAACCTAACGGCGGTGCTTTTTGAGAATCCAACCAGCATTCGGGCTGACTATCTAACAGACAGAACAGTAACGGTATCTGGCGGAAAAGTTTCGCATAAGAAATCCATTTCGGGAACAGGGACCTAGATTATAATTTCCGTGGAACTAATGTCATTTGCCTGCTTCCTCCATGACGTCATGGTGTGGTTATGTCAACAACGGCATTCACTAAAATTGTCGGCGAAATCTTATGAATGTGTAGAAATTGGAGTTGCGGATATTAAGGTACAGTGCTATTTCTTTTGGAATGTTGCCCAGTTTGTTTATGCATTCTAACTACAATGGTTGATCCAATATAGGCTACATTGTCAACTTTCAAATCATGTAATTCATGTCCGACATTTTGGATTTTCAGTGCATGTCGGACGCTATCCGTACTGAATTGGTCAATGAATGAAAATATTGTGCTCTGATTGGTTGGAAAACCTGTGTTACAATGAAAAGTAGTACTTTAATGACCCCCATTATAACACAGCTTTCTGACATATAATATTTACATATCGACATCGTCGAACATAAAAGCCACAGTTCTAACTCTTCAGGCAAGGAACTCAGTGTTGAAAATATCGGTTAAATACCTTTCTCTTCCCACATGTAAAGAGGGCATTTGTTGTTGTTGTTGTTGGAGTCTTCAGTCTTTTGACTGGTTTGATGCAGCTCTCCAGGTCTCCCTGTCCTGAGCTAGTCGTTTCATATCTACATAGCTACCACACCCAACATCCGAGGCAATCTGTTTAACATATTCAAACCTTGGTCTACCCGTACAGTTCTTGTCCTCGACCCTTCCTTCCATAACTAAGCCTGCTATTCCTGGGTGTCTTAGTAAGGGTCCTACCAACCTATCCCTTCTCTTCATTAGCAGTGGCCAGAAACAACTCTCCTATCCCACTCGTCTTAATACCTCTTCGTTTGTAACCCTATCTACCCATCTGATCTTCATCATTCTCCTGTAACACCACATTTCAAACGCTTCAATTCTCCTCTTTTATGCTGCACCAATAGTCCAAGTTTCACTTCCATAGAGCGCCACGCTCCTGACAAAGGCTTTCAAAAATGACTTCCTTATACCTAAATCTATATTCGATGTCAACAGATTCCTTTTTTGCCTGAGCCAACCTACTTTTTATATCCTCCATCACTGGTTATTTTGCTTCTTAAGTAACAGAAGTCGCCTTCTTCCTTCAGCTATTCATCTGCCAATTAATTTGATGTCCATAGAAGTTTCTGATTTTTTTCCGGCGGCATTCCAATATTTTTGTTTTACATTTCTTAATTTTCATCAAGAATTCTTCCGTCAAAACAGAGTCCATACCATTCAAAAACTCATTCAAATCCTCAGGCGTGTCAGCCAAGATGACTATGTCATCGGCAAATCTCAGAGTTGAAATTATTTCTCCTTGAATATTCACTCCCACCTTAAATGTTTCTCCTATTTCCTTCATTGCTTGTTCAATGTAAAGATTGAAAAGTATGGGTGATAAGTTGCAGCCTTGCCTTACACCTTTCTGAATACCAGCTTCTCTCTCACGTCCTTCAGCTCGAATGACTGCCGTCTCGTTTCTGTATAGATTGTATACTACCCTCCTATCCATGTACTTTAGTCCAATCGTTTTCAAAATGTCAAGCAATTTAGTCCAATCAACGTTATCACAAGTCTTTCCTAAGTCTACAATGCCATGAACGTTATTTTTTTTTAGCGTATGGCGTTTAGTGTCCGAGGACATGTTCGGCTCGCCAGTTTTATAGCTGCTTCGAGACGGACACCCAATGGGTGAGCTACATGTACCGTTGGGGAGGAAAGTTGGAAGGTAAGGACGAGGAGTTGGAAGGTAACGGCTGTGGCCTATAGATAGGGACCAACCCCGGCATTTGCCTGGAAGGAAGATGGGAAAGCACAAAAGACCATCTTCAAGATTGCCGGCGGGGGGATTCGAACCTCCTCGCCTCCCGGATATGGGCGACTGCCAACTGTCATGCCGTAACGACCACGGCTAACTCACCCGGTCCATGAACGTTATATCAGTTGTAATCTCAAAAATAGTGATGTATCTTGTTTTGAAAACAGACGATTTAATTTTACCTTATTTATATAATTTGGTAGCAGTGGAAAATGGCTGTCAAAGAAATGCCTGCAAAAGTGATTGGTAAATGTTTGTCAAAATTGACGAATTTCGAAATCTCATATCTCAGAAATATATTAATAGTTTTGTTCCGAAAGAACTTTTAGTGCTAATCCAATATCTTGAGAACCCAACATATTACCACAATTTCATTTAGAGCCACCTTAATGACGACGCAACTTATGCTTGGACACCCGTTTTGCTTTCATCGATTATTTCTTTTTAATGTTTCTTTTCTAATAGAGAGAACAATAATCTAGGGAGATCTAGAGAGAAATAGAGAGGAAGATAAAAATCTACATTGTGTGTTTACTAATGGGACGCGCGGTTGAGGAAAAAGAACAACGAAAGTTTAGTAAAGCCATTATTACTTCAGCGTTACCCTAGAGTTACCTAGCGGTCAGAAGGAAAATCACTTTAACTAGACAATCGTAGCCAGTCATTTCGATCGCGATGTCGCGATTTAACGAACGAAACTCTAGCCTGGTACTGAAACGTCAAGTCAGAAGGAATACTGGCTTTACTATAGTCTTAGGAATGAGCTATAAGGAAAATAAGTTCACCGTTAGAAAGGTGAGGTACCGTAGCAAAATATAAGGTATAAATGAAATTTCAAAAATGTTGAAGATTTTTGGCATTCTGGAATGAAATACGGCACTTTAATCCTAGAATGGCAGTGTTCTTCTCCGCGACGAAAACGGGACACACGTCTGCTTACCCCCCCCCCCCCCTTCCCCCTTGTGTCCAATCCCCACCAGTGTTTGGTTGTACAAAATTCAAAGCAAATTAGTCAACATCCAAAAAAAAAAGTAATAGTGCATAAAATCCCAAATTAACAAACAAAATTAATGAAAATTTATCAAAGAAGCTCAAAAAGTTACAAAATTAAAACAATAGTCCACTTAAAAACTTAAATAAGAAGCTCAAAAAACAAAATTTGTCAAACTACAAAAATGAACAATCAAAAGTAGTCAAAAAAGCTTAAATGTCGTAAAAAACACAAAAATGAAAAAAAAGAAAAATAGTCCACTTAAAAACTTAAAAGAAGCACAAAAATCAAAATTGGTGATAATCCAAAAATTTAAAAAAAAGTCACAATTAGTCAAATTTAGTGAAAACCAGCTCAAAAATTCCAAATAAATAGAATTTAAAATAGTCAAAATAAAAAAATAAGAAATAAAAAATTAAACAAAATTATTCAAAGACAGTCTGTACTCTGCTGACCTAGAGAGTGCCATAAAACTTGTCGTAAGTGGTTTTTATTATCAGTTTCTAGAATTGTAGAAACAAAGGTGGACTTACAAGACATGACCACTGGCCTAGATACTGAAGGCAGTAAAATTCACCTACGTACAAATAATGAAAAGACCAAATACATGCAGGTTGGTGTAGTTCAGGATAACAGGCCCATAACAGTTCGTGGTCAAGCTATATAGCAAGTGCTACAATTCCCATATCTTGATAGCATTATCTCCGTTGATGGAGGCACTGAAAGGGATGTCACGTCCTGTCGAATCGGAATGGCATCAGGCATATTTCAGCGTATGCGCCCTATCTGGTCGACAACAGTCATAAGAATCTCAACTAAGATGAAAATTTTCCAGAGTATTCTCCTACCTACTGCATTATATGCCTGTGAAACATGGAAATTAACGGCTAAGGTAATCAAGCGGTTAGATGTTTTCCAACAACATTGCCTTAGACAAATTCTTGGAATATCTTATCGTGATCATGTCACAAATGAATACGTCTTAAGAAGATCAGACTCAGTACGCCTGTCAACGACCGTAACTGAGCATCGGATGCAACTCGCTGGCCACGTCCTCCGCATGACCAAATATCCAAGGCTTCATAACTTAACATAACGAAAATGGTTGTTTGGGTAGATTATGTAACAAAATGGGTCTTGGTCACATTGTGGTCGTTACGTTTCATATCCGGAAGTCATTTGTATAGCATGGTAACGTTATTGGGCCATATAAAGTTATTCTGATATTGGTTATCGTAGAAACGAAATAGTATTGTCTGACAGAAATAACGTTATATGAATAAGTCTCTCGAAAAATATCCCCTAATACCGTTATTCGGACTAATAACGTTCTTCGGATATCGGTTATCGTTGAAACGAAATACTAGTGCCCACCTGAAATAACGTTATCGGAATACATTACTCGAAAAAAATCTCCTAATATCGTTATTTGGACTGATAACGTTATTCGAATATCAGTTAACTAAGGAACGAAATGGTAGTGCCCGCCTGAAATAACGTTATCGGAATACATATCTCGAAAAACATTCCTCCAATACCGTTATTAGGATTAATAACGTTATTCGGATATTGGTTATCTCAGGAACGAAATGGTAGTGCTCACTAGAAATAACGTTATTTGAATAGATCTCTCCAAAAAAATCCCCCAATACCGTTATTCGGACTAATAACGTTATTCGGATATCGGTTATCGCGGGAACGAAATGGTAGTGCTCACTATAAATAACGTTATTTGAATACATCTCTCGAACATTATTCCCCCAATACCGTTATTCGGACTAATAGCGTTATTCGGATACCGGTTATCGCAGGAACGAAATGGTAGTGCTCACTAGAAATAACGTTATTTGAATATATCTATCGAAAAATATTCCCTCAATACCGTTATTCGGACTAATAACGTTATTCGCATATCGTTTATATATTACAAACGGCATCATCGATTGAGAATTGCACCATTTTGATACATTTTGCGTTGGAGAACTCCATAGAGTAGAAAGAGTGGAAGTGTCACTTTGCGACCTACGTCGTGTTAGGTTCTGAGTTTAGCCGCGAGGTTAATAAATACTCAGAAGTGCTTACCGTGATAGGGTATTGTATTTTTAGCCTACTTATCACATTTTTCAAAAATGAAGAAAAAGTAGACCAATGAGACCGATCTGGGCAAATGTCTGTCTGTCTGTCTGTCTGTCTGTGCATGTCCCCCCCCCCCCTTATCAACTCCTAAACGGCTGAAGCAATCAAAACCAAATTTGGTATGAGTAAAGATCTATATCTGAATATCTCAAGGCCATGAAAATGAAGTCAGTGCTACCAACTGCTGAAAAACCGCAATTGAATTTGAGCTCCATGTTGGATATCTTGAAGGTATGCATGGGAGCTATTCCAAAATTGGCACATAATTACACTGACCGGCAAATAAAGTGGAACAGTAATTTAAAAAGTATAAAATTAGCCATGAAAAAGATGTAATCACATTTTAAATGCTTTTCACGCATTAGGACACACATCTGAAACATCCGTGAATAGAAATTGACATTTCTTAGGGTGGTTTATTACCACCAATTACCCCCAATCTTCGATGAGCCTAACAAGCTGTCATGGACGCTAAGGGTGGAAACACTCGTTTTTAGTGACCAGTGTTCCGGTACAGTGCAGTGCAAAAATTAACACTGCTTTGTTTGGCATAAAAAAAACAGCCCAAAGGAACATTAGTAAAAAATAGAAAACTGTTAGATTTGTGAAATGTAACGAAATTTGTGAGTTAAAGCGTGTTGTAAAACATGTTTCAGTATTTTCTGTAGCCAACCATCGAACATTTACATGAATAATGCAAATATTGGAAAACCGATACATTTTAGTGGAATAAATTAAGAAATTACATAAAAAATTGAAGTGTTCCACTTTTTTTTGCCGGTCAGTGTATATAGGCAATAATATTTCAGTTTAATTTCCAGGAGGCCATACATGACAGTGTTGGCAAAATGATTCTAAGCATGCTGATAGGTCAAATTTTTAAATTAATAGAACTTCTACACTATCAATTGGATTTCAACCAAATTTCGTATGTAGTCTACTATGTGTACATAACCAGATATCACTAAGCGTATTCCTAAGAGCAACCAGCTGCTGACAACTGTTGATAATTGCTGTCTCTACTTTTTTACCCTTATATTAATATATCAGAATGCATGCAAGCCAACAACTCTAAACTTTGCACACGTATAGTACCTGACATTCTAGATTAATTTGGAGTAACTAATATTATGCCAATGCCGCTAACATGATTCTAAGCCTGATGAAAATCCACAGCCTGCTTCCAGTCTCCGACCGGGTCAGGAATGGAATGAATGAAGCCCCCATCTAGCGACGAGGATATGAACTGGGCCGGCTGCCGAGGCCTGACGCACTCCTCTGGGGCAATTATTAAATGCATGACAGATGAAATGAAATGATAGTGGAGAGTGTTGCTGGAATGAAATGTTGACAGGGAAAACCGGAGTACCCGGAGAAAAACCTGTCTGCCTCCGTTTTGTCCAGCACAGATCTCACATGGAGTGACCGAGATTTGAACCACGGACCCAGCGGTGAGAGGCCGGCGTGCTGCCGCCTAAGCCACTGATGATAAGTTTAATTCTAAAATGCATGTAACTTCTATACATACAAATGGATTTCGTCCAAAATTGGCACAACAATAGATCATAATATGTCAGATTATTTCTGACCAAGACATGCATGACATTGTTGCCAACATGATTTTACGCGCACTGATAGATCCAATATCTAACTGCATGTAACGTCCACGTTATCCATTGAACTTCAATCAAATTTTGTATTCTGTACCTTAAGAGATGGAACTAAGAATATATTAAGTCACCAGGGCTTCCAACTGTAGTGCAGGTATATTTCGAATTAATTAGAAATTTTGATATTACCAACTTAATTTCGTCATTAACTTAGATAGTTCCATATAGATTAAACATTGGCTTGAATCTTTAAGTTTAAGAAAAATAGGCTCCTTAGTTTGTCACGGAACTGCTTGTTGAACTTGCGAAAGTGTCGAATGTCCGGAAAACACTCTTAAATGCGCTTTTGAAGAAAGGAACAACAGACCGACACCACTTGAAATACATAGGCCTAGGTGGATAGCAAACGACCTGAAGCTTAATAGAGATCAAGTACTAGCGAATCAACTAGACAACGGGGCAAATTCAGTGTACATTAAATTAGTGTACACCTTACTTTATGAAAACATATTATCTCGACATGAAGGTGTGAAATCCTTCCGGCTAGCTAGCGGTAACACCACAAAGGTAACTATCACTGCTTCAGACTCTTAACAAAACGTGTGCGTGTCTGTTTAATCTCCTCCCGAAGTCAACAATGAAAGGCTCTCCCCCGTGCTTCCTACGCATGGAGTTCTCAAGGACATACGGAACGAGTGCTGTAATGAAGTATACGAATTTTCTGCTGTAATGGCATACGTATTGTAACAATTGAACTTAAATACCCCATTCCATCATATTTGACGGTCAATGATTGTAAAGTTCTGTTAACATATGAAGGACAAGCTAAGTATTGCTTTTATTGTAAAGAAACCTCCCACTTACAAATAGGCCGTCCGAACAGAAGGAATCGCCCGGTATTTATGTCAGACAACAAACCTACAGCACGGTGCTGGGCGAGTCAGATGGGAGTAGTAAGCTAAGCAACACTACCGACATGGAAACTGCAGTACCTTCCCCTGAATATCCAGCCATATCAGAGGCCTTTCATAACAGGCCCCATTCTACAAACACATATAGCATTGCGGAAGTAACTCAACCATCAGATAACGTAGCTGAAACATCCCTGACTACTTTACATAGCAATGAAGAGGGAACTGTGACGTCACGATCGGACAGCACGGGGAAGGGTCACACTAGCAGGCAACACAGAAGTCTGTGCAGCAGCAAGATACTTTTTTTTTTTTTTTTTTTTTTAGCGTATGGCTTTTAGTGCCGGGAGTGTCCGAGGACATGTTCGGCTCGCCAGTTTTGTAGCTGCTTCGAGACGGACACCCAATGGGTGAGCTACAAGTACCGTTGGGGAGGGAAGGAGGGAAGTTGGATTGTAAGGACGAGGAGTTGGAAGGTAGCGGCTGTGGCCTATAGTTAGGGACCAACCCCGGCATTTGCCTGGAAGAAAGATGGGAAACCACAGAAGACCATCTTCAAGGTTGCCGGCGGGGGGATTCGAACCTCCTCGCCTCCCGGATGTGAGCGACTGCCATCAGTCATGCCGTAACCACCACGGCTAACTCAACCGGTAGCCAGATACTATTAAGACTACTGTCGGGGAAATAAGTATAGATACTCGAGTTTAGAGGTCAATAAAACCTTTACCCTTAGTCTTACATAAGAACAACCTACACCAAAATTGTCCTTGTTTTATTTGTCGTTTAACGATATAGAGTAAATATTTGCATTGTAGCTCGTTAAAATTTTATAGCAGATTGAACAAAAAAGTACCGGTTTTTCTTACCAAGTTCACGGAGCGGTCACTTAGAAGGATCATTACGTTAAAAGTATTAATCGGATCGTAATGAAACTCTAATACGTCTTAAAGGAACTTATTGTTAATGCGTATATGAAGTTTTAATCTGATCGGACGTTTCTTTAAGTAGTTGTGAATTTTGTAAAACATCTTTTTCTCGGGCCTGGGTGGTCATAGCAGTATGAAATATGGCTTGTTATGAGGCTCATAGCAATGCAAGGCTTAACGTAAAACTACATTTTATCTACTTTTGATAATTGCTTTTATATCGATTGATATTTAATCGGGTGGTTATGTGAGAAGAATGTATCGTAGCAAGCGACGGGAACGATGCGCTCGGTCGAGGAAACTCGTGCGACGTTCCCCAATACGCGCGCGTTCCAAGCCGTAAGGTC
Source organism: Meconema thalassinum (assembly GCA_946902985.2). Lineage (NCBI taxonomy): Eukaryota > Metazoa > Arthropoda > Insecta > Orthoptera > Tettigoniidae > Meconema > Meconema thalassinum. The sequence continues at coordinate 187,233,674 of OX336399.1, read as the reverse complement.
TGTGAATTTCTGTTGTTGTATTGGAATTTGTGTTAGGCCGGTATTACACTGCTAAGGAAATGTGTCAAATAAATGTTATCAAATATTTTATAAAACAGAACTTTTATCAAAGTTATACAAAGCAATTATCACACCATTACACTACATCAAATATTTTATCATAATTCAGCAAAATGGAAGAAGGACAGTTCCGTGTTCACTTAACTATATTATGGTAGTTGAAATTCTGTGGTGGCAATACTGGTATATAAAAGAAACGGAAAGATAAAGCGAATGTCTTTGGGTTAAGCCATGGGTCGCTCACGTGACAAGGAAGATATTTTTTATACGAGTAAAATCTTGGCGAAGGAGCTGCAGTATGTGGACTTGAAAAATGACATTAATTAAAATAAATTAAAAACCATACGTGAAATTGACGAATTATAATACAAAAATTATTATATATATTCGCCTCCGTGGTGTAGTGGTCAGAGTGCTTAGCTGCCACCCAGGAGGTCCGTGGTTCGATTCCCGGCTCTGCCACGAAATTTCAAAATTGGTATGAGGATTGGAACGGGGTCAACTCAGCCTCGGGTGCTCCAAATGAGTAGAGGGGGGTTCGATTCCCACCTCAGCCATCCTTGAAGTGGTTTTCGTGGTTTCCCACTTCGTCTCCAGGCAAATGCCGGGATGATACCTAACGTAAGGCCACGGCCGCCTCATTCCCTCTTCCTTGCCTATCCCTCCCAATCTTCCCATCCCTCATAAGATCCCTGTTCGCTTTGCAGGTGAGGCAACCTGGGCGAAGTGCTGGTTACACACCCCAGTTGTATACCCGATCCCGAAGTTTCAAAATGGAGGCGGTAAATGTGGGATCCATCGCTTAGTCCGAGGGAATAGCCAACCCTGGAGGGTAATACGATTAAGAAAAAAAAATACACTATCATTCACGTCTATTTAACTTAACTATTTAATTCTTCTTTATATCCTGAAATATGCGTCCCTTATGTACAGCGCTAATAGCCTCTGCTAATTTTACCTACAAGTTAGAGAAACGTGTCTTATATTTCATTTTCGCAAGAAGTTAAACATTTCCCAACACCTTTTTTAATGAGGGCTTTGGACCTCCATTGGCAGGTTTAAAAATGGTGTGTCAGCTGAAAAGCTATTATTATAAGATTAATTGTTTGAAGTAATTTACACTTTGAGATTATAAGATTATAAAACTGCTCCCTTATTAACTGTCTGAAAAATCACTGCCCGATGAATCAGATGAACTGTCATTTAAGTTTATAACAAGTGGCTCAACAACGGGGACGTCTTCTGTTAGCCAATCCTTTCCCAGTAATGTTTCTCTATTTTTTTGGTGTGTTCGATGCATTTTTTCCATAGCTCCGGTGTTACAGACCTCAAGACTTCTTTACAGAGATCTCGCATCACCTCCATTGATCTTCCTCTCTCCGCCTGGTTACTCATATTCACTTTAGCTATTTTATTTTTCACGTAGGACCAAACCAGCTCTATGGGGTTGAGCTCACAATGAGCAACTGACAACCAGACGAGTTCGAGGTCAGGACGAACATTCTTGATTATCTGTTCCAGCTTCATTTTAGGTGCCCTGAAGTGAGGTTTGGCGTGAACAATTAGCTCTGCTTTCGTCATACTTTCATACTTTTGGATTCTGGGAGGAAGAGGAATATCATTCATTGCAGCGGCACATCCCTTCACCGTGGCTCTCGACCTTCCAATACACTTGGATACTATTTGCTAAACCCTCTTATCATTATTACTTTCTCTCTCGCATCTAAAAAAACATATTGCACTTATAATCATGGCAAATTCTTCCTCCGTTAACTGCGGATTAGCTGGCGTCTTGATCGATGTGCAAACAATAGATAATACAGACAGTGATAGTTGCTGCTTGTTGCTAATGACTCAACGAAGAACAGAGGTCAGAGTTTGGTGTGCGTAGGAACGAGCGCGCAGCAACTGGCAACATTGCCAGGCTGCTGCGGTACTATCGCTGCCCTCAATGGTCCGATTAAATATCGATCCATATAAAATCGATAATCACAAGTAGATAAAATGTAGTTTTATGTTAAGCCTTGCATTGCTATGAGCCTCAGAACAAGCCATATTTCATACTGCTATGACCACCCAGGCCCGAGAAAAAGTTGTTACAAAATTCACAACAACTATTTTAAGAAACGTCACATCAGATTAAAACGTCATATACGCGTTAACAATAAGTTCCTTAAAGAAGTATTAAAGTTTCGTTACGATCAGATCAATACTTTTAACGTAATGATCTTTCTAAGTGAGCGCTCCGTAAACTTGGTAAGAAAAACCGGTACTTTTTTTTGTTCACTCTGCTATAAAATTTTAACGAGATACAATGCAAATATTTACTCTATATCGTTAAACGACAAATAAAACAAGGAAATTTTTGGTGTAGGTTGTTCTTATGTAAGACTAAGGGTAAAGGTTTTATTGGCCTCTAAACTCGAGTATCTATACTTATTTCCCCGACAGTAAATGTCCAGATTTTTAGTTTGTAATTCTGACACCACGTAGCAGCACCAAAGTGAGGCAATTTCTCTTGAATGGAAGCTCGTATTTGCGATGTCAAAACCACTATGTATACTAGAGTGCAATAGAATTGATACCAATTCAATGCATTTTCCAAAATGTGAAAAACAAAGACGTTACTAGCAGTTTTTTATATTTCTGCTTAAAAATGAAAAAAACTGGTAATACGGAAACGGAGATTTATTTCCTGATTCCAATGCATTTTTCATAAATACAATCGGGTGAATGGAATCGTCGGCATTAGTTTGGGAATTGTTTAGAAAAGGGTGGTAGGAGTAGCGGCGCGGCTATACAAGATCTCTAGCGCAAGGAAAATGATGAACACGCCGAGTTGACGAATATTGTAGTTCGGCGAGTTACATGTACAAGTGCCTAGGCGTGGAACAATATCTGAGCAATAAAATTATAGTAATGTCACGCTTATGTAACGTTGACACAATGTGCTTATACAGATACTTTCTTACTTCCTCAAACATTCTTGTTCTTGTTGATAATAATACATTGTAGGGGCTTGGGACATCTTGGTCATCAGTCCCATGTAGGTGACTATGTGTGTTACTGTATTAGAGCCAGGGATGGGGCAGGTGCCCTGAGTCTTCAAGTAAGGTACTATCTCGGCATTTACCTGGAGGGAGTGTGGAAAACCCTGCGAAACACAAGACACAACTGAACTTCAGGTGCAACCACAATGGTAGGATGATTGACAGGTGAACTAGTCAATGAGAGATGTTGGACTGATGACAGTTTCCTAGGAAAAAAAATCATAAAATAAGAAGGCATTTCTGAATGGCAATAAACATCTGCTGTAAGAAACATTGTTTCAGTTCCTTACCTTTTATTTCGTTCAATACGCCAATACACAAGCTCTGCTGGGACTTTCCTTCGTTTTCTGTGAGCGTACAAAGGAAGTGGATATTTATGCAGGACGCTTGCGCCTAGAGAACATGCGCTTGACTGTCGTCAGTATCTATGGAGACCAATTTTCCATTTTCACAATGGCTACGTCTTACTTTTCCACACAACGCATTGTTTCCGTTTGAATACGAACTCTCTTCTCTGAAGAAAGTTGTCACTGAATAGTTCGTGGTCATGTACTCTTACAATTATATATTAGAAGTTCAAAAAAAGACTAAACCCGTGGCGCGAAAGCCGTTGAAGGGCCTAGTTCTACCAAGCAACCACTGTTCAGCCATGTAGCTTGCAGATTGTGGGGTGACGTTTAGTCATCCAACTTGTACAAATAAATTTAAAGTGAAATCAAAACTGCTCAGTACTTTTCACATTCTCTAATGCAAGCGTAATTTCAAATATAAACTAGGGAAAAAATCTTATGTAGGCCTATGTGTAGAGGTTTTTCTTAGGGCCTGGCTTCCTTTTCTTGGTACAGTACTTACTGTCGACCAAAATATTATGTGCACTCGAGTTTAAAGGTTGTTTGTGAAGTAACCAATAAACCTATATAAAATCCACTAACATAATCGTTTTCGTCGTTCTATTTTACGTTAGTTCATGTAGGTTTGGATTTTTTTATTTAGCCTATATTTTAATTTTTTATCGCAGTTGAAACACAAAAGGTGACCGTTTTTAAGCGTGTTTCAACCATGCGTCACATTTAATAATTATTATCTCACAAACCCGTCATCAGATCGAATCCAAATTTTAGCACAATATACAGTGGAATGTTGTATAACAGGTTTATTAATTTCAACATTTTGTGTGTTCAAGAACGAATTTTATTATCATTTTTGTAAGGTAACTATTTCTAGGCTCGGGGTCGTTGTAAAATGTAGTTCTTGGTTGCGTTGTAATCCTTATACATCAAAAAGTTATGTTGTATGACTGTGAAATACGTAAATTAATTCACTTATTTTATATCGGTTTGTATTTATACGGGGAACTAAGACATGGTTCACCAGCTAGACGCTCCGGGATATTCTGTACAGCATTGCTGATATGGAGCCCATTACTTCCGAGCGAAGCGTGCCTAGACGCGAGATGGAGCCCATCTTGGCAACGCTGTACAGCTTTTACAGGAGCGGCCAACTGGTGAACCATGTCTTAATTTCCCATACAAATACAAACCGATATAAAAAAGTGTAGATGGACTCTGTAATGAACATTTGAAGATTTCGCTACACTTCGTGGAAAATCGTATGGGCAGAGTTAGTGAATAAGTGCTTAGAGATTGGAACCATCCCCAGTACTTGGCGTAAGTCCATAATCAAACTGCTATACAAGGGTAAAGGCGATGTCAGTAAACCTGAATCATATAGGGGTGTGGCATTGGAATCGGTTGCATGCAAATTGCTTACCAAGCTTCTGACTAGGAGAATAGATGCATGTGTAGACCACCTGCTTCCAGAAGAACAATTTGGATTTCGGAAGGGCAGATCTACTCTATTGGCTGCAGAATGTCTCTTAAAGGACTTACAGGACACGCTTGAAGCTCACGGGAAGAAATATGTAATTTTTATCGACTACACCAAAGCCTTCGACACAGTCAATAGAAGGAAACCTGTCATAAAATTAGAAAACTTACTAGGACGTTCTGACAAGACAAGACTGATATCGAACATTCTGGCGGACAATCAAGTTCAGATCCATGATGGTATCGCACACTCGGATTGGATTGACCAGACAATCGGAGTACTGCAAGGAGACCCGCTAAGTCCGTTACTCTTCAATATCATGACCCACGATGTTGTCTTCAAATTAAAGGAGGTAACACAGAAAGTAAATATATATATTTATGCAGATGACATGGCCCTGGCCTCTGATAATATAGAGGAACTACAGAAGGGAATAGATCTTGTTGAGAAATGGGCGGAGGAGAATGAACTAAGGATGAATGCTCGGAAGACTGAATTAATGATATTCAGAAATGGAGGAAGGCTGAGGAATGATGACTACATTGTTTGCGGGGAACACATACTAACACCGAAAAAACAATTTAAGTACCTTGGAAATACTATGCAAGTCACAGGGACTTCCTTTATGGTTCATATAAAGGAGAGACTTGCAGCAGCACTTAGAAATATAAGCGACATTAGACATTTACAAAGAATGTCAGTGAATTCAGCTATGGAACTTTTCAGAGTCAAAGTACTCCCATCACTCGCGTACGGGCTAGAGGTCATATGGACTTATCTATCAATCAGACAATTAAAAGACATTGAAAGTTTAAAATCAAGGTATTTGAAAAGGGTATTGGGGGTATCAAAATTCGCTCTTTCACGATATGTGTATGCTTTAGCCAGAGAAACATTTCTGGTAGAAGACCTTCGACTGCTAATGCACCTACCATCCACACACGCATGCGTAGACCTGTTAAGCGAACTTTGCAGGAAGAGAGACTCCATCCCAGAAAGATTCTTCGTAACAGATGCAATGTTATATAAAGAATGAATGCGACCAGAGTATGAGCTGAGGCACCTAGTGACCAGATTTGCGATCCATGGCTTCCACCATCGTATCTGCACTAGGAAGTCCTTCCATCAGCCCAGCCAGGAGTGTGTTTGCCGATTATGCAACAATCAGTGCGATATACAGTATATCACGCCATGGAATGCAGTAGAAGACTAGTATCACTCATTCAGTTTTGTTTAGACGAGGACTGATTATGTTGTCTTGATCAAAGTGTAGTGCAGTGGAATGGGTGAACGGACTCGATGAACACAAGTCTCTGGTGTTACCTAGGTATACGATTGATTCATTATTGTTCACAATGTTATAATGTTGTTCCTATCTATGGCCATTGGCCGCAATAAATATTTTATTAATAAGTGAATTAATTTACGTATTTCACAATCATACAGCATACCTTTTTGATGTATTAGGATTACAACGCGACCAAGAACTACATTTTCAAACCAACCCGAGCCGAGAAAATGTTACCTTACCAAAATGATAACAACTTTGTTTCTTGGCCATACAAAATTTTAAAATTAATGAACCTGTTATACAACATTCCAATGTATATTGTGTTAAAATTTGGATTCGATCTGTTGACGGGTTTGTGAGATAATAATTCTTAAATGTGACGCATGGTTGAAACACGCTTAAAAACGGGCACTTTTTGTGTTCCAACTGCGATAAGAAATATTAAAATATATTTAAAAAAATCCAAACTAACATGAACTAACGTAAAACAGAACGACGAAAATGATGATGTTATTGGATTTTATGTAGGTCTATTGGTTACTTCACAAACAACCTTCAAACTCGAGTACACATAATATTTTGGTCAATGGTAGTCGCAATTCCCCCTGGGATTTAGTGGTATGCCCTTGAATCAGGGCTGGCATGCGAAACGAAATGTATGGCTGTGGGGGCGAATATATTTGAATTTCGACGTGAGCGCGATACTCGGGAGCGAAATGACAATGATTGTCGGCGGGAAATTAAATCAAAGCGAAATTTAATTAGAAGCGAAATGATATAGCGAAATCAACGCGAAAGTTAATAGCAACGCGATATTACATTGTACAATTGAATAAAATTTCACTCACGGCGCGAAAATAAAATCGTTACAATCTTTTAATTTCGCTCCCGGCGCGAAATACAATTCATTACAGACTTTTAATTTCACTCGCGACGCAAAATAAAATTCGATACAGACTTTTAATTTCGCTTCCGGTGCGAAATAAAATTCGTTGCAGTCTTTTAATTTCACTCCCGGCACGAAATACAATTCATTACAGACTTTTAATTTTACTCGCGGCGCAAAATAAAATTCAATACAGACTTTTAATTTCGCTTCCGGTGCGAAATGAAATTCGTTACAGACTTTTAATTTCGCTCCCGGCGCGAAATAAAACTCGGTTACAGACTTTTAATTTCGCTCCCTGCGCGAAATAAAATTCGTTACAGACTTTTAATTTCGCACCCGGCGTGAAATAAAATTCCCAAATGGTATTTAGTTTCGCCCTCCGATGTGAATTTAAAATGAATGGAACATTTCATTTCGTTGTTGAAATTAAAATGTATTCGTTTCGAGAGTGAAATTATGTTCGGAGCGATGTTCAAAGTCCTGACGTTGGCAGCAGTAGCAGTCTTATTACCGTTCACCGCCTGCCCAATCTGCAGGGCTGCAACTGCAACGTGAGTCATACAATGGTCATCACTCCAGTAGAGGAGAAAGTCAGTGCTATGGCATCAACATCACCATCGTCGTTGACTGCACCTCGGACTCGTGGCTGGCCCTCCCTGACGTTCATAACGCAATGGGGCAACAAGTACCTTTACTTGTTCTATAGCGAACAAGAAGACGAATGTGCTGTGTGGACAGACATTCAAGATAAGTGAAGAACTCCAATTACAATACAAATTGTCAGTTGTAACTCTTCAGTCAGTCAACACTATTTGCCCAATAACTGGGAGGGGTACAATGTATATACAGTAATATGTAAATAACATTATATGTATTAGTTTATGGTCACGATTATAATGCAGCAATTTTAGTGATCTTAAATCTAATTCATGTATATTTTTTTTTCAGGAGTGTTACTTACATCGTATATACGTTGTACCCACCCAGTTATCGGGTAAATTAATGTTGACTGACTGAAGATTTACAAATAACAGAACATCGTCTGTGGTAGTACCGCAGCGTATATGGAGTTCTGTTTCGGAGGCGGGTTACTCGAACAACAGGGTTGAGGGGTCATTCCTCTCATTTCTACATTCTTTATTCTTACACTTCCGGAAATTTCGGGGGGGGGGGGCTTGGCATTCCTTACTACTTCCTTCTTACCCTCAGCTCATTTATACTGACCATGGCACGAAAGTCAAACCCCTGTGCCACGTACAGGATTTAGTTTCGCACTGCAATTAGTTTTGCTTCGCATTTCACTATGTTATTGTGCTTAGAATTACATTGTGCTTCCATTTTAATTTTCGCGCTTACAATCAATATCATTTCGCCCCCGAATATCACGCTCATGGCGAAATTAAAGTGTTAACGCGTCCACAACCATTTTGTTTCGCATGCCAGACCAGATTTAATTTCAGACATGAAATGATATATTCCATGCATTTTAAAATCACGCCGGGGGCGAAACTAAATGCTGTTTGGGAATTTTGTGTCATTAAAATAAACCGTGGCACTACATCCCATGAAAAGCCTAGGCCTACCAAGCGACCGCTGCCCAGGCATCTGCAGATATTGGTCAGCGCATCGGGTTCCCTCGGCCGTTAATCTTGGTTTTCGCGACTTTCAGACAGCTACTCTCGAGGCTGAGTGCACCCCGTTCCAACCCACACGTCCGTTTCTAAAATCACTAACGGAGCCGGGAATCGAACCCGGGGCCTCCAGGTGAGAAGCAGGCACGCTATCCCCAACACCATGGGGCTAGCAATTTTTGTCATACCAGGAGCAAAATTAACAGTCGTTAAAAATATTATTTCGCGCCTTGAGCAAAATTAAGAGACTGAAGCGGTTTTCATTTCGTGCCAGGAGCGAAATTAAAAGCCTTGTATCGAATTTTATTTCAGGCCAGGAGCAAAATTAAAAGTCTGTAATGAATTTTATTTCGAGCCGGGAGCGAAATTGGAAGTCTGTAACGAATTTTATTTCGTGCCCGGAGTGAAATTGAAAGTCTGTATTTTTTTTTATTTCGCGCCGGAAGCGAATTTAAAAGACTAACGGTTTTTACTTCACGCCAAGGGCGAAATGAAAAGTCTTTAATGATTTTTATTTCTCGTCAGGAGCAATGTTAAAAGTCTGTTAAGAATTCTGTTTGTAGCCGGGAGCGAAATTAAAAGTCTGTAACGGATTTTATTTCACGCTGGGAGCGAAGTTTAAAGTCTGGTACGAATTTTATTTCGCACCGGGAGCGAAATTAAAAGTCAGTAATGCATTTTATTTCGCGCCGGAAGCGAAATTAAAAGACTAATGAATTGATTTCGCCTCTGCAGCGAAATTAAAATTCTGTTACCAATTTTATTTTGCGCCAGGAGTGAAATTTTATTCCATTGAACAATTTAATTTCGCGACGCTAATTTAAATTGATGATACATTTCGTTTTGCATGCCAGTCCTGCCTTGAATCGGTTTTGGTGGTGGCTCCATTTTTCACCTAAAATGTAAAACTAACTGCACTTGATGACCTTAATGCTCTCCATCACTCGTACCTGTATGTACATCGTTCATGTATATGATCTACCAGAGATACTGTCCAAAAATAAATTGCCGAAAATAGAACACCTAACGAACACTAAAAATAATGGTGTTTCAGGTAAACTAAAATAAGTAAAAAGTAATTAAAGGGATCGATGAACTAAAAACAGGAAAAACAACATGGAAAATTAGAAGTCGTAAGTACAAACTGGTAAAATTTCAAAGGATCACTCAGAAATATCCAGAACTGAACAATAATTCAGAACTAGCCATCACAGTCACAGTCAATCGCAACATCGGACTAGATGCTCAGGAATCCCATACCGTCAGGTAAGGGGTAAGGTCATCACTCTCTCACTTTACTTTCGCTCCCCTTTCCTGCTGCTGCGGTGGCCTTGGTCGAGCTTGTGGCGCGCCGTGGCCGCCTGCTTTAAGCGTGTGTACAATCCTGTATGAAATATTACCTTATAAAAGATGCTGGAAGTGTCGTCCTTCCTGGGTTATACAGGCATTGTATCCGTTAACCACATTTTGGCTCACGCGAATGAGTTCTGCCACTGTAATGTTTCTGATTTTGTATTTTATGTTCTTTAATGAGCACTGAGTCAGTAGGCCTAGTGTAAAACTTATTTACAATTACGTGAATCTGTGCTAGTGAAGGTGACACTTCATCAGGAAATTGCTGAACTTACCCACCGGGCCGACTCGTACTTAAAATAAGTTTTACATGCAAAAATACGATGTTGCAATGATAACTGTCTGAACATGTTACCATCTGAGGTTCAGACTGGCGACTGACAACACCTGCACGCTTATGCAAGGTCAAGTTTGTACTATGTGCGCGCTTCCAATACTACAGCAGGGGGCCGTGGCGCGCCAGAAACTCGGCCAAGCCCGCTGCAGTAGCGAATAACAAAACCGCCGCTCGTCGTTCTTACTTAATATGAAAGACCCTATATGTAGACAATTGAGTTATGTACTATTAGATGAATATTATTGCGTAGGTTCATTATTCAAACGTTGACTTCTACCGCATGATTGGGACACAAGAAATACAAAAATAATTAAAAATTTTTGCACAGCTGCCATCTTGAGTGTATGTAAACAATTTAACAAAATTAGATATCAGTTCATTACACTGTATATAAACAATTGCTGTGCCAAATTTCACTGCGTTCGGATGGTTAAATCGCCAGAAAAGTCTAATTAAATTTTCAAATTCACTTGGCCGCCATGTTCGTTTTGTAGTTAACAGGTTTATGAAAGTCACTTAAGTGACTTTTATCACCGTACAAAATTTCAGGGTGATATCGGTGACAGTTTCGGAGATATTGAATGCCAGAGATATTTCGCACAGCCACCATGTTGAATTGGTGAAACATAATAAGCTTTGAAGGGCACGATCGGGGTCGGCCAAAATAGTAGGCCTACTATGACCTTACCGAATTTCATTGAAATCGCTCCAGCCGCTTAGATTTTATTAGGTGGGATGTGGAGGAAGAGGGGGGAGGGGTGGGGATGCACACCAAGGCCCGGCGTAGGTGCGTGACGTCATGTCATGTCATGTCAGTAGGTAATCTGTGTCCTTGACTCTCCCCGCCTGCCGCTAGCTACGTGTGCGAGTGAGCTTTGTATAGTATGTCGTGGTACCCTGCAAGCCAGGCTAGTGCTTTTAGGGCCATATGACCCAGGCGCACACTGTCTACGCTGGAACTCTCAGTTCAGGGGCGCGTGGCCGGCCTGTCGCGGCTGGATTTCTCGAAGTCGTTCTTCTCTTCTCTTCTTCTTCTTCTTCTTCTTCTTCTTATTATTAGACTATTATTATTGGCAATAAAATGTTATTGGATACCAATAGACTACGTCTCATACTGTTCCCGAGTACATTGTAGATCAATTCTCTATTATTGAATGGATTCATATGATAGCAAAATTATGCCATTTACACTTAAGTTAGGCATACCCAAACACGATAAGTTATTAAAAAATGTTGATGTTGTTTCTTTCCCTTATTCGAAACGTACCACAAGCTTTCAATTCTCTTTGAAGCCTATCGTTAGCTCTAAACGACCTGTCTTGTTATGCCGATGGTTACTTCACATCTGATGGTGGGGTCCAGCATAAATCTTGTATCCTTCTTACGGCCAATAACAATTATTATTCTATTGTACTTTTGCTTTTAACACGAGGAAGACACGAAAACATGGATCGCGTAACATTTCTGAAATGTTACAGATGCATCTTAAATCTATGTCGGTGATTCCCTTCTTAATTTTGGTGTTTGAACGGAGCTAGGTTATCAGACACTCTAGAGTGGTTGCAGCATACAGTCTCACACAAGAGCAACCTTTGACTCCACCTATTTGTGCTTGACTACTCCCTTTCATGTGTACTTCTGGATAAGTTGTTCATAAAATATGGTGATTAGACACTTTCGCAATCAACCAGCAAGTTCATTTCGTTTTTTCCATACATCCGCTTCAGGCTCAATTCTCAAGTATTCCTTTGGTTCTTAACTAGTAAATCACCGTCTTCATCGTTACCACCATCTTCATCATAATCACCGTAATGAAAACCTCATTCGTTGTACAAACACAAATTACGCACCAAGGCACATTGCCTTCAAGCAATCCTTGCACTCTCTGTATATATGTGGCACGGTGTCCCTACATGATGATTACTATACTTTGGATGTTCATTCACTGAAAATTGCGAAATTAGCTTCGAGGTTTTCCTATGCCCAGAACATAGAATGCTCTGAAAATCAAATGTTCTTAAATACGATGTGTGGATTACATATAAATATGCAATTGGATTAACTCACGACAGCTACTTGTAGCATTGGCCTTTGAGAATATTTTACGGAAGCTATTGTAACAACTCTACGAGGTGAGTTTCTCTCCGTGTTCCCATATGAATGATCGAATTGCAGAATAAGAATGTAGAAAAAAAAAGGAAAACTTGTGCTCACTGACCTGGTGCAAGTCCTCAAAATGAACACCCCTTTGATGACTTAGGTATCATCGATACCATTTCAGTACCTCAAACCGAAATTAAATTTCTTGGCAGGCCAGGGAATCAAACCCTGACTTTGTTAGCCGCTACACCACAAGGTGATCTCTTTCATTGTCAGCGCAATCTATTGCACGATGCCATGTAATTTCAGCACGAACTATAATAGTACACCTTTCTTCGTATCTTTGGCATTACAGTGCCCCTGGTAAGTTAGAGAGATGGTTCGCATACCATAACCAAAGAGCCGAATAGTTCCAAAAACCAACAAACAACCGAAAGAAATACCGACAAGCTGGTAGAAAGACAGACAACAGATTTTGTAATTTTCAGAGCAAAATTGTTTTACGATGAAGAGCACTCTTGGTCTCCATACTGTTGAAATAATGAAAATTGTCCTAAAACTTCGAAAGTTAGAAGGATTTCATGTCAACTTGCTTATTTTGCCGTATACCTTATGTGTAGGTAAATTCCATGAGTTATTGTTTCAGGCGATGTTGAAAATACGAATAAAAGACATAAATTACTTCAGATTGCGACGGAATATTGTTCAGTTTAAAAACCTGATAAATTTACTAACGCACGTTTCTCGAATTCACATATCCCTGAACAGCACCAATCTAATCAGTTGGTGAATTCGGAATCTTGTTATTGAAATACTGTAGACCATAGCTTTATAGTCCTAATGTAGTTTTTTTGTTCTACCCGTAATTATTTAGGTTGCTATGAGGAAGGGGATATGGTGAGACAGTTTCCTTGTGGGAATGATATTACGGATAGATGCCCTTCATGACATCAATCTAATGAGAGGATTTAATGACAAATGAAATTAATGAGGCAAGGTATGAAATGGTTGTGTGTGGTATTTGGAGTTCGGTGTAGTCTGACCATGCACGTTAGCGTGTGTAGCTACGTCGGCTGGTTTGTGACAGTATGTCAACAAATTTAAAAAATATATTTTAACACTCCTGATTCCATACCGGCCCCTGTTACTGTCACATGCATGATTACCAATATGCTTGATTCTATTTTTAGGATTATTATATCTCGCTGCACCTGCTACATCACCCAAAAAGTAGGGGCAGATGACCTCGTAGTTCCGCTCCATAAAACAACAATAACTAACCCAACAAGTAATTCCGCGAAGAATTATACAGCCTATTTTCATATATCCTACTTATGTTAATTGCCTCTATCAACTTACAAAAGTTCAGTTTGATTGCTGTAATAGATTCGCAGATATTGAGAACCGGCTAAATATTGCGCATGTTCGCCATGTTGGATTTTTTATCTGTAGGTCTTAGAGTTATGTACTGTTACGTGAAGTGTATTGTGTACGTGTAGTATTCAAACTTCAATCGCATGATTAGGACACAAGAAGTAAAAACGAGATTTTAAAATTTCGCACAGCTGCCATCTTGTGGTTATGGAAACAAATGAAAAAATTAGATGCCAGTGGATCAACATTTGTAGAAGGATTTACTGTACCAAGTGTCACTGCACTCGGATGGTCAAATTGCGAGAAACGACCATGTGAATATGTATACTTCGCGTCGCCGCCATGTTGGATTTGTGATCACCAGGTTATTGAAAGTCCTATAGGTGAACGTATGCTCTCAGCCCCAATGAAGATTAAAAAATTTAGTTTGATTGCTGTAATAGATTCGTAGATATTGAGATCCATCTAAATATTTCGGATGGTCGCCATGTTGGATTGTTATATGACAGGCCGTAGAGTCACGTACCATTAAAGGAAAATTATTTCAAGGGTTCATTACTCAAACTCTCACTTCGATCGCATGATTACGACACAAGAAATAAAAACTTAATTTTAAAATTCGCACATTCGCCATCTTGAGGTTATGTAAACAATTGAACTAATATAGATACCAGTGCATTACAATGTGTATAAACATTTCCTGTACCAAGTTTCATTGCGTTTAGATAATTAAATCGCGAGAAAGGTCTATTTGAAATTTTCAAATTCGCTTGGCTGCCATATTCGTTTTTTAGTTAACCGTTTTTTTTTAAGTCTTATAGATGAAATTCCAGTAGTGCCCTTTATCTCCGTACAAAATTTCAGGGTGATATCGCTAATAGTTTCAGAGATATAGAATGCCGGTGAAATATTTCGCACAGCCGCCTTCTTGAGGTTATGTAAACAATTGAATGAAGTTAGATGTCTGTACATTACAATGTGTATAAAAATATACTGTACCAAGTTGCATTGCGTTTGGTTGGTTAAATCGTGAGAAACGTCTATTTAAAGGTCGCAACTTTGCTTGGCCGCCATGTTGGTTCTGTAGTTATCAGGTTTTCAAAAATCACATTGGTGAACTTCTAATAGTTCCCTTTATCACCGTGAAATATTCCAGGGTGATATCGGTAATAGTTTCGTAGATATCGAATGCTGGTAAAATATTTCTCACAGCCGCCATGTTGGATTGGTGGGATGTAACAAAATTTGAAGGGCACGGTCGGGGTGGTGTGGAATAGTGCTATGAACTTACCGAGTTTCATTGCAATCGTTCCAGCGGTTTAGAAGTTATTAGGGGGACACACACCATATCACACACACGCGCACACACAGACAGACACACTGACAAAAGGTGATCTCATAAGCTTATTTTTTCATAAATGAAAATAGGCTAATACGTATGCAACTTCTTGTATCCTTGTTGCAGATCTGGTTCATGTACGTCCAAATATCATGTTTTATACGTCTTCGGTGTCTTTCTTTAAGGTGTGACTTTCCCACTATGGTATGTTTGTGCTCCCCAGGCACAAAAGACGTTATGAGCACGGCAGACCACAAGCATAAGACAAAATGTTGGCTCCAGTGCGCCTAGTGTCCAGGCTCTGCGTTCAGTACTAAACGTACTGCAGCACCCCGTCAAATGGACAGTGCTTGTGCGACTAAGCGCTGCAGTGCTAGTGTGATGTCGTGCTGCACTGCTCAGAAATAGGCAGAATAGGGCTGCGCTTCACCTGCTAGCACTGCTTCACCTTGCCCATTGCACGGCCCTGGTGCACACACACGGACAAAAGGTGATCTCATAAGCCTATTTTTTCATAAATGGAAATAGGCTTAATACGAGATTTTAAAATTTCGCACAGGCGCCATCTTGTGGTTATGAAAACTATTCAGTTTGATTGCTGTCATTGATTAGTTGACATTGAGAATCGTCTAAATATTTCTAAATATGTGTAGACCATTGAGCTATGTACTATTAGATGACGATTATTGCGTACGGTAGGTTCATTTTTCAAACGTTGGCTACGATCGCATGATTAGGACACAAGAAATTAAAACGTAATTTTTAAATTTCACACAGGCACCATCTTGCGATTATGTAAACAATTGAGTTTAATAAGATATCAGTGCATTACAAGGTGCATAACATTTGCTATACCATTTGACGGCGCTCGAATGGTTTAATCGCGAAAAAAAAAGATCTATTTTAATGTATCAACTTCGCTTGGCCCCCATGTTCGTTTGTTACTTAACAGGAATTTTGAGAGTCCCATCTAGTAGTTCATTTTATCACCGTACAAAATGTCAGGGTGATATCTGTAATAGTTTCGGAGATATGGAATGCCAGTGAAATATTTCGCACAGTCGCCATGTTGGATTGGTGAGCTGTAATAAAATTTGAAGATCACGGTCGGGGTCGAACAAAATAGTACTATGACTTTACCGAGTTTCATTGAAATCGCTCCAGCCGTTTATATTTTATTAGGGGACACACACACATACGCACACACACGGACTAAATGTGATGTCATAAGCCTATTTTTTCATAAATTAAAATAATAAAGAAAGCATTTCATTCGGTGGACGCGAATTTCGTGTTGACCGACTGAATAGCTTTCTTCATTAGAAATAACCATCACTGAAAAATGGCTTCTATCACTACTAAATGAAAATAGGATACCAAGTAAACGAAAAGCAAGAACGGGAGGTTTCATTTAGGAAAGAAATACTCTTATTGGTCACAAAGGAGTGAAAGTTTGGTGTGTAGGTTACACTTTGCCTTATATGGCAACACTGCGAGAAGGTGAGTTCGATTCCCATCTTAGCTATCTTAGAGTGTTTTTCTGGGGTTTCCCACTTCCACTCCAGGAAAATGCGTGGATAGTTCCTAAGTCAAGGCCATTGCCAACTCCAAAAATAACAAAGTTTATCAGACTTCAACTACATGGGACTGATGAACAATAGGCTATGTTCCAAACCCCTATATGAAGCAACAAGAAATATTTCGAATCAATGGGATCCATCGTATTGATTTTAGGAAACATGTTTCTAACGTAGGCTTATATATGACCGCGATCGAAACGAGCCAGGTGCCTTGCCCTGTCTGATGGGGCACGCGCTCAGATTGAAATCATTATGTTGATTATTATTGATATTTCAAGAAGTAATTATACTATGTTTGAATAAATAATTGGCCTGGAATTACATATGGCCCAGCATCGTCAGTTCACGGTCACCTTCCATGCTTGTCCGGGAAGCGGGCAAATAGACACTTCCATAACGTTATTGACGAGATTCTTTTCTGAAATAACGGAATCAATTTCTCCGCTTAGAATAATGTTACTAATAGCGCATAGCTGGTAACAATCGCATGGATACCGTTATTAGACTTATAACGTTGTTGGTGGGTTCGCATTTCAAAATAACTGAATTAATTTTTCTGCCCTGAATAACGTTATTGATAGCGTATGGCTGGTAAAATTCGCTCGTATACCGTTACTATACTTATAACGTTATTGGTGGGTTTGCATTTCTAAATAACGTAATTAATTTCTCCGCTTAGAATAATGTTACTGATAGCGCATAGCTGGTAAAAATCGCCTGTATACCGTTACTAGACTTATAACGTTATTGGTGGGTTCGCATTTCTAAATCACGGAATTATTTTTCTGCCATGAATAACGTTATTGACAGCGCAAAGCTCGTAAATATCGCTTGTATACCGTTACAAAGCTTATAACGTTATTGGTGGGTTCACATTTCTAAATAACGGAATTAATTTTTCTGCCCTGAATAACGTTATTGATAGCGTATAACAGGTTAAAATCTCTCGTATACCGTTACTGGGCTTATAACGTTATTAGTAGGTTTGCATTTTGAAATAACTGAATCGATCACTCTGCCTGAATAACGTTATTGATGGCGCGCAGCGGGTGAAAATCGCGGTCATACCGTTACTAGACTTATAACGTTAATAACGGGAGCGCATCTTAAAATAACGGAATATTTTCCTCTGCTGGTTATAACGTTAATAGCACAAACCAGGGAAAATTATAACCCCTTATTTCGTTGCCGCACTAAAAACGTTATTCATATACCATTTGTTTTGGGTACGGAAGCAGTAACGTAACAAAAATTAATTCGTTATTTCTGACAATTCTGTTACGTTATGAAGCCTTGCAAATATCGTCACCCACGAACTGCACTAACAAGGAGAGGTCGCCATGTGATTCACTAGAAAATTGTTCACATTTAGTGGGTTTGCCATTCATAAAAAACAAGAAGTTCCGTAACGAACTAAAGTGCCTACTTTTCTTAAAATTTAAGATTCATGCCAATGATTAATCTATATGGATCTACCTAGAATAATGACGAAATTAAGTTGGTAATATCGAAATTACTAATTAGTTCGAAATACTGTATATGCCAAATGGCATAATATTGCCTAATAGAGAACTAACGTTGGCAGCCCTGGTGACTGAATATATTCTTAGTTCCATCTCTTAAGGTACAGAATACAAAATTTGGTTGAAGTCCAATGGATAGCATGGACGTTACATGCAGTTAAACATTGGATCTAACAGCGCGCGTAAAATCATGTTGGCAACAATGACATACGTGTATTGGTCAGAAATAATCTGAAATAATATGATCTATTGTTGTGTCAATTTTTAATGAAATCCATTAGTTAGTATAGAAGTTACATGCATTATAAAATTGGACCTATCAGCAGGCTTAGAATCATGTTGGCAGCACTGACGTATATTAGTTACTCCAAATTAATCTAGAATGCCAGGTACTATACGTGTGCAAAGTTTAGAGCTATTGGCTTGCATACTTTTGATATACTGATATTAGGGTAACAAAAATAGGGACAGTATTTATTAACAGTTGGCAGCCCTGGTTACTCTTAAGAATCGGCATAACTATATCTGTTATGGTACACATAGCACTCACGAAATTTGGTTGAAATCCAAATGATAGTATAGAAGTTACATGTATTTAAATTTGAACCTCTCAGCAGTCTTAGAATCATGTTGGTAGCACTGACATATATAAGTTACTCCAAATTAATATATAATGTCAGGTACTATACGTGTGCTTAGTTTAAAGCTGTCGGCTTGCATACTTTCTGATATATGGGTATTTGGATAAAAAAATAAGAGCATTTATTAACAGTTGGCAGCCCTGGTGGCTCTTAAGAATACGCTCAGTCATATCTGTTTATGTACACAAAGTACATACGAAATTTGGTTGAATTCTAATTGATAGTGTAGAAGTTATATGCATTTAAAAATTGGACTTATCAGAAGGCGTATATTCATTTTGGCAACACTGCCATGTATGGCCTCCTGGAAATTAAACTGCAATATTATTACCTATACGTGTGCCAATTTTGAAATAGCTCCAATTCATACCTTCCAAGATATCCAACATGGAGCTCAAATTTCAATTGCGATTTTTCAGCAGTTGGTAGCACTGACATCATTTTCAAATATGGCCGTGAGATATTCAGATATAGATCTTTACTTCTACCAAATTTTGTTTCGATTGCTGCATCCGTTTAGGAGTTGATAGGGGGGGGGGGCACACACACAGCCAGACAGACAGACAGACAGAAGGACAGACAGACAGACAGACAGACACACATTTGCCCGATCTCATAAGTCTACTTTTTCCTAATTTTTGCAAAATGTGAAAAGTAGGCTAAAAATATTTTTTCCCCTGTTCGAGCGTTTTTGCCAATGGTCCTGAGTGTGCTCAAAATTGAACATTTAAAAGTAATCGTCAAGCTTTTGTAGTGTTATTCCCACATACGTTCTCGGCTGGTCTCCGTAGTGAGTCGCTAGCGTGTTGGCGTTGGAAATGGAAGTTACCGTGATCGGAACCTACATTGATCTTTTCTGATTATTTTCTTGATCTTTCTTTGACATTTTTTCTTTTATCTCATGTTTTTTTTTGTTTGTTTTTTTAAGTCGTTTACCCTCCAGGTTGGTGGAACCCACGGACTCAGCGAGGGAACTCACCACTACCGCCTCTACGGGCAGTGTCCTAGAGCTGGGAACATCGAATCGGAAGGGATACAACTGGTGAAGTGGGATTGGCACCTCGCCCAGGCGGCCTCACCTGCAAAGCGAACAGGGGCCTCATGAGGGAAGGTAAGGGATGGTTAGGATGGATAGACAAGGAAGAGTGAAGGAGGCGCCTGTGGCCTTAAAGAAGGTACCATCCCGGCATTTGCCCGAAGACGAAGTGGGAAACCACGGAAAACCACTTCGAGGATGGCTGAGGGGGAATCGAACCCCCTCTACTGATTTGGGCCAGCCGAGGCTGAGTAGACCCCGTTCCAGTCCTCGTACCACTTGTCAAATTTCGTGGCAGAGCCGGGAATTGAACCCAGGACCTCCGGGGCGGCAGCTAACCTTGCTGACCGCTACGCTACGGAGGCGACTATGTTTGTGGTACAATATTTAAGTTGGCAGATTACTTTATTATTTGTTGTTGCTTACATACAGAAAGTTTTGCTTGATGGAGGAACTGAGGGAAGGGCTTTAGACTCGGCGCAGTGCGTCGCCGGCCACGCTGCATTGAAATTCTATCGAATAACACTTACGACACGTTCAAGCGTCACGGACGAATAATGAAGTTAAAATATTGTACAAATCTCCAAAACCGAAGAGACTCCAGCAAATACATTATAGAAAACACAAAAGACAAAAAGGGGTGTATCAGTAAAAGAGGTTACCAAGGTCGACTCGAACTCGAAACCTTCAATTTCCCACGCCAATGCGCTAGCGCCTTGGCCACGGAGACGAGCCAGGAACGTGCGCGAGAATAGGACTACAAACGTTTGAGGATTGATTTTAAACGTTCAATTTTGAACACACTAAGGCCCGTTGGCAAAAGAGCTCGAACAGGGGCAACATATTTTTTTATGTAGAGCAAACCCTGCAAATTTGAACGCTTTTCTAGTAAACCACTTGGCGACCACTGCTTTTAAGATGGGCACCACTGGGAGGAAAAAGGAAACAAGGTCAGCCTCAAAGAATTTGCCGTCGAACAATGAGAGAAGATCTCAGGACCATTGGCATCTCTTGGGATGATGCCGAAGCTGTTGCGATCGACCGACATCGCCTTGCACGGGACCTAATGATGATGAGAATCGGAGTCGTCGCCAGGGCGAAGCGCTACCGATAACAACGTTGCAATTAGTGCTGCAGTTCTAGGGTTAAGGGGTCATTCAGTCCAGTCTACTTGGGCGAGTGTGTAATTTTATGTGATGACTAGTGTTATTGTGATGGCTGTAATAGTATGTGAATTCGTAATTCAGGTGAGGATTGGGAAGGAAACGGCCGTGGCTTTAAGTTAGGAACCATCCCGGTATTTACGTAGAGTAGCCTATAGGGAAAGTGTAAAACCATGGAATACCTCCTCCAGAATGGTTGAGAAAGGAATCGAACCTACCTCTTCTCAGGTTTGCTTGCCTCGCGAGGCTGTGTTTGCCCCGTTCCAGCCCTCAGACTAAAATTAAATATTAAATATCTTGTCAAACACGGGAATCGAACCTGGACACGTTCTAAATCCCTCTAATAATAATAATAATAATAATAATAATAATAATAATAATAATAACTCCGCCACTGCCGATCCCAAGCCCGGGGCCTCATCTCGTAAGTGATGAGGAAGGAGTAGGGGGAGGAGTAACACCTCGTTAAAAAACCTGGGTCCATCTGGCTCCGGATGGTAGCACCCTGTAAGGGCCCCTGCCTAGGGTTACTAGGTGAAAATTGGTCAACGGTCCTGATGGCGGAAGAGGAATCTAAGATTCCCAATGATGGATGGAGCGGAAGAGCCAGGTGGTTTCCCCACCAATAAAGAACTCTAAATCCAAAAGCGTTTGTTCCCAGATTGGGCGGCTTATGGTCAGCGTCTGTTCACCAAGTGGTGCGGCTGTAAACATGCTCCAGGAACTAACAATCCCTGGTTCTAAGAAACCTCGTGGATAACCACTAGACCCCATTTCTTACAAGTAACCATGGCGCGTGCAAATAATAACAGTATTACCCCAGGTGGTAACCAATCCACCCGTCAACTGACGACACCCGGGCGTTCGGACTCTGGGGGACCCGGGCAACCACGGCCACAGAGAAAATCGGAGTGCTCTGGCCAACTTCCACATAAGACACCAACATACGTAGGCACTCTAAACATCAACACTCTCATACAGCCTGGAAAGTTGCACAATCTAGTGACAGAACTCGATAGACAGAAGCTTCTAATCCTCGCGCTGCAGGAGACACGTATCACAGATGAAGACACCATGGACTACGGCAATTACCGCTTGTTCAAGAGCAAGACTGACAGGCGCGTTGCCAAAGGCGCTCCACTTCTGGGGATGGCCTTCATGGTCCACAAGACCATAGTAGAACCCTTAGAAGAAGTTACTCCAGTAAACAACAGATTGATGAGCATGCGCTTCCGGTGCGCCAACAAAAAATACACACTGATCAACGCACACGCCCCCACTAACCAAAGTAACAAGAGCGATCCACAGTCCGCAGAAAAATTCTGGTCGACCCTTGACACAGTGATGTCCAAAGTCCCCAGGGATGACGTCAAACTCCTCATGGGCGACTTCAATGCACAGATCGGTAGAGAAAAGATGTACAGGAAAACAGTCGGAAACTATCCTGCACATAAATTCACAAATGAAAATGGCACACGACTCATAGAACTCTGCCAGCAGAATAACCTCAAGCTCATGTCAACATCTCTTAGAAAACACCCTAGAAAACAGAAAACCTGGCGTTCTCCAGTCCAGCAGTTAGGTGAGTTCCAAATCGACCATGTGGCAATCTCATATCCAGTACAGAAGGAGATTCATGATGTACAGGTACGTAGAGGAGCCAACATTGACTCTGACCATTACCTAACCCGCGTCAAGGTCAAGTTCACCCCAAAGAGAACTTTCTGTAAGAAAACCCCCCTGCCAAAATTTGACACAAAAAAGATCGCAGATTCTGGAATGAAGGAAGCTTGGGAAAAAGAACATGCCAATGACTGGCAAAATTTCCACCGAAAAATCATAGAAACAGCACAAGCTCTCATTCCTTTGAAGAAGAATTCCAAACATCCTTGGTGGGATGTTGATTGTGAGAATGCACTCATTACCAGGAAATTGGCATATCAGAAATACAACAGTAAAAAATCCCCAGTAAAATTTACAGACTTTCCATGAAAAACGAAAAGCAACCGCAAGAATTATCAGACAATCCAAGAGGAGATACCTGAAGGAACAGTTGGACTCCATTGAGGACAACTTCCGTAACTACAACGTAAGGGACTTCTACAGAACGTTTGCAGGACACATCAGAGGGCACACACCACCAAACCTTTGCTTCAGAAAATGTGATGGAAAATTAGCACTAACGAATAAGGAGAATTGCAAGGTGATGGCACAATACTTCTCTGATCTTCTCAACTGTCCAGAATCAATAGAGAGATTCACAGAGGAAGAACCTACAGTCAAGAACGCAGACTTATTACCTCCGACACAAGAGGAAGTTCACAGGCACATCCTCAAACTTAAGAACAACAGGACATCTGGTGAAGACGGCATAGTGGCCGAACTACTGATAAACCTAGGGCCACACTCACTTAGGGAAATCACACAGATTATCACTGACATCTGGACATCAGAAAATCTACCAGATGAGTGGAAATGTGCATTGATCCACCCATTACACAAAAAAGGCGACCGCTCTGACGTAAACAATTACAGGGGCTTTTCACTATTACAAGTTACGTACAAGATCCTCTCAGCGTGCCTACTCCAAAGGGCTCGGGACCAGCTGGAACACAAGATTGGCGAGTACCAGGCGGGATTTCATCCTGGTCGCTCCTGCGCGGAACAAATCTTCAACCTAAAAAGTATATTGAAAATCAAAGCCCTCAGGAATACTCCAGTTACCTTCGTTGACTTCAAGAAGGCATATGACTCCATTGACCGTCAGTCATTGTTCAACATCTTACACGAGCAAGGTTTGGATAGCAAGACCTTGCGATTGATCAAACAGACACTGACAGACACGACATCAAAAGTGAAATTCATGGGGGAACTCTCAGATCCATTTCAGATCATTACAGGTGTTCGCCAAGGTGACGGGCTCTCTCCGCTCCTCTTCAACCTAGTGCTGAACAAAGTTATCAAGGAATGGGAGAAAGAGCTCAGACTTCAAGGTTACTGGAGGCCAGTGCGACTAGGACGACCAAAGGACGAACTGGAGGTTGGATGTCTAGCCTTCGCGGATGATCTGGCTCTACTCTCAGATAACGAAACCACATCAATCAGACAGATAGAAGTACTCCAAGAGTGCGCCGAAAAAGTAGGACTACAGATCTCGTTCCAAAAGACAAGTTTTTCTGTACGAAATTCGACATACAGAATTTAAACACGAAATATGGCAAGATCAATAGAGTCGCCCACTTTAAATACCTAGGTGAAGTGCTTGAACCGACGGGAAAAGAGAAAATCGCGCAGAACACTAGGTTAATGAAAATGAAGAGAGCCTTATACAAGACACAGAGTGTCTACAACAAAAAATGTCTGTCCACATTCACTAAACTTCGTCATTACAACACGGTTATTAAACCTGAGGTGCTTTATGCTAGTGAGACGTTGACGTTACACACTAAGGGCGACTTGGAAGAAATCCTCACAGAGGAAAGAAAAATAATAAGGAAAATAATTGGACCAAAGCACACAGATGAAGGATACAGGCTTCACTCCAGAGACACCACAGAGAAATTGTCCAACCTCGCAGCAGACATCAGAAAGAGGCGACTAAAATTTTACGGCCACATCAGCAGACTCCCACAAACCAGACTCAACAACAAAATTCTTAGATACATACAGCGGCTCAAGATTACTACACCCTGGATGATGCAAGTCAAAATTGATCTAGTAAAAGCACAGGTCGACCCAGAAGACGTCATAGACAAAAGCGTATTTAGACACGAAGTATACAAGTTGGAAGTGTTTTCTGAGAGAGAAGCACCTACAGCCCAAAGACCAAAGTGGACCGAAGAAAGGAAGGGGGCCTTTAGTGCACGAATGAAAGAGTACTGGAAAGACAGGAAGAACAAAAAGTCATGATTGCTTCGCGTGGTCTAATAGGCCTGTAACGTGTAAAATAAATAAAATAAATAATAGTAATAATAATAATAACATTTGCTTCTTTCTTGTAATTCAAACCAACCACACTTCAAGCTATACATTCCCTGAGTACTGAATAAATGAACAGTATATTAATTAAGCCAGATAATAAAATTATTGCCTAAATACGGGAACAAATTACATTCAATTCAAACTCTATTGTTGAGAAGTTCAAAGAAACGGGATCATTATTATTATTATCTCTTTATTTACTCAACTTACAGTCGGTACCACGTCTCATATCGGTACATTACGTACAAGAAAATGAGTCAAGTAACACTTAAGCCTATTGCATACATTTTCGAATAGCATAGATATTTGACAGTTAATTTTGTCTTCTCTTCTTATCTTCCACGTCTCTTTTTCACAAGAGGGTCCAAAGAAAAATCCTAATGTGTATTCAAAAACCCTCTAACGATGCTGCAGGTTTTCAGAATTTCAGCCTTTTGTGCAATAGTATGGGTGAATATGGGAAGATTTAGTGTAGCTAGATTTACTGAAAAGGATTTAGGTGTCAGGCCAGTGGGAGAAAGGAGGAAAGGAAGAAACGTCACATTTTTTTGTCTCCAGATTCTGGCAACCTCCATAGCTAGAGGAGTATATTTTTCAATCTTTTCTCTGTATTTATGGTGGATATTATGGTCATTCGGAACAGATATGCCAATCAAGTACGTGTGATGGTTCTTCTTCTTATCAGTTAAAGTTATGTCTGGTCTATTATGAGGAGTTGTTTTGTCTGTTTGAATAGTGCGATCCCAATACAGCTTGTAATCTTCGTTTTCCATCACACTTTCTGGAGAGTATTTGTAATAAGGCGTCCTGTCGTGTATGAGAGATCGGGTTAGGGCGAGTTCTTGATGAATGACTTTGGCAACATCGTTATGCCTCTCAGTGTAAGATGTTGGCGCTAGAATTCTGCAGCTGCTGGTAATATGCTCTATGGTTTCTGGACCGGTATTGCACTTCCTGCATTCGTCATCTATAACAGTCTGATCTTTCAGGATGTGTTTCCTATAACTTTTTGTGGTGATAACTTTGTCTTGTATCGCCTGGTTAAATCCCTGAGTTTCTGGAAACAGCTCTCCCCTTGACAACCATGTGTTCGAAAGCTGTTTGTCAATATTCTTGTCATTGCACTGGTTGTAGAATCTGCCATGAAGTTCTTTTCCAGCCCATCTCTGCACCTTCTCTCTGTTCAGTGTGTTCTTGTCTTTCATGACGAAATTTCCATCATGGAGATTCAAAGGAGTGTGGTTGAAGTCAGCTTGTGCTACCGCTCGATGTAAAACACTGGTATCTTTCCGAGAATGAAAGTAATTCCTTAGATGTATAAGTTGTTGATTGTGCAGAGTTATAGCATCAAGAATACCTCTGCCTCCTTCATTTCTGGGTGTTGTTACTCTCTCTATACAAGCATTGGGATGCAACATTCTGTGTTTCGTAAGCATAGTTCTTATTGTGCGGTTAATGTTCTCTAGGTCTGTTTGAGACCATTTTAAAACACCAAACGAATACATCAGCACAGATATAGCATGTGAATTGATAGCTTTTGTTAGGTTATGAGCACTAAGCTTGGTTTTCAGCAGAAGTCGAAGTCTATGATTAAATTTCTGGTAGAGTTTCTCCTTCTCAGATTTACTGTCGATTCCAACTACTTGCTCAAATCCTAGATATTTATATATTTCATCTTTCCCCATGATGTCTATTCGCTCATTATTATTATTATTATTATTATTATTATTATTATTAGTATTATTACATCGCTATGCCCATCTGTGGAACGCGATACAACTTATTTAGTTCATGATGTTTTTTTCTTGTTCCAAAATCTCTTCACCTGGGCATTGAAAATCCTCCTCGTTCTTCAGACCATGATTTCTTGGTCCTGGTAGTAATTTTCTCAGAGAAATGATTGTTGTTGATTAATGTTCTTGTGTAATTTCCTCTCTAATGCCAATTTCTTGAAGGTGTTTTTCCATTTCACTAAGCCAGTTGTTCTTGACTCCCATATAGAGAGCGAGGTTGGGAATCATTTGTTGAACCTGTCATTGTTCATTCTGAGAATGTGGCCGTAGAACTTCAATCACCTTCTACTGAAGGTGTCAGTGATATTTCCAGCAGGCTGATAAATCTCCTGAGACTTCCGTTTCCTCCTGACTCCTTCTGATCAGACTGCACCAAGGATTTTCCTCAATATTTTCCTCTCATGTTTCTCTAA
Source organism: Meconema thalassinum (assembly GCA_946902985.2). NCBI lineage: Eukaryota > Metazoa > Arthropoda > Insecta > Orthoptera > Tettigoniidae > Meconema > Meconema thalassinum. The sequence continues at coordinate 187,206,293 of OX336399.1, read as the reverse complement.
TAGATCTGCCTCCATTGTTCAAGGTTTCCGAGGCATACAGTGCTTCGGTTTGATTACTGTGATGTAATATCTTAATTATTATAATTATTGGAAATGAAAATCCACAGCCTGCTTCCAATCGACCGACCGGGCCAGGAATGGAATGAATGAAACCCCCATCTAGCGGCGAGGATATGAACTGTGCCGGTTGCCGAAGCCTGCCGCACTCCCCTGGGGCAATGATTTAAAGAATGACAGATTAAATGAAATGATAGTGGAGAGTGTTGCTGGGAAAACCGGAGTACCCGTAGGAAAACCTGTCTGGTTCCGCTTAGTCCAGCACAAATCTCACATGGAGTGACCATGATTTGAACCGCAGACCCAGTGGTGAGAGGCCGGCGTGCTGCCGCCTAAACCACGGAGACTCCCTATTATTATTATCTACATATTTAAAACACTAAGCTGATTTTTGTTACCGCGAGATTGAGATAACGTCTTACCCGATTGACTTCGTAATGCATTCTAACGAGAGCTCTTGGTATGTAGATTTGCAGAGTGTCTTTAAAAGGAAAATGAATGTTAGGGTATATTTTAAAATTATTAAAGAAATGTAATATTTGTCGCTTCCGCGCCTGCGCACAATGGCTCTATTCCTCCAGATAAATGGCGGATCCCGCCACGTCTTACTGAGATCTCTGTTTATGAGAATTACAAAGGGGGGAAATATTATTGTGGCTCTATGGCTCAAACGTTTAGAGTAAGTATATGTAGAGGCAAATCGCTTAATGGGCAGAGAGCTATAATCCTTCGACTTGACTTAACATCTTCCGATAAAACACTTCAATTTTCCAATTTCCAATTCGCTTGGCGTACTTTATCACAATCAATAAAACTCAAGGGAAACTCTGGAACGTGTGGGTCTCTATTTGCCTCATCAAGGTTCGAGTCATGGCCAGTTGTGTGTTGCGAAGTCGATCTTTCGACGCCCTTAAGGTTGTAACAGTGTCAAAAAGTAATCGTTCAAAAAATGCCTACTAAATAAGAGAATCCTTCAGTAAATATTTTTCCAATGACCGTCATGTTTTGACGGGTACCAACTAGTTATTATTATTATTATTATTATTATTATTATTATTATTGTTATTTTTCCTTTAAAACAAAATCACTGCCTTCTCCATTACTGTCTCTGTTCTCGAGTTAGTGCGCGCTGTATCGCAGAGAGTGGCAGAAGTCTCGCATTTCTTCCCCAGTTTGCTGAAGAATGACAGTGAAGCAGACGTCGGACATAGCCCTCATTCTTTGTGTTCAATAGTAGATTACACTCGCATAAAACGCTCCCCATCCCAGTGGAAATGGGGTCGTTATTCTTCACCCCAGTTAGTAATCTTGTTGTCATGTGAGGGTGATTCACCCCCTCTGTGTCGTGGGTCACTACCCATGTTGTACTTACATCCTATCCCCACCCTACATAACATTGTGAATACCACCGTTAACGATTCCTCATACACTGGCCATGAGATTAAGTATGCATTCTATTGTCGATAATTAACTATCTGAATCTACTTGGACTTATTTAAATTGGAGTTTTCAAATTTATAATTTATTGATTTGATAAAGAGAGGGGTATTTAAACACCTATGCATTCGCTTGTAACCCAACAAATAAATAAGTAAATAAATAATCAACAGCCATCACCACAGATGTATATTAATTTTCAATCTATTAATACATTTAATTATTTTAATTATTTATTGTTTGGGTTAAAAACGGGTGCAGGGGTATTTAAGTATCTCAGGAAGAGACTCTAAATGAAGTCAACACATTACAAAGTGAACAAGAGTTTAGTGCTTTTCAGTCGGTCAACACGAATGTATCCAAAAAGAGCTGGGTTGTGCCCTAATCCTGAAATAAATTACATGAGATTAATAAATACACTAGGATGACTAGTTTCGATCGTCAAGCGATCATCATCAGTTCCATTACACTGAGGCTATAACATCTATGTTTGAGAATACAGGTGAAAAATATTTACAATATGTACAATTATTTACTTGCAGTATTGTTAATGCAACTGTCGGTGTATACTAAATGTATGTATCTAATGTTAGGTGAAATGCTAAAATGGTGATAGAAATCCAGAGTTAGTCTGTTTGGGGTGATTATATGGTTCTAACAAGAAGTTCCGTAACGAACTAAAGAGCCTAATTTCTTAAAATTTATGATTCATGCCAATGATTAACCTATATGTATCTATCTAGAATAATGATGAAATTAAGTTGGTAATATCGAAATTTCTAACCCCACCAACCAGGACCCAATGTTTGGGAAGCCAGGCTCTGCCAGTCACAAGTCAGGACATAGGGCGAGTCTTAGAGGAGTAACACCTCTCAAAAAAACCTTGGTCCAGCTGACCCGGCTGGTAGTCCCATGTAAGGGTCCCTTGCCAGGGTTACGGCGAAGACCTCAACGGCAGTTGAAAGGAGAGGTTAATCCTCGGTACAGTGTAGATGGCGGACGGGGCAGCCCAGTGCTCGGGATTAATTGAGTAAAAGATATCATCCTCATTTTCGGGGTGGATATCAGTTGTAGCGTCTGACCCGGATCGGGCGGCTACAAACGGCGTCTGTACCCCATGTTAGGGGCGGCCGAATTATACGCTGGCAGTAGCGCAAAAATGCTTGACGATAGGCTTTGTGACAAGCCAGCCGTAAAAGCACAATGTCACATCTTTATGGGAATGTCGTCTCAAGATTTCGGAACCAAGGCTAGGGCGTCCCCCGTAAGCGACGCGCGCGGGCAGGGCCCAGTCGGCGTGAAAAGTATGCAAGGGTTACCGTCGCAAGGGCGGCGACGGCTAAACAAGCGAGCCCCCATTTTCTGTCTCGCATCATTGAACGTCGGGACTATGACTGGAAGAAGTAGCGAATTAGCTAAAGCACTCGAAAAGAGGCACATCGATATCTGTGCAGTGCAGGAAACGAGGTGGAGCGGAGAAAAGTCTTACGAAATTGGGTGTGGATACAAACTCATATACAATGGAACCCGCGGAACAACTAATGGTGTCGGCATTGTCATATCAGCAAAGTTTGATGGCTCTGTATGTGAAGTGCAAAGGTATGATGACCGCCTTATGAAAATTGTTTACGTAGCAGACAGGAGAAAAATTCATTTCTTCAGCGCTTATCCCCCACAAACAGGCCTATACACAGAAAGTAAAGATGCTTTGTGGACGCTGCTTGATGAGAAGACTGCGGAAGTGCCATCTGAAGATTACCTCATTGTTGCTGGCGATCTAAATGGACATGTCGGCCAGCAGAAAGAAGATCATGCTGCCCATGGTGGACACGGCTACGGACTGAAGAATGATGACGGACAACGAATCCTTGATTACGCAGAAACTCATGGCATGGTCATCACAAACACCTGGTTTAAAAAGCGCGATACCCATCTAATCACGTACTACAGTGGTCCAAATGCTACTCAGATTGAATATGTCCTTGTGAGACGTCGTAACCTTACAGACGATTTAGACACGAAAGTTGTTCCATACGAAACCGTAGCGATGCAGCATCGACCTGTCATCTGTAAGCTGAGTATAACGCCACCGAGAGCTGTATGCACAGCCAGAACGGGTCCTTCAAGAATCAAATGGTGGCGCTTTAAGGAAATAGAGTCCAATGTCATTGCAAAAATCACTGTACCACCCATTACGACAGTTGAAGAGAGCTGGAAAAAACTAAAAGACTCGTCTCATGCAGCTGTTCATGCCATTCTCGGAACAACAAAACCAGGACGACGGCGGATTGAGAAAGATACGAGGCTCTGGAACGACACTGTCAAGGAAGCGGTACATAAGAAGAAGCAGTTGTACCATGAGTTTCTTGCAGACAAAATCCATCCCGCTGGAATGCCTATAAAGTAGCCCGTAGTGAGGCCAAGAAAATTGTTGCCTCAACAAAAGCAGAGCGATATGCAGACCTCTACAAGAAACTTGATACGTGTGAGGGCGAGCGTGACATTTATCGGATAATCAAATCGGGGCATCGAAAAACGGAAGATATCCAACATTTCTATGGCATCAACAATGATATGATAATAATGATGATAATTGTTGTTTTAAGGGGCCTAACATCTAGGTTATCGGCCCATCATCAACAATGAAGTGGGTGAGCTGCTAGTAGACTGGGAGAAAGCAAGGGAACGCTGGCGGAGCTACTTCGAGAACATTTCGACTGAAGAATTTCCCCATCCACCAATCCCAACCACCTGTGCTGTTGAAGGACCAATTAAGGAGATCGACATTGCCGAAGTTGAGGCTGCTCTGAAGGAGATGAAGCCTGGGAAAGCCACCGGCCCCGATGATCTTCCAGCAGAGTTATGGTGCTCTAAAGAGTGGGGTGCTGCAGGATGGTTAACACAATTCTTCAATCGGATTACCAAAGAAGGTCGAATACCAACAGATTGGCAATGGAGTATCACAGTACCAATCTTCAAAAAGAAGGGAAGCCCTGCCGAATGTTCAAATTACCGCCCGATCAGACTTCTGTGCCACGCAATGAAAGTTTTCGAGCGTATCCTTGACAAAAGAATTCGTGCGATTGCCAAAATCACAAGGAACCAAGCAGGCTTTGTGAAAAACTGCGGCACAACAGATGCAATCTTGGCTGTACGGCAACTGGTTGAGAAATACTCCGAAAGAAATAAACCTTTGCATCTTGCTTTCCTCGACATTGAGAAGGCTTTTGATCGGGTGCCACATGACCTAATCTGGTTAGCGCTCCGTCAACACGGCATCCCAGAACACCTTCTTAAATGGGTGCAGCTGTTTTACGCAGAACCAAGGAGCTATGTCCTAGCTGCCGCGGGAGCGTCTAATGACTTCCGCTTCACCGTAGGTGTCCACCAGGGCTCCGCCTTATCACCACTGCTGTTCATTCTTGTGATGGACACTGTAACGTCAGACCTGCACCAGCCGCTACCATGGACACTTATCTATGCAGATGACGTCATGTTGGCTGCTGAGACGAAGCTTGATCTCCAACGTCAAACACAAGAGTGGTCCAATCGACTTGCGCAATATGGTCTGCGCCTCAACAAGAAGAAGACAGAATACATGACATCCGATACACAAGAAGTGGGCACCATTACTGTTGACGGAGAAGATTTACCACGTGTAGCGAAATTTAAGTATCTTGGTTCCACTATCTCTGATGATGGGCGACTTACTGACGAGGTCAACACAAGGATACACGCAGCCTGGACGAAGTGGCGAATGACAACTGGCGTCACCTGTGACCGTAGGACGAATGACCATCTGAAATCTACCGGACTGTCATTCGTCCTGTCGCTCTCTACGGCATGGAGTGCTGGCCATCTACTAAGGAAGCAGAACGTCGCCTATGTGTCATGGAAACAAAGATGCTTAGATGGTCAGCAGGTTTCACTAGGCTGGATCATATTTCAAATAATGCCATCAGAAATCGGTTTGGTGTTGCTCCAATCGGAAAAAAAATGCAGGAAAACCGTCTGAGATGGTTTGGACATGTGCTGCGCGCAGAGGGCGACACAATGACTAAAGCAGCTTACACACTGGATGTGGCTGGAAAGAGGCCCAGAGGACGACCAAGGCAACGGTGGGCCGATACACTGCACAGTGATCTAAAGGCTGTCAATCTTCATCCAGACATGGCCCATGACCGAGGGAAATGAAGACTACGATCCCACATAGCGGACCCTGCCACAAGGTGGGACAAACGCTAAAGAAAAGAAGAAGAAGAATATCGAAATTTCTAATTAGTTCGAAATACTGTAGCCTATACCTGGCATAATGTAGCCTAATAGAGAACTACAGTTGGCAGCCCTGGTGACTGAATATATTCTTAGTTCCATCTCTTAAGGTACAGAACACAAAATTTGGTTGAAGTCCAATGGACAGCATGAACGTTACATAGTTAAACATTGCATCTAACAGCGCGCGTAAAATCATGTTGGCAACAATGACATAGCATGTATTGGTCAGAAATAATCTGAAATAATATGATCTATTGTTGTGTCAATTTTGAATGAAATCCATTAGTTAGTATAGAAGTTACATGCATTTTAAAATTGGACCTATCAGCAGGCTTAGAATCATGTTGGCAGCACTGGCGTAGGGCTATATTAGTTACTCCAGATTTATCTAGAATGCCAGGTACTATAGGTGTGCAAAGTTTAGAGCTATTGGCTTGCATACTTTCTGATATATTGATATTAGGGTAACAAAAATAGAGGCAGTATTTATTAACAGTTGGCAGCCCTGGTTACTCTTAAGAATCGGCATAGTCATATCTGTAATGGTACACATAGCACACACGAAATTTGGTTGAAATCCAAATGATAGTATGAAAGTTACATGCATTTAAAGTTGGACCTCTCAGCAGGCTTAGAATCATGTTGGTAGCACTGACGTACATAAGTTACTAAAAATTAATATGGAATGTCAGGTACTATACGTGGGCATAGTTTAAAACTGTCGGCTTGCATACTTTTTGATATATGGGTACTTGGATAAAAAATATTGAGAGCATTTATTATCAGTTGGCAGCCCTGGTGCCTCTTAAGAATTCGCTCAGACATATCTGTTTATATACACATAGCTCATACGAAATTTGGTTGAAATCCAAGTGATAGTGTAGAAGTTATATGCATTTAAAATTTGTACCTATCAGCAGGCTTATAATCATTTTGGCAACACTGCCGTGTATGGCCTCCTGGAAATTAAACTGCAATACTATTATCTATACGTGTGCCAATTTTGAAATAGCTCCCATTCGTACCTTCCAGGATATCCAACGTTGAGCTCAAATTTCAATTGCGATTTTTCAGCAGTCGGTAGCACTGACATAATATTCAAATATGGCCGTGAGATATTCCGGTATAGATGTTTACTCCTACCAAATTTTGTTTCGATTGCTGCAGCCTTTTAGGAGTTGATAGGGGGACACACACACACAGCCAGACAAACAGACAGACAGAAGGACAGACAGACAGACAGACACACATTTGCCCGATCTCATAAGTCTACTTTTTCCTCATTTTTGCAAAATGTGAAAAGTAGGCTAAAAATCAACTCTGGTTATACTGTAATAATACAGGCTGATACTTATCCGTTTGTCTTCCTGGCTGGAACTTCGAGCAGTTTCGTGTTCACTCTAGCACGAGTTGTGGTCGACTGAACCCGGGTGTTAACTGGACGAAACTGGTTTCTCTCCCCCCTTTGTTCATATTATGTGCTCTCTGAGGTCAGTGCAATGTTTATTTGTGTGACGTTGCCAACTCTTGATAAGAATGTTATTGAATACAATGTTACAAAGTGAAATAACAATGAATTAAGAGACCTGTGCATGTTTGTGTATCAAGGCCTCCGTAGAGCAATGGTTTTGGCATTCACCGGATTTAATCTGGTGGAACAATATTGTTTTCGTATCCACTGGTTCTAACTTCGGTGGAGCAATTGTTTTGGAATCCACTGGATCTACACTGGTAGAGCAATTGTTTTGGAATTCACTGGATCTACCCTAGGTAGAGCAGTTATTTTGGTATCCACTGGTTCTAACCCGGTAGAGCAATGGTTTTGGCATCCACCGAATCTAACCTCGGTTGACTAAGAGATAGGAATCCACCAGGCCTAACCCGGTAGAGCAATGGTTTTGGCATCCACCGGACCTAGCCTCGGTTGACTAATAGTTTAGGAATCCACCAGACCTAACCTCGGTAGACCAATTGTTTTGGTATTAACCGGACCTAGCCTCGGTAGGCCAATTGTTTTGGTATCAACTGGACCTAACCTCGATTGACTAATAGTATAGGTATCCTCCAGACCTAACCTCGGTAGACCAATTGTTTCAGGTATCCACCAGACCTAACCTCGGTAGACAAATTGTTTTGGTATCAACTGGACCTAACCTCGGTTGACTAATAGTTTAGGAATCCACCAGACCTAACCTCGGTAGACCAATTGTTTTGGTATTAACCGGACCTAGCCTCGGTAGGCCAATTGTTTTGGTATTAACCGGACCTAGCCTCGGTAGGCCAATTGTTTTGGTATCAACTGGACCTAACCTCGGTAGACCAATTGTTTTGGTATCAACTGGACCTAACCTCGGTAGACCAATTGTTTTGTTATCAACTGGACCTAACCTCGGTAGACCAATTGTTTTGGTATCAACTGGACCTAGCCTCGGTAGACCAATTGTTTTGGTATCAACTGGACCTAGCCTCGGTAGACCAATTGTTTTGATATCAACTGGACCTAACCACGGTACCCTAATTGTTTTGGTATCAACTGGACCTAAACTCGGTAAACCAATTGTTTTGGTATCAACTGGACCTAACCTCGGTAGACCAATTGTTTTGGTATCAACTGGACCTAGCCTCGGTAGACCAATTGTTTTGGTATCAACTGGACCTAGCCTCGGTAGACCAATTGTTTTGGTATCAACTGGACCTAACCACGGTACCCTAATTGTTTTGGTATCAACTGGACCTAACCTCGGTAGACCAATTGTTTTGGTATCAACTGGACCTAGCCTCGGTAGACCAATTGTTTTGGTATCAACTGGACCTAGCCTCGGTAGACCAATTGTTTTGGTATCAACTGGACCTAACCACGGTACCCTAATTGTTTTGGTATCAACTGGACCTAACCTCGGTAGACCAATTGTTTTGGTATCAACTGGACCTAACCACGGTACCCTAATTGTTTTGGTATCAACTGGACCTAACCACGGTACCCTAATTGTTTTGGTATCAACTGGACCTAACCACGGTACCCTAATTGTTTTGGTATCAACTGGACCTAACCACGGTACCCTAATTGTTTTTGTATCAACTGGACCTAACCACGGTACCCTAATTGTTTTGGTATCAACCGGACGTAGACTTAATAGACCAATTGAAGGGTCTGGTCCGAGAGAAGGGTAACTCCATCTTACTATTCTCTTCAGGATAGACATAAAACTGACTAACATATTTCATATAGCTTGATTATTACTGACATATGCATTTTGAACCGGTTAATTTAGGGTGGTAATGCATGGCTACAATTTGTAAGTTCAGACCATTTAATATCATTTATAGTGATACAAATTTCAAGTGGCGTTACATCTTTCTTGCACCAAGATATTAAAAATAATTTATATCTTAAAATGTCTCTCCATTTAAAACTGAACGTGTAAGTCGATAAAGGCAATGTACAATAAAGAAGATTCAAGGAGAAATAATTTCAACTCTGAGATTTGCTGATGACATCGTCATCTTGGCCGACACGCCTGAGGATCTGAATGAGTATTTGAATGGTATGGACTCCGTCTTACGGAAAGAATACATGATGAAAATTAATAAATGTAAAACAAAAATACTGGAATGCAGCCGAAATAAATCAGAAACCTCTATGGACATCAAATTGGTAGGTGAAAAGCTGAAGGAAGTAGGAGACTTCTGTTACTTAGGAAGCAAAATAACCAGCGGTGGACGAAGCAAAGAGGATATAAAAAGTAGGTTGGCTCAGACTAGGAAAGCATTTCTAAAAAGAAAAAGGAGTCTGTTGACATCGAATATAGATTTAGGTATTAGGAAGTAGTTTTTGAAAGCCTTTGTCTGGAGCGTGGCGCTCTATGGAAGTGAAACTTGGACTATTGGTGCAGCAGAAAAGAGGAGAATTGAAGCATTTGAAATGTGGTGTTACAGGAGAATGATGGAGATCAGATGGGTAGATAGGGTACCAAACGAAGAGGTATTAAGACTAGTGGGAGAGGAGAGATGTTTCTGGCGACTGCTAATGAAGAGAAGATATAGGTTGGTAGGACACATACTAAGACACCCAGGAATAGCAAGCTTATTTATGGAAGGAAGGATTGAGGACAAGAACTGTAGGGGTAGACCAAGGTTAGAATATGTTAAACAGATCGCTTCGGATGTAGGGTGTGGTAGCTATGTAGAGATGAAACGATTAGCTCAGGACAGGGAGGCATGGAAAGCTGCATCAAACCAGTCAAAAGACTGAAGACTCAAACAACAACAACAACAACAACAATAAAGACTTGGCTCTTATAAACGAAACAACATTAAACCCAAAAGTCACCATAGTAAGTGGAATATACAGTCTAGTCTTCATCTTCTGCACGGGAATAAGTTGCCTCACTTGAGATACTCTTCAGGGCTTCACAGTACCACTTGCCACCAATGCCATCATGCGGGTTTTAATAGTAGCTACATCCTGGAGGTGCCTCTCTCCAAAAGGGAATAAATATTTAATCACATGTATTACTTTCAGTTTCTAGCGGATCTGCGTCACTCTTGCACCAAAGATGCTACTAATTCTAATGCACAGTTAGGTGCAATAAACAGTTTTCCATGAATTTTGGAGTTACCTCTCTCTTGCACCAACCCCTTCAATTGTTTTGGTATATACCTGACCTACCTTCGGTAGACCTATGTCTGTGGATCTCAGAGGGGCGTATTTCGTATTCCATATAAAAAGGAACTTGGATAATTCGAACCTCAGGGGACCAGTAAAAAATCGAATTATCCAAAAATTCGAATTAAGAAAGTTCTTTGAAAAGGACAGAGAAAATATTCAAATTTTAAGTTTTCTTCCAAGAACCTTTATTAAACATAATATTGCACAGGTTTTTAAAAAGTAAAGTGCTTATATACCATGTATTACGTTTACATAATGATTGACGTTCAACAAAGCATATTAACAGAAAACAGTACTGTATAATGTCTGTATCGTGAATAACCTCAAAAGTTTCAAATTATAAAATAAAACCAAAATGTACTACTCACCTATTTAACGACAGTGATAATCCAGCAATCTAGTTAAGTCTTAGAGAAATCTACTGTTTTTCAAAAAGGTTTGAGGTTTCCTACAATTAAGTCTCTCGTCCATCACAAAAGAATATAACAAATGTAACGAACTGAAAACAGAATCACTTACGTCATTTCTACCTGGGATGCACTCGGAACAGTATTTTCGCGAACTTCCTCCAAGAGTTCATCACCAGATGCGTCGTCACCATCTTGTTTATCGGAGTTCAGTACATCAGCGATGATATCTGCGTCGGTCAGCTCACCACAAACTGCCACATTTTCGTCCACGTCCCTGACCCAACTGTTTGGCTTCCGATCGGCTTTTTACCCGTATTAACTTCCAATTATCCAAAATATAATTCGAATTAACCACGATGTTTTAGCATTGATTGTATATAAAATGCTAGGGACCAAGAGAAAACTTCGAATTAAAGAAGATTTCGAATTATAGAAGTTTGAATTAGCCACGTTCCACTGTATTGGCAACTTTGGTGTGACATCACAGATTTTCTCTCTCTCTCTCTCTAGAAGACGGCAAAGACAAGCATGATTACAGTTGTTGAATGAATAAGAAGTAAGTAATTGTAATTCTGTAATTTAGTGCATTTATCCTGTGCAGTAGTGATTGCCGGTGGGTTAATGAGCCCGGAATATGAAACACTGTGTGGGAATAATTTATTAACGTATTTTCCGCGAGTGGAACTGTAAAAGCGATTAGTTAGGTCTCTCTTACTAGTAATGTAATTTCTATTATAACTCGTTAATACAGGACCGATTTCTTGACGTGGTTCATATCATGTTAATGTGTAGAAATCCGTATTAAACCTAATTTTCATATTTTGCTAGCAATATGACATTTTCCTCTTTATGAAATTCTCACCGTTTTAATGATACATTTCTGAGTTGGCAGTGAGCATTCTTCTGGCAACTGCATTCCTTTCATCATTCATGAACGTATGCAGAAGACGCTCCCTTCCCTACCCCCCACAACACATCCATCATGGCCGCTACATTCAGACATTCCCCGTCGTGACGCTCCGCGTTCAACTTACGACGCCTGAGGGTTGAAACGACGCTCTTTCCGCCCCCTCCCCACACTGTACCCACCCCCTCTTTCATTGGAATAAATCTAATTTAATTCGATGGTGAAAGACACACTCAACCGATACCAGAATATTGTGACGGTAGCATGATATCGGTTCAATAAAACACAATACGTGGACCCCATGGCTAAGTAGCTCTTCTGGTCTTGAATTAGGGCTGAGATCACTTTAGCCAAGCATGAATTTTATATATTTGAAGGCGAGAAGCCCACCTGCGGTCCCAGCTTGATGTAAGGGGTGACTGTGTGCTGTGGACAAGGAGCTCGCTACGTAGTGCTCTGGGTACAGGCTGACACTCAGGCCTGGCACACTGGAAAACTGTGCAGCATTTGTGCCGGATACATTGTCATCACCGAAAACGTACATCAAAAGTTTAGAAGTTGTGCTAGGTTAAACAATTACTAGTTGATACCCGTCAAAACATGACGGTCATTGGGAAAATATTTACTGAAGATTCTCTTATACAGCATGATTTTTTGAACGATTACTTTTTTGACACCGTTGCAACTTTAAGGGTGTCGAAGGATCGACTTCGCAATATATAACTGCCCATGACTGACACCTTGATTAGGCAAATAGAGACCTACACGTTCCAGAGATTCCCCTTGAGCTTTATTGATTGTGATAAAGTATGCCAAGCAAATTGGAAATTGGTAAATTGAAGTGTTTTATCGGAGGCTGCTTATATAAGCAGAACGAAGATCAGGAAGATCCACACACTCGGTTAAATTGTGAGTCTCGGTGAGCACAGCTCCACAGGTCTTCCTTTCTCATTAGGTTCGAGTGGATGGACCTTGCATGAAACGACGGGATAACTCCTGTGAGAGAAACGTAGTGCCATAAGATGCTGACAGGAAAGAGATATAAACCAGACACAGATTAGAAATCCTGGCCAAGGATTTGCTTTAAAAAAACGGGAGCAAAACCCCGGACTCTACAAACCCTCTATAGCAGGGGTTCCCAACCTTTTAGCAACTGCGTACCACTTAAAAGTTTAAGAAATTTTGGCGTACCAACAGTCCTATATATTTTTTAGAAACATATATTTAAAGTCGGAGAAGTGCCAAATGGCTTGTTTTCTTCTTCTTCTTCTTCTTCTTCTTCTTTCGAATTTGGCCAACTAAGGACCGCTTCATGGCCTTCCTTCTTTTTTCTTCCCAGAACCTCTTCATTCCTTCGCTCCTTATCTCCTCGGAAATAATCCGCACGGGTCTCTTTGTAATTGGTTTCTTTTCAAATGATTTTATACTGTCTACCTTTCTTATAAACTCAATGGCTTATTTTATCAATCTATATAAAACTCAAAGTTGGTTTGTCTGATATTTATACAAATCTACACCGTTTCACAGATCTGAACCAAAATTTGTATACTTACCCTTCGGAACACTGCGAGTAACACTGTCTACATGAAATTTCGGACAGACCAGTCCATTCCCCGCATTTGGGCCCTTTGGCACAAATCTACACAGTTTCACCGATCTGAACCAAAATGTGTAGTCTACACTTACCCTTTGGAACCCTACGAGTAACACTCTCTACATGAAATTTCGGACAGACCACTCCATTCCCTGCATTTAGGCCCTTTGTCACAAATCAACACCGTTTCACCGATCTGAACCAAAATGTGTAGTCTACACTTACCCTTTGGAACCCTACGAGTAACACTCTCTACATGAAATTTCGGACAGACCACTCCATTCCCTGCATTTAGGCCCTTTGTCACAAATCAACACCGTTTCACCGATCTGAACCAAAATGTGTAGTCTACACTTACCCTTTGGAACCCTACGAGTAACACTCTCTACATGAAATTTCGGACAGACCACTCCATTCCCTGCATTTAGGCCCTTTGGCACAAATCTACATCGTTTCACCGATCTGAACCAAACTTGATGTACTTACTTTTTGAAACCTGACGAGTAACACTGTCTACTTGAAAATTCGGACAGACCACTCCATTCCCTGCATTTAGGCCCTTTAGCACAAATCTACACCGTTTCACCTAATTGCACCAAATTTTACATTCTTGCCCTTTGAAACCCTCCTGGTAACACTGTCCACTTGATATTTCGTACAACCCTCTCCTTTCCCTACATTTAGAATAAGACAAAATGAATTTGAAAACCACGTTTTGAGGCTCTAGAACCATTCTTGTCCGTAGTAGTGTAACTGTAAGAATATTTGAATAAGTCTAATGTTGGCTGGCAATGCGGCCTGCATCAAATCGCCCCTACCAGTGTTCTGGAGCAGAAAATATTTGCATCTTGCGCTGCTTATAAATTGCAGTCACGGGGAGTAATTAGTGCAAAACGGTTTGTTAGGCCCCTTTAAACAGTCATCATGAAAATATTATGCCTCTGTATAAGTGCGATGGTGTTGTGAAGCACATTGAGGATATCAGCTGCAATAAGCATTGGTGCTTTAAAATGTACTTTCATTTATTGAGATCCTTATCATTCAGCGCTATGTGGCGATAAATGACCCTATTGCTACCTCAGGAGCTTGGGACAGCCGAAGTTTTCCAAAGTTTTCCTGTGGCGCTATGCGACAAAATACGACACCAATGAGATATAGGCCCTAGGCAGTGCCTTTTATTTCACTTACTCCTCTTCCTAATCATATTTTTTCATTTCATTTGTAAATTACATGTGTCAGTACTGTAGTTAGTAAAAAGCCTTTTCCCTATTCATTAGTATTATTATCATTATAGGAAAATGACCTGTATGTTACGTCCATTATACTGTACTACTTATCACCCCCACCACCACGACAAGAAAAAGTTATAATTTTTAAAATATTTTTTATCTGTTGGTTTAAGTAGATCATGTGGCAGTTCTGTAATTGTATTAATTATCATCCCTAAAACAAATAAATCCACCGGGCGAAGCCGGGCACTACTGCTAGTTGCAAATAAATTACTAAGAAAACTTCATATTTAATGATTAATGCACCTGTATTTCGATTTCTTCAACTCTTTATGATGATATGTTGCTAATTGTTGTTTTAAGGGGCGTAACATCTAGGTTATCGGCCCCTTCAATTGATTTTTTCATTTTTTTAATTAATTTTTATTTGAAAATATGTGTATAGATATTATGTATATTAATAATTTCAACTCATTTGGTGAGGCTCCCGAAAAAGGATTTCTGATCCAGTCAAATTTGGAATAATCTTCGGAGAAATATTTATTAAAACTTTCTTGAAGGGCTTCCAAGTGAACAATGATATCAGCATCCACATCTGACATTGGAGATATTTCATTTTCTTCAAAAAATTATGATAGAGTAGGAATGTAGATAAATTCTCCTCCAGTACTTGTTAATAATCGTATGACCCACGCGGACCACCAGTTGGGAACCCCCAGACTATAGGGAGGAGAAAAGCTGTGAGAGATTTTGATTTCCGCAGTATATTAGCACAGTTTGTGCTTAAGTATGTGACGTAAGGCAAGTTGCGCTACCCCAGCAGTGGTCCGGGAAGGGTGCACCAAGAGCCTGCTGAGAAGCCTGACTTGGCGCACGTAGACGAAACCCTGCCGAAGCCACAGCCAACAACCCAAAAAGATTTGCTGTAGTATTATTATTATTATTATTATTTAGATCGCAGACTTTCGCGGCCGGTGTCTAGTTTATCATCTTGGCTTACAGGATTGAGTCGCGTCGTATATCGGTTATTATTTCCCGACGTTTAGGCTGACATTGCAGCACCCTTAATTATGGGTAGGTACGAGTTGGTGTCTGTACTCAAACCAACGGTTATTGCCAGTCAGCTGTGCTTGCTTGCCCTGCATTGACGTCACGCTGCTCCCTGATTGGTCCCCGCCCCTGGCAGTCACGCGCTAGGAGAACTTTCCAGATGTTGGCGATGGAAATTATTGGGATGCTTCACGACCTCTATTGCCTCTCTAATAATAACCGATATACGACGCGGCTCAATCCTGTTAGCCATGATGATATTATTATTATTAGTCTCTTATTATCATTATTATTATTTTTGTTCATTAAACACAGTTCTTCTGGTCTTCGGTATTACTTCGGTGGGGATAAACAAGAAGTCTTGCTGGTTCTCAATCACTATTCAAGAATTTCCTGACAATATTACAGCTTTCTAATATCACTGTCTTCTGTATGTTCTGATTATTATTTATTTACTTATTTATAATTCGCTACAGACCAACTATAGAACAATTAGGCACGTACCTTCCTTCAAATATTTAGGAGAAATTATTGAACCATCTGGATCGGACATGAAAGCTAATTTAGAAAGAGCTACCAAACTTCAGAAAGCATAACATGGAATCACTATAATAAAAGAGTGATGTCACGAAATGCAAAACTACGGCACTACCAGACAGTTGTTCTTCCGGAAGCATTGTACGCCTCCGAAACTATATCTCTAGGAGGCCACTCTCAAATTGGTGAAATCAAAATCCAGGAACGTAAAATTCTCAGGAAAATATATGGCCCCGTTTATGTTAATGGTATATGGATTAAAAGGAAAACCACAGACTTGTACACAGTAATCAATAAGTTCACTGATACCGTGAGTAAGAGACGATTGAAATTCTATGGTGATATCTGCAGAATGGACAACACAAGAAATGCCAAAAAAAAAAAAAAATGTTTGATATAATTAATTCAAAGAAGGTCAAAATCAGTTGGTTAGAAGAAATCAAACATGACTTAAAGGAAATAAATATTACAGAAGATATCATCATGAATCGCAAGAGTTTTGCAACTCTAGTTACAAAAAACTCTTTCACCGAAAAAGATAAAAAGACCACTGGACAAAAATTGACGGAGGAACGTAAGAAGGGGCATAGCGAGTTCATGAGGAGATTATGGGAGGAGAAGAAGAGGAAAACACTATCAACCCGAGTCAACAAGTTCAAGCGCGCTCTCTAAGTGGGCAGAACGTAGAAAGAAAGAAAGAAAGAAAGAAAGAAGAATTCGCTAATCGGCCAACTAGGGACCACGATAAGTTCCACTATACATTCTGGCGTTTATTCAATTTACGATTGATCCAGTAGGTTTTCATTAGCTTGCTGTGTCGAGCACGGCGTTCATCCGACCACTTTGCACCGGTTGTCCATTTCTCATCTCGGAAAGTCTCAAAAGTCACGATGCTTTTACGGAAAAATTCTCGTTTGTGCGCGTCATCTGATCTTAGGCCCATTTCTTGGCGTTCACGAACCAGGGAACTCTAGTAGTCGGTTTTCAGTCGAAATTGTTAAATATACGTCTTGACCATTAAGAGTCGTCCATCCATCGCAAGTGACCATCTAGAGTCGTCCTTCCATCGCAAGTGACCATTTAGAGTCGTCCATCCATCGCAAGTGACCATTTAGAGTCGTCCATCCATCGCAAGTGACCATTTAGAGTCGTCCTTCCATCGCAAGTGACCATTTATAGTCGTCCATCCATCGCAAGTGACCATTTAGAGTCGTCCATCCATCGCAAGTGACCATTTAGAGTGGTCCATCCATCGCAAGTGACCATTTAGAGTCGTCCTTCCATCGCAAGTGACCATTTAGAGTCGTCCATCCATCGCAAGTGACCATTTAGAGTCGTCCATCGATCGCAAGTGACCATTTAGAGTCGTCCTTCCATCGCAAGTGACCATTTAGAGTCGTCCATCCATCGCAAGTGACCATTTAGAGTCGTCCATCCATCGCAAGTGACCATTTAGAGTCTTCCATCCATCGCAAGTGACCATTTAGAGTCGTCCATCCATCGCAAGTGACCAATTAGAGTCGTCCATCCATCGCAAGTGACCATTTAGAGTCGTACATCCATCGCAAGTGACCATTTAGAGTCGTCCTTCCATCGCAAGTGACCATTTAGAGTCGTCCATCCATCGCAAGTGACCATTTAGAGTCGTCCATCCATCGCAAGTGACCGTTTAGAGTCGTCCTTCCATCGCAAGTGACCATTTAGAGTCGTCCATCCATCGCAAGTGACCATTTAGAGTCGTCCATCCATCGCAAGTGACCATTTAGAGTCGTTCTTCCATCGCAAGTGACCATTTAGAGTCGTCCATCCATCGCAAGTGACCATTTAGAGTCGTCCATCCATCGCAAGTGACCATTTAGAGTCGTCCATCCATCGAAAGTGACCATTTAGAGTCGTCCATCCATCGCAAGTGACCATTTAGAGTCGTCCTTCCATCGCAAGTGACCATTTAGAGTCGTCCATCCATCGCAAGTGACCATTTAGAGTCGTCCATCCATCGCATGTGACCATTTAGAGTCGTCCATCCATCGCAAGTGACCATTTAGAGTCGTCCATCCATCGCAAGTGACCATTTAGAGTCGTCCATCCATGGCAAGTGACCATTTAGAGTCGTCCATCCATCGCAAGTGACCATTTAGAGTCGTCCATCCACCACAAGTGACCATTTAGAGTCGTCCTTCCATCGCAAGTGACCATTTAGAGTCGTCCTTCCTTCGCAAGTGACCATTTAGAGTCGTCCATCCATCGCAAGTGACCATTTACAGTCGTCCATCCATCGCAAGTGACCATTTAGAGTCGTCCATCCATCGCAAGTGACCATTTCGAGTCGTCCATTAATCGCAAGTGGCCATTTAGAGTCGTCCTTCCATCGCAAGTGACCATTTAGAGTCGTCCATCCATCGCAAGTGACCATTTAGAGTCGTCCATCCATCGCAAGTGACCATTTAGAGTCGTCCATCCATCGCAAGTGACCATTTAGAGTCGTCCATCCATCGCAAGGGACCATTTAGAGTCGTCCTTCCATCGCAAGTGACCATTTAGAGTCGTCCTTCCAATGCAAGTGACCATTTAGAGTCGTCCATCCATCGCAAGTGACCATTTAGAGTCGTCCATCCATCGCAAGTGACCATTTAGAGTCGTCCTTCCATCGCAAGTGACCATTTAGAGTCGTCCTTCCATCGCAAGTGACCATTTAGAGTCGTCCATCCATCGCAAGTGACCATTTAGAGTCGTCCATCCATCGCAAGTGACCATTTAGAGTCGTCCATCCATCGCAAGTGACCATTTAGAGTCGTCCATCCATCGCAAGTGACCATTTAGAGTCGTCCTTTCATCGCAAGTGACCATTTAGAGTCGTCCTTCCATCGCATGTGACCATTTAGAGTCGTCCTTCCATCGCAAGTGACCATTTAGAGTCGTCCATCCATCGCAAGTGACCATTTAGAGTCGTCCTTCCATCGCAAGTGACCATTTAGAGTCGTCCTTCCATCGCAAGTGACCATTTAGAGTCGTCCTTCCATCGCAAGTGACCATTTAGAGTCGTCCATCCATCGCATGTGACCATTTAGAGTCGTCCATCCATCGCAAGTGACCATTTAGAGTCGTCCATCCATCGCAAGTGACCATTTAGAGTCGTCCATCCATGGCAAGTGACCATTTAGAGTCGTCCATCCATCGCAAGTGACCATTTAGAGTCGTCCATCCACCACAAGTGACCATTTAGAGTCGTCCTTCCATCGCAAGTGACCATTTAGAGTCGTCCTTCCTTCGCAAGTGACCATTTAGAGTCGTCCATCCATCGCAAGTGACCATTTACAGTCGTCCATCCATCGCAAGTGACCATTTAGAGTCGTCCATCCATCGCAAGTGACCATTTCGAGTCGTCCATTAATCGCAAGTGGCCATTTAGAGTCGTCCTTCCATCGCAAGTGACCATTTAGAGTCGTCCATCCATCGCAAGTGACCATTTAGAGTCGTCCATCCATCGCAAGTGACCATTTAGAGTCGTCCATCCATCGCAAGTGACCATTTAGAGTCGTCCATCCATCGCAAGGGACCATTTAGAGTCGTCCTTCCATCGCAAGTGACCATTTAGAGTCGTCCTTCCAATGCAAGTGACCATTTAGAGTCGTCCATCCATCGCAAGTGACCATTTAGAGTCGTCCATCCATCGCAAGTGACCATTTAGAGTCGTCCTTCCATCGCAAGTGACCATTTAGAGTCGTCCTTCCATCGCAAGTGACCATTTAGAGTCGTCCATCCATCGCAAGTGACCATTTAGAGTCGTCCATCCATCGCAAGTGACCATTTAGAGTCGTCCATCCATCGCAAGTGACCATTTAGAGTCGTCCATCCATCGCAAGTGACCATTTAGAGTCGTCCTTTCATCGCAAGTGACCATTTAGAGTCGTCCTTCCATCGCATGTGACCATTTAGAGTCGTCCTTCCATCGCAAGTGACCATTTAGAGTCGTCCATCCATCGCAAGTGACCATTTAGAGTCGTCCTTCCATCGCAAGTGACCATTTAGAGTCGTCCTTCCATCGCAAGTGACCATTTAGAGTCGTCCTTCCATCGCAAGTGACCATTTAGAGTCGTCCATCCATCGCAAGTGACCATTTAGAGTCGTCCATCCATCGCAAGTGACCATTTAGAGTCGTCCATCCATCGCAAGTGACCATTTAGTGTCGTCCATCCATCGCAAGTGACCATTTAGAGTCGTCCTTCCATCGCAAGTGACCATTTAGAGTCGTCCTTCCATCGAAGGTGACCATTTAGAGTCGTCCTTCCATCGCAAGTGACCATTTAGAGTCGTCCATCCATCGCAAGTGACCATTTAGAGTCGTCCTTCCATCGCAAGTGACCATTTAGAGTCGTCCATCCATCGCAAGTGACCATTTAGAGTCGTCCATCCATCGCATGTGACCATTTAGAGTCGTCCATCCATCGCAAGTGACCATTTAGAGTCATCCATCCATCGCAAGTGACCATTTAGAGTCGTCCATCCATCGCAAGTGACCATTTAGAGTCGTCCATCCATCGCAAGTGACCATTTAGAGTCGTCCATCCATCGCAAGTGACCATTTAGAGTCGTCCATCCACCGCAAGTGACCATTTAGAGTCGTCCATCCATCGCAAGTGACCATTTAGAGTCGTCCATCCATCGCAAGTGACCATTTAGAGTCGTCCTTCCATCGCAAGTGACCATTTAGAGTCGTCCTTCCATCGCAAGTGACCATTTAGAGTCGTCCATCCATCGCAAGTGACCATTTAGAGTCATCCATCCATCGCAAGTGACCATTTAGAGTCGTCCATCCATCGCAAGTGACCATTTAGAGTCGTCCATCCACCGCAAGTGACCATTTAGAGTCGTCCTTCCATCGCAAGTGACCATTTAGAGTCGTCCTTCCATCGCAAGTGACCGTTTAGAGTCGTCCTTCAATCGCAAGTGACCATCTAGACTCGTCCATCCATCGCAAGTGACCATTTAGAGTCGTCCATCCATCGCAAGTGACCAGCTAGAGTCGTCCATCCATCGCAAGTGACCATCTAGAGTCGTCCATCCATCGCAAGTGACCATCTAGAGTCGTCCATCCATCGCAAGTGACCATTTAGAGTCGTCCATCCATCGCAAGTGACCATTTAGAGTCGTCTATCCATCGCAAGTGACCATTTAGAGTCGTCCATCCATCGCAAGTGACCATCTAGAGTCGTCCATCCATCGCAAGTGACCATTTAGAGTCGTCCATCCATCGCAAGTGACCATCTAGAGTCGTCCATCCATCGCAAGTGACCATCTAGAGTCGTCCATCCATCGCAAGTGACCATTTAGAGTCGTCCATCCATCGCAAGTGACCATTTAGAGTCGTCCATCCATCGCAAGTGACCAATTAGTGTCGTCCATCCATCGCAAGTGGCCATTTAGAGTCGTCCTTCCATCGCAAGTGACCATTTAGAGTCGTCCATCCATCGCAAGTGACCATTTAGAGTCGTCCATCCATCGCAAGTGACCATTTAGAGTCGTCCATCCATCGCAAGTGACCATTTAGAGTCGTCCATCCATCGCAAGGGACCATTTAGAGTCGTCCATCCATCGCAAGTGATCATTTAGAGTCGTCCATCCATCGCAAGTGACCATTTAGAGTCGTCCTTCCATCGCAAGTGACCATTTAGAGTCGTCCTTCCATCGCAAGTGACCGTTTAGAGTCGTCCTTCCATCGCAAGTGACCATTTAGAGTCGTCCTTCGATTGCAAATGACCATTTAGAGTCGTCCATCCATCGCAAGTGACCATTTAGAGTCGTCTATCCATCGCAAGTGACCATTTAGAGTCGTCCTTCCATCGCAAGTGACCATTTAGAGTCGTCCTTCCATCGCAAGTGACCATTTAGAGTCGTCCATCCATCGCAAGTGACCATTTAGAGTCGTCCATCCATCGCAAGTGACCATTTAGAGTCGTCCTTCCATCGCAAGTGACCATTTAGAGTAGTCCTTCCATCGCAAGTGACCATTTAGAGTCGTCCAACCATCTCAAGTGACCATTTAGAGTCGTCCATCCATCGCAAGTGACCATTTAGAGTCGTCCATCCATCGCAAGTGACCATTTAGAGTCGTCCATCCATCGCAAGTGACCATTTAGAGTCGTCCTTTCATCGCAAGTGACCATTTAGAGTCGTCCTTCCATCGCAAGTGACCATTTAGAGTCGTCCATCCATCGCAAGTGACCATTTAGAGTCGTCCATCCATCGCAAGTGACCATTTAGAGTCGTCCTTCCATCGCAAGTGACCATTTAGAGTCGTCCTTCCATCGCAAGTGAGCATTTAGAGTCGTCCTTCCATCGCAAGTGACCATTTAGAGTCGTCCATCCATCGCAAGTGACCATTTAGAGTCGTCCATCCATCGCAAGTGACCATTTAGAGTCGTCCATCCATCGCAAGTGACCATTTAGAGTCGTCCATCCATCGCAAGTGACCATTTAGAGTCGTCCTTCCATCGCAAGTCACCATTTAGAGTCGTCCTTCCATCGCAAGTGACCATTTAGAGTCGTCCATCCATCGCAAGTGACCATTTAGAGTCGTCCATCCATCGCAAGTGACCATTTAGAGTCGTCCATCCATCGCAAGTGACCATTTAGAGTCGTTCATCCATCGCAAGTGACCGTTTAGAGTCGTCCTTCCGTCGCAAGTGACCATTTAGAGTCGTCCTTCCATCGCAAGTGACCATTTAGAGTCGTCCTTCCATCGCAAGTGACCATTTAGAGTCGTCCTTCCTACGCAAGTGACCATTTAGAGTCGTCCATCCATCGCAAGTGACCATTTAGAGTCGTCCTACCATCGCAAGTGACCATTTAGTGTCGTCCTTCCATCGCAAGTGACCATTTAGAGTCGTCCATCCATCGCATGTGACCATTTAGGGTCGTCCATCCATCGCATGTGACCATTTAGAGTCGTCCATCCATCGCAAGTGACCATTTAGAGTCGTCCATCCATTGCAAGTGACCATTTAGAGTCGTCCATCCATCGCAAGTGACCATTTAGAGTCGTCCATCCATCGCAAGTGACCATTTAGAGTCGTCCATCCATCGCAATTGACCATTTAGAATCGTCCATCCATCGCAAGTGACCATCTAGAGTCGTCCATCCATCGCAAGTGACCATCTAGAGTCGTCCATCCATCGCAAGTGACCATTTAGAGTCCTCCATCCATCGCAAGTGACCATCTCGAGTCGTCCATCCATCGCAATTGACCATTTAGAGTCGTCCATCCATCGCAAGTGACCATCTAGAGTCGTCCATCCATCGCAAGTGACCATCTAGAGTCGTCCATCCATCGCAAGTGACCATTTAGAGTCGTCCATCCATTGCATATGACCATTTAGAGTCGTCCATCCATCGCAAGTGACCATTTAGAGTCGTCCATCCATTGCAAGTGCCCATCTAGAGTCGTCCATCCATCGCAAGTGACCATTTAGAGTCGTCCATCCATCGCAAGTGACCATCTAGAGTCGTCCATCCATTGCAAGTGACCATCTAGAGTCGTCCATCCATCGCAAGTGACCATTTAGAGTCGTCCATCCATCGCAAGTGACCATCTAGAGTCGTCCATCCATCGCAAGTGACCATTTAGAGTCGTCCTTCCATCGCAAGTGACCATTTAGAGTCGTCCATCCATCGCAAGTGACCATTTAGAGTCGTCCATCTATCGCAAGTGACCATCTAGAGTCGTCCATCCATCGCAAGTGACCATTTAGAGTCGTCCATCCATCGCAAGTGAGCATTTAGAGTCGTCCATCCATCGCAAGTGACCATCGAGAGTCGTCCATCCATCGCAAGTGACCATTTAGAGTCGTCCTTCCATCGCAAGTGACCATTTAGAGTCGTCCATCCATCGCAGGTGACCATTTAGAGTCGTCCATCCATCGCAAGTGACCATCTAGAGTCGTCCATCCATCGCAAGTGACCATTTAGAGTAGTCCATCAATCGCAAGTGACCATCTAGAGTCGTCCATCCATCGCAAGTGACCATTTAGAGTCGTCCATCCATCGCAAGTGACCATCTAGAGTCGTCCATCCATCGCAAGTGACCATTTCGAGTCGTCCATTAATCGCAAGTGGCCATTTAGAGTCGTCCTTCCATCGCAAGTGACCATTTAGAGTCGTCCATCCATCGCAAGTGACCATTTAGAGTCGTCCATCCATCGCAAGTGACCATTTAGAGTCGTCCATCCATCGCAAGTGACCATTTAGAGTCGTCCATCCATCGCAAGGGACCATTTAGAGTCGTCCTTCCATCGCAAGTGACCATTTAGAGTCGTCCTTCCAATGCAAGTGACCATTTAGAGTCGTCCATCCATCGCAAGTGACCATTTAGAGTCGTCCATCCACCACAAGTGACCATTTAGAGTCGTCCTTCCATCGCAAGTGACCATTTAGAGTCGTCCTTCCTTCGCAAGTGACCATTTAGAGTCGTCCATCCATCGCAAGTGACCATTTACAGTCGTCCATCCATCGCAAGTGACCATTTAGAGTCGTCCATCCATCGCAAGTGACCATTTCGAGTCGTCCATTAATCGCAAGTGGCCATTTAGAGTCGTCCTTCCATCGCAAGTGACCATTTAGAGTCGTCCATCCATCGCAAGTGACCATTTAGAGTCGTCCATCCATCGCAAGTGACCATTTAGAGTCGTCCATCCATCGCAAGTGACCATTTAGAGTCGTCCATCCATCGCAAGGGACCATTTAGAGTCGTCCTTCCATCGCAAGTGACCATTTAGAGTCGTCCTTCCAATGCAAGTGACCATTTAGAGTCGTCCATCCATCGCAAGTGACCATTTAGAGTCGTCCATCCATCGCAAGTGACCATTTAGAGTCGTCCTTCCATCGCAAGTGACCATTTAGAGTCGTCCTTCCATCGCAAGTGACCATTTAGAGTCGTCCATCCATCGCAAGTGACCATTTAGAGTCGTCCATCCATCGCAAGTGACCATTTAGAGTCGTCCATCCATCGCAAGTGACCATTTAGAGTCGTCCATCCATCGCAAGTGACCATTTAGAGTCGTCCTTTCATCGCAAGTGACCATTTAGAGTCGTTCTTCCATCGCATGTGACCATTTAGAGTCGTCCTTCCATCGCAAGTGACCATTTAGAGTCGTCCATCCATCGCAAGTGACCATTTAGAGTCGTCCTTCCATCGCAAGTGACCATTTAGAGTCGTCCTTCCATCGCAAGTGACCATTTAGAGTCGTCCTTCCATCGCAAGTGACCATTTAGAGTCGTCCATCCATCGCATGTGACCATTTAGAGTCGTCCATCCATCGCAAGTGACCATTTAGAGTCGTCCATCCATCGCAAGTGACCATTTAGAGTCGTCCATCCATGGCAAGTGACCATTTAGAGTCGTCCATCCATCGCAAGTGACCATTTAGAGTCGTCCATCCACCACAAGTGACCATTTAGAGTCGTCCTTCCATCGCAAGTGACCATTTAGAGTCGTCCTTCCTTCGCAAGTGACCATTTAGAGTCGTCCATCCATCGCAAGTGACCATTTACAGTCGTCCATCCATCGCAAGTGACCATTTAGAGTCGTCCATCCATCGCAAGTGACCATTTCGAGTCGTCCATTAATCGCAAGTGGCCATTTAGAGTCGTCCTTCCATCGCAAGTGACCATTTAGAGTCGTCCATCCATCGCAAGTGACCATTTAGAGTCGTCCATCCATCGCAAGTGACCATTTAGAGTCGTCCATCCATCGCAAGTGACCATTTAGAGTCGTCCATCCATCGCAAGGGACCATTTAGAGTCGTCCTTCCATCGCAAGTGACCATTTAGAGTCGTCCTTCCAATGCAAGTGACCATTTAGAGTCGTCCATCCATCGCAAGTGACCATTTAGAGTCGTCCATCCATCGCAAGTGACCATTTAGAGTCGTCCTTCCATCGCAAGTGACCATTTAGAGTCGTCCTTCCATCGCAAGTGACCATTTAGAGTCGTCCATCCATCGCAAGTGACCATTTAGAGTCGTCCATCCATCGCAAGTGACCATTTAGAGTCGTCCATCCATCGCAAGTGACCATTTAGAGTCGTCCATCCATCGCAAGTGACCATTTAGAGTCGTCCTTTCATCGCAAGTGACCATTTAGAGTCGTCCTTCCATCGCATGTGACCATTTAGAGTCGTCCTTCCATCGCAAGTGACCATTTAGAGTCGTCCATCCATCGCAAGTGACCATTTAGAGTCGTCCTTCCATCGCAAGTGACCATTTAGAGTCGTCCTTCCATCGCAAGTGACCATTTAGAGTCGTCCTTCCATCGCAAGTGACCATTTAGAGTCGTCCATCCATCGCAAGTGACCATTTAGAGTCGTCCATCCATCGCAAGTGACCATTTAGAGTCGTCCATCCATCGCAAGTGACCATTTAGTGTCGTCCATCCATCGCAAGTGACCATTTAGAGTCGTCCTTCCATCGCAAGTGACCATTTAGAGTCGTCCTTCCATCGAAGGTGACCATTTAGAGTCGTCCTTCCATCGCAAGTGACCATTTAGAGTCGTCCATCCATCGCAAGTGACCATTTAGAGTCGTCCTTCCATCGCAAGTGACCATTTAGAGTCGTCCATCCATCGCAAGTGACCATTTAGAGTCGTCCATCCATCGCATGTGACCATTTAGAGTCGTCCATCCATCGCAAGTGACCATTTAGAGTCATCCATCCATCGCAAGTGACCATTTAGAGTCGTCCATCCATCGCAAGTGACCATTTAGAGTCGTCCATCCATCGCAAGTGACCATTTAGAGTCGTCCATCCATCGCAAGTGACCATTTAGAGTCGTCCATCCACCGCAAGTGACCATTTAGAGTCGTCCATCCATCGCAAGTGACCATTTAGAGTCGTCCATCCATCGCAAGTGACCATTTAGAGTCGTCCTTCCATCGCAAGTGACCATTTAGAGTCGTCCTTCCATCGCAAGTGACCATTTAGAGTCGTCCATCCATCGCAAGTGACCATTTAGAGTCATCCATCCATCGCAAGTGACCATTTAGAGTCGTCCATCCATCGCAAGTGACCATTTAGAGTCGTCCATCCAACGCTAGTGACCATTTAGAGTCGTCCTTCCATCGCAAGTGACCATTTAGAGTCGTCCTTCCATCGCAAGTGACCGTTTAGAGTCGTCCTTCAATCGCAAGTGACCATCTAGACTCGTCCATCCATCGCAAGTGACCATTTAGAGTCGTCCATCCATCGCAAGTGACCAGCTAGAGTCGTCCATCCATCGCAAGTGACCATCTAGAGTCGTCCATCCATCGCAAGTGACCATCTAGAGTCGTCCATCCATCGCAAGTGACCATTTAGAGTCGTCCATCCATCGCAAGTGACCATTTAGAGTCGTCTATCCATCGCAAGTGACCATTTAGAGTCGTCCATCCATCGCAAGTGACCATCTAGAGTCGTCCATCCATCGCAAGTGACCATTTAGAGTCGTCCATCCATCGCAAGTGACCATCTAGAGTCGTCCATCCATCGCAAGTGACCATCTAGAGTCGTCCATCCATCGCAAGTGACCATTTAGAGTCGTCCATCCATCGCAAGTGACCATTTAGAGTCGTCCATCCATCGCAAGTGACCAATTAGTGTCGTCCATCCATCGCAAGTGGCCATTTAGAGTCGTCCTTCCATCGCAAGTGACCATTTAGAGTCGTCCATCCATCGCAAGTGACCATTTAGAGTCGTCCATCCATCGCAAGTGACCATTTAGAGTCGTCCATCCATCGCAAGTGACCATTTAGAGTCGTCCATCCATCGCAAGGGACCATTTAGAGTCGTCCATCCATCGCAAGTGATCATTTAGAGTCGTCCATCCATCGCAAGTGACCATTTAGAGTCGTCCATCCATCGCAAGTGACCATTTAGAGTCGTCCTTCCATCGCAAGTGACCATTTAGAGTCGTCCTTCCATCGCAAGTGACCGTTTAGAGTCGTCCTTCCATCGCAAGTGACCATTTAGAGTCGTCCTTCGATTGCAAATGACCATTTAGAGTCGTCCATCCATCGCAAGTGACCATTTAGAGTCGTCTATCCATCGCAAGTGACCATTTAGAGTCGTCCTTCCATCGCAAGTGACCATTTAGAGTCGTCCTTCCATCGCAAGTGACCATTTAGAGTCGTCCATCCATCGCAAGTGACCATTTAGAGTCGTCCATCCATCGCAAGTGACCATTTAGAGTCGTCCTTCCATCGCAAGTGACCATTTAGAGTAGTCCTTCCATCGCAAGTGACCATTTAGAGTCGTCCAACCATCTCAAGTGACCATTTAGAGTCGTCCATCCATCGCAAGTGACCATTTAGAGTCGTCCATCCATCGCAAGTGACCATTTAGAGTCGTCCATCCATCGCAAGTGACCATTTAGAGTCGTCCTTTCATCGCAAGTGACCATTTAGAGTCGTCCTTCCATCGCAAGTGACCATTTAGAGTCGTCCATCCATCGCAAGTGACCATTTAGAGTCGTCCATCCATCGCAAGTGACCATTTAGAGTCGTCCTTCCATCGCAAGTGACCATTTAGAGTCGTCCTTCCATCGCAAGTGAGCATTTAGAGTCGTCCTTCCATCGCAAGTGACCATTTAGAGTCGTCCATCCATCGCAAGTGACCATTTAGAGTCGTCCATCCATCGCAAGTGACCATTTAGAGTCGTCCATCCATCGCAAGTGACCATTTAGAGTCGTCCATCCATCGCAAGTGACCATTTAGAGTCGTCCTTCCATCGCAAGTCACCATTTAGAGTCGTCCTTCCATCGCAAGTGACCATTTAGAGTCGTCCATCCATCGCAAGTGACCATTTAGAGTCGTCCATCCATCGCAAGTGACCATTTAGAGTCGTCCATCCATCGCAAGTGACCATTTAGAGTCGTTCATCCATCGCAAGTGACCGTTTAGAGTCGTCCTTCCGTCGCAAGTGACCATTTAGAGTCGTCCTTCCATCGCAAGTGACCATTTAGAGTCGTCCTTCCATCGCAAGTGACCATTTAGAGTCGTCCTTCCTACGCAAGTGACCATTTAGAGTCGTCCATCCATCGCAAGTGACCATTTAGAGTCGTCCTACCATCGCAAGTGACCATTTAGTGTCGTCCTTCCATCGCAAGTGACCATTTAGAGTCGTCCATCCATCGCATGTGACCATTTAGGGTCGTCCATCCATCGCATGTGACCATTTAGAGTCGTCCATCCATCGCAAGTGACCATTTAGAGTCGTCCATCCATTGCAAGTGACCATTTAGAGTCGTCCATCCATCGCAAGTGACCATTTAGAGTCGTCCATCCATCGCAAGTAACCATTTAGAGTCGTCCATCCATCGCAATTGACCATTTAGAGTCGTCCATCCATCGCAAGTGACCATCTAGAGTCGTCCATCCATCGCAAGTGACCATCTAGAGTCGTCCATCCATCGCAAGTGACCATTTAGAGTCCTCCATCCATCGCAAGTGACCATCTCGAGTCGTCCATCCATCGCAATTGACCATTTAGAGTCGTCCATCCATCGCAAGTGACCATCTAGAGTCGTCCATCCATCGCAAGTGACCATCTAGAGTCGTCCATCCATCGCAAGTGACCATTTAGAGTCGTCCATCCATTGCATATGACCATTTAGAGTCGTCCATCCATCGCAAGTGACCATTTAGAGTCGTCCATCCATTGCAAGTGCCCATCTAGAGTCGTCCATCCATCGCAAGTGACCATTTAGAGTCGTCCATCCATCGCAAGTGACCATCTAGAGTCGTCCATCCATTGCAAGTGACCATCTAGAGTCGTCCATCCATCGCAAGTGACCATTTAGAGTCGTCCATCCATCGCAAGTGACCATCTAGAGTCGTCCATCCATCGCAAGTGACCATTTAGAGTCGTCCTTCCATCGCAAGTGACCATTTAGAGTCGTCCATCCATCGCAAGTGACCATTTAGAGTCGTCCATCTATCGCAAGTGACCATCTAGAGTCGTCCATCCATCGCAAGTGACCATTTAGAGTCGTCCATCCATCGCAAGTGAGCATTTAGAGTCGTCCATCCATCGCAAGTGACCATCGAGAGTCGTCCATCCATCGCAAGTGACCATTTAGAGTCGTCCTTCCATCGCAAGTGACCATTTAGAGTCGTCCATCCATCGCAGGTGACCATTTAGAGTCGTCCATCCATCGCAAGTGACCATCTAGAGTCGTCCATCCATCGCAAGTGACCATTTAGAGTAGTCCATCAATCGCAAGTGACCATCTAGAGTCGTCCATCCATCGCAAGTGACCATTTAGAGTCGTCCATCCATCGCAAGTGACCATCTAGAGTCGTCCATCCATCGCAAGTGACCATTTAGAGTCGTCCATCCATCGCAAGTGACCATCTAGAGTCGTCCATCCATCGCAAGTGACCATTTAGAGTCGTCCATCCATCGCAAGTGACCATCTAGAGTCGTCCATCCATCGCAAGTGACCATCTAGAGTCGTCCATCCACCGCAAGTGACCATTTAGAGTCGTCCTTCCATCGCAAGTGACCATTTAGAGTCGTCCATCCATCGCAAGTGACCATCTAGAGTCGTCCTTCCATCGCAAGTGACCATTTAGAGTCGTCCATCCATCGCAAGTGACCATTTAGTGTCGTCCATCCACCGCAAGTTACCATTTAGAGTCGTCCATCCATCGCAAGTGACCATTTAGAGTCTTCCTTCCATCGCATGTGACCATTTAGAGTCGTCCTTCCATCGCAAGTGACAATTTAGAGTCCTCCATCCATCGCAAGTGACCATCTAGAGTCGTCCATCCATCGCAAGTGACCATTTAGAGTCGTCCATCCATCGCAAGTGACCATTTAGAGTCGTCCATCCATCGCAAGTGACCATTTAGAGTCGTCCATCCACCGCAAGTGACCATTTAGAGTCTTCCTTCCATCGCATGTGACCATTTAGAGTCGTCCTTCCATCGCAAGTGACCATTTAGAGTCCTCCATCCATCGCAAGTGACCATCTAGAGTCGTCCATCCATCGCATGTGACCATTTAGAGTCGTCCATCCATCGCAAGTGACCATTTAGAGTCGTCCATCCATCGCAAGTGACCATCTAGAGTCGTCCATCCATCGCAAGTGACCATCTAGAGTCGTCCATCCATCGCAAGTGACCATCTAGTGTCGTCCATCCATCGCAAGTGACCATTTAGAGTCGTCCATCCATTGCAAATGACCATTTAGAGTCGTCCATCCATCGCAAGTGACCATTTAGAGTCGTCCATCCATCGCAAGTGACCATCTAGAGTCGTCCATCCATCGCAAGTGACCATTTAGAGTCGTCCATCCATCGCAAGTGAGCATCTAGAGTCGTCCATCCATCGCAAGTGACCATCTAGAGTCGTCCATCCATCGCAAGTGACCATCTAGAGTCGTCCTTCCATCGCAAGTGACCATTTAGAGTCGTCCATCCATCGCAAGTGACCATTTAGAGTCGTCCATCCACCGCAAGTGACCATCTAGAGTCGTCCATCCATCGCAAGTGACCATCTAGAGTCGTCCATCCATCGCAAGTGACCATCTAGAGTCGTCCATCCATCGCAAGTGACCATTTAGAGTCGTCCATCCATTGCAAATGACCATTTAGAGTCGTCCATCCATCGCAAGTTTACCATTTAGAGTCGTCCATCCATCGCAAGTGCCCATCTAGAGTCGTCCATCCATCGCAAGTGACCATTTAGAGTCGTCCATCCATCGCAAGTGACCATTTAGAGTCGTCCATCCATCGCAAGTGACCATTTAGAGTCGTCCTTCCATCGCAAGTGACCATTTAGAGTCGTCCATCCATCGCAAGTGACCATTTAGAGTCGTCCTTTCATCGCAAGTGACCATTTAGAGTCGTCCATCCATCGCAAGTGACCATCTAGGGTCGTCCATCCATCGCAAGTGACCATCTATAGTCGTCCATCCATCGCAAGTGACCATCTAGAGTCGTCCATCCATCGCAAGTGACCATTTAGAGTCGTCCATCCATTGCAAATGACCATTTAGAGTCGTCCATCCATCGCAAGTGACCATTTAGAGTCGTCCATCCATCGCAAGTGCCCATCTAGAGTCGTCCATCCATCGCAAGTGACCATTTAGAGTCGTCCATCCATCGCAAGTGACCATTTAGAGTCGTCCATCCATCGCAAGTGACCATTTAGAGTCGTCCTTCCATCGCAAGTGACCATTTAGAGTCGTCCTTCCATCGCAAGTGACCATTTAGAGTCCTCCATCCATCGCAAGTGACCATCTCGAGTCGTCCATCCATCGCAAATGACCATTTAGAGTCGTCCATCCATCGCAAGTGACCATTTAGAGTCGTCCATCCATTGCAAATGACCATTTAGAGTCGTCCATCCATCGCAAGTGACCATTTAGAGTCGTCCATCCATCGCAAGTGACCATTTAGGGTCGTCCTTCCATCGCAAGTGGCCATTTAGAGTCGTCCTTCCATCGCAAGTGACCATTTAGAGTCGTCCATCCATCGCAAGTGACCATTTAGAGTCGTCCTTCCATCGCAAGTGACCATCTAGAGTCGTCCTTCCATCGCAAGTGACCATTTAGAGTCGTCCATCCATCGCAAGTGACCATTTAGAGTCGTCCATCCATCGCAAGTGCCCATCTAGAGTCGTCCATCCATCGCAAGTGACCATTTAGAGTCGTCCATCCATCGCAAGTGACCATTTAGAGTCGTCCATCCATCGCAAGTGACCATTTAGAGTCGTCCATCCATCGCAAGTGACCATTTAGAGTCGTCCTTCCATCGCAAGTGACCATTTAGAGTCGTCCTTCCATCGCAAGTGACCATTTAGAGTCGTCCATCCATCGCAAGTGACCATTTAGAGTCGTCCTTCCATCGCAAGTGACCATTTAGAGTCGTCCTTACATCGCAAGTGACCAATTAGAGTCGTTCATCCATCGCAAGTGTCCATTTAGAGTCGTCCATCCATCGCAAGTGACCATTTAGAGTCGTCCATCCATCGCAAGTGACCATTTAGAGTCGTCCATCCATCGCAAGTGACCATTTAGAGTCGTCCTTCCATCGCAAGTGACCATTTAGAGTCGTCCATCCATCGCAAGTGACCATTTAGAGTCGTCCATCCATCGCAAGTTACCATTTAGAGTCGTCCATCCATCGCAAGTGACCATTTAGAGTCGTCCTTCCATCGCAAGTGACCATTTAGAGTCGTCCATCCATCGCAAGTGACCGTAGAAGCGAGCCCTGCGTTTGCGCATTGTCTCTGTTAGAATAAATTTCTTGCCTGGATTTTCTTACGTAGATCCCATTTTTGTAGTTTGGACAATGTATGTTGTGGAGAATCTTCCTCTCTTTTTGCTCTAACTTAGCAAGCGCACATCTCTAAGAGAGGATAAGACATTCTGGCGCATAGAGGGATACTGGCTTGGCCACAGAGATGTAATGATGGATAGTTTGGTATTTATAGTAAGCACCCTTTGTGATTATTATTATTATTATTAGACATCAGTAGAGAGATAGAGAGAAGAAGATTACAATGATCATGACACATTACCGGAGCAGAAGGTACTCTCTCGAACCGTATGTTCAATTTTCAACCACCGGGGAAACGTCCAGGAGGTCGACCAAGAACTAAATGGAAAGATCGACTTATGTTGGCAGTGAACCAGGTGGATCCAGATGCAAGTATGGAAGATGCCTGGGATAGAAATCGTTGGTCTAAAATATGCAACCATTATTTGAGAAGCTGAAATCATTCTTCCTGTTATGAAGTACAATGTTATATTATGTTATGCTTGCTATTTATATTGTAATTAAGAATGACTAGCATTACCCGTCGCGGCTTCGCCCGCGAATATTCTAGTTGTAAAGAGTACACTTAGCAAAATCTCAATCATGAATGCTCTGACTGATTTATCCTTGGTATGAATAATCACACTTTATCAATTCAGCAACTGGTGCAGTGGTTAGGGGTTTGTCATTCCTTCATAGGTAAGTTATATCAGAGCGAAGTTAGTTTTCTGGGAATATCACAGACACTGTTAATTTGAGGGCCTTTAAGTGTGGTTTTCGGAGACCCTTTATAGTCGGGTGAAAAAGACATTTCGTACCACACTCACACGTGAAAATTGCGTGAAAAAATTCTAGAGTGCCCCTTGACCCCCTTAAGCGAATTATAATGGATGTGTTGATGAATTTTACCGCTTAATTTGGTTCCGTAATAACCTTATAACCGTCTGGAAACTTTCACAGTAATGTAATAATTGGAATTGCATTGCGTCTTACAGAAATAGATGGACCTGTGCGATTCTGTTACCATGGTTACCGTGTTGCATTTTTCATTATTTCATTGTAAATATACATGTTTTAAAGTATTTATTTTATTGTGAGGCATTTAAATAGTAAGTGAGTGCGTTTCGCTTACGCATTGGGTTATGCTGAACCTGTAGGTACCCCATATGTGTAGGTTGGTGTTAATGGGACCTTAATTTCGGTACAAAACTGGAATGGGACCTTAGCAGAATAATATAGGGAGGGATTGTAATCCCTTGTTTTTCTGCTATGGGTCTTAATGACCTGTTACATGCAATAAATGATGATGACGATAAAGATGATGATGAGTATTATTATAAAGGGAAGCCAAGCTACGCATTAGCAATTCAATAATTGATTGACGGCATACAATCAGAGATTCAGATTGAGGGAACACAGGCTCGGGTTAAGTAAACAAGCGGTATGGATGAGACTATGAGAGGGTATCGAGAGATGAATGAATATCATTGGGTAAACAACAGAGAATGCGCTGTGAGGTGATTGAAGCTTTGACATGAAGGGTCACGTTTCTGGACACACGGTCAATATATTCCTCTGCGGATAACTGTTGATCCCAGAAGGGCCGGGATTTATTTATTGAATAACCATTACAGAGGGAACACTACTTTACCGAGGTATATTAGGGTTATTTATTATGACAACTACAACTGTCAATTCATGGCAAGTAGGAGGAGAAAAAATGGAGATAGTCTTTGTTTTTAACTCTGTTTTTGGCTCACAGATTTCTGCCGATGGTGACTGCAGTCATGAGATCAAAAGACGATTGCTACTTGGTAGACAGGCATTTTCAATTCTGGACAATATCTTAAGGAGTAGAGACCTAACCTTAACAACAAAGATCCGTATAATAAGGGCTATGGTTTTTCCAGTTGTGATGTACGGATGTGAGACCTGGACCATAAGAAAAGCTGAACGCCGTAGAATAGATTCCTTCGAATTATGGTGTTGGAGAAGAGTTCTTAGAGTTCCATGGACTGCGAAGGGAACCAATAAGTCAGTTTTACAGAAAATTAAACCAGCTTGTTCCTTGGAGGGCTTAATCCTGAAACAAAAACTGGGCTACTTTGGACACATCATGAGAAGACATAATTCATTAGAGAAGACTTTAATGCTGGGGAAGATAGAAGGCACAAGAAGAAGTGGGAGGCAAAGAATGAGATGGATGGATGGCATCACAAAAGCACTAAATTCCAGCTTGGAAAATCTTCGAGAGGCAGTGCAGGACAGAAGAAATTGGCGTAGTTTAGTACATGGGGTCACGGAGAGTCGGAATCGGCTAAACGAATATAGGGAGAGAGAGAGATTTGTTATTTATTTATTATTGGAACAGAGAAACGGCCTGAAACAAGGAAGTGCACTGTCACCGTTACTTTTCATTGTGGTGATGGATGACATAATGACCCGAGTGGCACAAGTAATGGGGAAGGAAAGATGAAAGCAATGATGTTTGCAGATGATTTGATGATTTGGGGAAACACGGAGGAGGAAGTACAAGAGCAGTTGGACGTGTGGGAAGGAGTAATACAAGGATATGGGATGAGTGAGATGATCACAAGAAGGAACAAGAAGTTCCGTGACGAACTAAAGAGCCTACTTTTCTTAAAATTTAAGATCATTGCCAATGATTAATCTATATGGATCTATCTAGAATAATGACAAAATTAAGTTGGTAATATCGAAATTTCTAATTAGTTCGAAATACTGTATACCTGGCATAATGTAGACTAATAGAGAGCTACAGTAAAGTTGGCAGCCCTGGTGACGATATATTCTCAGTCCCATCTCTTAAGGTACAGAATACAAAATATGGTTGATGTCCAATGGATAGCATGGACGTTACATGCAGTTAAACATTGGATCTAACAGTGCACGTAAAATCATGTTGGCAACAATGACATACATGTATTGGTCAGAAATAATCTGAAATAATCTGATCTATTTTTGAATCAATTTTGAATGAAATCCATTAGTTAGTATAGAAGTTACATGCATTTTAAAATTGGACCTATCAGTAGGCTTAGAATTATGTTGGTAGCACTGACGTATATAAGCTACTCCAAATTAATATAGAATGTCAGGTAGTATACGTGTGCATAGTTTAAAGCTGTCGGCTTGCATACTTTCTGATATATGAGTATTTGGATAAAAACAAATTGAGAGCTTTTATTAATAGTTGGCAGCCCTGGTGGCTCTTAAGAATACGCTCAATCATATCTGTTTATATACACATAGCACATATGAAATTTGTTTGAAATCCAATTGATAGTGTAGAAGTTAAATGCATT
This sequence comes from Meconema thalassinum, assembly GCA_946902985.2. NCBI lineage: Eukaryota > Metazoa > Arthropoda > Insecta > Orthoptera > Tettigoniidae > Meconema > Meconema thalassinum. Next base: position 187,169,511 of record OX336399.1, on the reverse strand, counting down.
TAAAATGTGGACTTATCAGCAGGCTTATAATAATTTTGGCAACACTGCGATGTATGGCCTCCTGGAAATTAAACTGCAATATTATTATCTATACGTGTGCCAATTTTGAAATAGCTCCCATTCATACTTTTCGAGATATCCAACATGGAGCTCAAATTTCAATTGCAATTTTTCTGCAGTTGGTAGCACTGACATCATTTTCAAATATGGCCGTGAGATATTCAGGTATAGATCTTTACTCCTAGCAAATTTTGTTTCAATTGCTGCAGCCGTTTAGGAGTTGATAGAGGGGGACACACACACAGCCTGCCCGACAGACAGACAGAAGGACAGACAGACAGACAGACAGACAGAAGGACAGACAGACAGACAGACAGACACACATTTGCCCGATCTCATAAGTCTACTTTTTCCTCATTTTTGCAAAATGTGAAAAGTAGGCTAAAAAGGAAAGAACCACAACGGGAATAACAATTGGTGGGGAACAGCTGAAGAAAGTGGAGAGTTTCAAGTATTTGGGAAGCCTGGTGGAAGAAACGATAGAGAAATAAATGAGCGGGCGAGACAGGCAGAAGCATTCCGGAGGAGTGTGAGAAGCATGTTATGGAGCAAGGATGTCCCTCAGAACAGCAAAAAGATCATATATCGGACATACTATGTCCCTATCCTGACGTATGCCTCGGAGACCTGGGTTATGAAAGGAAGGGAGAAGAACAAAATACAGGCCAGTGAGATGAGGTTCTTGAGAAGCAGTATTGGAGCTACAACGATGGACAGAATAAGAAATGAGAGGACCAGAGAATTAATGAAGGAGGAATCATTACAGGATGGTATAGAGGAATCTAGACTTAGATGGTATGGACATGTGAAACGAATGGAGAAGAAGAGGATACCCAGGAGGATACACGAGACGAAGTGGGAAGGAAAGAGACCAAGAGACAGGTGGCTGAAGGGGGTGGAAGAAAGCGTGAAGAAGAGAGGAGAAGACTGGACAAGGGTGGAGGCTGGGAGATGGTGGGAGGACAGAAGACGTTGGAGAGGCTTGTGTTCCAAACTGACCCGGCCAGTGGCTGGAAACTGTATTTATTTATTAATCTCATGTAATTAGGGGATAACCTACAGGAAAGCATTAAACTTTTGTTTAGGTTTATAGTTTAACAAATTTCAAGTTATAAGACAATTTTATTAAATATAAATTGCAGCCAATGGCCATAGCAGGGTAGTTTAATTGAACGCTCGAAGGCTTCCAGCATGTTCAATTTCAAGTAGTTCCAACTTTGACTACCATGTGCTGCTGTCACTAACACTAGCGACGAACGTTGGAACTTCATAGAGCGTTTCTAACCAGCCAGATATAACCTACACATTTTGCTACACACTACCAATTGTAGTGGTAGGTTCTTTTGCTTGCCATAAATCTATGACATGGGCTTTACTTCCCCTCCGAAGGAAGGTGTACTGAAGAATGTTAACGCTTCCCGCGTTTGAACCCGCGATGTAGGGCAGAGCAGTTCAGCATGCTACCAACTACGCCACCGAAGCCGTTTATATAACAATTTTACAGAGATATTTTAATATACGGTGCGTTCAAATAGTAACGAGCCGGAGGTTACATTTCCTGCACTCGTGTGGATGGCCTTGCCTTTTTTTGGGTGATGGTGACCCTGGAGGCTTCCACTGGAGGCTTTGTCGTTTGGATTCTGGTTCGAAGTGATGACACCATGACTCATCTCCAGCCACCACTCGTGCCAGGAACCCATTCCCTTCCCTCGCATAGCGCTGCAGATGACCAAGACAGTGGGCCATTCGACATGCTTCCTGGTGTGGTTGAAGACTGTGGGGCACCCATTGGGCACACACTTTGCGCAAGTGCAGTCGTTCCTTCATGATGGTGTGCACACTTCCGACGCTCAATCCGACCACGGCGGCTATGGCGTTCACCGTTACTGGCGGTCCTGGGTAATGAGTGCATCAACCAGCTGGACGTTGTCATCGGTAAAGCAGGAGGGTGCCCCAGACCGGGCATCATCGGCTAACGACACTCGTTCTTCCCTGAAGAGCTTGTGCCACGCCTTGACCCTTGCAAGAGACATGCGGTGTTCGCCGTACTCTTGTGACATTCGGCGATGAATGTCCGTTCCCCCTACTCCTTTCGCTGTCAGAAACCGAACAACACCTCTTTGCTCTTCTTTTAACGCCTCCATGTCAATGCTTGCAAATCGACTGGCAGCGTTGGACGATTGATGCATGCTGCTGCTCGCTTTGTATCGTCACGTGACATGCACGCGTGCCCTCTAGCGAAGGGCTGTGACCTTGCACGCTCTGGTCAGAACCACACCTCGTTACACACGCCACTATTAGCGGATGTTGTCACCGGTTTGCACATTCCAGCCTCCGGCTCGTTACTTTTTGAACGCACCTTATATAGTCTATATATGCGATCAAGTTGTTTTGACAAATCAATATCACACTACTTTAGAGTGTTGGTTGGTTCCTCAGTTTAGGGGCTGCGACAACGCGGTCATGTAGCCCCGTGTACTTTGGGGGTGTGTAGAATCTGTCTGATAACCAGTGTTAATTGTGATGGTTGTATTAGTGTGTGTTATCTGTTTTAATTCAAGTGAGGACTGCAGACATTCAATTTTCAAGTAGTTCCTACTTTTGCTACCAAACGCCACCGTCAAACACCAACTAGTTCTGAACTTGGTTACTAGATGCCACAGCAGTCGGCTCCTGGCGACGAACGTTGGAACCAAAGAGCGTTAGTCAAATATAACCTATAATTTAGCTACACACAAGTGTAATTATTGGAAGCTTCTTTTACATGCCATAAATCTGTGACATAGGACCACCGGCTTTACTTCCCCTCCGGAGGAAGGCACACTAAGGGTTTTTTAAATCTCTTAATAAATACGATGACTTCGGCTGGGTTTGAACCCGCAACCTTGTGCATAGAAGCTCACCATGTTACCTACTACGCCACCAAAGCTGTCAGTTTAGAGTGAACCTTTCTCTTTCGAAGACCTGTGACATGCGGTTTGAGAAGAACTCAGGAGCAAGATTATTAGTTACTGTCGACCAAAGTATTATGTGCACTCGAGTTTGAAGGTTGTTTGTGAAGTAACCAATAGACTTACATAAAATCAAATAAGATCGTCATTTTCTTCGTTCTATTTTACGTTAGTTCATGTAGGTGTGGATTTATTAATTTATATTTTAATAATTTTTATAGTACCGTAGCCTAGTTGGAACACAAAAAGTGCACGTTTTTAAGCGTGTTTCAACCATGCGTCACATTTAAGAATTATTATCTCAAAAACCTGTCATCAGATCGAATCTAAATTTTAACACAATATACATTGGAATGTTGTATAACTGGTTTATTAATTTCACAATTGTGTGTGTCCAAGAAACCAAGTTGTTATCATTGTTGTAAGGTAACTTTTTCTCGGCTCGGGGTGGTTTGAAAATGTAGTTCTTGGTTGCGTTGTAATCCTTATACATCAAAAAGTTATGCTGTATGACTGTGAAATATGTAAATTAATTCACTTATTTTATATCGGTTTGTATTTGGACGGGGAAATAACACATGGTTCACCAGCTAGCCGCTCCGGGAAAAGCTGTACAGCGTTGCTGAGATGGAGCCCATCACTTCCGAGCGAGGCGCGCCATGATGCGTGTGGGCTCCATTTCGGCAACGCTGTACTGCTTTACCCGGAGCGGCTAGCTGGTGAACCATGTCTTTACAAACAACCTTCAAACTCGAGTGCACATAATACTTTGTTCGACAGTAGTTATTGTTGCTTTAAGGGGTGGAACAGTGAAGTCATCCGCCTCTAAGCAAGATTATTGCCAATTGTCATTACGGAACCCATAACAAAACCAAAGCATGCTATAGAAACGTAGTCTGCGCCTCGTGGGGTGCTGGTTATCATTGCTGGCTACATTGGAGGCTTGGGATTTAATTCTGGCTTGAATTACTCCACAACTTGTTGTTATTATTAATTCATTTCAGGGGTTTGGGACATATTCGTCATCAGTCCTGCGCGATTGGGTGTGTGTTGAACTTCCCTGATAACCTGTATTTACTGTATTTGATTACTGTAGTAGTGTGTGTAGCTGTATTAGGGACAGGAATTAGGGACTTGAAGTAAGGTACTATCCCGGCATTCGCCTGTAAGAACAAGGAAACCACTGTCCATTGATACCCTAGGAGTTACCCTCATTATTCCCGTTTTCGGACGGGGTCGGAGATGAGATCCGATAAAATTTTATGTGGCGGATGGTGTTTACGGCCGGATGCCCTTCCTGACAGCAACCTCATGGGAGGAGCTTATGGGATAATAATAATATATTGCTATTTGTTTTACGTTCCTTTTAACAATTGCGGGTTTTAGAGACGCCGGGGTGGCAGAAGTTTGTCCTGAAGGGTATCTTTAACGTGCCAGTAAATCTACTGATACGGCTACGTCGGATTTGCTCACCTTCAAATGCCAACTGACCGTGCCAGGATTCGATCCTGGAACATTCATCTCAGCAAGCGGGAACGTTACCGCTGAGCCACGCTGCCAGGCAAAGTGATAATGAGAGATGAAATGAATGACAGTGAATGAAACTGGGCAAGGATGTGGAAGGAAGTGGCCGTGGCCTGTCAGAAGGTACCGTCCTAGCATTTGCCTGGTGTTGAAAATGAGAAACCACGGAAAACCATATCAGGGACGGCCAACGGTGGGGCTCCAACCCACGTCTACCGAGTCGCAGAGAGAGTCCCAATGGCTGATGTCGGTGAAACAGATATGATCGGTGAAATAGATATGATGTGTCAAAAAGGAATGGTTGGTTGGTTCCTCAGTTTAGGGGCTGCGACAACGCGGTCATGTAGCCCCGTGTACTTTGGGTGTGCGTAGAATCTGTCTGATAACCGGTGTTAATTGTGATGGCTGTATTAGTGTGTGTTATCTGCTTTTAATTCAAGTACGGACTGCACACATACGATTTTCAAGTATTCGAACTTTTGCTACCGAACGCCACCGTCAACGACCAACTAGTTCTGAACTTGGTTACTAGATGCCACCGCAGTCGTCTCCTGGCGACGAACGTTGCAACCTAAGACCGTCAGTCAAATCTAATCTATAATTTAGCTTCACACATGTGTAAATAGTGAAAGGTTCTTTATCATGCCATAAATCTATGACATGGGATCGCCGGTTTTACTTCCGCTCCGAAGGAAGGCATACTGAGGGATTCTAACGCTCATCAAAAATCCAACGACTTCGGCTGGGTTTGAAAGCGCGATCTTGGGCGTAGAAGCTCAACATGCTTCCAGTCTCCGACCGGGTCAGGAATGGAATGAATGAAGCCCCCATCTAGCGGCGAGGATATGAACTGTGCCGGCTGCCGAGGCCTGACGCACTCCTCTGGGGCAATGAATAAATGAATGACAGATGAAATGAAATGATAGTGGAGAGTGTTGCTGGAATGAAATTTTGACAGGGAAAACCGGAGTACCCGGAGAAAAACCTGTCTGCCTCCGTTCTGTCCAGCACAGATCTCACATGGAGTGACCGGGATTTGAACCACGGGCCCAGCTGTGAGAGACCGGCGTGCTGCCGCCTAAGCCACGGAGGCTTACCGAAGCCTCTAATGATAATATTAATTGACCGACTGATACAATTGAGCTCCCGTTAGCGTGTTGACGGATTGAAGGGCAGAGACATTTCACATTTTGGCCGAGGTATATCTGGGATTAGCGTGGACGGTGTTAACATGGATATGTTTGTATCCATAATGGCGTTGGATCTTTTTGGGGGTTTGGAGTGCCACTGATTTTCAGCCCAGTCATCGGATTATTATGAGCGTTAAAATTCCCTCAGTATGCCTTCCTTCAAAGGGGAAGTAAAGCCGGCGGTCCGATATCATATATTTATGTCACGAAAAAGAACCTTCCACTAACTACGCTAGTGTGAAGGCAACATTTGTAGGATAGAATTGATAACTGTCTATTAGTTCCAACGTTCGCCGCCAGGTACTTATTGCGATGCCATCTAGTAGCCAAGTCCGCAAGCTAGTTGTCGTGGACGGTAACATTTGATAGTAAAAGTAGGAACTCCTTGAAAATTACTGTCTGCCGTCCTTACTTGAATTAAAACAGATAACACACACTAATGCAGCCATCACAATTAACACCGGTTGTCAGACAGATTCTACACACACCCAAAGTACACGGGGCTACATGACCGCGTTGTCGCAGCCCCTAAACTAAGGAACCATCCAACGATTTTCAGCCGAATGTACTTGGGAGAGTTTTGTTGGTGTCTGTTAGTGTATTAGGATGTACTATAGGTTCAACAATCCTCCATTGAGTCACACATTGCTCGCAGTAGCAACATTTTGCTCTGCCCCCTGAAATGGCCACCTCAAGCCGCTTGATTTGATTTGTCTCATGTTGTGTGAGAATGCAGTTCACTCGGAGAGCAGGATACTGAATTAGTCACAACACAATAGAGTTAGCAGACTCATCTAATTCCCATCTCTCCTGTCTTAATCTGCCATTCCCTTCGCCGTCTGACCTCAGTAGCGAGCTTAGCGTTGTCTGGAACCATTTTAAAATAATGGCTGCTCTACAGCCTAATTACCTGGAGAGCATAGTACCTCTTGGTACAGGGTGCTCCAGATAATATGAACACGCCCAATATTTGCGCTCAATGCTGTAATCCCACAGGGGCTCACATCTAGTGGGACGTGGTTTGGTGACCACGGGACCCCACCTGAGTCGGGCATTGTTTCCATTTACTTGAGCCGGGCTCCTCTCTGTTATCTTTCTTGTCAACACTTGTTCTCCTCCGACCCCGACGGTATTAGGGTATCCGAGGCCTAGGGAGTCCCTTCCTTTTACGCCTTAATTGACCCTTCTCTCATCTTTCCCTCATTCTTCCGCCTTGATTTTCTTTTACATTTTGTACGTCTTTTCAACCCAAATTCCGTTTTGCGAGATTTTAGCCTATTTTCATTTATGAAAAAAAAAAGGCTTATGAGGTCACCTTTTGTCCGTGTGTCTGTTTGTGTATGTGTGTCCCCCCCCCCCCCCTAATAAAATCTAAACGGCTGGAGCGATTTCAATGAAAATTGGTAAATTCATAGCACTATTCCTGACGACCGTGCCCTTCAAACTTTGTTACGTCTCACCAATCTAACATGGCGGCTGTGTGAAATAATTCACCAGTATTCAATATCTCCTAAACTATTACAGATAAACAAAACGCAATCCACATCCGCACGTTTGATATCCGAATCCGCTGTCATTACAGTAATATTTTTAATTTATGAGATAAAACTAAGTATTGAAGTAACTCATTTAGATATTTGAGAAGATAGTCGTTCCCCTAAGCTATGTGAAACGCAATACAATGTCCCTCTGAGTAACGGCAAGTAAAACAGCGGATGGCTAATTATAGCATTAATTTAGTCGTCGGTATAAAGGACTCATTATTCGGCATAAGATAACACTAATTGAGGGTATTTCCATGCCTCGCTTCTCTCACTTGTCTATTATTCTCAAACAATCCAAGCGAAAGCAAATAGGGAATTAACAAGAATCGTGAAAGACGCAGATCTTAGACAAAACTAAAATTATTTCTAAAAGACGCAGCTCAACATTGTATTTTAAAAGAGTGACAGTCAGTCTGAAAGCCAAAGACTCTTGACATGTTAGAAAATTATCTGCAAAATACTTATCTTGCTTATCTTGTTTCAAATTACTTGCGAACGGCAAGTGCAAACCAAGGGCAAAGCAAGGTCAAGCGCGTGGGATGCCGCACGCTCACCGGAGCGCGCGGGGACGTGCCCTATCCATCCTGTCTAGAAACACTTATAGTGGGCGATGTATTGAAGATAGAGATATGCTCTTGCGGACTTTTTTGTAGAACTTTTCATGCCGACCAATTCTTACGTTCATAGTATATTGATATTTTTTACGGTTTGCCCAGCGTAAGCTTAAGAAGCGCACGGACGCCAAGTTTGTTTTCGACTTTTTCACTGAAATCGATACTGCTTGGCTTCCTTTGATCATACATAAATTGTTTTCTACAGAATCATTCCTCGAGATATCCTTGACAGACTGGTGAAAACCGCATCAAAATCCATCCAGTGGTTCTCGAGATTACCCGTGACATCCAAGAATCGGGGAGTTTTGTCTTATACACACATCAAAAAAAGTTTTGCATCACCTCGGTTCCCAGATCTCCGGCATATAGACGTTGACTGTGTATATTGTATCCAAGATACAGTCCCTTTGACTGTTCATAGATGTCACTAAAACTGCTCAAAGATGTAAACAACCATGCATGAGCAGGGCCTATTAGACGGAGGGGGTACGACAGCCGATCAGTTCCAGTCATTCCACCAGGACGAAGGTACGCTGCTCATGTTGTCTGTAGTTCTACCATGCCTAGAAGGTCAATACCGCAGTTCGATCGCGTCCGCATTGTTACTTTGTGTCAAGAAGGGCTCTCAACAAGGGAAGTTTCCAGGCGTCTCAGAGTGAACCAAAGCGATGTTGTTCGGACATGGAGGAGGTACAGAGATACAGGAACTGTCGATGACAGGCCTCGCTCAGGCCGCCCAAGGGCTACTACTGTAGTGGATGACCGCTACTTACGGATTGCCGCTCGGAGGAACCCTGACAGCAATGCCACCATGTTGAATAATGCGTTTCGTTCAGCCACAGGACGTCGTGTTTCAACTCTAACTGTGCGCAATAGGCTGCATGATGCGCAACTTCACTCCCGACGTCCATGGCGAGGTCCAGCTTTGCAACCCCGACACCATGCAGCGCGGTACAGATGGGCCCAACAACATGCTGAATGGACCCCACGGAATTGGCATCACGTTCTCTTCACCGATGAGTGTCGCATATGCCTTCAACCAGACAATCGTCGGAGACGTGTTTGGAGGCACCCTGGTCAGGCTGAACGTCTTAGACACACTGTCCAGCGAGTGCAGCAAGGTGGTGGTTCCCTGATGTTTTGGGGTGGCATTATGTGGGGCCGACGTACGCCACTGGTGGTCATGGAAGGCTCCGAAACGGCTTTACGATACCTGAATGACATCCTCCGACCCATAGTGCAACCATATCGGCAGAATATTGGAGAGGCATTTGTCTTCATGGACGACAATTCTCGACCTCATCGTGCACATCTTGTGAATGCGTTCCTTCAAGATAACGACATCGCTCGACTACACTGGCCAGCATGTTCGCCAGACATGAACCCTATCGAACATGCCTGGGATATGTTGAAAAGGGCTGTTTATGGACGTCTTGACCCACCAACCACTCTGAGAGATTTACGCCGAATTGTCGTTGAGGAGTGGGACAATTTGGACCAACAGTGTCTTGATGAACTTGTGGATAGTATGCCACGGCGAATACAGGCATGCATCAATGCAAGAGGACGTGCTACTGGGTATTAGAGGTAGTGGTGTGTACTGCAATCTGGACCACAAATGCTGAAAGTCTAGCTGTATGATGGTACAACATGCAATGTGTGGGTCTCATGAGCAATAAAACGAGCTGAAATGTTGTTTGTGTTGATCTCTATTCCCTTTGTATTTAACGGTTCCGGAACACTTGGAACCGAGGTGATGCAAAACTTTTTTTGATGTGTGTACTAACGAAGTAGAGATTGTCGGGGTACACATGCACCAAGCGGTACTATGACGTCACACACCTCAATGTATCTGGGTACATTTCGTCGCGTCACCGTAACGTAACGCCAGACCCCAGCGTAACGATGAAGTCAACAAGATCATTTAAAATGATAAAACAATCCGCTAATTTACTCTAAACATTATCCGAATCTACTGGCATTGCAATAATATGTTTAATTTGATAAGTCATAATGTATTAAAGCAATACATTTAGACAATTTAGGAGGAAGTCGTTCCCCTTGGCCAGTGTTTCCCAAACTCTTTTGTGTGTGTACCACTTTAAGGGATGAGAATCTCTCGCGTACCACCTAACAGGGCTGGTATGCGAAACGAAATGCATTATCAATTTAATTTAGCGTCGCGAAATGAAATTGTTCAATGGAATAACATTTCGCTCCTGGCGCGAAATTATATTCATTACGGACTTTTAATTTAGCTCCCGGCGCGAAATGATATTTGTTACAGACTTTTAATTTCGCTCCTGGCGCGAAATTATATTCATTACGGACTTTTAATTTAGCTTCCGGCGCGAAATGTAATTCGTTACAGACTTTTAATTTCGCTCCTGGCACGGAATTAAATTCATTACGGACTTTAAATTTAGCTCCCGGCGCTAAATGAAATTTGTTACAGACTTTTAATTTCGCTCCTGGCGCGGAATTAAATTCATTACGGACTTTTAATTTAGCTCCCGGCGCGAAATGAAATTCGTTACAGACTTTTAATTTCGCTCCTGGCGCGAAATAAAATTTGTTAACGACCATCAATTTCGTTCCCGGCATTTAGTCCCCCCCCTCCGGCCTGAAATTAAAATGCATGGAACATTTCGTTTTGTTTCTGAAATGAAATCTGTTTCTTTTCTTCCCCGAAAGCCTTATTTGTTCCCGCGTCCTACACCTAGCCACCATCTACATTTGTCCCTACCACCCCATCCCCAAAGACTGCATTACTCACGTGTCTGAAGTCCTCCCCCATTTAATTCTAATGGCCGACCTCAACCTTCATTCCCGTTCGGCCCTAGAACTTCATAGCCTAGACATCTACCTACGTCACACCGACGCCACCCTCGTCCATCTCCCAGTATCTACCCGTCCTTCCTCCAATACCACCCCGACGCAGTCATTGCTCATAACTCCCTCCTCCATCTGTTTGACGTGTCTGTCCAGTCACTCAAAGGAGGTGATCATGCCCCCGTTTTACTCAACTTCCCTCTTCCCCCACTACCACCTCCCAGGATGGTCCAGAATTTCTGCACAGCAAACTGGCAGGAATACCGCGCCTACGTCAACAATCACCTCCGTGCGGACCATCTCCCACTGGATAACCAGACGACGGTCGTTGCATATACTGCACACATAGATACTATACTACGACAAGCCTCCCAGGTAGCCATCTCCCTCATCCCAACGACCCCGTGCACTACATTTGAGTCGTCCAGTTGCAAAAATCATTTAATCCACTTGTGAATAAGGATCATGTCGTAAAAATATTTATTTAATTATTTTATTTATTTTACCTCATTTTATTTTGTTTTATTTTATTTTACTTTATTTTGTTTTGTTTATTTCTTGTTTTACTTTATTTCGTTTTATTTTGTTTTAAATTGTCTTGTTTTATTTGTTTTATTTTGTTTTTGTTTTTATTTTGTTTTGTTGATTTTGTTTTATTTTGATTTCCCAGAAAACAAATGCAAAACCAAAAACACAAAACACGAAGTAAAATGCTAAATTCAAACACAAAAGCAAAAGCAGAATAAAAAAGAAACACAAACCAAAAAGCAAAATTCAAAAACAACAAAAGCAGAAAACAAACACTAAACCAAAACAAAAGAGACGAAGCAGAAAGCAAAAGCAGAACAAAAAAAAGCAAAATCAGAAAACAAGAAACATAAAGCAAAGAGCAAAATTCATGAAAGCAAAAGCAGAAAACAAACACAAAACAAAAACAAAAAAGACGAAGCAAAAAGCAAAATTCAAAAACAAAAGCAAAAGCAGAAAACAAAAAACAAATAACATAAAGCAAAATTCAAAAAAGCAAAAGCAGAGCACAAACACAAAACCAAGAAAGAAAAGCAATAAGTCAAATTCAAAAGCAAAAGCACAAAGCAAACACAAAAACACCAACCAAAAGTAGAAAACAACAAACACAAAAGATACCCGAGGCAAAGTCTAGAGAAACGTTTCTCATGAAAATGATTCTTATTCACAGTGGATTAAACGAGTTTTGTAACTTGACGACTCATTTGCATTTGACTGTTGGCACAGGCTAGAGTATCACCGCTGTCTCAGTCTCACTCATGGCTGTGATTATATGGAAGCTACTGAGGTATGGGTGGTGCTTAGTAATGCCATTCAGGGCACAGTCAGTGTCTGTTGGCACAGGCTAGAGTATCACCGCTGTCTCAGTCTCACTCATGGCTGTGATTATATGGAAGCTACTGAGATATGGGTGGTGCTTAGTAATGCCATTCAGGGCACAGTCAGTGTCTGTTGGCACAGGCTAGAGTATCACCGCTGTCTCAGTCTCACTCATGGCTGTGATTATATGGAAGCTACTGAGGTATGGGTGGTGCTTAGTAATGACATTTAGGGCACAGTCAGTGTCTGTTGGCACAGGCTAGAGTATCACCGCTGTCTCAGTCTCACTCATGGCTGTGATTATATGGAAGCTACTGAGGTATGGGTGGTGCTGAGTAATGACATTCAGGGCACAGTCAGTGTCTGTTGGCACAGGCTAGAGTATCACCGCTGTCTCAGTCTCACTCATGGCTGTGAATATATGGAAGCTACTGAGGTATGGGTGGTGCTTAGTAATGACATTCAGGGCACAGTCAGTGTCTGTTGGCACAGGCTAGAGTATCACCGCTGTCTCAGTCTCACTCATGGCTGTGATTATATGGAAGCTACTGAGGTATGGGTGGTGCTGAGTAATGACATTCAGGGCACAGTCAGTGTCTGTTGGCACAGACTAGAGTATCACCGCTGTCTCAGTCTCACTCATGGCTGTGATTATATGGAAGCTACTGAGGTATGGGCGGTGCTTAGTAATGACATTCAGGGCACAGTCAGTGTCTGTTGGCACAGGCTAGAGTATCACCGCTGTCTCAGTCTCACTCATGGCTGTGATTATATGGAAGCTACTGAGGTATGGGTGGTGCTGAGTAATGACATTCAGGGCACAGTCAGTGTCTGTTGGCACAGGCTAGAGTATCACCGCTGTCTCAGTCTCACTCATGGCTGTGATTATATGGAAGCTACTGAGGTATGGGCGGTGCTTAGTAATGACATTCAGGGCACAGTCAGTGTCTGTTGGCACAGGCTAGAGTATCACCGATGTCTCAGTCTCACTCATGGCTGTGATTATATGGAAGCTACTGAGGTATGGGCGGTGCTTAGTAATGACATTCAGGGCACAGTCCGTGTCTGTTGGCACAGGCTAGAGTATCACCGATGTCTCAGTCACACTCATGGCTGTGATTATATGGAAGCTACTGAGGTATGGGCGGTGCTTAGTAATGACATTCAGGGCACAGTCAGTGTCTGTTGGCACAGGCTAGAGTATCACCGATGTCTCAGTCTCACTCATGGCTGTGATTATATGGAAGCTACGGAGGTATGGGTGGTGCTTAGTAATGACATTCAGGGCAGTCAGTGCCTGTGGATGCTGTGAAGGGTTCTACTCATAGGGTTAGTACTGCTGTGCTGACTCAGTGAGGAAAGCAATGGCAAACTACCTCACCCCCCATCTTGTCTAGTACGCCTCACTATAGCGCTGCCTTGAGTTTTTGTGGGTATATACCCACATAACCTACCGGCGGTACTTTTTGAGGATCCAACCAGCCTTCGGGCTGACTACCTAACAGACAGACGTCAGGACTTTGAACATCGTACAGAACATTATTTAACTCTCGAAACGAATATACAGTATTTTAATTTCAACAACGAAATTAAATGTTTCATGCATTTTAAATACACGTCGGAGAGCGAAACTTAATGCCGTTTGGGAATTTTATTTCGCCTCGGGAGCGAAATTAAATGTCTGTAACGAATTTTATTTCGCGCCGGGAACGAAATTATAAGTCTGGAACTAAATAAATTTCGCGCCGGGAGCGAAATTATAAGTCTGGAACGAAATTAATAACGCACCTGGAGCGAAATTAAAAGTGTGGAACCAAATTAATTTCGCGCCGGGAGCGAAATTATAAGTCTGGAACGAAATTAATTTCGCGCCGGGAGCGAAATTAAAAGTCTGGAACGAAATTAATTTCGCTTCGAATTAAGTTTCGCTTTGATTTAATTACGCGCCGACAATCATTATCATTTCGCTCCCGAATATCGCGCTTACGGCGAAATTAAATTATTTTCGTCCCCATAGCCATGAATTTAATTTCGCATGCCAGCCCTGCCACCTAATGGTTGTGAGATATAGTAACTATAACCCCACACCACCACCACCAACATTACGTCGTAGACCGAAATACGGATTGTAAACTGTGTTTGTTACAGGTAGACTGTTGGAGTTAAAGATCAAATAATAAAAAGTGTGCCCACTTGTATGTATTCAATTAAAACATTCAGAAATTACACTGTACAAATAATATTAATTAAAGAACTCTTAATAATTGAACATAAAACCAAACTTCAACTATCAACTTAAATGCGAAGGGTGAGCTTGTAGATTAGAAGCCAACTTAGGAATGTCTGGTTAAAGATCATTTTCCACTGTAAGGAGACTATTCCGTTTTTTGTTTAGCGTATGGCTTTTAGTGCCGGGAGTGTCCGAGGACATGTTCGGCTCGCCAGTTTTGTAGCTGCTTCGAGACGGACACCCAATGGGTGAGCTACAAGTACCGTTGGAGATGAAAGTTGGAAGGAGTTGGAAGGTAGCGGCTGTGGCGTATAGTTAGGGACCAACCTCGGTATTTGCCTGGAAGGAAGATGGGAAACCACCGAAGACCATCTTCAAGGTTGCCGGCGGGGGGATTCGAACCTCCTCGCCTCCCGGATGTGAGCGACTGCCAGCAATCATGCCGTAACGACCACGGCTAACTCACCCGGTATTCCGGTATTTATTCTTGAGATAAACAAGTGAAGAAAATGCAGTCTCACACAAGTACGAGGTAGTGAAAAGCAGTAAAAATCTAACTGCTTTGTCAGCTATGTCTGCATAGTCTGCACGCCTCTCAACCCAAAAGTTCACAAGAGTCATTTTTGAAAACGTTTGCCTTAGTTCTGAATCACAATTCAATTCATAAAACTGCTCCTTTTCTTTGACCTTAAAGTCCTCCGGCAAAATATGAATGTTTTTATATTTTTATACTTCTCGTAACATGACCGCGTACCACTCCAGCAGTACGAACGTACCACAGTTTGGGAAACGCTGCCCTAGGCTATGTATGCCATATGAAATGAAAATCCACTGCCTGCTTCCAGTCTCCGACCGGGTCAGGAATGGAATGAATGAAGCCCCCATCTAGCGGCGTGGATACGAAGTGTGCCGGCTTCCGAAGCCTGTCGCACTCCTCTGGGGCAATGATTAAATGCATGACAGATGAAATGAAATGATAGTGGAGAGTGTTGCTGGAATGAAATTGTGACAGGGAAAACCGGAGTACCCGGAGAAAAACCTGTCTGCCTCCGTTTTGTCCAGCACAGATCTCACTTGGAGTGGCCGGGATTTGAACCACGGACCCAGCGGTGAGAGGCCGGCGTGCTGCCGCCTAAGCCACGGAGGCTCGCCTATGTATGCCATATGCTATGTTTAAAATGAATGCCAGAATTGCGACGCTTTTCAGTTCCGAGTGTTTTTTTTAAATATATCGTTGGCTTTTTATGCCGGGAGTGTCCAAGGACAAGTTCAGCTCGCCAGAGGCTGTAGCTGCTTCTAGCGGACACCCACAGGGTGAGCTACAAGTTCCGTTCAATATCAGGTAGTTCTAACTTTCACTACCAGATGTCAATGATACCTAGTAATGAACGTTGGAAACTTGATAGAGCGTCCTAGCGAAACCTAACCTTGAAATTTAGCTCACACAAGTTTAGTCTGTGGAAGGATCTTTTACATGTCATAAATCTATGACATGGGACCGCCGGCTTTACATCCCCTCCGAAGGAAGGCATACTGAAGGATTTTTACGCTCTTAAAAAATCCGACGACTTCCGCCGGGTTTGAACCCCCTATCTTGGCACACCAGTTCAGCATGCTACCGACTACGCCACCGAAGCCGATTTTCGGAGTGTCAATTATGGTTAATAACATACTTTAAATGCGGTACATTTGTCAGAAAAAAACATAACGGAAAAATATGATATATCATAACTAACTCTCGGATCATTAGGTAAATAAATACTTCTTTATGTAAATACATATTTTAAGCATTTTTCTATAAATACATAAATTCCTACTTTTCATTTATTAGCACATAAAAAGTCATAACATTTACATTTTTCAAAATCAGTATGCTAGATCTTCCAGTTTATTGCTTTTTCGTTTGGTGGTACTTCAACGGGGAAGAATCTGTGAGCTATCTAATCTTCATGCAGAGCGTATGTGAGCTTGCAACTGCAGTGTTATTCTTAACTTGCCGCCCCGTGCCACTCACTGTGGAAGCCGGGGATTTCCTTGTCCATAGCAATATTGCACCACGTGCTAGACCTCCCCTCCCCCAGCTACCTGGAACCTGTGTCACTCACATGCAGTTCATTTCTGGCACTGTGAAGTGTAAGGCAGTTCTACGATGCCTAAAGTAAAAACAACTGCAAGTTGTCGTCTGTTGCAGAATTCAAAGATGATTTTACTTCTGATGGGGGCGTTCTGTTCAGCCAACCATGTGTGAAAGCAATCAAGGCCGAACAGCGATCTCAAGTTACACACAACCTCAAGGACAAGAAACATATTGCCGCAGTTTCGTGCCTTCAGAATAAGTGTTTCGCGATAATCGTCAGTCATTTGTGATGGACAACCTGAAGATGTATCTCGTTGTGTATTGTAATGCCTCAGCAGTCAGTGAGGCATAGAATAAATTGCGTTCGTGCGTACTACATATTAATAAACAAAATTATAATTAAATATTTTAACTTTTTGTCACATATTTCAGTTATTTTTAGCCTACTTTTCACAATTTGCAAAAATGAGGAAAAAGTAGACTTATGAGATCGATCCGGGAAAATGTGTGTCTGTATGTCTGTCTGTCTGTCTGTCTGTGTGTGGGTCCCCCCCCTAACAACTCCTAAACGGCTGCAGCAATCAAAACCAAATTTAGTATGAGTAAAGATGTGCACCGGAATATCTCACGTCCATATTTGAAATTGACGTCAGTGCTACCAACTGCTGAAAAAACGCACTAGAAATTTGAGCTCCATGTTGGATATTTTGCAAGGAATGCATGGGAGCTATTCCAAAATTGGCACACATGTAGATAATACTATTTTAGTTTAATTTCCAGGAGGCCAACCATGACAGTGTTGCCAAAATAATTTTAAGCCTTCTGATAGGTCCAATGTTTAAATGCATATACCTTCTACACTATCAATTCGATTTTAACCAAATTTTTTATGTAATATCTGTACATAAACAGATATGACTGAGCGTATTCTTAAGAGCCACCAGGGCTGCCAGCTGTTAATAATTGCTCTCTCTATTTTTTAAGATTCAAAATACCAATATATCAGAAAGTATGCAAGCCAACAGCTTTAAACTATGCACACTTATATTCTGACATTTTAGATTAATTTGGAGTAAATTGTATACGTCAGTTCTACCAACATGATTATAAGCCTGCAGATAGTACCAATTTTTAAATACATGTAACTTCTATACTATCAGTTGGATTTCAACCAAATTTCGTATGTGCTATGTGTACCATAGCAGATATTACTATAAGTATTGTTAAGGGCAATCAGGACTGCCAACTGTTAATAAATGCTGTCTATATTTTTTACCCTAATATCAATATATCAGAAAGTATGCAAGCCAACAGCTCTATACTTTGCACAAGTATAGCACCTGACATTCTAGATTAATTTGGAGTAATTAATACAAGGCAGTGCTGCCAACTTGATTCTATGCCTGCTGATATGTCAAATTTTAAAATACATGTAACTTCTAGACTAACAAATGGATTTCATCCAAAATTTGCACAACAAGATATCATAATAATTCTGATTATTTCTGACCAGCACACGCATGGTATTGTTGGCAACATGATTTTACGCGTGCTGATAGATCCAGTGTCAAACTGCATGTAACGTCCATTGGACTTCAACCAAATTTTGTATTCTGTACCGTAAGAGATGGAACTAAGAATATATTCAGTCACCAGGGCTGCCAACTGTAGTGCTCTATTAGGCTACATTATACCAGGTATATTTTGAACTAATTAGATATTTCGATATTACCAACTTAATTTGGTCATTATTCTAGATAGGTTCATATACTGTAGAATAAGCAATGGCATGAAAAGTAGGCTGTATAGTTCTTCACGGAACTTCTTGTTAATACTGAAAGAATAAATATTTTCCCGATTTTTAGCACCTAAAAATCCGAGTCCTAGTAATGATATTCAACAAGTTTGTATTGTATTCTCCAGACATTATCCACAACTGCGCAGGACTTCATGCATGGAGCATGTGATGTGCCCGGACATGACCAGTACGCAGTGTGGACGCTACCTCTGCCACCGTTATGCGCCTGTCCGCTAACACAATGTCCAACAAAAATCATCTACAGTGAGATTCAAATGCACGACGTCGAACAAATATCTGTTTAACTTGAACACGACCTCTTCTATTTACAGTCCAGAGAGATTCCGTGAGCTGAAATTTATTATTCATTGAGTCCATTCATTAAGATCAAAGAGCAGACTTAGTAACGCTAGGGATTATCGCTCTGATATTGGCCTTAATGAATCCCACACGATTTATTAATGGACGGGCCATCTATAATTATATTTTCTTTTATAATGAAACATTGGACAATTATGGCTTCTTATCATTCGTATTGAAAGGACACAGAGAAGTAATTAAAACAGATGTATTCAATCTAAGTCAATACAAATTGAAATATAATTGGCTAATACATATATAGTAAGACAAGTTTCGCTTAACTTGTAACCATCCTCAGCTAAGATCAAATTCTAATAACATTAAACTAAGAGCATCATATAATACAACAGCTGCCACGGTAGGTGAGTGGTTATCGTGTCGGACGACAAACCCCAAGCTTGCAGGATCGCTCCTGGCCGTGGTAAGGGATTTTGGAAAGGCGATAAAAATCACGGCACGCATGTCATCCATTGTTGGCATGTTAAAGAACCTACTGTATTTGAATTCAGTGGCAACATTACTCTCGGGATTTTCCGCCTACACAAAAGTTCCTCATTTCTCTACTAGAAAGCGCTATAGTGTCAAGGAGCTTAGATATCTAACCTCCTTGACTTTCATAGCGCTCCAAGGAACAACAAAATTCGACATGCAAGCTGCCCTCTGAGCGTCAAATAACAAAGCTTGCACCCGGCACCCAAGGCCATACATTATTATTATTATCATTATTATTATTATTATTATTATTATTATTATTATTATTATCATCTAAAGATTGTTGTTGTTGTTGTTGTTGTTGTTTGAGTCTTCAGTCATTTGACTGGTTTGATGCAGCTCTCCTTGTCCTGAGCAAATCGTTTCATCTCAACATAGCTACCACTCTCTACATCCGAAGCAATCTGTTTAACATATTCTAACCTTGGTCTACCTCGACAGTTCTTGTCCTTGACCCTTCCTTCCATAACTGAGCTTCCTATTCCTGGTTGTCTTAGTATGTGTCCTACCAACCTATCTCTTCTCTTCATTAGCAATCGCCAGAAATATCTCTACTCTCCCACTCGTCTTAATACCCCTTCATTGTTAACCCTATCTACCTCTCTGATCTTCATAATTCCCCTGTAACACCACATTTCAAACGCTACAATACTCCTCTTTACACATTGTACCCGGATCGTTCACACGTCCGAGACATTGTTGACGCCATTATTATAATGTAGAAATGTTGATTTATTTATGTGTGGGAATGGCTGATATTTGAATAGCGCGCGGAGGAGACTCAGAGTTCTGAGAGAAGCATGCAACGCAGGAGCGAGTGACGTGAGTTTGTGACGTGGAGCCCGTATACGTCACGAGAAAAAAATTTCTGGAATTTCCTTTAGGAGAAGAGATGGACGCTAGAAAAGTAGTACAGTTTACTGGAAATTACAAGAGAAGGAATTTGAGCTATCAAGCATTAAAATCCGTTCGGTAGAAGCCGAGATACGAGATGGAAGTTTCTGTAAGTTTTGACAGCTGGACTATATAAGGAACGAGTATTTCAAGACAGATTGTATTCCAACGGAGCATTTGCTCAGGTGTGGAGCTACGCAACGTGAAAGTACGAGTATACACGCCGAGATTCTGACCGTCGAAGGACTTAGTCGCTGAACCAGTGGTCAGTAGGACTTAGTTTCAGAATATCAACTGACTTTCAGGTCAAATATTCTAACCGGTCAGGTGATGGTAGTGTCGAAGAAACATTCACGGAAGTTAGCCTACAGAGTGATATATTTCTTGTGGTAACGATACATCAGGCACTTCGGATTTCATCAGGAATAATTTTATTCATCAGTTCGTTCTATGCAGCTAATAGGTGTTCCTATCTTAGCGTGCAAACGAAACCGCATTTTTAGCCTACTTTCGATTTTTGCAAAAAATGAAAGTAGACTTATGAGATCACTACAGGGCGAAAAAAAAGTGTGTCTGTCTGTGTGTGTGTATGTGTGTGTGTGTGTGTGAGTGTGTGTACTCTGAATGTCTGTCCCCCCCTATCAATTCGAACACGGTGAGGGCAAATTGAACGAAATTTGGTACAAAGGTAGCACTAGCAAAGGAAACCTCAGTGTCATGTCTTATATCGCCGCCATCTTGACGGAAACGTAATGGCGGCCACACAAATGTTCAAAGCTTAAATCAAATTACGACTAACCTAATCATCCGATCTCTACCAAATTTTGCAACAACATACCTTTATGGGAGCAGCATCCTCTGACCAAACTAATAGGTCATTAGCCTAATAGTTTGCGGATGGCGGCCATCTTTGTGTGAAAATCGATTGCCCCTATTAATTCGAACACGGTGAAACCGAATGGAACGAAATTTGGTACAGAGGTAGTACTAGCAAAGGGAACACCAGTGTCATGTTTTATATCGCCGCCATCTTGACGGAAACGTAATGGCGGCCACCCAAATGTTCAAAGCTTAAATCAAATTACGACTAACCTAATCATTCGATCTCTACCAAATTTTGCAACAACATACCTGTATGAAGGGAGCATCGTTTGACAAATCTAATAGGTCATTAGCCTAATAGTTTGCGGATGGCGGCCATCTTTGTGTCAAAATCGATTACCCCTATTAATTCGAACACGGTGAAACCGAATGGAATGAAATTTGGTACAGAGGTAGCACTAGCAAACGGCACCTCAGTGTCATGTTTTATATCACCGCCATCTTGACGGAAACGTAATGGCGGCCACACAAATGTTCAAAGCTTAAATCAAATTACGACTAACCTAATCATCCGATCTCTACCAAATTTTGCAACAACATACCTTTATGGAGGAAGCATCCTTTGACAAATCCAATAGACCATTAGCCTAATAATTTGCGGATGGCGGCCATCTTTGTGTCAAAATCGATTACCCCTATTAATTCGAACACAGTGAAACCGAATGGAATGAAATTTGGTACAGAGGTAGCACTAGCAAAGGGCACCTCAGTGTCATGTTTTATATCGCCGCCGTCTTGACGGAAACGTAATGGCGGCCACACAAATATTCAAAGCTTAAATCAAATTACGATTAACCTAATCATCCGATCTCTACCAAATTTTGCATCAACATACCATTATGGAGGGAGCATCCTTTGACAAATCTAATAGGTCATTAGCCTAATATTTTGCGGATGGCGGCCATCTTTGTGTGAAAATAGATTCCCCTATTAATTCAAACACGGTGAAACCGAATGGAATGAAATTTGGTATAGAGGTAGCACTAGCAAAGGGCACCTCAGTGTCATGTTTTATATCGCCGCCATCTTGACGGAAACGTAATGGCGGCCACACAAATATTCAAAGCTAAAATCAAATTACGATTAACCTAATCATCCGATCTCTACCAAATTTTGCATCAACATACCATTATGGAGGGAGCATCCTTTGACCAAACTAATAGGTCATTAGCCTAATATTTTGCTGATGGCGGCCATCTTTGTGTGAAAATAGATTCCCCCTATTAATTCGAACACGGTGAAACCGAATGGAACGAAATTTGGTACAGAGGTAGCACTAGAAAAGGCCACCTCAGTGTCATGTCTTATATCATCGCCATCTTGACGGGAACGTAATCGCGGCCACCCAAATGTTAAAAGCTAAAATGTAATTACGACCGACCTAATAATCTAGTCTCTACCAAATTTTGCTACAACAAATCTTAATTTGGGAAGCATATTCTGACCAAACTGCTAGATCATCAGCCCAATAGTTTGCAGATGGTGGCCAAGTATGTGTGCAAATCGATTCCCCATATCAATTCAAACACGGTGAAACCGAATTGAACGAAATTTGGTACAGAAGTAGCACTAGCAAAAGGCAACTCAGTGTCATTTTTTATATCGCCGCCATCTTGACGGAAACGGAATGACGGCCACCCAAATGTTAAAAGCTTAAATCAAATTTCGACCATCCTAATAATTTGATCTCTACCGGATTTTGCAATAACATGCCTTCTTGTGGAAAGCCTCTCATGACTGACTACAAGGTCATCAGCCCAATAGTTTGCAAATAGCGGCCATGTATGTGTGCAAATACATTCCCCATATCAATTCAAACACGGTGAAACCGAATTGAATGAATTTTCTTACAGAGGTAGCACTAGCAAAGGGCACCTCATATTCATGTTTAATATCCCTATAGCAAGTTGTATTTCAACAAGCTACTACAACCAACATTAAATTATACTCCTTGAAAAGGAAAAAGAGTTATAACAATACCCATGCATTTAGGAGAAAGTAGGCTATATGTTCTTTACTGAACATCTTGTTCGAATATGAGAATTATTCTCAATATTACAAGAGTACTGTACCAGTCTATGACTGCACAACATATCATCATGTTATACTGTGCTGATGACAACGGGAGTTGTTTTGAACAAGAGACTTTAAATATCAACATGCGCCGTTAAACTACTCGAAGGATAGGTAGGACATGGAGACGGATGAAGTTATACGGATACAGCAGATGGCCAAGGAAGGACACTATTGGGATAGTGTACACCAAAGGACACGCTCTTCCTGCACATCAAGAATGAAGTAAGACAACCATTCATGTACTATCCACTAGCCTATAATATTAGAGAATTCCATATTTAACACAGTCACGATAAGAAATCAACACAATTTTTATCGTAACTAGAACGTCTATTGTATTTGTGAGGATGACAAATGGAGCATACTGTTTGACAATTTATTATTCTATTTTCGATTTTTGGTCAGGGCAGACAGTTAGTTCATGTGTTCCGACATGAAATGTTTCAGTTATTCCAAGGGATAGGAGTAATTTTTTAACTCTTATTTTTGGGAGGAGACGTAATTACGACTTGGATTATTTAAATAATTTGATTTATTTAATAATAATAATAATAATAATAATAAACAACCGTAAAGAATTGTGTAAGGATGGTATAGAGAATGGGGTCAGACTAGGTTGTAAGAACAAAAACCTGACAATCGACTGTTTAGCTTTCGCAGATGATGTTGCAATTTTCTCTAATTCTCTTGACACAGCCACACAACAAATCAATCAATTACAGGTGCAAGCAGCAAAGGCAGGTCTTCAGATTTCGTTTGAGAAAACGCAGTTTATAACGAACATCAAGTCGGAACCCAGAGAACTTACGGTGAATGGAGGACAAATAAAACAGGTAGAGAAATTCAAATACCTGGGTGAATGGATTGAGCCCAACATTCGTGAAAAGGAAGCCTTCGTGGCACGGATTAACAAAATGGAAATGGCTTACCATTTAACCAAAGACATTTACAAATCACGATCAATGTCCTTCAAGGCCAAACTGAGGCACTTCGTTACCGTTATTCGCCCGGAGGCGTTATATGGATCAGAATGCTTGGCGATGAATAAGAAAGGCCTGGCAGAACAACTCGAAGCCAAAGAGAGGAAGATTCTGAGAAAGATCTTGGGCCCGGTCAAGGAACGAGGAGAGTATAGAAGACGACACAACGATGAACTCTATCTACATGTGGAGAAAATAACGGACACCATTCGCAAAAGAAGACTCTCCTTTTATGGCCATTTAACACGAATGAACTCCGGAAGATTGTCCAATCGAATCTGTGCCTACTTTGTGGGAAAGAAAACCAAAGGGATCTGGTTTACAGAGGTGGAAAAAGACCTACAAGAACTGGGGATATCACATGAAGACATCTTGGAACGTGACTCTTTGAAGAAGAAACTTGGGGAGATACGGAGTTTTCAGCCAAAACCTATATTGAAAACTGGCAAGAAGTGGACCGAAGAACGAAGGGAAGCTCACCGAAGAAGAATGCGCGAATACTGGGCCAATGTGAAAGAACGAGGGAAAAGGCAGTTGAAATAACGTGGTCCATAGACGACCGAAACGATAAAAAAAAAAAAAAAAAACAACTGTGAAGTAAATATGTTAATAATATTATAAATAAAACTACACCATTTAAAGTTATAAATAAATAATTTAGGGAGTGATAGCACCAAACATTAGGAATTAAATTGTTAATTGTAATTAAATAGTAATGTATTAATAATCAGAAAGTGAGATATTATTAATAATCATTTGCAGATAGGATTTAAATATTATTTATTGAGGAAACAGGGCGATAATATAATCATTCTGACGTTGATGATGCCTAAATATTTTTCGGTAATAATAATAACATTAATTGTGGAAAAATAATAATAATTTATTGGAAGAATTTAAATAATTTGTGGAGAAATAATAATATTTTGTGGATGAATTTAATTAATCAGAAGGATTTAAATAAAATAACTTTGTTTATTTATGGAATAAAAGTTTGGATTTAAAAATAAATTTAAATGAGTTTATGGATGAAGAAAGTGAAATAGTAAGTTTTTGAGCTCAAAAATATTTTCCAAAAGCACATAAAATATTCAGATGAAGAGAAAGGAAGCGGCAGGTATTAAATGTATAAATTAGGGAGAGTTTAAGTAGATGGGAGGCAAGGAAAGATTGACCAGATTTAAATACATCTTTTTATTGGTAAAATAAAACTGAAGAATGCAGTATAGTAATTATGACAGAATATCACAAAAAAATATATGATAAAATAATAATATGATGTTGTGTGGTGAAGTTTATTTGGAGTCAAATAACAATGTGGTGATTTTAGTGTGCGTTTAGCGACACTTAAAGTTGTGGAGACCTAGGGGGTCATCCAAGAGGGCATTTGTTCTCGTAGTTGTGGGCACACAAGGATATGCGTGTGTTATTAAAGAGCAAGTGGGCTCAATTGTAAAAGAAGGGTTAGGCAATGGTGATCGCCCCATATTCTTGTCAAATTTAATTTTACTGTCAATTCAAATATTTAATTTTTTTTCTGGATCAACTCGAATTTCAAATAGTATGCCTAAATAATTGAAGAACATGAGTTTAGATCTGATGAACCTGACCGAGGGAAAAAATCAAATGAGAAGTGCAAATGCAATAAAATAAAATAAAATAAAATAAAATAAAATAAAATAAAATAAAATAAAATAAAATAAAATAAAATAAAATAAAATAAAATAAAATAAAATAAAATAAAATAAATAATTGGTGAAATTTTTATTTTGTGCTTGGAATGATAATAGTGGTAACAATGGAAATGAGCAAATGAAATATTCACAATATGAGAGGGTGAGAAACTTGTTATAAATGGAGTGATGGAAAATTTTGGAAATTAATTAATAATAATAATAAATTTTATGATTAATATTTTTTGTATGAGATAATATGTACATTTTCTGAATGATATAAAAATTTTGGTGAAGGAGATAATGATTTAATCCACCGATAGTGGATAGTAACAATTTATATTGATAACAACAATTTTTGCTAACAATCATGATAGATGAATACAATTTAAAATTTTGATGACATTGAAACAAATGAATGTGAGAAAAGAATAAGATTAATTTTTCAAATTATTATGAAAAGTTTATAAACAATTTTAGTTTTGGAAATGTAAATCTTTACAAACAAATATAAACATTCGACTTTATGTCAGTCGAATATTTATATTGTTATTATGCTACAACGAAACAGTGATATAATAATTTTTCCAAATAATTCAAATTTTGGAACAACAACGAATGAATCAAGTGACTATTTTTTAATACCTTACAACAAATACTTGAACAATCAAATGCAATTCTTCGAAAAGTGAACTACAAACATGTAAATAAAAAGGATCACTCGGAACTTTTTATTGAACAGTATATCGCAGATTTGGAAAAGGATGACACAATAGAGAAATATTCCACAGCTTATGTGAATCCATTAGCGGTTGTGCCAAGACCGGATGGAAATCTTCGTATTTGTTTAGACCAGGGGTCTCCAAACTTTCCAGCCCTAGGGCCATACTGATTTCTCCAGTAAGTTCCGAGGGCCAAAACCATATTATCATTGCTGCCGGTGGTAAAAAGTGAAATAGTCCACTGATGAAAAAAAGTCCGAACAAGTACGCAACGTTGAAAAAAGGCTGCAAATCGGACTAAAGTCCGCAAAACGGCAACACTGCATATTATTAATTTTCCTGTCATTATCTGTAATTTCTAGATTAGTCGTAGAGTACGAGCCATGAGGAGTAACATGACACGACATCTGGTGGACACAAGCGGAAATAGTTAGTACCTTCTATCGCTAACAGATAGCGCTAATAGCACGTACAGAGTAATCTCGTTGGTTCGAGAGAGTTCTGGTGTCTTCCACTCACTTCTAGATGGCAGTAATTGGAATATATAAGAAGGCTTGTTGCGCAACCACAAGTCAGTTCCTATGACACTGTTGTGAAATAAAATAGTGCGTACCTCCTTAAAACGTGTTTGTGCGTGTTTAAGTTTAAGACATCTTTGTAACAGTATTTTGATTTGAATTGTTGCTTTTGTGTGTGATTTAGTAGTATGGAAAAGAAGCGAAAAATTGATAGTGAATGCAGAAAATTCAAAGATGAGTGGAACATTCAGTATTTCGTAATTGAGTCCAGTAAAAAGGCGCTATGTTTGATTTGCAATGAAAGCATAGCCGTTCTCAAGGAATATAACATTAAACGTCATTATGAAACAAAACATTTTCAAAATTACTCAAAATATACAGGAAGTTTTCGGACAGAAAAATTCGAAGCTATGAAGCGCGGATTGAAATCGCAGCAATCTTCATTTACAAAACTCAAAATCGAACAAGAGGCTGCAACTCGTGCCAGCTTTCGTGTGGCTCTTGAAATTACAAACCGTGGAAAACCATTCACCGATGGAGAAATGATCAAAGAATGCATAATTGCAGCAGCCGAAGAAATGTACCCTGAAAAGGTAAATTTATTAAAAACTGTCAGTATGTCAGCAAACACTGTGGCTCGAAGGATAGAAAACATCGCTGAAAATATATCCTCTCAACTGTTCGACAAAAATGGAGATGTTGAGTGGTTTTCTTTGACCTTGGATGAGTCAACGGATGTGTCAGATACTGCTCAGGTGTTGATTTATATTCGAGTAGTAGATAAAAGCTATGAAGTGCATGAAGAACTTCTTGATATGTATAGTATTCATGGCACAACTACTGGTACAGATATTTTTAAAGGAGTTGAAATGGCCATTAATCAAAAGAACCTTCGATGGAAAAACTTGAAATGTATTACAACTGATGGAGGCAAAAACATGAGTGGGAAAGATAAAGGAGTGGTCGCTCTTGTGTCAAAGGCTGTAGAAAATGACGGTGGTTCAAAACCATTAGTCTTACATTGTATCATTCACCAACAGTCTTTGTGCGGAAAATGTTTGGATATGTCTGAAGTTCTGAAACCAGTCATATCAACTGTTAATTTTATGAGATCCTTTGGGCTGAATCACCGACAATTCCGACAATTTATTGAAGAGATTGGAGAAAATGACTTACCTTATCATACTGCCGTACGTTGGCTTAGTTGTGGGAAAGTCCTTCAGCGCTTTTTTGAACTTCGAGCAGTGATCGAATTTTTTTTGAATGAAAAGCATCGCCCTCTTACTGAATTACAAAACAACGCATGGCTGTGGAAGTTAGCATTCTATGTTGATTTGACAAAACATGTGAACGAACTGAATTTGAGATTGCAAGGAGAAAACCAGCATCTTCCTGATTTATACACTAATATCAAATCATTCCGGAAGAAATTGATACTGTTTCAATCACAACTACGAAGTAAATGTTTTTCACATTTTAAAACATGTGAAATATTCAGCCACACCACCGAGACTGAGTTTCCTATCGATTTTGCAATCGAAACTTTGAGTGCTTTGAAAATAAATTTTGTTACTCGTTTCTCGGACTTCGATGCCTTTGCGAATCAAATTAAGATTTTTCAGGATCCTTTTGATACTGACATTGAAACCCTAGCCCCGGAACTTCAAATGGTAATGATTGAACTACAGTGCAGTGATATAATTAAGAACAAATATCAAAACTCATCTTTGTTGGAATTTTATAAGAGTCTTCCACTGACACAATTTGATAATTTGCATAAATTTGCTCGTGGGCTGTTTTCTGTTTTTGGTACTACTTATTTGTGTGAGAAGACCTTCTCCAAAATGAAGTACACAAAAAATGTTTACAGATCTAAATTAACTGATGAGCATCTTAAATCTCTTTTAATAATTGGTAAAAGTAAAATTAGTCCACAACTACAAACTATTGTCATTGGAAAATCTCAATTACATAAATCCCATTAGTATTTCATATGTCTGCATGTTATACATGTCTTTACTCATTACAATTCTGTGTTTCTTTATCCAACTTATCACAAAAACAATAACAATAAGCCTACAACAATGTTATGAGTAGTTAGCCCATGACCATATCAATGTAGATGTCATATTAATAATTATTCAACATAAAATTAGAATACTTCAGTAAACTAAATTTAATTTGCTATAAAAAATATGTTCTCTAAAAGGAGTTTTCAAGTATGCTAGCTCTCCGCGGGCCGGACAAAATCTGTCCGCGGGCCGGATGTGGCCCCCGGGCCGTAGTTTGGAGCCCCTTGGTTTAGACGCAAGATCTCTAAATTCCAAAATTATGCCAGAATATGACCGACCTCCTGTTATTAAAGAATTGTTGAGGAAATTTAAAGGCAACATATGAATTTCTACTATTGATCTTACATCATCTTACCATCATGTGAAATTAAGTGAAGGGTCAAAGAAATTCACGGGATTCATGTTCGACCAACAAACATATGTTTTCAAAAGGTTACCATTTGGAATGAAAACATCAGGATCTGTTCTAATTAGAGCATTAGACAAGAATCTTAGTCCAGAAGTGAAGAACTCAGTTATATGTTACATCGATGACAAACTGGTTGCGTCTGAGGATGAAGAACAACATCTGATACACCTAAGGAATGTATTCAATGACTTGAGGAAGTCAAATTTCAAGGTGAATTTGAAGAAAGACCAATTTCTAAGGAAGAGATTTAATTCTTGGGGTATATCCTAGATGGACAGGGATATCGTCCAATTGAGGCCAAGATCCAATCAATTGCCGACTTTCCAAGACCCACGAGGATAAAGCATGTCCGTAGTTTTCTGGGGACTTGCCAATTTTTCGCTGGACATTGTCATAACTACACCAATATTGTTGCGCCTTAGCAAAATCTTTTGAGGAAAGGAAACAGATGGAAGTGGAGCGAAGAACACGAGGAATCCTTCAGACAGGCAAAATAATTATTGATGAATAGTGTAAAGCTGGAATATCCTGATTTTCAGAAGAATTTTATTATCGAATCAGATGCTTGAAATGTGGGTATAGGAGCTATCCAATTACAAGAAGACGAAGATCGCAACAGGCATTATTTATCTTTTATAAGTAGAAAGCTGAGACCTTCAGAGCGAAACTATTATACGACTGAACTTGAAGCTTTAGCTATTGTACACGCTCTAGAAACTTGGAAAAAGATGCTGATAGGTCATTCTGTTATCATTCGAACAGACCATCATGCACTTGAGTTTATTTTGAAGACGAATTTTGCAAGTGAGAGGATCACACGTTGGGCTTTGTTTGTACAGCAATTCAACATCACAATAGAGAACAAACCTGGAAAAGCGAATGTAGGAGCCGACTTGTTAAGTCGTGCAGTTGAACCAACTTTTAAGGTGATGCCTATTACTCTGGTGCAAGAAGAAGAAGACACTCTAGAACGCTTGGAAAGGATATCTGTTACTCAGAAGAGGAACATATCTTTGAGGAAGATCTATCGATTTCTAAAAGGGAACATGGATACTACTGAAGCAGATTATCATGAAACAGAGAGAATTTCGAGGAATTATGTGGTCATGAATGATATTGTGTATCGGTTCATTGATGCAGGCCATACATAATTGAGAGTAGCGATACCACCCATACTTCAAAAACGGAATATATGGTTAGCGCACAAGATTTCAGGACACGCTGGATTGGATAAGACAGTACAACTCGTGCAAGATAAATTTTCGTGGGAGAAGATGAGGACTACAGTCAGAGAGATATGTGACTAGTGCCAAAGAAGCAAGCACAATTTTAAGTTGTTGAGAGAAGCGCCTCGTCCTATTATTCCACTGAAACCACGGGAATTATTCGCCATGGATATTTATGGACCTTTACCGAATTCGAAGAGGGGAAATAGATACATTTTGGTAACCATTGATGTTTTTACCAAATTCACAATGCTACACCCCATCCAGAAAGCTAATACACGTTACATCTTGAAGAGGATTAGAGATAGTGTAATTCCTGAAGCAGGGAAACCTGAATACCTTTTAACCGATCATGGATCGCAATTCACATCTTACGAGCTTAGAAATGCTATGGAAGTATTGGATATTAAGCAGATCCTATGTTCAATACGCCATCCTGAAAGCAACCCAGCTGAAAGGATTATGTCAGAAATAGCAAAATTTTGTCGTTTGTTTCGTTCTGCTGAACATTGGAAGTGGATGGATGTGTTACCCATTGCAGCGCATTCCATTAACTCTACTGTACATGAGAGTACAATCAGATACCGATGTCATTGCATCATGGAAATAAACCCATAAGACCATGGGATAGGATCATTTCCATACCACCAGAAATAGAGCCTAGCAGACAACTCAGAGAAGTGCAAGCGCTGGAGAAAATTCGCAAGCAAGCTGACAAGAGAGAAATGAGAGTCCGAGGGAAGAAATTCAGACGACCTCTGAATGTTGGAACTCATGTTCTCGTAAGGAAGCCTGTTCCGTCTGACGTCATGAATAGAGTATATTCCAAATTTGCTAGTTTATACTACTGCCCGTTCATGATTACACAAAGTTTTGATAATGGAAGTTATACACTGGTTGAAGAAGAATCTGGTAACGTCGTGGGAAAATTCAACGCGGCAAGTTTGAAGATTTATCACTCAAGAGCCAGACAACAGTAATAAGAAAAAAATATATGATGTGTCACATATTTTTATTGGCGTGAGGGGTGGATGTAACCGGATCGTTCACAAGTCCGTGACATTGTTGGCGCCATTATTATAATGTAGAAATGTTAATTTATTTGCGTGAGGGAATGCCTGATATTTGAATAGCGCGCGGAGGAGACTCGGAGTACTGAGGGAAGCATGCATCGCAGGAGCGAGTGACGTGTGTTTGTGACGTGGAGCCCGTATACGACACGAGAAATATTTTCTGGAATTTCCTTTAGGAGAAGAGATGGACGCTAGAAAAATAGTACAGTTAACTGGCAATTACAAGAGAAAGAATTTGAGCTATCAAGCATTAAAATCGGCCCAGTAGAAGCCGAGATACGAGATGGAAGTTTCTGGAAGTTTTGACAGCTGGACTATATAAGGAGTGAGGATTTCAAGACAGATTGTATTCCAACGGAGTATTTGCTCAGGTGTGGAACTACGCAACGTAAAAGTACGAGTATACACGCCGAGATTCTGACCGTCGAAGGACTTAGTCGCTGAACTAGTGGTCAGTAGGACTTAGTTTCTGTTCGGGTGAACGAACATTTCATCATGTTATACTGTGCTGATGATAACGGGAGTTGTTTTGAACAAGTGACTTTAAATATCAACACGCGCCGTTAAACTACTCGAAGGATAGGTAGGACATGGAGACGGATGAAGTTATACGGATACAGCAGATGGCCATGAAAGGACACTATTGGGATAGTGTACACCAAAGGATACGCTCTTCCTGCACATCAAGAATGAAGTAAGACAACCAATCATGTACTATCCACTAGCCTATATATTAGAGAATTCCATATTTAACACAGTCACGATAAGAAATCAACACAATTTTCATCGTAACTAGAACGTCTACTGTATTTGTCAGGATGACAAATGGAGCATACTCTTTGACAATTTATTATTCTATTTTCGATTTTTGGTCAGGACAGACATTTAGTTCATGTGTTCCGACATGAAATGTTTCAGTTATTCCCAGGGATAAGAGTATTTTTAACTCTTATTTTTGAGAGGAGACGTAATTACAACTTGGATTATGTAAATAATTTGATTTATTTAATAATATTAATTATAATAATAATAATAATAATAAACAACTGTGAAGTAAATAAGTTAATAATATTATAAATATAACTACACCATTTAAAGTTATAAATAAATAATTTAGGGAGTGATAGCACCAAACATTAGGAATTAAATTGTTATTAAATAGTAATGTATTAATAATCAGAAAGTGAGATATTATTAATAATCATTTGCAGATAGGATTTAAATATTATTTATTGAGGAAATAAGGCGATAATAATCATTCTGACGTTGATGATTCCTAAATATTTGTCGGTAATAATAATAATAATAATAATAATAATAATAATAATAATAATAATAATAATAATAATAATAATAATTTGTGGAAAGATAATAATAATTTATTGGGAGAATTTAAATAATTTGTGGAAAAATAATAATAATTTTTGGATGAATTTAATTAATCAGAAGGATTTAAATAAAATAACTTTTTTATTTTTGGAATGAAAGTTTGGATTTACAACTAAATTTAAATGAGTTTATGGATGAAGAAAGCGAAATAGTAAGATTTTGAGCTCAAAAATATTTTCCAAAAGCACTTAAAATATTCAGATGAAGAGAAAGGAAGCGGCAGGTATTAAATGTATAAATTAGGGAGAGTTTATGTAGATGGGAGGCAAGGAAAGATTGACCAGATTTAAATACATCTTTCTTTTTTTTTCAAGCGAATTGACCACTTAGGATCACGCAACAACTTTATTTCTTTTTCTTATTCTTTGCCTGGAGTTTCCTCTGTCTCCAATATTCCTTCATGCGTTCACTGCCATTTTTTCTTTGGTCTTCTGTCCAAGTTCGTCCACTTCTCTTAGGTCTTCCTTCATCTTGAAACCCTTCCAGATTGTTCACTTTGCTCTTAAATACATTTCTTTCTAGCATTTGAGATTCTGTGATGTTTAACTTTTCTAAATCTTTCCTAACTTCCTTAATCCATGTTGTGGTGGTCTTTTTTCTTCCAGAGATAGTCGAATATTTGTTTAGTTAATCTATGGTCGTTCATTCTATAGAGATGTCCGAGGAATGTCAGCCTTCTCTTCCGCATAGACGCGGAGATTCTTTCCACGTTCTGGTAGACTTCTCCGTTGCTTCTCAGTCTCCATCCATCTTCAGTCTGAACTGCACCCATGATTTTTCTAAGAATTCTCATTTCCATGACTTCTAGCTTTTCGAGGCTATAGTTCATCGAGAGACATTCACTGGCAAAGAGGCACTCAGTTTTTACGACAGTGTTATAATGCCTTATTTTGGCATTCCAGGAGATGCACTTTTTGTTGTAGATATTTTTTGTTAATCCATACGCTCTTTCCATTTTTATAATTCGATCTCCAACAGCTGCTTTTTCTAACCCATTCTCCTGTATAGTCTCTCCTAGGTACTTGAACTTTTTTACCCTTTCAATCCGTCCTATCTCCGTGTCAAGGAACTTTGGTCCATGTTTGTCATTTGTCATAAATTTTGTCTTTTCAACTGATATCCTTAGTCCTTTTTGTCTAGCGATCTTTTCCAAGAGGTTGATTTGTATGACTGCTTCTTCCGTGGTTTCCGATAGTACTGCAAAATCATCTGCAAACGCCAGGCAGTTGACTTTAATTCCTACCGACTTCCTCCCGAGGCAGATTGGGTTTATTCCTCGACTCTCCAATTCCGAGTTCCAAATTCTTACAACCTTCCCTAGGACACAGTTGAAAAGGATTGGTGATAGGCCATCCCCTTGCCTGACTCATGTCTTAATTTCGAACGGCCGAGAAAGCTCTCCCATGAACTTCACCCTGGAAGTTGTGTTTGTTAGGGTCTCATTGACTATATTTGCTAGTTTGGTTTTGATTCCAAATTCCCTTAGGATCCTGTCTAAGGTCTCTCTGTCCACTGAATCAAATGCCTTTTTAAAGTCTATGAAGGATACCACAATTTTCTTATTACTCAGCAGTCTGTGACGGATTATTGATTTCAAGTTGAAGATCTGCTCAACACAGGAGCGTCCTTTCCTAAACCCTCCTTGGTACTCGCCTAGTTGTTTGTCCAGCGTATCTTCTATTCTGTTTAGAAGAATCTTGGAGAGAATTTTATAAGCAATTGAAAGGATACATCTTTTTATTGGTAAAATAAAACTGAAGAATGCAGTATAGTAATTATGACAGAATATCACACAAAAAGTATGATAAAATAATAATATGATGTTGTGTGGTGATGTTTATTTGGAGTCAAATAATAATGTGGTGATTTTAGTGTGCGTTTGGCGACGCTTTAAGTTGTGGAGACCTAGGGGGTTATCAAAGAGGGCATTTGTTCTCGTAGTTGTGGGCATACAAGGATATGCGTGTGTTATTAAAGAGCATGTGGGTTCAATTTGTAAAAGAAGGGTTAGGCAATGGTGACCGCCCCATATTCTTGTCAAATTACATTTTACTGTCAATTCAAATATTTTTTTTTCTGGATCAACTCGAATTTCAAATAGTATGCCTAAATAATTGAAGAACATGAGTTTATATTTGATGAACCTGACTGAGGAAAAAAAATCAAATGAGAAGTTCAAATGCAATAAAATAAAACAAAATAAATTAAAATAAATAATTGATGAAATTTTTATTTTGTGCTTGGAATGATGAAAGTGGTAACAATGGAAATGAGCAAATTAAATATTTGCAATATGAGAGGGTGAGAAACTTGTTATAAATGGAGTGATGGAAAATTTTGGAAATTAATTAATAATAATAATAAATTTTATGATTAATATTTTTTGTATGAGATAATATGTACATTTTCTGATTGATATAAAAATTTTGGTAAAGGAGATAATGATTTAATCGACCGATAGTGGATAGTAACAATTTATATTGATAACAACAATTTTTGCTAGCAATCATGATAGATGAATAAAATTTAAAATTTTGATGACATTGAAACAAATGAATGTGAGAAAAGAATAAGATTAATTTTTCAAATTATTATGAAAAGTTTATAAACAATTTTTGTTTTAGAAATGTAAATCTTTACAAACAAATATAAACATTCGACTTTATTTCAGTCGAATATTGATATTGTTATTATGCGACAACGAAACAGTGATATAATAATTTTTCCAAATAATTCAAATTTTGGAACAACATCGAATGAATCAAGTGACTATTTTTTTTTTTTAAATATCTTACAACAAATACTTGAACAATCAAATGCAATTCTTCGAAAAGTGAACTACAAACATTTAAATAAAAGGGATCACTCGGAACTCTTTATTGAACAATGATTACCCAGTCTAAATATTTGAAAATTATTTTTTGGTTTGATATCAGAAACGAATAATGAATTTTCTGATTATCAAGTCTGCGAGTTTAGAATATAATTTTAGGGACTGTTGATTTCTCATGTGTGATGTGTCTTATTTGTGTTGGAGGCTTTTGCCAGTCAATTAATATTTTATCTATAAATAAATTGTGATTTTAAGAATTGTGCTACTTTCAAAATAATTTCTTTCCTTACCTTACTTGTGAATTACCGAGATCAGGGATACCAGATTAGACCCAAGTATTCACCTAGATAGACCCTGAGATATATTTTCTCGTGCTAATCTGATTTCGGTATTTTACAAAATGTGGTCTTTGGATCTTGGTCCAAACGGGCACAACATTAACAATCTATAAATAAGAAATTAAGCACAAAAATAACAAGTCGTTCCGTGAAGAACTAAATAGTCTATTTTCATTGATCCTGCTGGTCTTTCTTAGGACACGAGAAATGAAAACAAGATTTTTAAAAATTGCCCAGCCACCATTTTTAAGTTCTCATAAAATTCCATTCAATTAGACGACAGTATATTGAGACCGTTAGTCGAGTCAACAACCACGATGACTTTCCTAACATCCCATAAGTCGAATAAAATTGCCGTGAGGATCAGGTGAACTTCCTAATAGGCTAAGCGGCACGAGACACTGTAGTCCACGGGGATCGTGTTACATGGTGACGATGGTCATAGGCTGCCTAAGGAAAGGTTCACCTTAAAACTAGACTGAGAAATTAAACATCCAGACTTAAGTAAAACACTGTGAAAATTTATTAAAATTCACAAGCCCCTAGCCTAGTTCGGAGGGTTATAATCGGCTAGTCCGCAAACTAATAAACAAAAGAAAATAAAGAGCAGGTCCCTACCTGAGAAGTTACTGAAAACCCTCCGGAAAGATCTAACTCACAATAATAAAGCAACAACAGCAACACTAGGAAAATGGTACGAAGCAAGTCCCTAGTTCAAGTTACAAGATTAAGCTAATATCAGAATTTACATTTAACAGGGTAGCAAAACAAATCTAAGTTAGGATGATACCATTTCCACATTTACATTTAACGTTAATCATCTAGCTAAGTCCTAACAGTTAATAACAAAATTTACGGCGATGACGTCCGTAACAGAAAACAATTACAACAAATCTAAGTGTACAGCCATGAAAAACTTTTAATTATTCTTAATAACTACGTGCTATCAGCACACAATAAGGTAACACGTAGGATTTACACACTTATACATCATAAATAAGTAATGAAATAGACACAAATCTTTATTAAATTCCTGCCTACACCTTGGCTTACTCTTTGTAAGCCATAGTCATCTAATGTGTGTAATTACGGTGACGAATGCGTAGTTGAGACCACGTCTGACATCGCGTGGCCTGAGCTCCACAAGCTACGAACTCTAGGTTCGCACATGCTTCAGGTCGCTACAAAAGTGTCAACTGTCCTAGTCATTTCCATACAAGGAAATTACCATCAACTGCACGGCTACGTCAACAGTTCCAAAATGCAACAGAACAAAGTTAGATAGAAAGAATTCATTAGTTAGCTTTTGTTTTACCAAAATTATGCGTTCTATTATTAAAATGTTGGTTTAGGTTTATCGTTGGTTTATGGCGAATAATACTGACAATAGCTCGGGCACGGAGTGTCTACACTGAGATCATTCTCCACCAAAAGCCTCGACTCAACAGTCGGAATAAGATCAACGAGCAATAACAACTCGGACACACAATAACACGGGTTACCAGCGGCACAAAGCTCGGATTCAAAAACTCTGGGATAGGCCTGTCCACAACAGTTACCTTCCAATAACATCTAGTCAACGGGAACCCTCCCGGACAAGGTAATCACAAGTACCTTCATACAATAAATTCCTGTATTTAACAGGGTCGCCTGCAACTCACTATAGAAAACCTGACCTAATTGTACACGTCAAAACGGTACACGCAAGAAGTGCGCTCAACCAACAAAAAGCAATCTATAAAACATGTGATCTTGGACAGGGTTGAAAACTGGGTTACATAAGCTAAGTTGCAATGAAAGAAAGAGCGAATACAATTGCATTCTGTCTCTTGTCAAAGTAGTCCTGTTTCACAAACAAATGAAGCGTGCTCTCAAGGGCACTGGATTACAAAACCAGTTTATGTCACCAGCAGGCTACCACATTCCTGCGTTCGGTCGACACAAAACACACATTATTCAAGGCCGGCGATTTAATCAAAATAAAACCATACATCTGGCCTGTTCATAAAAAACTTTACCATGGGTTATGAACCTCTAAAGAGTCCGTGTATAAAAAACACGCAATAAATCTGAATAGCATAATATAATTCCGTCTTTCTACCAAAGACGTCTAAATGATAGTAATCTTACAATTACTGGAGCTTTCTGCTTTCAAAATACAATTCAGTAGTTGCTAGTACAACATCAAATAAAAACGTGTCTTACATGACACAAGCAAAATGATAATTGTGGCGCAGATTCCATACAAGGATCTGCTTAATGATACGTTGGGAACTGAGTTCGATGCTAGGCAACGAAACATTCCTTCTAATTGTTAGGTTCACACTTGATCAAGAATAGCTTCTGAGCTTATTCAAAATGAAAATATAATGCATTTACAAAACTGGCAATTACAGTCGATTGCCTAACTGATACGACTGTTCTAACGAAAGTCAGGGGTGTATCAAAACTGGCTGCAAAGAATGCAGTTAAAGAAATAACCATGACATCTGATTGTCACAACTAAAGTCAGCAAAGACTTGAAAAATCACCCCAAACAGGGTTGGACAAAAAAGCCTCGAATGACTACGGTCACATCTAGCAAAAGATAGGCTTTGACGTTCTACGACGTTCATCAAGCTGCACCAGGGTTAACCAAAATGTTAGACCCAAGGGTGTCTCACTATACTGAAATAAATGACATTAAATTAAACTAGATACAATCCCTACCTAGAAAAATGGCTGACACAGAGTGTGGTTGATTCACAAACTGCATTAAATCTAATATACCACCAGAACTAGAACACGAGAAGGGATGTTCAAAAACTCACGACATGGAGAAGCTATCACTCAGCCCTCTATTCAATAACCACCGTTGTACAAATTCCTCTCTGGATCTCTGGAACGGTATTATCCTCATCAGGATTCCCATCTGGACTCCTCCAAAGACCAGGGTTCGATTCGTCCCTGTCGACAACTCCGTGAATATGCTGGATATGCCTGGAAATGGCATCTTGGATTCCTTCCTTCTCGTCCTCGGTTCTGCAGGCTTCACCATCATGCTAGTTCTCGTAGAAATATCACCCTCATACTAGGATGGTATTAGCCCATGATGACTGATTCAAGCATGGTGTAGAATAGTCTGGTCACCTTGACGGTGAAATAAATTACGAAATTCATTCTTTCACTTTCCAAAAATATAATGTTCGTCTTAAGTGTTGTAGGCTTTGATAGTAATTGATAACACAGCCTTAATTTCGTGGATGTGAATAGATACATGAGCTAGCACTGCTCTATGATTCTGCACGTGCTAATGACGCTACTTTTCTATCACGCAGCATCGGTAAAATGTACGTCGTTTTGGAAATAAAAACTTCACTCTGGCAATCCAAATATGTTACACTATCGTAATCACACTTATTTGAAGTAATTGCAACACATTTACCTGTATATTTTCCACAAGGCATTTGGCCCTCCACAAACACGTGGGTACTAAAATGTGGTGTTCCGGTAAAATTATATAATTCACTAATACTTGCCAATAATTATCTTCAATATGTTTCTATGGCTCACTGTGCATAAATACCAGTATTTTACAATATGCCAGTGCACGATGGCACCTGATAACCAATTCAACGCTAACAAGCGGATATTCTTCTATGTCTTGCAGGACAAATACACTTACACGCCTATACTGAGCGGATTCTCCAGACGTATTGCAAGACACTGGGTGTCTCAAGGAAGTAGGTCGTCAAAACGAAGTCGTTGAGCGACTACTTACGTTCCTATTTGCGTATCTGCAAGGGTATTACCTTACCTTAAGCTAAAATAACATTCTCAAAAATGTTTTAATAATGCAGCATGACGAAATGGAATATTCTGAGTCTTGAGAGAGAATAAAATTAATTAATAAGATCTCAGATAAATAATTAGCAGTTCTCACCAAAGTCAAAAGTGCGATTCAACGCTACTTCAAAGAGTATCGCGTGAGATCTCAGCTCCACGTGGCTTCCTGGGTGTGTTCAAAGGTACAACATCCCATCATAAATGTTCTGTCATAAATAATATCACATGAACCATGGCTCAGCGGGTTCATCTGCCTCTCCGTCGTTTCAAATAAAATTTTGGCACGACATTTTTATTTGACTTGAAATTCATTCAAGAGTGATATTTTTTCAGATTGGCTGCATTAAAGGTTCCAATGCGCTCTCCTGTCCTGATATCTTCTACTACATAACTTCCATTGTTCAAAGGCTGTCGGATACGACTAGGGCTATAATATAAGGATAGAAATTTCCCATATATGCGGTCTATAGGACTTGAAATTCCGGGTGTCCTTATGAGGATAAGGTCTCCCTCAACTAGTGGTTCTCTAAATCTCTGGCGTCTAATTCTTCTCAAGCGCTTGGCAGCTTGTCTGTCCATAGTTTCCCTTGCAGCTAAAAGTCTGGTGGCATGTGATGGTTGTAAACAAGGTGGATTTACAATCACACGATCCCATATTCTCAGCGGCATCTGGTTCAAATGCAAGACCATAGGTATTTGACCAGTGCTCTCATGGACTGTTGAATTAATACATTTTGCCATAGTGACTAGGACTTCAGTCCATCGCCAGTGTTCTTCTTGACAATATAATCGACAGAATTTTGCGATAATAGACATCACGCATTCTGCTGGGTTGCTCTCTGGATGACGAATAAATGATAAGACATGACCTATTTCAAGCTCATTCATAGCATTGGCAAATTCTGCTGAGGTGTACTGTGATCCGTGATCAGTCAACAGGAATTGTGGCTTTCCTGCCTCCGGTATCACTTGACGTCTAATCCTCTGAATAATCTGATGTGCAGTGGCTTTTTGAATCGGATGAAGCATCGTATATTTCGTGAACACATCAATAGTTACAACGATGTATCGATTCCCACGACGAGCCTTAGGTATTGGGCCATATAGGTCCTGTGCGTATAACTTTCTAGGTTGAGTTGGGAGTATTGGTCTAGGTTGTTCCTTCAGCAAGTGTGACGTGTACTTGTTCCGCTGGCATGCGTCGCAAGCACGTAAACACTGTCTAACGGTGGCTCCTAACCCTTTCCATGTAAAAGATTGCTTGATGGTTGCAATGGTTTTGTCTGTTCCACCATGACCAATGGATAGATGAACCATAAGAATAACAGATTATTGGTATCTCCTAGGAATAACTGCACGCATTTGAGTGTGGTCCTCGTCCACAAACTTGTATAATACACGACGATAAATCAAGTAATTTTCTGCAACAGCAGCAATTCTCGCATAATGAGCATCCTGTGGATCCATTCTTCGTTCTAGGAAACGGATAATGTGCCTGAGTTCCTCCTCACGTCGCTGTCCTTCAGGTAGATGACGAAGTCGGCGAAGGTGTTCCTCGCATTCTCCCTCGATGTCTATGGCATTAACAGTAGCTTCAGGATTCCGGCTGAGGATGTCGGCCAACACATTCTCTCTGCCTGGTCGATAAACTATTTCCAAATCGAACTGTTGGAGAAACAGCGTCCAACGTGTGATCCTGTCGCTTGCCAGTCTTGTTCTTAAGATGAAGGTCAGTGCATGGTGATCGGTCCTCACAATAATCATCTGGCCTAACAGAAGTTTCTGCCAGTATTCAAGTGCGTAAACTATTGCAAGTGCTTCTATCTCGGTCGTGAAGTAGTGAGATTCATGTGCTCTTAAACGTCGGCTTAAGAAAGCGATGTAATGACGTTTCTTCTCATCATCCTCCTGCAGCAAAATGGCTCCTATACCAATGGCAGATGCATCAGTTTCTAGAGTAAAGTTCCGGGAATAATCTGGATATTCTAACTGAATTGAGTCCACTAGCATCTGTTTAGCTCTCCTGAAAGCTATCTCGCATTCATCATTCCAGTTCCACCTGCAGTTCTTTTTCAGTAATCCTTGCAGAGGTGCGACAGTCTCGGAATACTTCTCACAATGAGCAGCAAAGAATTGGAGAATTCCTAAGAATTGTCTCACGTGTTTCACACGGGTTGGCGTTGGAAATGCAGCAACAGTCGGATTTGGTCTGTATCCTTCTCCATTGATTATGTGTCCTACGAATTTCACTTCTTTCTGAAAGAATCGACACTTGTCAAATTTGACCTTAAAATTCGCCTGTCGAAGATTATCAAAAACAAGGCGCAATGTCTTTAAATGCTCTTCTTCTGTTTCTGAAGCTATGATTATGTCATCCACATAACATATTCCTCTCTGCTTCACTTCAGGAGTCAGCTTGGCATCAAGTGCTCTGATCAATGCGGCTCCGGCATTTTTCAATCCAAATGGTAGTTTTCGGAAGACATAAGTAGTATGATCAAACAGGAATCCAGTATATTTCTGAGTATGCTCAGATAATCTGATATGGTAATAAGACTGAACCAAGTCCAATGATGAAAATATCCTTTCTCCTTTGAACTTCCTGAGAATGTCCCTAATCTTGGGCGGTCTGTCGTGCTCAGGAGCTAGGCGTTCATTCAAGGCTCTGGCATCAAGACAAAGTCTCAAGCTTCCATCTACCTTAACCACAGGCGTTATGGGATTCAAGAAAGGAATCGGTGATTTCTTGATTGTGCCTGCTGCTTCCATCTCATGGATCTTCTTAGCAGCTTCTTCACGATGTTTCTCAGCAATCGGGTAAATTTCCTTCTGGAATGGGGAATCATCCAGTAGCACAAGGTCGTATTCGTAGTCTAATATCTCACCAGGTGTGGTGTCGAATATGTCCCTGTATTCGTTCAATATTATATCAAGATTCTCTCGTGTGGGTGCTGATAATGATTCTGCCTCTTCGTCGGCATCGAGTGTCTCGTCAATTCCCTTGCCATTCAAGTTTTCGACTACGTCGACTTCGGATAGGAATTCCGGTTCTTCTTCAACTAGGTTCATCTGAATGGGTTCGTTCGGCTTGAACTCTACCGTGTTACGGCCCATGTCAATGATACCATCATATTTTCTAATGAAGTCTGCGCCTAGTATGGCGTCATGATGCAAGCCCTTCATTACAAGAAATTCGTGCATATACACGTAATTTGAAATCTTCAGAGTACAAAGAATCTGGATTTTGCACGTCACAACCCGGTCAGGTATGACACCTCTGACTCTTACAGCTGAAACAGGCAGCTCTGTCACGTCAGAGTTGGCCTTTAATCTGGCATGGAAATCGGCGGAAATAACACTAAACATTGCCCCAGTATCAATGAGAATGACTACGTTGACTTCGTTCAAAGTGGCTACTATCTTGGGCAGACGGGTCAACTCATAATTGTGGTTCGTCGTTCGTCGTTCGTCCAACAAGTCTTCTTGGATTGGCTCCCAGAGTAATATGGTAGCAGTTACTCGGTGCTCAACCTGACAAGAATCTGTAAATTTTTCGGCGTTTTTTTTATTATCCTGGCGAGAAGTACTGGGCTGGTTGTGCTCCGTCTCCTGCGCCAAATTTCTGTTTTCCCTCGAAGTTGGGCTCCGTTCTCCCTCTTCTTGGATTTTCAGCTCTCTTAGTTGTTGGAGGTACTCACGGCTCTCCCGTGCTCTTCCTTTCCAATCTCTGTCTGGCTGGTATCTAGGGTCTCGATCTCGGTTATATCCTCTAGCGTATCGATAGTCCCTTCGGATACTTCCGTGCCGTTGGTTTCTTCCGTTATTCCCGCGGTGGTAATTTTCGTGACGTTGGTTATCATTCGTCCCTCGGCCGAATCTCCGATTCCAATGACTACGACG
Source organism: Meconema thalassinum (assembly GCA_946902985.2). NCBI lineage: Eukaryota > Metazoa > Arthropoda > Insecta > Orthoptera > Tettigoniidae > Meconema > Meconema thalassinum. Next base: position 187,125,682 of record OX336399.1, on the reverse strand, counting down.
GTCATCTTGTTGATCACGAGCATATGGAGCGTTGTTCCATTCCCTCCTACGATGGTTGTAGTTATCATCACGATGCCCAGAACTCTCTTGTGTTTGGGTTTGTTGCGGAGTCTGGCTTACTTTATCGACAGTGGTCAAGTTTATGTGTCTTTCCTCGCGCCTGTCAGCCTTCTGCTGACGGTGTGTCGGGATCTGTTCCGTGTTCGCATCCAAGCGTCGCAGAATCTGGTCACATTGTTGAAACGTGGATGCCCCTGCAGCGATCAACACACGTTGTACGTCCGCAGGGTACTGCCAAACAATGGTGTTAACTAAATCTTGTTCAGACAACGGAGGCTGAAGACAACGAAGCTTCGCAAGCTGTATAGCGAAGTAGTTCGCATAACGAGTGGGCGTATTCGAGCTGTATCTACGAGTATACATTTCAGCTCGGATGCTCTGCTGAATGTCACTCGACCAATACGTCCTTAGTAATGCTTCCTTAAAGTCCTGGTAGCCTGTAAACGAGTATCTAAAAGCTCTAAACCAGGTACTGGCTTGCCCCTCGAGCAAACGTTCTATGACTCTGAGTTCCCTCTCTGGAGTTACCATCGTATCTCTCAGATAGCTTTCGACATTGGCTAGAAATTCCACTGGAGTACACCACTTCCAGTTCCAGAGAAGCGAGCTGGTTGCTCCTCTCTCGAACGTATTATCGTCACATTTCCCTGCGTATGCGCGGGTCTAAATGTGTTCTGCGTATAGTCATGCGTAGGTGTATTTATGTCATTATTAGGTTGACTTGGTGCTGGTCGAAAACGATGGGCGTTAAAGTTCAAAACCTGGCTCGGCGCTGAACCAGTGAATTGTAAAGGTTGTGGTTCTGTAGGTGCGCTGGGCTGAAAATGAGTTTGCATCACTCCTTCAGATTGAGAAACGGGCGTTTCCTGAGATTCTCCCATTTGCGAGTGTGTCTCTCCCAAGGAGTCGTTTCGAGTCTGTCAAGACGTCTTTCTATGCCTTCAAGTCCTTGACTAGTTCTGGCCGCGACTTTGTTGCCTAAGTCATTCAATTGTAATTCGATTCTATCAACCTTTCCCTTGAGGTTCGCGTCTACCTCGCGTATGGCCGTTCTGAGGTTATGGCTAAGGTCTAACCTTTCGTTTACTGTGACCTCCTCAAATCGCTTTTGTAAGGAATCGATCTCTCCCTCGACTCTTGACATGTTGTCTTTGACCTCGGCTACCTTAGCCTCTTCTATGGTCTTATGTTCGTTGAGGTCCCCTCTTAATAACATGAGGTCAATGTTATGTTCCTCATGATGAACATTCACTGTTTCGCGTAGACTTGCTACGGTTTCCGTTAGTTCAGAAATGTTTCTCCTGTTAACGTTCAGTTCGTCTCTGACCTCTAACATGCCGTCAACGATCGTCCTAACATTGTTGTTCACAGCATTTGCAGCTCCTCTCATGAGAACTAATCCGATATTCATGGTTGTCATGTCCTTTTTTACAGTGTCCATGAATCCCTCGACGTGCGTCAATCGAGTCCCGAATTCTTCCCGAGTGTGTTCCAGGTCAGCTTTCATGTCTATCTGGACTCTATTTTTGGAGGTTTGAATTTGAGCCGTGTGCTCCTCCAGTCGGTTTTGCACATCCTCCCTAGCTCTATTCATTTGGTCTGTTAGGCAATCTACACGCTGGTTAGCCTCCTGATGGTGTCGTATGACATCAACCCTAACTGCCGCTAAACCTGCCGCGAGATCATTTCTGGCTTCGACCCTAAATGCGTCCATATCAGCCCTGACTTGGGTTAAATCAGTCCTGACATTATTAACAGATTGAGTGTTTACCTCTAAATCTAATCTTATATGGTCTACATGCCCACTAATATTGTTTATAGATTGGGTATTTACCTCTAAATCTAGTCTAACATTGTGAACGTCCTGTCTTACTTGGTCTACATGACCACTAACATTGTGAACGTCCTGTCTTACATCGTTGACAGCATGAGTATTTTGACCCAAGTCACCCCGGACTTCACCTAAGTCAGCAGTAATTTGTTGGAGATTGGCATTCACACCTGCCATCATCTCTCCGAACACGCGACGAATCGTTTCCTCATCCATTTGACAAGAAATATATATGAGAAAGTGAGGGATCAATCTCTACTAGAACTTACAGCTATGATTAGTTACTTGGTGGTATAAAGCTTGTTTCATTTATATAAATATCACGAGTACAGCTGGAGTATGCAAACTAAGTGCTTCTACATTTACAAAGACAACGACGAGCAAAGCAAAGTATTACATTTACTCAGGATGAGGCATCATCAAAGAAAACCCTAACCATCATTTATCTAACACTAAAGCCTCACCCCATGGACTTCTATCAAACATGAATGCCATGCGGTCAATTGATCTGCAGTACGACTTTCTAAGTTCGTCCCAGTCCTGTCAATTTACGATTAATCAACATTAAGATCCTCCAAAGTAACATGGTACTGACGGTCACCACGTTAACGTCGGCACATGAGTTGGGCGCCATTTTATGCGACCAAGTCCGCCCACAACGTTGTGCGCCATTTTATGAGACCGTTAGTCGAGTCAACAACCACGATGACTTTCCTAACATCCCATAAGTCGAATAAAATTGCCGTAAGGTTCAGGTGAACTTCCTAATAGGCTAAGCGGCACGAGACACTGTAGTCCACGGGGATCGTGGTACATGGTGACGATGGTCATAGACTGCCTAAGGAAAGGTTACCTTAAAACTAGACTGAGAAATTAAACATCCAGACTTAAGTAAAACACCGTGAAAATTTATTAAAATTCACAAGCCCCTAGCCTAGTTAGGAGGGTTATAATCGGCTAGTCCGCAAACTAATAAACAAAAGAAAATAAAGAGCAGGTCCCTGTTACTGAAAACCCTCGCGAAAGATCTAACTCACAATAATAAAGCAACAACAGCAACACTAGGAAAATGGTACGAAGCAAGTCCCTAGTTCAAGTTACAAGATTAAGCTAATATCAGAATTAACATTTAACAGGGTAGCAAAACAAATCTAAGTTAGGATGATACCATTTCCACATTTACATTTAACGTTAATCATCTAGCTAAGTCCTAACAGTTAATAACAAAATTTACGGCGATGACGTCCGTAACAGAAAACAATTACAACAAATCTAAGTGTACAGCCATGAAAAACATTTATTTATTCTTAATAACTACGTGCTATCAGCACACAATAAGGTAACATGTAGGATTTACACACTTATACATCATAAATAAGTAATGAAATAGACACAAATCTTTATTAAATTCCTGCCTACACCTTGGTTTACTCTTTGTAAGCCATAGTCATCTAATGTGTGTAATTACGGTGACGAATGCGTAGTTGAGACCACGTCTGACATCGCATGGCCTGAGCTCCACAAGCTACGAACTCTAGGTTCGCGCATGCTTCAGGTCGCTACAAAAGTGTCAACTGTCCTAGTCATCTCCACACAAGGAAATTACCTTCAACTGCACGGCTATGTCAACAGTTCCAAAATGCAACAGAACAAAGTTAGATAGAAATAATTCATTAGTTAGCTTTTGTTTTACCAAAATCATGCGTTCTATTATTAAAATGTTGGTTTAGGTTTATCGTTGGTTTATGGCGAATAATACTGACAATAGCTCGGGCACGGAGTGTCTACACTGAGATCATTCTCCACCAAAAAGCCTCGACTCAACAGTCGGAATAAGATCAACGAGCAATAACAACTCGGACACACAATAACACGGGTTACCAGCGGCGCAAAACTCGCATTCAAAAACTCTGGGATAGGCCTGTCCACAACAGTTACCTTCCAATAACATCTAGTCAACGGGAACCCTCCCGGACAAGGTAATCACAAGTACCTCCATACAATAAATTCCTGTATTTAACAGGGTCGCCTGCAACTCACTATAGAAAACCTGACCTAATTGTACACGTCAAAACAGTACACGCAAGAAGTGCGCTCAGCCAACAAAAAGCAATCTATAAAACATGTGATCTGGGACAGGGTTGAAAACTGGGTTACATAAGCGAAGTTGCAATGAAAGAAAGAGCGAATACAATTGCATTCTGTCTCTTGTCAAAGTAGTCCTGTTTCACAAAGAAATGAAGCGTGCTCTCAAGGGCACTGGATTACAAAACCAGTTTATGTCACCAGCAGGCTACCACATTCCTGCGTTCAGTCGACACAAAACACACATTATTCAAGGCCAGCGATTTAATCAAAATAAAACCATACATCTGGCCTGTTCATAAAACACTTTACCATGGGTTATGAACCTCTAAAGAGTCCGTGTATAAAAAACACGCAATAAATCTGAATAGCATAATATAATTCCGTCTTTCTACCAAAGACGTCTAAATGATAGTAATCTTACAATTACTGGAGCTCTCTGCTTTCAAAATACAATTCAGTAGTTGCTAGTACAACATCAAATAAAAACGTGTCTTACATGACACAAGCAAAATGATAATTGTGGCGCAGATTCCATACAAGGATCTGCTTAATGATACGTCGGGAACTGAGTTCGATGCTAGGCAACGAAACATTCCTTCTAATTGTTAGGTTCACACTTGACCAAGAATAGCTTCTGAGCTTATTCAAAATGAAAATATAATGCATTTACAAAACTGGCAATTACAGTAGATTGCCTAACTGATACGACTGTTCTAACGAAAGTCAGGGGTGTATCAAAACTGGCTGCAAAGAATGCAGTTAAATAAATAACCATGACATCTGATTGTCACAACTAAAGTCAGCAAAGACTTGAAAAATCACCCCAAACAGGGTTGGACAAAAAAGCCTCGAATGACTACGGTCACATCTAGCAAAAGATAGGCTTTGACGTTCTACGACGTTCATCAAGCTGCACCAGGGTTAACCAAAATGTTAGACCCCAGGGTGTCTCACTATACTGAAATAAATGACATTAAATTAAACTAGATACAATCCCTACCTAGAACAAGAAGTTCCGTTAAGAACTATACAGCCTACTTTTCATGCCAATGATTATTCTACAGAATATGAACCTATCTAGAATAATGACGAAATTAAGTTGCTAATATCGAAATTTCCAATTAGTTCGAAATACTGTATACCTGGCATAATGTATCCTAATAGAGCACTACAGTTGGCAGCCCTGATGACTGAATATATTCTTAGTTCCATCTCTTAAGGTACAAAATACAAAATTTGGTTGAAGTCCAATGAATCGCATGGACGTTACATGCAGTTAAACATTGGATCTAACAGCGCGCGTAAAATCATGTTGGCAACAATGTCATGCATGTATTGGTCAGAAATAATCTGAAATAATATGATCTATTGTTGTGCCAATTTTGAATGAAATCCATTAGCTAGTATAGAAGTTACATGCATTTTAAAATTGGACCTATCAGCAGGCTTAGAATCATGTTGGCAGCACTGACGTATATTAGTTACTCCAAATTCGTCTAGAATTCCAGGTACTATACGTGTGCAAATTTTAGAGCTATTGGCTTGCATACATTCTGATATATTGATATTAGGGTAACAAAAATAGGGACAGCACATATTAACAGTTGGCAGCCCTGGTTGCTCCTTAGAATACGCATAGTCATATCTGTTATGGTACACATGACACATACGAAATTTGGTTGAAATCCAAATGATAGTATGGAAGTTGCATGTATTTAAATTTGGACCTGTCAGCAGGCTTAGAATCATGGTGGTAGCACTGACGTATATAAGATACTCCAAATTAATATAGAATGTCAGGTACTATACGTGTGCATAGTTTAAAGCTGTCGGCTTGCATACTTTCTGATATATTGGTATTTGGATAAAATAAATTAGGAGCATTTATTAACAGTTGGCAGCCCTGGTAGGTCTTAAGAATACGCTCAGTCATATCTGGTTATGTACACATACAACATACGAAATTTGGTTGAATTCCAATTGATAGTGTAGAAGTTATATGCATTTAAAAATTGGACCTATCAGCAGGCTTATAATCATTTTGGCAACACTGCCATGTTTGGCCTCCTGGAAATTAAACTGAAATATTATGATTTGTACGTGTGCCAATTTTGAAATAGCTCCCATTCATACTTTCGAAGATATCCAACATGGAGCTCAAATTTCAATTGCGATTTTTTAGCAGTTGGTAGCACTGACATCATTTTCAAATATGGCCGTGAGATATTCAGGTGTAGATCTTTACTCCTACCAAATTTTGTTTCGATTGCTGCAGCCGTTTAGGAGTTGATAGGGGGGGACACACACACAGCCAGACAGACAGACAGAAGGACAGACAGACAGACAGACAGACAGACAGACAGACAGACAGACACACATTTGCCCGATCTCATAAGTCTACTTTTTCCTCATTTTTGCAAAATGTGAAAAGTAGGCTAAAAATGGCTGACAGAGAGTGTGGTTGATTCACAAACTACTTTAAATCTAATATACCATCAGAACTAGAACACGAGAAGGGATGTTCAAAAACTCACGACATGGAGTAGCTATCACTCAGCCCTCTATTCAATAACCAGGGTTGTACAAATTCCTCTCTGGATCTCTGGAACGGTATTATCCTCATCAGGATTCCCATCTGGACTCCTCCAAAGACCAGGGTTCGATTCGTCCCGGTCGACAACTCCGTGAATATGCTGGATATGCCTGGAAATGGCATCTTGGATTCCTTCCTTCTCGTCCTCGGTTCTGCAAGCTTCACCATCATGCTAGTTCTCGTAGAAACATCACCCTCATACCAGGATGGTAATAGCCCATGATGACTGATTCAAGCATGGTGTAGAATAGTCTGGTCACGTTGACGGTGAAATAAATTACGAAATTCATTCTTTCACTTTCCAAAAATATAATGTTCGTCGTAAGTATTGTAGGCTTTGATAGTAATTGATAACACAGCCTTAATTTCGTGGATGTGAATAGATACATGAGCTAGCACTGCTCTATGATTCTGCACGTGCTAATGACGCTACTTTTCTATCACGCAGCATCGGTAAAATGTACGTCGTTTTGGAAATAAAAACTTCACTCTGGCAATCCAAATATGCTACACTATCGTAATCACACTTATTTGAAGTAATTGCAACACATTTACCTGTATATTTTCCACAAGGCATTTGGCCCTCCACAAACACGCGGGTACTAAAATGTGGTGTTCCGGTAATATTATATAATTCACTAATACTTGCCAATAATTATCTTCAATATGTTTCTGTGGCTCACTGTGCATAAATACCAGTATTTTACAATATGCCAGTGCACGATGGCACCTGATAACCAATTCAACGCTAACAAGCGGATATTCTTCTATGTCTTGCAGGACAAATACACTTACACGCCTATACTGGGCGGATTCTCCAGACGTAGTGCAAGGCACTGGGTGTCTCAAGGAAGTAGGTCGTCAAAACGAAGTCGTTGAGCGACTACTTACGTTCCTATTTGCGTATCTGCAAGGGTATTACCTTACCTTAAGCTAAAATAACATTCTCAAAAATGTTTTAATAATGCAGCATGACGAAATGGAATATTCTGAGTCTTGAGAGAGAATAAAATTAATTAATAAGATCTCAGATAAATAATTAGCAGTTCTCACCAAAGTCAAAAGTGCGATTCAACGCTACTTCAAAGAGTATCGCGTGAGATCTCAGCTCCACGTGGCTTCCTGGGTGTGTTCAAAGGTACAACATCCCATCATAAATTATTATTATTATTATTATTGCCTTTATTGGTGGCGCAGTTAGGGCTCTTGGCCCTCTCTTACACTTAACCACATTAATACAATACAATAAACATATTATGGCGACAAAATTAAACAATAATAATTGACATTGATCATGACTTGCACACTCTCATTCACTCATCCAGTCATACTTGTTGTCGGTCAGCAATGTTCAGCAGACTGCCCCAGCAGGTGGTCTTGAATTTAGATAGTGAGGTGGTACCCCTGACACTGGCTGGAAGGGTATTCCACAGCCTAGACCCCACCACATGGAAGGAGTTATTGTATATAGAGGAGCGATGAATAGGAATGGAGAGGGAAGAACCAGAGCGTGTATTATTACCATGGAAAGAAGACAAGTACTTGAATTTATTTGATAAGTATAGTGGTCTATCATCAGACAATAATCGGAAAATCTGGACAAGAATGTGATATGATCGACGTAGTTCAGGTTTCAGCCAGGAAAGAGCGCAATAATAGGGAGTGATATGTTTATCATAGCTCAGATCGTAGATAAATCGTATGCAAGAGTTCAGAGCTCGTTGAAGTTTCAAAGTTAATGTTTTGGTTGCGTCTACAAGAATAACGTCACAGTAGTCAAGAATAGGAAGTATTAGTGTCTGTATGAGTAGGATTCTTACTTTGAATGGTAAAATATCTTTTTTTCTTTTGAGGGAGTGGAGCGTTGCGAAAATCTTCTTGCATACATTCTGTACATGTTCAGACCAGTTAAGAGTCTGATTTATTATCACACCTAGATTTTTCACTGTAGGACAGTATGGAATTTCATTGTTGTTCAGTACAATTGGGGGAATAATTTGATCTCGGAGTGACGTCAATAGTTTTTGAGAGCCAATTATGATAACTTGTGTTTTGGATGGATTCAGAAGAAGGGAATTTTCCTGAGAATATTTTCCAAGTCGTTGAAGGTCAGCGTTGATAGTTTCAATTGTCAATGGAATGTCATTTGTCTTGCAGTGGGAGTATATTTGCAAATCATCTGCATATAGGTGATATTTGCAATTTTTCAAATTAGATGAGATGTCATTGATATATAGTACAAAAAGCAAGGGCCCTAATACACTACCCTGTGGGGCGCCTGACTTTCTGCTTAGCCACTGAGAAGTTTTATCCTGGGTTACAACACGTTGCTGGCGATTATTCAGGTATGATGCGAAAAAGTTAATTGTCTGCTGGTCGAAGTAATAAAATTCCATCTTTTTCAATAGTGTCTGAGTATTTATGGTGTCAAAAGCACTGCTGAAGTCGAGAAGGGTGAGGATTGTCACCAGTTTTTGGTCCATTGCGTGTCTAATGTCGTCAGTCACTTTGAGTAATGCTGTTGCGGTGCTATGTCCCTTCTTGAAACCTGATTGCAGAGGGTCTAAAAGAGAACGGCTATTCAAATATTCAAGCACTTGCTCATGAACCAGACGCTCGAGGGCTTTTGAAAGTGCAGGTAGAATGGATATTGGCCGATAGTCAGATGGAAATAAAGGTTCGGTTTTCTTAGGAATAGGGATGACATTGGCTTGTTTCCATAGGGAGGGAAAGGTTCTGTCATAAAAAATATCACATGAACCATGGCTCAGCGGGTTCAATATTAAGCCATGTATGAAGATATACCGCGCCAAGTTTCACAGCGCTCGGATGAAAAGTCGCGAGAAAGATCCATTTAAATATTTAAATTTTGCGCCGCCGCCATGTTGGTTTTGTGCTCACCAGGTATATTGAATGATTCATAGGTGAACTTATGTTAATAACTAACTAACCTAACCCCGCGGCACTACAGCCCTTGAAGGGCCTAGGCCTACCAAGCGACCGCTGCCCAGCCAATTGGCCTGCAGATTTTGGGGTGACGCGTGGTTAGCGCGTCGGGTCCCCTCGGCCGTTAATCTTGGTTTTCTTGACCGGGGCACTGTCTCACTGTCAGACAGCTACTCAATTGTCCTCACGAGGCTGAGTGCACCCCGTTCCAACCCTCACGTCAGTTTTAAAATCCCTGACGGAGCCGGGGATCGAACCCGGGGCCTCCGGGTGAGAGGCAGGTGCTCTACCCCAACACCACGGGGCCGGCGAACTTATGTTAATAGCCTCTATCAAAACACAAAATTTCAGTTTGATTTCTGTAATAAATTCGTAGATATTGAGAATCGTATAAATATTTCGCATGGTCACCATGTTGGATTGGTGAAACGTATCAAAATTTGAAAGGCACGGTCAAGGTCAGACGAGGTAGTAGTTTGCACATACCGAGTTTCATTGGAATCACTGCGGCCGATTAGATTTTATTTGGGGACACACACACACATATACGGACAACCGGTGATCTCATAAGACTATTGCAGTTTCTTTTTCTTCTTCTTCATCTCCTTCTATTTCTCCCTTGTGCCTTCGAGCGACGAAGTAGCCTCGTTCTGTCCATCTATTCCACTCCGATCTATTTTCACACAATCTCTTATTCCGTTTCCATTACGGTCGTTGTCGTCGTGTAGATCCGTCCAATCCGAGGCTACTTTTGTTTCTTTGAATCATTTCTACCTCCACATGGGTGATTAGCCCAATGTGTAGTGGTTTGTTGGGTTGCCTTCCCAGCCTGCTTATTTATGTCCCCAGGAGACAGGGTGGCCCAGTTATACTCCCAGGCACCGGGTACCCATTTTCGTCGCCTTTTTCGACACGCAGGGGCTTCATTCATTCCATTCCTGACCCGGTCGGAGACTGGAAGCAGGCTGTGGATTTTCTTTTCATGGACTACAGTGGGACAATTCTAAACTCCTGTCACCACACGGGGGGACTATTGTATTTTCATCAATGAAAATAGGCTGGGAAACTAGAGAGACATCTAGGGAGAAATAAGAGGAAAATAAATATCTATGTTAGCCCTCATCTTGTGTGGTGGGATTACTGTGACGTCAGGGGCAGATGACCTCGTAGTTTCGCCCCTTAAATCAACAATTTAAAAAAATACTGTGACGTACATTGTGAGGTAATAATAATAATATCGTATGGCCTCGGGTGCCTGGTGCAAGCTTTGCTATTTGACACCCAGAGGGTAGCTTGCGTGTCGAATTTCGTAGTTCTTTGACTATGAAAGTCAAGGAGGTTAGATGTTAGATATCTAATCTCCTTGAACACAATAGCGCTTTCTAGTAGAGAAATGAGGAACTTTGTGCTGGCGGAAACTCCCGAGATTAATTTTGCCATTATGAACTCGGCCTACTGAATTCAAATGGGTTCTTTGACATGCCAACATCGTATGACATGCGTATCGTATTTTTGCCGCCTTTCAAAAATCACTTACCACGGTCAGGGGCGAACCTGCAATCTTGGGGTTTGTAGACCGACACGCTATCCACTCACTCACCGTGAGGTGAGGTCTGAGTAACCGCCGATTATTCTTGCTTGATCATAGGCTCACACAATAAAACTATTTACTTGAAATGTGTTGAGTTGGTACTTCAACTATTCTAACACACGATACAAATAGGCTATTAACATTTCTTAAAATCAAATTATAGATCTTTCGTACTCACATTACGTTTGTAATGTGAAAAAATGAAAGTTTTCTCTGATCATTAGATTTAATTAACTTTAAAAATGAAAACTTAACAAAATAGCTTTATACAATTATTATTTAGAAGCAAATATATATGGTTGACACAATGAAACATCAAAACATTCCTCTTCAGCTGAAAGTGTATCTCCCGCCTGCATGGTCAACGTGGAACGTTAACTGTGAGGTGCGGTCACTGATACCATTCGGAAACTTTACAACGCAATCGTTCGCACGTAACAGTAGATAGAGCTGCACTGAGCTAAGCTATGCAGTGACTCTTGGCCATGTGCTCAGATCTCAGAAGGTACACAAAAGAAAAGGCAGGAAGTACCGGTAAATAAAAATAACACTTCAAAATATTCTTCCGGATACCTTGACCGCACCTCACAAGTAGAGTGTTTTAGTGTGTTTACTAATAGCACGTATGATTGTGGGAAAGTATAAGGTAAGTAGTCTTAGGAATGAGCTGTGAAGAAATACGTATACCGTTAGAAAATTAGGCTCCGAAACTTATTACGGTGTAAACATGACACCCTTAATGCTCAACGTTCTCCGTGAACGGTTGGTGGATATATATGTGACCACATTCGAGACTAACATACGAAATAAAATACCTATGTGCTCGATCCTTAGTGGCACGAATGATGTGCATAGCCGCTTATTGACCAAACATGAGGAGCGCACCCGTCTAATAATCACACCTATACAAAAAGATAGTATATTGGCTTTCACGGCCAGTAAATTAAAACTCAGCATTTTTTATAGGTTTGTTCCGTGTCTTGTGTGGGGTTTCGCAGGGTAGCGACACCAAGAGTCCGCTGATGAGCCAGCTTGGTGTCCTAGGCGAAACCCCACACAAGACACGGCACAAAACTAGAAAAAATGCTGAGTTTTAATACACCGATACAAAGTCATCTGACATATTGTTTTGCAGAACAGAGTGAGAAATTAAGTTGAAAATGCAGAGAAAAAAAAGCGGTGGCTATATATTTAGCCGCTAACCTATAAGGGGTTAGAAGGCTCGTGCTTGAAGCAAGTTGGTGCCTCTGTAATCATTTCCTCGCTTAGCATCTGGCTACCTATTTCCTTGTTGTTCCACCAAGACTTGTAATATTTCTGGACTGTTGCTGTGGTTTGACCGCAGTGTTGACCAGTAGCGTCTGCGGGATCAGGAAGGTGTTGCGCTAATTTACACCTGAGCGAACTTGTGAGATATTGGATAGAACCGCCGCAGACATTGTGCTTCCCATCGTGGTCATCCACAATCCAGACGGAGTCTCATTTGTAGTTCTCAACTCGGGGCTATATGTAATTCCAGTTGTGACGTTGTCTTTCCTCCAAGGAGTCAGACAGTCGCCTCAACTCACCACAACTACAGCTGCAGTCTTGTCAAGAGTATAACATATTCATTGTCCGACTTATGCTGGGAGTTCAATAGTTCAATCTACCTCCTCAAGTTCGTCAATTCTGCTACTTGGGAGGAAAGAAACTTGTCTGCATTCCCCACGACATAGAATCAAGGACAATATAATAATAACGATAATGCCAAGGACTAACAACTAAAAAGACACTGAAGAAATATAAAACAAGTAGGAGTCCACGCAGCACGACCTGCTTTTGATGAGACGGTGGCGCAGCAGCAAGGGGCCAGCAAGAGGGGTTATAATCTCAAACAACAAGTTCGTTGGTGGCAAGGCCTGCGGATTTGCATTTCGGACCTTCGACCCGATTGCAAGGAAATGTAGGACAATTATAAAATGTTATTCTAGGCAATGCTGACACCATCACATGGTTATGAAAGCCGGACGTCCTCGGAAGTGGAAAATATCTTACTGCTGTAAATACATGATTCAACTTATTGAAAAGGTTAAAACGAGTAATTATAGATAATTTTCCGTAGAATTTAATTAGACCATAAGTTGAATTTTTACCAGATGTTATATACATTTGGGCTCCATTTTTTTTTTCAAAAACCAAAACATTTAATAACATCAAAACGGTGAGAGATATCAAAATATCATAAGGGGTAGAAAAGTAGCAAATCACTGAGATCTTACACCTGTAGATTTAACTTTTTTCGATAGGATCGACGCTTCCCGAGATATAACGATTCGAAAAAAAGAATGAAATTCACGGCCCCAAAAAAGGAAAATGGTGAGAGATATCAAAAAATCATATGAGTTAAAAAAGTTGCTAATCACTGAGGTCCTAAATTTGTAGATTTTACTTTGTTCGATACGTTCAACCGTTTCCCAAATTTAACGGTTCGAAAAAGAGGAAGAAATTCAGGGCCGCAGAAAATCAAATCGGTGAGAGATATCAAAAAATCTTAAGAGTTGAAAAAGTTGCTAACCACTGAGATCTTACACCTGTAGATTTAACTTTGTTAGATACGGCCAACCGTTTCCCAGATATAACAGTTCGAAAAAAAGGATGACATTCGGGGCTCCAGAAAAGGAAAACGGTGAGAGATATCAGAACATCATCAGGGGTAAAAAAAAGGATGAAATTCAGGGCCCCAAAGAATGGTCCGGCCATGCACCAATTTTAACGCCCGACAAGAGAGTTCCTGACAGGCCCAATTTCTTTCCCCGTGACACATTTCAGCTCGATATCTTTAAAATTCCGACCTCTAGTTTGCTAAACGTAAAAAAGTCACGCACATACGTACATTTTCAGGGCCCCCAAGAAAGACAACGCTGAGAGATATCAAAAAATCGTTATGGGTAAGATCGTTGCATACCGCGGAGATTTAACACTTGTGTATTTAACTTTTTTCGATATGACCAACCGTCTCCGAGATATATCGATTCCAAAAGAGTTTCAAATTCAGGGCCCCGAAAAAAGATACAGCCCTGCACCGATTTTAACGCCGAAAAATAGGGTTCCTCATAGGCTCTAGCTCTTTTACCGCTCCAAATTACAGCTTGATATCTTGAAAATTGCGACCTGTACTTTGCTAAACCCAAAAACGTCACGCACATACGCACAACTTCAGGGCCCCAAAAAATGAAAACGGTGAGAGATATCAAAAAATCGTTTTGAGTAAAAAAGTTGCATACCGCGGAGATCTTACACCTATACCTTTAACATTTTTCGATACGATCAACCGTTTCCGAAATATATCTATTCCAAAAAAAAGTTTGAAATTCAGGGCCCCACAAAAAAGATCCGGCCCTGCACCGATTTTAACGCACAACAATAGGATTTGTCACAGTCACTAACTCTTTCACCGTACCAAATTTCAGCTTAATATCTTGAAAATTGCGACCAGTACTTAGCTAAACGCAAAAATGTCACGCACAATGGACATTTTCAGGGCCCCCAAAAAAAGAAAACGGTGAGAGATATCAAAAAATCGTTTTGAGTAAAAAAGTTGCATACCGCGGAGATCTTACACCTGTAGATTTAACGTTTTCCGATACGACCAACCGTTTCCGAGATATATCGATTCAAAAAAATGTTTGAAATTCAGGGCCCCCCAAAAAGATTCGGCCCTTTACTGTCTTTAACGCCCGACTATTGGTTTCCTCACAGGGTCTAACTCTTTCACCGCACCAAATTTCAGTTCGATATCTTGAAAATTGCGACCTGTACTTCACTATACCCAAATATGTCACGCACACTGGACATCTTCAGGGCCCCAAAATGGAAAAGGGTGAGAGATATCAAAAAATCATTATGAGTAAAAAAGTTGCATACCGTGGAGATCTTACACCTGTACCTTTAACGTTTTTCGATACGACCAACCGTTTCCGAGATATATCGATTCCAAAAATAAGTTTGAAATTCAGGGCCCCCAAAAAAGATCCGGCCCTGCACCGATTTTAACGCCCAACATCAGGATTCATCACAGTCGCTAACTCTTCCACCGTACCAAATTTCAGCTTAATATCTTGAAAATTGCGATCAGTACTTAGCTAAACGCAAAAATGTCACACCCAATGGACATTTTCTGGGCCCCAAAGAAAGAAAACGGTGACAGATATCAAATAATAGTTTTGAGTAAAAAAGTTGCATACTGCGGAGATCTTACACCTATACCTTTAACATTTTTCGATACGATCAACCGTTTCCGAGGTATATCGATTCCAAAAAAAAGTTTGAAATTCAGGGCCCCCAAAGAGGATCCGGCCCTGCACAGATCTTAACGCCCAATAACAGGATTCGTCACAGTCACTAACTCTTTCACCGTACCAAATTGCAGCTTAATATCTTGAAAATTGCGACCAGTACTTAGCTAAACGCAAAAATGTCACGCACAATGGACATTTTCAGGGCCCCCAAAAAAAGAAAACGGTGAGAGATATCAAAAAATCGTTTTGAGTAAAAAAGTTGCATACCGCAGAGATCTTACACCTGTAGATTTAACGTTTTTCGATACGACCACCGTTTCCGAGATATATCGATTCAAAAAAATGTTTGAAATTCAGGGCCCCCCAAAAAGATTCGGCCCTGCACCGATTTTAACGCCCAATAACAGGATTCGTCACAGTCACTAACTCTTTCACCGTACCAAATTTAAGCTTAATATCTTGAAAATTGCGACCAGTACATAGCTAAACGCAAAAATGTCACGCACAATGGACATTTTCAGGGCCACAAAAAAAGAAAACGGTGAGAGATACCAAAAAATCATTAGGAATAAAAAAGTTGCATACCGCCGAGATCTTACACCCGTAGATTTAACTTTTTTCGATACGACCAGCCGTTTCCGAGATATATCGATTCAAAAAAATGGGATGAAATTCAGGGCCCCCAAAAAAGATCCGGCCCTGCACCGATTTTAACGCCCAACATCAGGATTCATCACAGTCGCTAACTCTTCCACCGTACCAAATTTCAGCTTAATATCTTGAAAATTGCGATCAGTACTTAGCTAAACGCAAAAATGTCACACCCAATGGACATTTTCTGGGCCCCAAAAAAAGAAAACGGTGTCAGATATCAAAAAATAGTTTTGAGTAAAAAAGTTGCATACTGCGGAGATCTTACACCTATACATTTAACATTTTTCGATACGTCCAACCGTTTCCGAGATATATCGATTCCAAAAAACAGTTAGAAATTCAGGGCCCCCAAAAAAGATCCGTCCCTGCACCGGTTTTAACGCCCAACAAAAGATTTTGTCACTGTCACTAACTCTTTCACCGTACCAAATTTCAGCTCGATATCTTGAAAATTGCGACCTGTACTTCGCTAAACCCAAATATGACACGCACAATGGACATTTTCAGGGCCCCAAAAAAAGAAAACGGTGAGAGATACCAAAAAATCATTAGGAATAAAAAAGTTGCATACCGCCGAGATCTTACACCCGTAGATTTAACTTTTTTCGATACGACCAGCCGTTTCCGAGATATATCGATTCAAAAAAATGGGATGAAATTCAGGGTCCCAAAAAAAGGTCCGGCCCTCGACCGATTTTAACGCCCAACAATAGGGTTCGTCACATGCCCAAAGTCTTTCACCGTACCAAATTTCAGCTCAATATCGTGAAAATTGCGACCTGTACTTTGCTAAACGCAAAAACGTCACACACATACGTACGTACATACAGACAGACTTTTTCCAATATACCACGGCTATATGAAAGCCTATAGGATCTTTAGATCCGGCTTTCATAACAAGTAGGAGTCCACGCAGCACGACCTGCTTTTGATTAGACGGTCGTGCAACATTGCGGCGAGCAAGATGGGTAATAATCTCACACAACAACTTCGTTCCGGCAAGGTCTGCGGATTTGCATTTCGGACATTCGACCCGATTGCGAGGATATGTAGGAAAATTATAAAATGTTATTCTAGGCAATGCTGACACCATCACATGGTTATGAAAGCCGGACGTCCTCGGAAATGGAAAATATCTTATTGCTGTAAATACAAGATTCAACTTATTGAAAGGGTTAAAACGGATTATTATAGGTAATTTACCGTAGAATTCAATTAGACCATCAGTTGAATTTTTACCAATTATTATATTCATTTGGGCCCCTTTTTTTCAAAGACAAAAAAAATTTAATAACATCAAAACGGAGAGAGATATAAAAATATGATAAGGGGTAAAAATGTTGCTAATCACTGAGATCATACACCAGGATATTTACTTTTTTCGATAGGATCGACGGTTTCCGACATATAACGATTCGAAAAAAAGAATGAAATTCACGGCCCCAAAAAAAGAAAATGGTGAGAGATAAAAAAAATCATATGAGTTAAAAAAGTAGCTAATCACTGAGATCCTATATCTGTAGATTTAACTTTGTTCGATACGGCCAACCGTTTCTCAAATATAACGGATCGAAAAAAGGAAGAAATTCAGTGCCCCAGAAAATGAAAATGGTGAGAGATATCAAAAAATCGTTTTGAGTAAAAAAGTTGCATTCCGCGGAGATCTTACACCTATACGTTTAACATTTTTCGATGCGATCAACCGTTTCCGAGATATATCGATTCCAAAAAAAAAGTTTGAAATTCAGGGCCCCAAAAAAGATCCAGCCCGGCACCGATTTTAACGCCCAACAATAAGATTCGTCACAGTCACCAACTCTTTCATCGTGCCAAATTTCAGTTTAATATCTTGAAAATTGCTTCCAGTTCTTGGCTAAACGCAAAAATGTCACGCACAATGGACATTTTCAGGGCCCCAAAAAAAGAAAACGGTGAGAGATATCAAAAAATCGTTTTGAGTAAAAAAGTTGCATACCGCGGAGATATTACACCTATACCTTTAACATTTTTCGATGCGATCAACCGTTTCCGAGATATATCGAATCCAAAAAAAAAGTTTGAAATTCAGGGCCCCAAAAAAGATCCGGCCCTGCACCGATTTTAACGCCCAACAATAGGATTCGTTACAGTCACTAACTCTTTCACCGTACCAAATTTCAGCTTAATATCTTGAAAATTGCGACCAGTACTTAGCTAAACGCAAAAATGTCACGCACAATGGACATTTTCAGGGCCCCAAAAAAAGAAAACGGTGAGAGATATCAAAAAATCGTTTGGAGTAAAAATGTTGCATACCGCGGAGATCTTACACCTGTATATTTAACATTTTTCGATACGACCAACCGTTACCGAGATATATCGATTCCAAAAAACAGTTAGAAATTCAGGGCCCCAAAAAAATATCCGGCCCTACACCGATTTTAACGCCCAACAATAGGATTTGTCACAGTCACTAACTCTTTCACCGTACCAAATTTCAGCTTAATATCTTGAAAATTGCGACCAGTACTTAGCTAAACGCAAAAATGTCACACACAATGGACATTTTCAGGGCCCCAAAAAAAGAAAACGGTGAGAAATATCAAAAATTCGCTTTGAGTAAAAAAGTTGCATACCGCGGAGATCTTACACCTATACGTTTAACATTTTACGATGCGATCAACCGTTTCCGAGATATATCGATTCAAAAAAAAAAGTTTGAAATTCAGGGCCCCAAAAAAGATCCGGCCCTGCACCGATTTTAACGCCCAACAATAAGATTCGTCACAGTCACTAACTCTTTAACCGTACCAAATGTCAGCTTAATATCTTGAAAATTGCGACCAGTACTTAGCTAAACGCAAAAATGTCACGCACAATGGACATTTTCAGGGCCCCCAAAAATAGAAAACGGTGAGAGATATCAAAAAATCGTTTTGAGTAAAAAAGTTGCATACCGCGGAGGTCTTACACCTGTACATTTAACATTTTTCGATACGACCAACCGTTTCCGAGATATATCGATTCAAAAAAATCGGATGAAATTCAGGGCCCCAAAAAAAGGTCCGGCCCTGCACCGATTTTAACGCCCAACAATAGGGTTCGTCACAGGCCCCAACTCTTTCATCGTACCAAATTTCAGCTCGATATCTTGAAAATTGCGACCTGTACTTTGCTAAACGCAAAAACGTCACGCACATACATACATACATACATACATACAGACAGACATTTTCCAATATACCACGGCTATATGAAAGCCTATAGGATCTTTAGATCCGGCTTTCATAACAAGTAGGAGTCCACGCAGCACGACCTGCTTTTGATGAGACGGTGGCGCAGCAGCAAGGGGCCAGCAAGAGGGGTTATAATCTCAAACAACAACTTCGTTGGCGGCAAGGCCTGCGGAATTGCATTTCGGACCATCGACCCGATTGCGCGGAAATGTAGGAAAATTATAAAATATTCTAGGCAATGCTGACACCATCACATGGTTATGAAAGCCGGACGTCCTCGGAAGTGGAAAATATCTTACTGCTGTAAATACATGATTCAACTTATTGAAAAGGTTAAAACGAGTTATTATAGATAATTTTCCGTAGAATTCAATTAGACCATCAGATAAATTTTGACCAGTTGTATACATTTGGGCTCCATTTTTTTTTCAAAAACCAAAAACATTTAATAACATAAAAACGGTGAGAGATATCAAAATATGATAAGGGGTAGAAAAGTTGCAAATCACTGAGATCTTACATCTGTAGCTTTAACTTTGTTAGATACGGCCAACCGTTCCCCAGATATAACGGTTCGAATAAAAAGGAAGACATTCAGGGCCCCATTTTTTTTTCAAAAACAAAAAACATTTAATAACATCTTCAGGGCCCCAAAATAAGAAAACGGTAAGAGATATCAAAAAATCGTTATGAGTAAAAAAGATGCATACCGCGGAGATCTTACACCTGAACTTTTAACGTTTTTCGATGCGACCAACCGTTTCCGAGATATATCGATTCAAAAAAAAAGTTTGAAATTCTGGGCCCCCCAAAAAGATCCGGCCCTGCACCGTTTTTAACGCCCGACAACTGGTTTCCTCACAGGGTCCAACTCTTTCACAGGTCCAAATTTCAGCTCGATATCTTGAAAATTGCGACCTCTACTTCGCTAAACCCAAAAATGTCACGCACAATGGACATTTTCAGGGCCCAAAAAATAGAAAACGGTGAGAGATATCAAAAAATCGTTTAGGGTAAATAAGTTGCATACCGCGGAGGTCTTACACCTGTGCATTTAACGTTTTTCGATACGACCAACCGTTTCCCAGATATATCGATTCCAAAAAAAAGTTTGAAATTCAGGGCCCCAAAAAAAGATTCGGCCCAGCACCGATTTTAACGCCCAACAATATGATTCGTCACAGTCACTAACTCTTTCACCGTACCAAATTTCAGCTTCATATCTTGAAAATTGCGACCTGTACTTAGCTAAACGCAAAAATGTTACACACAATGGACATTTTCAGGGCCCCAAATATAGACAACGGTGAGAGATATCAAAAAATCGTTTTGAGTAAAAAAGTTGCATACCGCGGAGATCTAACACCTATACATTTAACATTTTTCGATACGATCAACCGTTTCCGAGATATATCGATTCAAAAAAAAAGTTTGAAATTCAGGGCCCCAAAAAAAGATTCGGCCCAGCACCGATTTTAACGCCCAATAATAGGATTCGTCACAGTCACTAACTCTTTCACCGTACCAAATTTCAGCTTCATATCTTGAAAATTGCGACCAGTACTTTGTTAACGCAAAAACGTCACGCACAATGGACATATTCAGGGCCCCAAAAAAAGAAAACGGTGAGAGATTTCAAAAAATCGTTTTGAGTAAAAAAGTTGCATACCGCGGAGATCTTACACCTGTACATTTAACATTTTTCGATGCGACCGACCGTTTCCGAGATATATCGATTCCAAAAAAAAGTTTGAAATTCAGGGCCCCGAAAACGATCCGGCCCTGCACCGATCTTAACGCCCAACAACAGGATTCGTCACAGTCACAAACTCTTTCACCGTACCAAATTTCAGCTTAATATCTTGAAAATGGCGACCAGTACTTAGCTAAACGCAAAAATGTCACGCACAATGGACATTTTCAGGGCCCCAAAAAAAGAAAACGGTGAGAGATATCAAAAAATCGTTTTGAGTAAAAAAGTTGCATACCGCGGAGGTCTTACACCTGTACATTTAACATTTTTCGATACGACCAACCGTTTCCGAGATATATCGATTCCAAAAAACAGTTAGAAATTCAGGGCCCCCAAAAAAGATCCGGCCCTGCACCGATTTTAACGCCCAACAATAGGATTCGTCACGGTCACTAACTCTTTCATCGTACCAAATTTCAGCTTAATATCTTGAAAATTGCGTCCAGTACTTAGCTAAACGCAAAAATGTCACGCACAATGGACATTTTCAGGGCCCCAAAAAAAGAAAACGGTGAGAGATATCAAAAAAATCGTTTTGAGTAAAAAAGTTGCATACCGCGGAGGTCTTACACCTGTACATTTAACATTTTTCCATACGACCAACCGTTTCCGAGATATATCGATTCAAAAAAATTGGATGAAATTCAGGGCCCCAAAAGAAGGTCCGGCCCTGCACCGATTTTAACGCCCAACAATAGAGTTCGTCATAGGCCCCAACTCTTTCACCGTACCAAATGTCAGCTCGATATCTTGAAAATTGCGACCTCTACTTTGCTAAACGCAAAAACGTCACGCACATACATACATACAGACAGACTTTTTCCAATATACCACGGCTATATGAAAGCCTATAGGATCTTTAGATCCGGCTTTCATAACAAGTAGGAATCCACGCAGCACGACCTGCTTTTGATGAGACGGTGGCGCAGCAGCAAGGGGCCAGCAAGAGGGGTTATAATCTCAATCAACAACTTCGTTGGCGGAAAGGCCTACAGAATTGCATTTCGGACCATCGACCCGATTGCGAGGAAATGTAGGAAAATTATAAAATATTCTAGGCAATGCTGACACCATCACATGGTTATGAAAGCCGGACGTCCTCGGAAGTGGAAAATATCTTACTGCTGTAAATACATGATTCAACTTATTGAAAAGGTTAAAACGAGTTATTATAGATAATTTTCCGTAGAATTCAATTAGACCATCAGATGAATTTTTACCAGTTATTATATACATTTGGGCCCCCTTTTTTTTTTTCAAAAACAAAAACATTTAATAACATAAAAACGGTGAGAGATATGAAAATATGATAAGGGGTAGAAAAGTTGCAAATCACTGAGATCTTACACCGGTAGATTTCACTTTTTTCGATAGGATCGACGCTTTCCAAGATATAACGATTCGAAAAAAATTATGGAATTCACGGTCCCCAAAGAAGGAAAATGGTGAGAGATATCAAAAAATCATAAGAGTTAAAAAAGTTGCTAATCGCTGAGATCCTATATCTGTAGATTTTACTTTGCTCGATAAGGCCAACCGTTTCCCAAATATAACGGTTCAAAAAAGTTTGAAATTCAGGGCCCCCAAAAAAGACCCGGCCCTGCACCGATTTTAACTTCCAACAATAGGATTCGTCACAGTCACTAACTCTTTCACCGTAACAAATTTCAGCTTAATATCTTGAAAATGGCGACCAGTACTTAGCTAAACGCAAAAAATGTCACGCACAATGGATATTTAAGGGCCCCAAAAAAGAAAACGGTCAGAGATATCAAAAAATAGTTTTGAGTAAAAAAGTTGCATACCGCGGAGATCTTACACCTATACCTTTAACATTTTTCGATACGATCAACCGTTTCCGAGATATATCGATTCCAAAGAAAAGTTTGAAATCCAGGGCCCCCAAAAAAAGATCCGGCCCTGCACCGATTTTAACGCCCAACAATACGATTCGTCACAGTAACTAACTCTTTCATCGTACCAAATTTCAGCTTAATATCTTGAAAATTGCGACCAGTATTTAGCTAAACGCAGAAATGTCACGCACAATGGACATTTCCGGGCCCCAAAAAAAGAAAACGGTGAGAGATATCAAAAAATCGTTCTGAGTAAAAACGTTGCATACCGCGGAGATCTTACACCTATACCTTTAACATTTTTCGATACGATCATCCGTTTCCAAGATATATCGAATCCAAAAAAAAGTTTGAAATTCAGGGCCCTCAAAAAAGATCCGGCCCAGCACCGATTTTTACGCCCAACAATAGGATTCGTCACAGTCACTAACTCTTTCACCGTAACAAATTTCAGCTTAATATCTTGAAAATGGCGACCAGTACTTAGCTAAACGCAAAAATGTCACGCACAAGTTTGAAATTCAGGGCCCCCAAAAAAGATCCGGCCCTGCACCGATTTTAACGCCCAACAATAGGATTCGTCACAGTCACTAACTCTTTCACCGTACCACATTTTAGCTTAATATCTTGAAAATTGCGACCAGTACTTAGCTAAACGCAAAAATGTCACGCACAATGGACATTTTCAGGGCCCCAAAAAAAGAAAACGGTGAGAGATATCAAAAAATAGTTTTGAGTAAAAAAGTTGCATACTGCGGAGATCTTACACCTATACCTTTAACTTTTTTCGATACGATCAACCGTTTCCGAGATATATCGATTCCAAAAAACAGTTTGAAATTCAGGGCCCCCAAAGAAGATCCGGCCCTGCACCGATCTTAACGCCCAATAACAGGATTCGTCACAGTCACTAACTCTTTCACCGTACCAAATTTCAGCTTAATATCTTGAAAATTGCGACCAGTACATAGCTAAACGCAAAAATGTCACGCACAATGGACATTTTCAGGGCCCCAAAAAAAGAAAACGGTGAGAGATATCTAAAAATCGTTTTGAGTAAAAAAGTTGCATACCGCGGAGATCTTACACCTATACATTTAACATTTTTCGATACGACCAACCGTTTCCGAGATATATCGATTCCAAAAAACAGTTAGAAATTCAGGGCCCCCAAAAAAGATCCGTCCCTGCACCGGTTTTAACGCCCAACAAAAGAGTTCGTCACTGTCACTAACTCTTTCACCGTACCAAATTTCAACTCGATATCTTGAAAATTGCGACCTGTACTTCGCTAAACCCAAATATGTCACGCACAATGGACATTTTCAGGGCCCCAAAAAACGAAAACGGTGAGAGATATCAAAAAATCGTTAGGAATAAAAACGTTGCATACCGCCGAGATCTTACACCCGTAGATTTAACTTTTTTCGATACGACCAGCCGTTTCCGAGATATATCGATTCAAAAAAATAGGATGAAATTCAGGGCCCCAAAAAAAGGTCCGGCCCTGGACCGATTTTAACGCCCAACAATAGGGTTCGTCACAGGCCCAAACTCTTACACCGTACCAAATTTCAGCTCGATATCTTGAAAATTGCGACCTGTACTTTGCTAAACGCAAAAACGTCACGCACATACGTACATACATACATACATACATACATACATACATACATACATACAGACAGACTTTTTTTGAATTTTTTTTTTTCGACTCTGATTCGATTGGTATAGGTTTGAACCGTGGGCGACGCTTAGTTTCCGAGATCTCGAAAAATCCTACCACGGCTATATGAAAGCCTACAGGATCTTTAGATCCGGCTTTCATAACAAGTAGGAGTCCACGCAGCACGACCTGCTTTTGATGAGACGGTGGCGCAGCAGCAAGGGGCCAGCAAGAGGGGTTATAATCTCAAACAACAACTTCGTTGGCGGCAAGGCCTGCGGAATTGCATTTCGGACCATCGACCCGATTGCGCGGAAATGTAGGAAAATTATAAAATATTCTAGGCAATGCTGACACCATCACATGGTTATGAAAGCCGGACGTCCTCGGAAGTGGAAAATATCTTACTGCTGTAAATACATGATTCAACTTATTGAAAAGGTTAAAACGAGTTATTATAGATAATTTTCCGTAGAATTCAATTAGACCATCAGATAAATTTTGACCAATTGTATACATTTGGGCTCCATTTTTTTTTCAAAACCAAAAACATTTAATAACATAAAAACGGTGAGAGATATCAAAATATGATAAGGGGTAGAAAAGTTGCAAATCACTGAGATCTTACATCTGTAGCTTTAACTTTGTTAGATACGGCCAACCGTTTCCCAGATATAACGGTTCGAATAAAAAGGAAGACATTCAGGGCCCCATTTTTTTTCAAAAACAAAATACATTTAATAACATCTTCAGGGCCCCAAAATAAGAAAACGGTAAGAGATATCAAAAAAAAGTTATGAGTAAAAAAGATGCATACCGCGGAGATCTTACACCTGAACTTTTAACGTTTTTCGATGCGACCAACCGTTTCCGAGATATATCGATTCAAAAAAAAAAGTTTGAAATTCTGGGCCCCCCAAAAAGATCCGGTCCTGCACCGTTTTTAACGCCCGACAACTGGTTTCCTCACAGGGTCCAACACTTTCACAGCTCCAAATTTCAGCTCGATATCTTGAAAATTGCGACCTCTACTTCGCTAAACCCAAAAATGTCACGCACAATGGACATTTTCAGGGCCCAAAAAATAGAAAACGGTGAGAGATATCAAAAAATCGTTTAGGGTAAAAAAGTTGCATATCGCGGAGGTCTTACACCTGTGCATTTAACGTTTTTCGATACGACCAACCGTTTCCCAGATATATCGATTCCAAAAAAAAAGTTTGAAATTCAGGGCCCCAAAAAAAGATTCGGCCCAGCACCGATTTTAACGCCCAACAATATGATTCGTCACAGTCACTAACTCTTTCACCGTACCAAATTTCAGCTTCATATCTTGAAAATTGCGACCTGTACTTAGCTAAACGCAAAAATGTTACACACAATTGACATTTTCAGGGCCCCAAATATAGAAAACGGTGAGAGATATCAAAAAATCGTTTTGAGTAAAAAAGTTGCATACTGCGGAGATCTAACACCTATACGTTTAACATTTTTCGATACGATCAACCGTTTCCGAGATATATCGATTCAAAAAAAAAGTTTGAAATTCAGGGCCCCAAAAAAAGATTCGGCCCAGCACCGATTTTAACGCCCAATAATAGGATTCGTCACAGTCACTAACTCTTTCACCGTACCAAATTTCAGCTTAATATCTTGAAAATTGCGTCCAGTACTTAGCTAAACGCAAAAATGTCACGCACAATGGACATTTTCAGGGCCCCAAAAAAAGAAAACGGTGAGAGATATCAAAAAATCGTTTTGAGTAAAAAAGTTGCATACCGCGGAGGTCTTACACCTGTACATTTAACATTTTTCCATACGACCAACCGTTTCCGAGATATATCGATTCAAAAAAATTGGATGAAATTCAGGGCCCCAAAAGAAGGTCCGGCCCTGCACCGATTTTAACGCCCAACAATAGAGTTCGTCATAGGCCCCAACCCTTTCACCGTACCAAATTTCAGCTCGATATCTTGAAAATTGCGACCTCTACTTTGCTAAACGCAAAAACGTCACGCACATACATACATACAGACAGACTTTTTCCAATATACCACGGCTATATGAAAGCCTATAGGATCTTTAGATCCGGCTTTCATAACAAGTAGGAATCCACGCAGCACGACCTGCTTTTGATGAGACGGTGGCGCAGCAGCAAGGGGCCAGCAAGAGGGGTTATAATCTCAATCAACAACTTCGTTGGCGGAAAGGCCTACAGAATTGCATTTCGGACCATCGACCCGATTGCGAGGAAATGTAGGAAAATTATAAAATATTCTAGGCAATGCTGACACCATCACCTGGTTATGAAAGCCGGACGTCCTCGGAAGTGGAAAATATCTTACTGCTGTAAATACACGATTCAACTTATTGAAAAAGGTTTAAATGAGTTCTTATAGATAATTTTTCGTAGAATTCAATTAGACCATCAGATGAATTTTTACCAGTTATTATATACATTTGGGCCCCCTTTTTTTTTTTTTTTCAAAAACAAAAACATTTAATAACATAAAAACGGTGAGAGATATCAAAATATGATAAGGGGTAGAAAAGTTGCAAATCACTGAGATCTTACACCTGTAGATTTCTCTTTTTTCGATAGGATCGACGCTTTCCAAGATATAACGATTCGAAAAAAATTATGGAATTCACGGTCCCCAAAGAAGGAAAATGGTGAGAGATATCAAAAAATCATAAGAGTTAAAAAAGTTGCTAATCGCTGAGATCCTATATCTGTAGATTTTACTTTGCTCGATAAGGCCAACCGTTTCCCAAATATAACGGTTCAAAAAAGTTTGAAATTCAGGGCCCCCAAAAAAGACCCGGCCCTGCACCGATTTTAACTTCCAACAATAGGATTCGTCACAGTCACTAACTCTTTCACCGTAACAAATTTCAGCTTAATATCTTGAAAATGGCGACCAGTACTTAGCTAAACGCAAAAATGTCACGCACAATGGATATTTAAGGGCCCCAAAAAAGAAAACGGTCAGAGATATCAAAAAATAGTTTTGAGTAAAAAAGTTGCATACCGCGGAGATCTTACACCTATACCTTTAACATTTTTCGATACGATCAACCGTTTCCGAGATATATCGATTCCAAAGAAAAGTTTGAAATCCAGGGCCCCCAAAAAAAGATCCGGCCCTGCACCGATTTTAACGCCCAACAATACGATTCGTCACAGTAACTAACTCTTTCATCGTACCAAATTTCAGCTTAATATCTTGAAAATTGCGACCAGTATTTAGCTAAACGCAGAAATGTCACGCACAATGGACATTTCCGGGCCCCAAAAAAAGAAAACGGTGAGAGATATCAAAAAATCGTTCTGAGTAAAAACGTTGCATACCGCGGAGATCTTACACCTATACCTTTAACATTTTTCGATACGATCATCCGTTTCCAAGATATATCGAATCCAAAAAAAAGTTTGAAATTCAGGGCCCTCAAAAAAGATCCGGCCCAGCACCGATTTTTACGCCCAACAATAGGATTCGTCACAGTCACTAACTCTTTCACCGTAACAAATTTCAGCTTAATATCTTGAAAATGGCGACCAGTACTTAGCTAAACGCAAAAATGTCACGCACAAGTTTGAAATTCAGGGCCCCCAAAAAAGATCCGGCCCTGCGCCGATTTTAACGCCCAACAATAGGATTCGTCACAGTCACTAACTCTTTCACCGTACCACATTTTAGCTTAATATCTTGAAAATTGCGACCAGTACTTAGCTAAACGCAAAAATGTCACGCACAATGGGCATTTTCAGGGCCCCAAAAAAAGAAAACGGTGAGAGATATCAAAAAATAGTTTTGAGTAAAAAAGTTGCATACTGCGGAGATCTTACACCTATACCTTTAACTTTTTTCGATACGATCAACCGTTTCCGAGATATATCGATTCCAAAAAACAGTTTGAAATTCAGGGCCCCCAAAGAAGATCCGGCCCTGCACCGATCTTAACGCCCAATAACAGGATTCGTCACAGTCACTAACTCTTTTACCGTACCAAATTTCAGCTTAATATCTTGAAAATTGCGACCAGTACATAGCTAAACGCAAAAATGTCACGCACAATGGACATTTTCAGGGCCCCAAAAAAAGAAAACGGTGAGAGATATCTAAAAATCGTTTTGAGTAAAAAAGTTGCATACCGCGGAGATCTTACACCTATACATTTAACATTTTTCGATACGACCAACCGTTTCCGAGATATATCGATTCCAAAAAACAGTTAGAAATTCAGGGCCCCCAAAAAAGATCCGTCCCTGCACCGGTTTTAACGCCCAACAAAAGAGTTCGTCACTGTCACTAACTCTTTCACTGTACCAAATTTCAACTCGATATCTTGAAAATTGCGACCTGTACTTCGCTAAACCCAAATATGTCACGCACAATGGACATTTTCAGGGCCCCAAAAAACGAAAACGGTGAGAGATATCAAAAAATCGTTAGGAATAAAAACGTTGCATACCGCCGAGATCTTACACCCGTAGATTTAACTTTTTTCGATACGACCAGCCGTTTCCGAGATATATCGATTCCAAAAAATAGGATGAAATTCAGGGCCCCAAAAAAAGGTCCGGCCCTGGACCGATTTTAACGCCCAACAATAGGGTTCGTCACAGGCCCAAACTCTTACACCGTACCAAATTTCAGCTCGATATCTTGAAAATTGCGACCTGTACTTTGCTAAACGCAAAAACGTCACGCACATACGTACATACATACATACATACATACATACATACATACATACATACAGACAGACTTTTTTTGAAATTTTTTTTTTCGACTCTGATTCGATTGGTATAGGTTTGAACCGTGGGCGACGCTTAGTTTCCGAGATCTCGAAAAATCCTACCACGGCTATATGAAAGCCTACAGGATCTTTAGATCCGGCTTTCATAACAAGTAGGAGTCCACGCAGCACGACCTGCTTTTGATGAGACGGTGGCGCAGCAGCAAGGGGCCAGCAAGAGGGGTTATAATCTCAAACAACAACTTCGTTGGCGGCAAGGCCTGCGGAATTGCATTTCGGACCATCGACCCGATTGCGCGGAAATGTAGGAAAATTATAAAATATTCTAGGCAATGCTGACACCATCACATGGTTATGAAAGCCGGACGTCCTCGGAAGTGGAAAATATCTTACTGCTGTAAATACATGATTCAACTTATTGAAAAGGTTAAAACGAGTTATTATAGATAATTTTCCGTAGAATTCAATTAGACCATCAGATAAATTTTGACCAATTGTATACATTTGGGCTCCATTTTTTTTTCAAAACCAAAAACATTTAATAACATAAAAACGGTGAGAGATATCAAAATATGATAAGGGGTAGAAAAGTTGCAAATCACTGAGATCTTACATCTGTAGCTTTAACTTTGTTAGATACGGCCAACCGTTTCCCAGATATAACGGTTCGAATAAAAAGGAAGACATTCAGGGCCCCATTTTTTTTTCAAAAACAAAATACATTTAATAACATCTTCAGGGCCCCAAAATAAGAAAACGGTAAGAGATATCAAAAAAAAGTTATGAGTAAAAAAGAAGCATACCGCGGAGATCTTACACCTGAACTTTTAACGTTTTTCGATGCGACCAACCGTTTCCGAGATATATCGATTCAAAAAAAAAAGTTTGAAATTCTGGGCCCCCCAAAAAGATCCGGCCCTGCACCGTTTTTAACGCCCGACAACTGGTTTCCTCACAGGGTCCAACTCTTTCACAGCTCCAAATTTCAGCTCGATATCTTGAAAATTGCGACCTCTACTTCGCTAAACCCAAAAATGTCACGCACAATGGACATTTTCAGGGCCCAAAAAATAGAAAACGGTGAGAGATATCAAAAAATCGTTTAGGGTAAAAAAGTTGCATATCGCGGAGGTCTTACACCTGTGCATTTAACGTTTTTCGATACGACCAACCGTTTCCCAGATATATCGATTCCAAAAAAAAAGTTTGAAATTCAGGGCCCCAAAAAAAGATTCGGCCCAGCACCGATTTTAACGCCCAACAATATGATTCGTCACAGTCACTAACTCTTTCACCGTACCAAATTTCAGCTTCATATCTTGAAAATTGCGACCTGTACTTAGCTAAACGCAAAAATGTTACACACAATGGACATTTTCAGGGCCCCAAATATAGAAAACGGTGAGAGATATCAAAAAATCGTTTTGAGTAAAAAAGTTGCATACTGCGGAGATCTAACACCTATACGTTTAACATTTTTCGATACGATCAACCGTTTCCGAGATATATCGATTCAAAAAAATGTTTGAAATTCAGGGCCCCAAAAAAAGATTCGGCCCAGCACCGATTTTAACGCCCAATAATAGGATTCGTCACAGTCACTAACTCTTTCACCGTACCAAATTTCAGCTTCATATCTTGAAAATTGCGACCAGTACTTTGCTAAACGCAAAAACGTCACGCACAATGGACATTTTCAGGGCCCCAAAAAAAGAAAACGGTGAGAGATTTCAAAAAATCGTTTTGAGTAAAAAAGTTGCATACCGCGGAGATCTTACACCTGTACATTTAACATTTTTCGATGCGACCGACCGTTTCCGAGATATATCGATTCCAAAAAAAGTTTGAAATTCAGGGCCCCGAAAACGATTCGGCCCTGCACCGATCTTAACGCCCAACAACAGGATTCGTCACAGTCACTAACTCTTTCACCGTACCAAATTTCAGCTTAATATCTTGAAAATTGCGACCAGTACTTAGCTAAACGCAAAAATGTCACGCACAATGGACATTTTCAGGGCCCCAAAAAAAGAAAACGGTGAGAGATATCAAAAAATCGTTTTGAGTAAAAAAGTTGCATACCGCGGAGGTCTTACACCTGTACATTTAACATTTTTCGATACGACCAACCGTTTCCGAGATATATCGATTCCAAAAAACAGTTAGAAATTCAGGGCTCACCAAAAAGATCCGGCCCTTCACCGATCTTAACGCCCAACAACAGGATTCGTCAGAGTCACTAACTCTTTCACCGTACCAAATTTCAGCTTAATATCTTGAAAATTGCGACCAGTACTTAGCTAAACGCAAAAATGTCACGCACAATGGACATTCTCAGGACCCCAAAAAAAGAAAACGTTGAGAGATATCAAAAAATCGTTTTGAGTAAAAAAGTTGCATACCGCGGAGGTCTTACACCTGTACATTTAACATTTTTCGATACGACCAACCGTTTCCGAGATATATCGATTCCAAAAAACAGTTAGAAATTCAGGGCCCCCAAAAACGATCCGGCCCTGCACCGATTTTAACGCCCAACAAGAGGATTCGTCACAGTCGCTAACTCTTTCAGCGTACCACATTTCAGCTTAATATCTTGTAAATTGCGACCAGTACTTAGCTAAACGCAAAAATGTCACACACAATGGACATTTTCAAGGCCCCAAAAAAAGAAAACGGTGAGAGATATCAAAAAATCGTTTTGAGTAAAAAAGTTGCATACCGCGGAGATCTTAACATTTTTCGATGCGATCAACCGTTTCCGAGATATATCGATTCCAAAAAAAGGTTTGTAATTCAGGGCCCCTAAAAAAGATCCGGCCCTGCACCGATTTTAACGCCCAACAACAGGATTCGTCACGGTCACTAACTCTTTCATCGTACCAAATTTCAGCTTAATATCTTGAAAATTGCGACCAGTACTTGGCTAAACGCAAAAATGTCACGCACAATGGACATTTTCAGGGCCCCAAAAAAAGAAAACGGTGAGAGATATCAAAAAATCGTTTTGAGTAAAAAAGTTGCATACCGCGGAGATCTTACACCTGTACATTTAAAATTTTTCGTTGCGACCTACCGTTTCCGAGATATATCGATTCAAAAAACAAGTTTCAAATTCAGGGCCCCAAAAACGATCCGGCCCTGCACCGATCTTAACGCCCAACAACAGGATTCGTCACAGTCACTAACTCTTTCACCGTACCAAATTTCAGCTTAATATCTTGAAAATTGCGACCAGTACTTAGCTAAACGCAAAAATGTCACGCACAATGGACATTTTCAGGGCCCCAAAAAAAGAAAACGGTGAGAGATATCAAAAAATCGTTTTGAGTAAAAAAGTTGCATACCGCGGAGGTCTTACACCTGTACCTTTAACATTTTTCGATACGACAAACCGTTTCCGAGATATATCGATTCCAAAAAACAGTTAGAAATTCAGGGCCCCCAAAAAAGATCCGGCCCTGCACCGATTTTAACGCCCAACAACGGGATTTGTCACAGTCACTAACTCTTTCACCGTACCAAATTTCAGCTTAATATCTTGAAAATTGCGACCAGTACTTAGCTAAACGCAAAAATGTCACACACAATGGACATTTTCAGGGCCCCAAAAAAGGAAAACGGTGAGAGATATCAAAAAATCGTTCTGAGTAAAAAAGTTGCATACCGCGGAGATCTTACACCTATACCTTTAACATTTTTCGATGCGATCAACCGTTTCCGAGATATATCGATTCCAAAAAAAGGTTTGAAATTCAGGGCCCCCAAAAAAGATCCGGCCCTGCACCGATTTTAACGCCCAACAATAGGATTCGTCACGGTCAATAACTCTTTCATCGTACCAAATTTCAGCTTAATATCTTGAAAATTGCGTCCAGTACTTAGCTAAACGCAAAAATGTCACGCACAATGGACATTTTCAGGGCCCCAAAAAAAGAAAACGGTGAGAGATATCAAAAAATCGTTTTGAGTAAAAAAGTTGCATACCGCTGAGGTCTTACACCTGTACATTTAACATTTTTCGATACGACCAACCGTTTCCGAGATATATCGATTCCAAAAAACAGTTAGAAATTCAGGGCCCCCAAAAAAGATCCGGCCCTGCACCGATTTTAACGCCCAACGATAGGATTCGTCACAGTTACTAACTCTTTCGCCGTACCAAATTTCAGCTTAATATCTTGAAAATTGCGACCAGTACTTAGCTAAACGAAAAAAGGTCACACACAATGGACATTTTCAGGGCCCCAAAAATAGAAAACGGTGAGAGATATCAAAAAATCGTTTTGAGTAAAAAAGTTGCATACCGCGGAGATCTTACACCTATACATTTAACATTTTTCGATGCGATCAACCGTTTCCGAGATATATCGATTCAAAAAAATAGGATGAAATTCAGGGCCCCAAAAGAAGGTCCGGCCCTGCACCGATTTTAACGCCCAACAATAGGGTTCGTCACAGGCCCCAACTCTTTCACCGTACCAAATTTCAGCTCGATATCTTGAAAATTGCGACCTGTACTTTGCTAAACGCAAAAACGTCACGCACATACATACATACAGACAGACTTTTGTCCAATATACCACGGCTATATGAAAGCCTATAGGATCTTTAGATCCGGCTTTCATAACAAGTAGGAGTCCACGCAGCACGACCTGCTTTTGATGAGACGGTGGCGCAGCAGCAAGGGGCCAGCAAGAGGGGTTATAATCTCAAACAACAACTTCGTTGGCTGCAAGGCCAGCGGAATTGCATTTCGTAACTTCGACCCGATTGCGAGGAAATGTAGGAAAATTATAAAATGTTATTCTAGGCAATGCTGACACCATCACATGGTTATGAAAGCCGGACGTCCTCGGAAGTGGAAAATATCTTACTGCTGTAAATACATGATTCAACTTATTGAAAAGGTTAAAACGAGTTATTATAGATAATTTTCCGTAGAATTCAATTAGACCATCAGTTGAATTTTTAACAGTTATTATATACATTTGGGCCCAATTTTTTTCTAAAACCTAAAACATTTATTAACATGAAAACGGTGAGAGATATCAAAATATGATGAGGGGTAGAAAAGTTGCAAATCACTGATATCTTACACCTGTAGATTTACCTTTTTTGATAGGATCGACGCTTTCCGAGATATAACGATTCGAAAAAAAGAATGAAATTCACGGCCCCAAAAAAGGAAAATGGTGAGAGATATCAAAAAATCATAAGAGTTAAAAAAGTTGCTAATCACTGAGATCCTATATCTGTAGATTTTACTTTGTTCGATACGGCCAACCGTTTCCCAAATATAACGGTTCGAAAAAAAGGAAGAAATTCAGAGTCGCAGTAAATCAAAAGGGTGAGAGATATCAAAAAATCTTAAGGGTTGAAAAAATTGCTAATCACTGAGATCATACACCTGTAGATTTAACTTTGTTATATACGGCCAACCGTTTCCCAAATATAACGGTTCGAATAAAAGGAAGACATTCAGGGCCCCAGAAAAGGAAATCGGAGAGAGATATCAAAACATCATCAGGGGTAAAAAAAAAAAAGGATGAAATTCAGGGCCCCAATGAAAGGTCCGGCCTTGCACCAATTTTATCGCCCGATAACAGAGTTCCTCACAGGCCCGATTTCTTTCCCCGTACCACATTTCAGCTTGATAACTTGAAAATTCCGACCTGTAGTTTGCTAAACGTAAAAACGACACGCACATACGTACATATTCACGGCCCCAAAAAAAGACAACGCTGAGAGATATCAAAATATCGTTATGGGTAAGAAAGTTGCACACCGCGGAGATTTTACACCTGTGTATTTAACTTTTTTCGATATGACCAACCGTCTCCGAGATATAACGATTCCAAAAGATTTTAAAATTCATGGCCCCCAAAAAGATCCGGCCCTGCATCGACTTTAACGCCCAAAAATAGGGTTCCTCATAGGCTCTAGCTCTTTTACCGCTCCAAATTTCAGCTTGATATCTTGAAAATTGTGACCTGTACTTTGCTAAACCCAAAAACGACACGCACATACGAACATCTTCAGGGCCCCAAAAAAGAAAACGGTGAGAGATATCAAAAAATCATTTTGAGTAAAAAAGTTGCATACCGCGGAGATCTTACACCTGTAGATTTAACGTTTTTCGATACGACCAACCGTTTCCGAGATATATCGATTCCAAAAAAGAAGAAGTTTGAAATTCAGGGCCCACAAGAAAGATCCGGCCCTGCACCGTTTTTAACGCCCGACAATTGCTTTCTTCACGGGGTCAAACTCTTTCACCGCACCAAATTTCAGTTCGATATCTTGAAAATTGCGACCTGTACTTCGCTAAACCCTAATATGTCACGCACAATGGATATTTTCAGGGCCCCGAAAAATGAAAACGGTGAGAGATATCAAAAAATCATTTTAAGCAGAAAAGTTGCATACCACGGAGATCTTACACCTGTACATTTATCGTTTTTCGATACGACCAACCGTTTCCGAAATATATCGATTCCAAAAAAAAGTTTGAAATTCAGGGCCCCCAAAAAAGATCGGACCCTGCACCGTATTTAACGCCCGACAACAGGTTTCCTCACAGGGTCTAACTCTTTCACCGCTCCAAATTTCAGCTCGATATCATGAAAATTGCGACCTGTACTTCGCTCAACCCAAAAATGTCACGCACAATGGACTTTTTTAGGGCCCCAAAAAAGGAAAACGGTGAGAGATATCAAAAAATCGTTTTGAATAAAAAAGTTGCATACCGCGGAGATCTTACACCTGTACATTTAACATTTTTCGATACGACCAACCGTTTCCGAGATATATCGATTCCAAAAAAAGTTAGAAATTCAGGGCCCCCAAAAAAGATCCGTCCCTGCACCGGTTTTAACGCCCAACAAAAGAGTTCGTCACAGTCACTAACTCTTTCACCGTACCAAATTTCAGCTCGATATCTTGAAAATTGCGACCTATACTTCGCTAAACCCAAATATGTCACGCACAATGGACATTTTCAGGGCCCCAAAAAAAGAAAACGGTGAGAGATATCAAAAAATCGTTGAGTAAAAAAGTTGCATACTGCGGAGATCTTACACCTATACCTCTAACATTTTTCGATACGATCAACCGTTTCCGAGATATATCGATTCCAAAAAAAAGTTTGAAATTCAGGGCCCCCAAAGAAGATCCGGCCCTGCACCGATCTTAACGCCCAATAACAGGATTCGTCACAGTCAATAACTCTTTCACCGTACCAAATTTTAGCTTAATATCTTGAAAATTGCGACCAGTACATAGCTAAACGCAAAAATGTCACGCACAATGGATATTTTCAGGGCCCCAAAAAAAGAAAACGGTGAGAGATATCAAAAAATCGTTTTGAATAAAAAAGTTACATACCGCGGAGATCTTACACCTGTACATTTAACATTTTTCGATACGACCAACCGTTTCCGAGATATATCGATTCCAAAAAAAAGTTTGAAATTCAGGGCCCCCAAAAAAGATCCGTTCCTGCACCGTTCTTAACGCCCAATAATAGGATTCGTCACAGTCACTAACTCTTTCATTGTACCAAATTTCAGCTCAATATCTTGAAAATTGCGACCAGTACTTAGCTAAACGCAAACATGTCTCGCTCAATGGACATTTTCAGGGCCCCAAAAAAAGGAAACGGTGAGAGATATCAAAAAATAGTTTTGAGTAAAAAATTTGCATACTGCATAGATCTTACACCTATACCTCTAACATTTTTCGATACGACCAGCCGTTTCCGAGATATATCGATTCCAAAAAAAGTTTGAAATTCAGGGCCCCCAAAGAAGATCCGGCCCTGCACCGATCTTAACGCCCAATAACAGGATTCGTCACAGTCAATAACTCTTTCACCGTACCAAATTTTAGCTTAATATCTTGAAAATTGCGACCAGTACATAGCTAAACGCAAAAATGTCACGCACAATGGACATTTTCAGGGCCCCAAAAAAGAAAACGGTGAGAGATATCTAAAAATCGTTTTGAGTAAAAAAGTTGCATACCGCGGAGATCTTACACCTGTACGTTTAACATTTTTCGATACGACCAACCGTTTCCGAGATATATCGATTCCAAAAAAAGTTAGAAATTCAGGGCCCCCAAAAAAGATCCGTCCCTGCACCGGTTTTAACGCCCAACAAAAGAGTTCGTCACAGTCACTAACTCTTTCACCGTACCAAATTTCAGCTCGATATCTTGAAAATTGCGACCTATACTTCGCTAAACCCAAATATGTCACGCACAATGGACATTTTCAGGGCCCCAAAAAAAGAAAACGGTGAGAGATATCAAAAAATCATTAGGAATAAAAAAGTTGCATACCGCCGAGATCTTACACCCGTAGATTTAACTTTTTTCGATACGACCAGCCGTTTCCGAGATATATCGATTCAAAAAAATAGGATGAAATTCAGGGCCCCAAAAAAGGTCCGGCCCTAGACCGATTTTAACGCCCAACAATAGGGTTCGTCACAGGCCCAAACTCTTTCACCGTACCAAATTTCAGCTCGATATCTTGAAAATTGCGACCTGTACTTTGCTAAACGCAAAAACGTCACGCACATACGTACATACATACATACATACATACATACATACATACATACATACAGACAGACTTTTTTTGAAATTTTTTTTTTCGACTCTGATTCGATTGGTATAGGTTTGAACCGTGGGCGACGCTTAGTTTCCGAGATCTCGAAAAATCCTACCACGGCTATATGAAAGCCTATAGGATCTTTAGATCCGGCTTTCATAACAAGTAGCTCCGTAGAGAACTAAAGCCTATTTTCATATATCCTACTTATGTTAATTGCCACTATCAACATACAAAATTTCAGTTTGATTGCTGTAATAGATTCGTAGATATTGAGAACCGACTAAATATTTCGGATGGTCGCCATGTTGGATTTTTTGCCTACTTTCGATTTTTGCTAAAAATGAAGTAGACTTATGAGATCTACACAGGGCCAAAAATTGTGTGTCTGTATGTGTGTGTGTGAGTGTGTGAGTGTGTGTGTGAGTGTGTGTACTCTGAATGTCCCCCCCCCCTATCAATTCGAATACGGTGAAACCCAATTGAACGAAATTTGGTACAGAGGTAGAACTAGCAAAGGGCACCTTAGTGTCATGTTTTATATCGCCGCCATCTTAACAGAAACGTAATGGCGGCCGCCCAAACGTTAAAAGCTTAAATCAAATTACGACCAATCTAATCATCTGATCTCTACCAAATTTTGCAACGTTATACCTTTATGTATGAAAAATCTTTTGACCATACTACAAGGTCATCAGCCCAATACTTAGCGAATGATGGCCATGTTTGTGTGCAAATCAATTCCCCCTATCTATTCAAACACGGTGAAACCAAATTGAACAAAATTTGGTACAGAGGTAGCACTAGCAAAGGGTACCTCAGTGTCATGTTTCATATTGCCGCCATCTTGACGAAAACGTAATGGCGGCCACCCTAATGTAAAAGGTTTACATCAAATTACGACCAACCTTACCCTCTGATCTCTAACTAATTTTGCAACATTATACATTTGTGTATGAAGAATCTTTTGACCAAACTACAAGGTCATCAGCCCAATACTTTGCGGATGGCGGCCATGTATGTGTGCAAATTGATTCCCCCTATCAATTCAAACACGGTGAAACCGAATTGAACGAAATTTGGTACAGGGGTAGCAATGAGCACCTCAGTGTCATGTTTTATATTGCCGCCATCTTGACGGAAACGTAATGATGCCCACCCAAATGTTCATAGCTTAAATCAAATTACGACTTACCTAATCATCCGATCTCTACCAAATTTTGCAACAACATATATTCATAGGGCGAACGCCTTTTGATGAAACTACAAGGTTATCAGCCAGATAGTTTGCAGATGGCGGCCATGTATGTGTGCAAATAAATTACCCATATCAATTCAAACACGGTGAAACCGAATTGAACGAAATCTGGTACAGAGGTAGCATTAGCAATGAGCACTCCAGTGTCATGTTTATATCGCCGCCATCTTGACGATAACGTAATGGCGGCCACCCAAATGTTAAAAGGTTGATTCAAATTACGACCAACCTAATCATCTGATCTCTTCCAAATTTTTCAACATTATACCTTTATGTATACAGAATCTTTTGATCAAACTACAAAGTCATCAGCCCAATAATTTGCGGATTGCGGCCATGTATGTGTGCAAATTGATTCCCCCTATCTTTACAAACACGGTGAAACCGAATTGAACGAAATTTGGTACAGAGGTAGGACTAGCAAAGGGCTCCTCAGTGTCATGTTTTATATCGCCGCCATCTTGACGGAAACGTAATGGTGGCCACCGAAATGTAAAAATCTAAAATCAAACTACGACCAACCTTATCATCTGATCTCTTACCAAATTTTGCAACAACATACCTTTATGTGAGAAGCGATCTTTGATCAAGCTATAAGGTCATCAGTCCAATAGTTTGCATATGGCGGCCATGTATGTGTGCAAATCCATTCCCCCTATCAATTCAAACACGGAAAAACCGAATTGAACGAAATTTGGTACAGAGGTAACACTAGCAAAGGGCAACTCAGTGTCATGTTGTATATTGCCGCCATCCTG
This sequence comes from Meconema thalassinum, assembly GCA_946902985.2. Classification (NCBI taxonomy): domain Eukaryota; kingdom Metazoa; phylum Arthropoda; class Insecta; order Orthoptera; family Tettigoniidae; genus Meconema; species Meconema thalassinum. Next base: position 187,085,755 of record OX336399.1, on the reverse strand, counting down.
ACGGAAACGGAATGGCGGCCACCCAAATGTTAAAAGCTTAAATAAAATTACGTCCAATCTAATCATTTGATCTCTACCAAATTTTGCAACAACATACCTTTTTGTGGGAAGCATCTTTTGACTGAACTACATGGTTATCATCCCAATAGTTTGCAGATAGCGGGCATGTATGAGTGCAAATCGATTCCCCATATCAAGTCAAACACGTAGAAACCGAATTGAATGACTTTTTTTTTACAGAGGTAGCACTAGCAAAGGTCACCTCATATTCATATTTAATACCCGTATAGCACGTTGTATTTCAACAAGCTACTACAACAAACATTCAATTATACTCCTTGAAAATGACAAAGAGTTATACCAATACCCATGCATTTAGAAGAAAGTAGGCTTTATGTTCTTTATTGAACATCTTGTTATATATGTAGTCCTTAGAGTTATGTACTGTTACACGAAGATTATTGTGTACGTTTAGTATTCAAATTTCAACATTTCGCACAGTTGCCATCTTGTGTTTAAGGGAACAATTTAAATAAATTAGATGCCAGTGGATTAACATTTGTATAAGGATTTACTGCGCCAAGTGTCACTGCACTCGGATTGTTAAATTGCGAGAAACGTCCATGTGAATATACTTCGCGTCGCCGCCATTTTGCATTTGTGATCACCAGGTTGTTGAAAGTCCTATAGGTGAACTTAAATTCATAGCCCGTATTAACATAAAAAAATCAGTTTGATTGCTGTAATTGATTCGTAGAAATTGAGAACCGTCTAAATATTTCGGATGGTCGCCATGTTGGATTGTTGTCTGTATAGGCCATAGAGTCATGTACCAGTAAATAAAAATTATTGCGCAGGCTCATTATTCAAACTTTCACTTCGATTGCATGATTACGGCACAAGAAATGAAAACTTAATTTTAAAATTCGCACAGGCACCATTTTGAGGTTATGCAATCAATTGAACAAAATTAGATACCAGTGCATTACTATGTGTATAAAAATTTGCTGTATCAAGTTTCATTGCGTTTGGATCATTAAATCGCGAGAAAAGTCTATTTAAAACGTTCAATTTCGCTTGGCCGCCATGTTCCTTTTGTAGCTAACCGGTTTTTGAAAGTCTCATAGATGAACTTCCAGTAGTGCTCTTTATCTCTGTACAAAATTTCAGGATGATACAGGCAATAGTTTCAGAGATATAGAATGCCAGTGAAATATTTCGCACAGCCGCCATCTTGAGGCTAAGTAAACAATTGAACGAAGTTAGATGTCGGTGCATTACAATGTCTATAAACATAAACTGTACCAAGTTTCATTGCGTTTGGTTGGTTGAATCGCGAGAAATGTCTATTTAAATTCGCTACTTCGCTTGGCCGCCATGCTGGTTTTGTAGCTACCAGGTTTTCAAATTTCACTTATGTGAACTTCTAGTATTTCCCTTTATCACCGTACAAAATTCCAGGGTGATATCGGTAATAGTTTTGTAGATATTGAATACTGGTGAAATATTTCGCACAGCCGCACAGGGTGATATCGGAGTGATATAGAACTATGAATATATCACCAGGGCTGCCAACTGTAGTACTCTATTAGGCTACACTGTTTCAGGTGTATTTCAAACTACAGTACTTAGAAATGTTAGCATATAGATTAATCATTGGCATGAATCTTAAATTTTAAGAAAAGTAAACTCATTAGTTTGTCACGGAACTACCTGTTAGTCTTTTTTTTCTCTAGCTGAATGCCCCCCCTTAAAATATTGTCAATAATTATGTCATGAATATCGACAAAGATGAACAGATTCCTTAACTTGATGTTTAGCACCACTCAGCCTGGCTTCAGTATTAGCTACAGATTCTTCACTGAGTATTAGTTGCCATTGCTCTAAATACCGTACATGTGGGCCTTAGTGCTACAAAGTAATAAATTGGAAACCTCTGCTAAACTAATTGGTCTAATGATATTATTTCAAATAACAATGTAATTAATGTAAATGATCAAAACAATGGAAGTGCCCTAGTTTAATGTTGTTTTGGAACATAAAAGGACAATTAAATATTAGAACCACCAGCCCTCGGTTTTTCTAATGAATATCGTAATAACTACCGAAGCCTTGTTAAAACACAGGATACCCAATAAAACGATATAGAGGAGTGTTTTAAATGTTCAGTAACCACACTCCTGGCTTTACTGTTATGCGGGCATGTAGCCCCGTCTACTTTGGTGATGATGATGATGATGATGATAATTGTTGTTTAAGGGGCCTAACATCTAGGTTATCGGCCCCTAATGGTTTGGGTGATCGTGAAGATGATAATGAAATGTTAACTATAACTACTAACAACAGGAGAATAAGACAAATAAAGGACAGAGGTAAAGAAATGCCTTCAACCCTCGAAGAATGCGGATTGAGGGACTTGGAAGGAAGGAGAGCCATGAAAGGCAGATAAGAAAGTGAAAGAGGAGAGTGTCCGCCCCAGAGTAAATGGAAAAAGGGGGAGAAACGGACCCAGCTCAGGAATCCCTCGGGGTCGCCAACTCCCGAACTCACCAGCCGTGAGCCGCTGAGGGTGTAGCAATATCTAGGGTGCACCAGAAGTGGTGGGGCTACATACACCCTGCTCCTTTAGGGCCTTGAGCAGAAGGCAGGAGATAACATGAAAAGAAAAGAAGGCTGACCCCTCGCAGACGGTGGATATCAGAAAAGATGAGACAAGGGCCAATTAAGGCGGGAAAGGAAGAGACTTCCTAGGCCTCGAATACCCTAATACCGTCGGGAGGTCGGAAGAGAACAAGAGTTGACCAAGTGACGAGGACAGGAAAGAAGACGGAGAGGAGCCTGGCACAAGTAACTGGAAGCAATGCCGGACTCATCTGGGGCCCCGTGGTCGCCAACCTACGTCCCACTAGAGGTGAGCCCCTGGGGGCGTCTACTTTGGGTGTGTGTAGAATCTGTCTTGATAACCGGTGTTAATTGTGATGGCTGTATTAGTGTGTGTTATCTGTTATTAATTCAAGTAAGGACTGCAGACGATAATTTCTAGTAGTTCCTACTTTCGCTACCAATAGCTGTCAACTTGGCTACTACTAGATGCCATCAAACCAGCACCTGGTGACGAACGTTGGAACTTAAGAGCGTTAACCAAACCTAACCTAGAAATTTAGCTTCACAGAGGTTTAGTTAGTGGAAGTTTTTTTTACATGGGCTTTACTTCTCCTCCGAAGGAAGGGATACTGAGGGATTTTTAACGCTTTTAAAATAGTCTAGTGCAATTCGTCACTGTTGCGGGTAATTCAGTTTGAATATTCTTTTCAATCCACAATGGGTTGTGTGCGCCCCATATGTATAGACTACCCGGCCGGCCAAAGTGTTATGCGGCCTGGACGAGACACAGTTCTGCCAGTGGCCATCGTTTTGTTTATATATTTAAACACTATTTTTAACCCGTTGATTGCTACGCCCGTCTATAGACGGTGCACACGAACTTACATGTTTTCATAGTCCCCGTTCGCTCTCAAGTGCCGAGTCAATCTCTCGCATATTCTGCCATCTGTTGGGCATTATTTCTACTACATGAGTTTTTTTTTCTTCCAGAAGTAGATAACAGATGGAATTCTTCAGTGATGTGAAAAGCATGGCGGAACAATAAACAAATTATTCTGGTTGCGTTGTGATTTCGGATCCAAGAATATAAATTGTTGTCCTAGTAAAATGCAACAAGTACAGGGAGATTCTTTTGATGGAGTGGGGCCAGCGGACGGCTGTCGGGCGCGCGTGCCTTCCGCCAGCCGACCGAGCTCAGCCCGCGGTTTGCCCGCAGGTGGAAACTGTAACAAAGTACATGAATTAATGGTAAATTCTCCAGCAAATCATGATTAAAGAAATTACCTTTTCACAGAAGATGCTGAGTGTGTTCTCCGTCAGCTGACAGGCAGGCAATGTACCGTGTAAATAAATTAGCGTCTACACGTTGTAATTCCCTTCTGTTATGAGGGATATCTGCTGCCGTATATTGTTCTCCAGCTCCACTAGATTACGGGCAATTGATCTGTACACTTTGTATTTTAAATTACCCCACAATTAAACATCAAATGAGCTTAGGTCCGTGCTTCGATTAATTACAGTAAACACGCAGGAGGTACAGGAGTAGCTACATAATGTAACGATGTAACTTCCAAAGTTACTGTCTGTCAGCTGAAGGAGAATATTTTCATCATCTTCTGTGAAAAGGTAAGTTCTAACCTTTAACTGGTGAAGTGAGGCCATCCAGATACCCAAGAAATAAAAAGAACATCTGTGCTTCTTTAATTAAATCTTGCAGGAAGCTGTTATGTTACCTTCTAATCTGTGCGCTGACACTTCACACCCATGTTGATGAAAGTTTAGTGACTGACTTTAATGACCGTGGGTAGCTCGCCTCTGCGCAACCTTGCGGCCCGAGCAGGTTTGGCTGGCGGAAGGTGTGCGTGCCCGGCAATCAGCCGCTGGCCCCACTCCTGCAAAATAATCTCACTGTATTATTCAACTACTGATTTTAGGAAACAATATTCTTTTCGGTCCTTCACCTGGTTTGATTGATTGATTGATTGATTGATTGATTTTATTTTCACGGCTACACTTAGAGCTTAAGAGCTCCTTTACAGTAGCACCCTACATAAAATAAGGTTAGGGCTTATACAAATAAAACATTTCACCTACATTCACAATATAAATAATAATAGTCTAACAATAGTAACAAAAAGACAGTAATAATACAACAACAATAATAATAATAATAATAATGATAATGGAAATATTATTTACAAAAGAGAGCATACAAACACAGTATCAGCCCGAAAAGCAAGCATCATATACTGTACAAGAATAGCTATTAAATTAGACAGGTTGTCAGCTATTGTCCTGATGTTATAATTGAACTTTAAAAAAAGTATTTTAACATAATGCAGTAATCAAATGTGAGAGGTATACTGCTCCAAGAAGCAGGATGAAAGATGTCTTTTGAAAGCTGCAGTGCTTGCAATGTTGACGAACTTATATAAATCGAAGGTGTTGAAGAGGCGTGAGGCGGTGAACTTCATGGTTCGGTGTATAGGAATCTGGAGTGTTAATTTTGTGTATCTATTTTCTCGATTATGAACAGAATGCATTGGTGTAAAGGCATTGTAGAGATATAACGGGGTCTTGGTATGTAATATTTTATGTGTCAGAATGGCAACTGATAGCTGCCTGCGCTCGTGGAGTTTCAGCCATTTCAGCTGCACGTAGTAAGGTGTGATATGTTCTTCTCGCCTTACATCCAGAATGTACTGAACCCTTTACCCTATGTTGGTTAAATGATTCTACTTTTTATTTCTTCAATTAATAAATATTTCAACCAGCATCATGAAAGTAGCCAGACAGTGATGAGGAAATCTCAAGCGTTTGTTGGAGACAGTAGGGACATACCTGCATCAGTTTAACAAAAGGCTAAGTACTTGAGCTATGAAAAGAAATAGCAGAGCGATGTATCACAGGGACAGGTGTGGCTACCTCAATTTTAGAAGCGACGCGCGGTGATACATGGTTCTGGTATGTTCATTGTGATATTCGCGCCTAGAAGAAATATGATGCAGTAACGTGAATGGCTGATGAAGAAAATAGACACTCCCAAGACGCCAAGATCTACTAGAAACCGCCAAATTACAGAAAATGGAGAACCAATGAGAAGAGAATGCCTACTTGCGCGCCAACTCTGGCTGGGGTACGCGGCGGCTAGTATTCACGCGGGAAATCGCCTAGACAAAATCTCTACGATCGATTCTAGGATTAATGGGCATATTCTTGACCTGTGCAATATTACGAGTTCAGTGATATGTATTTCATTCCTGTATCACAATTACTTCGATAAATTTTTACATAAAATCCCCCTCCATCTAGACCCAAGGGCCAGTTCATTTATAAGTGTGTCGAAGAGCCAAGACATTGACATTTATTCCGTGTGTTGAGGACACACTATTATTATTCTGTGCGTCTACCAATGTAGACTTGTATTTTTGTGTCGAGGACACAGGAGATTCATTGAAAAGTGGTAAATTCAGTGACAGATAGTCATAGTACTATAGTTATAGGGACAGTAGCGTCGATAATTCGCCAACGAACAGTGACAGGGAATTTAGTACCTGAACAAGCGAATTTAGTAGTCAGGCATAAAGTGTATAATAACCTAATTTTTGTATCAGCGCAAGGATGACATCGATGAATGCAGAGGAAGTGTGGAAGTCTCAACAGTCCGTCCAGATGGCTGCTATGAGATAGAGAAAAATCCAGTTGGGGAATGGCATCTGATGTTCTTTGACGGGTGACTACAACACGAGATGAGTACAAATAATATTCTATTATTTATTAAATTAACTTATGGTTTATGGGACATATTTTTGTAAATACTTTGCTTGTGTGATTTACTGTAGTATATTTAGTTTGATCTGACACACTTTTGTTTGGAAGCAGCTCGCACAATTGTAGTTAATGGAAGGTTCTTTTCTTTGTGTTGTGTTAACTAACGTATCTATGTGAACGGCCGTGTTCGCCTAGGTTACGAAGTGCGGTTAAAAAACGTCTCTCGGAGATATGTCGTGTTTCAGAAGTAGGACTGAATTAATCTAATTATATAGTAGATTGGAGGGTAATTAAATGTTATTGAAAATTATTATTGATCAGATTCAGTGTGATTATTGCCTTTGGAGCAATGTAATTTGTGACGAAGAGTACTCAGCTCTATGGTAGGTTTTAAATATTGTGTTAAATGTTTGCGAGCTTTAATTCAGCAGACCCATGTGAAAGGTGTTATGTCAGTCCCAGATGTGTGTACTGTGAGTGTATTGTTGTGGTATTACAAGCGGGAACTTCAGCAGAGACTGATTTCTGTCAGCTTGGTACCAGATTCAGATTGCATCCTTGCGAGGACAATTATGGATATGTGATTATTGTCTGACCATACGTTGAGTGGGAGGAGATGTTAGCGGCTGTTGATTCCTTGAGATAACAGTTCCGCTGGTCGGCTATTTATATACACTGGATGGGGGACATGACTGGTATTGTGGAAAGGGGTGAGTTGTTGTCACAAGGGCTGACTGAGTTTCGCAAGCAGAGCTCATTAAAGTGGAGTGCAAGACTGGCTCCAAATTACTTGAAAATAAATATAAATGTGAGAAACTGATCAATGGTAAAATTGTTTAAATAAATGGGAGTTGCCTACGAAACACGATTACCTTCGAAGCGTTTCATTAACATGCAGTTTTGTTAATATAAAGTAATCTTAACCACTCAGGTTGTTTGTTGTTGTTGGTTTATTCTTTGTTTATTGTACATGTCAGTGACCCGTGAGTCACGTGCGGCGCTGTGTTTCCTTGTCGTTGAGCATCCGGCCATTGTGGCAGCTCATTTGGATAAGTGTGTCACCACACTAATAAGGGTCTCAGAGAGATGCCTGTAAATAGTAGAGTTGTAATATGTGTGTCAGAGTTAGATTTAAGGATTTTTATTAATGTTATGCCCATAGCCATAAAAGTTGATTTACGAGATGATTGTTCGTGAGCACCGTGGCTGTTAACCCGTTGTGAACGAATGATCATCCAAGTACTCATTTCTCGTAGATAGTCACCACGCGAACATAAATTCATATGCAAGATAGTGGAACTTGGATCCACATTTTATTAGAAAAGGGGAGATCTGTCTGACTCCTCAAAGTGATAAATATTCCTGTCAGGGAAAAATTCAGGGAGGATTTTGTTTATTATTGTTTGTTTTATTTTTTATGCACAAATTAGTTATTAAATCTAGTTATTATTTTACGTTTTGTCTCCTTTCTTTCTTAGTTATAGTTTTCATCCTATAACCCTTGCCTCAGAAAAGCACGTAGTTTGGCGGACGTAAACACCACACTATGAACTGAACGCGAACCCTTGATCTAAGATTCTTGCATAAAACACTGCTATTCTGAAGGGTTCATAGGTGAAAACTGGCGGCCAACGGTGGGGCTATTCACTGTGGTGTAACGGGGAGATTACACATGTCAATAGTGGCGCATTTGAGTAAAACTGGCATACCGCAAGTGCAGGCAGATATGACAGTATTTAATCACCGGGAAGTGATATTTTATTAAAAGTAGTTGAGGCGAAGTGGATACCGCCAAATGTGTGAAAGATAAATTAAAATCAGGAGTTTGCAAAGTAAAATACGGTTCACGTTGTTGTATTTTAAATTAAAGTAAAATTAAAATGTGATACCGGGCGCCCAATGATAAAGTTAAAACTAGATTTGTGTAGAAAGTCAAACTCATGGAAATATTAGGAGGCTGTAGCCTAAAATGACAATTAATACTGTGTTAATTAGTCAGTGTTAATATCAGATCAGGATAACTGTTTAATGACTAAATATGTGCTTGGGGTTAAAATTAAATTGAGTAAAACTAGAACTACTCAGAGATGCAATCAACTAATGGGGTTAAAGGTAAAAATAAATGAACTGAGTAGAATAAAGAAATTAAATGTGCATTGGATGTATGTGCGTGTCAAAGGGCATTGGCGTAGGCCATTTCCCATATGTCTCATATATATTGTAAAACATGGCAACGGTGGCGCAGATCCAGGAGATCATTGAAAGTGCGGCGAGGAGAACTCAGGAATTGTTGGATACTAAATTAGCAGAGCAAAGTGAAGCGTTGAATACAAAATTATCAGAACAGAGTCAATCCATAAACACTAGTATGTTGGAGCAAAGTGAAGCGTTGAATACAAAATTATCAGAACAGAGTCAATCTATAAACAAATTATCTGAGCAGAGTGAATCGCTAAGTACTAAACTGTCAGAACAAAGTGAATCGCTAAATGCTAAACTGTTAGAACAAAGTGAATCATTGCGGACACAGTTAAATAACAGTAGAATTGAGCAAAATGAATATCAGGCGGAACAAGCTAGGTTATTAAAGAGTGAAATTAATGACACTATAAATTCACAGTTAGAGGCGCAAAATAATAAAAACACGAACCAATTAGCTTCGTTAACCGCAGAGATGAAAGAGCACACAAACCAACAGATGATATTACTGGCCCGGGATGTAAGCAAAAATAATGAGAAACAATTAGAGCAGATTGAAAAAATGGAGAGTATTTTTGATAAAAAAAAGTCAGCATTCTCGATGAAACGGTGTTAGCTAAATTAGAGCAGATTGAAATAGCATGCACAATGAATACAAGCGAGGTCAAAATAGCCCAGGATAAGTTGGAAGGTCGATTTAAGGAGATGGAGAAAAGTGGCAGGGTCATTCAACAACAAATATCAGCAGTAGATGAGAACATTTCAGGCATAATTAAAGATATGGACCGTCTAGAGATAAAATCAGCGGAACAGTGGAAAAGCCTAGAAACGGAACAAGAACAATTTAAGAGTACATTAGACGAAAGGCTGAGCCAGATAGAAATTAATCAGGATGAAAATAAGAGCCAAATTGAAGAAAAAATAAGCACGATTAAAGAACAGATCAGGAAAGATTGGAAGAAAATGAATATTGATTCTAAGGAGGAAAGATCCACCATTATCAAAACAGTAGGCGAAAACCACACGCGTATTCAAGCTTTGGAGCAAGAGGTAAAAAATAGACTTAAAGAACAGACAGACAGGATCATTAAAGCCGAACTTCGCTCATTAGAACAATCGTCTATATTTAAAACGGGAGCATTGAAAGACAAGCAGGATGACTCACATAGTCCCCAACCCAGCATAGCAGGAAGTCAGAATCAAGCAGAGAGCCCATTAACAACAAACACGGAAGGATTTCGTAAGAACGTAGATAGAAGCTCGACACCACAGGACGGTCATCAGCCCACACAACTTATTCAAGTAATTCGCTCAAATGACTATAAACCGCAGAAATACACCGAAAATTCAGGGGTAACACCTAAGGCCTTTATCAAAGAGATTGAAGACCATTTCAATGACACTGGGGTACCTGAAGCACGTAGATTGAGAATGATGGAGAGATTTTTATCAGGGAATGTTCTCACCTGGTTTTTAAGTTTCAAATACACATTTGGAACCATGTCAGACTTTAACTTAGCGTTTCTGCGCAAATACTGGTCTCCCGCCATACAACAGAGTTTAAGAATGGAGCTTTACTCTAGAAAATACCAAACTACCAAGCAGACAAAATACTCAGATTTCTTTAACATGCAAGTGCTAAAATTTCGCGATCTGGATTACCCATTAAACGAATCAGATTTGGTGATGACAATAGCAAGGCAAATGCCAGTTAATGTACAGCAAGTGCTAGTAGCAGCAAACGTCAGTACGGCCCTACATGCAGAGCAGATATTACGGCAAATAGATGAGACCACATCTCATAGTCATTTTAGAGGAGGAAGACAGCTGGAATTAGTCAACACTACAGAGGTCGTAAAAACAAAACAGGGAAATACTAAAACGCAGGGTACAAATACGAGCACCTCCACACCTAGGCGAAACCAGGAAGAAGGGGAAAACAGACCATATCAGCGTAACGAAAATTACTACAACAATAGATACCAACAGAGAGGATATCAACAATGGCGTGATAATCGAAGGAATGACAGGCCTTATGTAAGATACGGTGATTACAATGCCAATCAAAGATGGAAAGGAAGGAGAGATCAAAATCAAGGGGATCAACGTAACTATCGAGATGACTGGGATGATAGGCACGCTCAATCACAAAATTACTTAGAGGAGTTACACGCTAATCAAGGTGGAGAACTAGGAAGATGGGAAAAGGCCATTGGGAACAGAAAGAACCCAGATACACATACGGAGGAAGCTGGAAGTCTACTGAGACAAGAGGAATATCAAGGACAGAAGCGACAATAGGAGAGACATTTACATGGCCACGTATGAGAACAACAATATGTGACGTCATTACAACTTGTGACCCATGTCAGAGAACAAAGCCGAATAATTATTTACTGAGGCAATATCCTAGACCATTGCTACCTCAAAAACCATGTGAGCTACTGGCGATGGACTGTCTTGGTCCAATTCCGAAGGGAAGGAGAGGTTGCCGTCATTTGCTAGTATGCATTGATGTATTTTCTAAGTTTGTAGTACTATGCCCTATTCAGAAAACCACATCGAAGCAGGTACTCAGTCGCATTCGTAATAGAGTTATTCCAACCCTTGGAAAACCAGAGTTTATATTATCAGATCACGGCAGTTATTTCACAAGCGCCGAATTCAAGAAAGGAATGGAAGACATGGGTATAAAACACGTTTTAAGCAGTATCCGACATGCCCAAGCAAATCCAAGCGAGAGAGTAATTAAATCTGTAACTGCATATTTGAGAATCTTCATTCCGAACGAACACCACAAATGGGTCGATAAAATTAAGGACGTAGAGACATGCATGAATTCTACCAGGCACGAGTCAACAGGACAAATCCCTATGGTCCTACACAAGAACGAGTATCCAGTAAGAACGTGGAAAAGCATCATTAACTGTCCACAAGATCCCATGATAGCACCAGACCTGAGAATTGAAAGAACGAGAGCATACATGAGGAAACAAGCTGACCGCAGATTACGGCGAGTAAGAAATAAGAGGTTCCACGGTGATCTTGAAGTCAACCAGCTCGTTTTGGTAAAACGACCTGCTATATCGGACCCAGAAAAGAAAATCTTTAGTAAGTTCTGCGAAAAATTCATAGGACCCTATTCTATCGTAAGAAACCTTGGAAATAATGCTTACAGAGTGAAAGAATTGAGCACAAGAACAATGTCAGTTTACAACGCTGCCAACCTAAAGAAATATCGTCGAAGTGAACCATGGTAGCGCCGAAAATATGACGCTGTTTGAATATACGGACGTCCTACTATCAACAAAGTCAACGGGGAGCAGTTGAATACGGCACGTGATGAACGAGGAAGTAGAGCTGTTGTTGACAAACATTAACGAGACGAGTAAGGTATTGCCGCAGGCAGCAGAGCGTCACGCAAGATTGGAAGGGGAAGAGACAAGCAGGATATGAAAACGAGTAAATGCCATTGAAGACAGGAGCGCCTAGACCAAGTAAGAAAAAGCGGTGATTCTGAAAATAAAACAAATTGGCCTACGGAAGTATTGTAAAATTGTCGACTTTATTCCTAAGTTCGAAATTTTGTGAGTGGGAGAGTTGTGAACCCTTTACCCTATGTTGGTTAAATGATTCTACTTTTTATTTCTTCAATTAATAAATATTTCAACCAGCATCATGAAAGTAGCCAGACAGTGATGAGGAAATCTCAAGCGTTTGTTGGAGACAGTAGGGACATACCTGCATCAGTTTAACAAAAGGCTAAGTACTTGAGCTATGAAAAGAAATAGCAGAGCGATGTATCACAGGGACAGGTGTGGCTACCTCAATTTTAGAAGCGACGCGCGGTGAGACATGGTTCTGGTATGTTCATTGTGATATTCGCGCCTAGAAGAAATATGATGCAGTAACGTGAATGGCTGATGAAGAAAATAGACACTCCCAAGACGCCAAGATCTACTAGAAACCGCCAAATTACAGCAAATGGAGAACCAATGAGAAGAGAATGCCTACTTGCGCGCCAACTCTGGCTGGGGTACGCGGCGGCTAGTATTCACGCGGGAAATCGCCTAGACAAAATCTCTACGATCGATTCTAGGATTAATGGGCATATTCCTGACCTGTGCAATATTACGAGTTCAGTGATATGTATTTCATTCCTGTATCACAATTACTTCGATAAATTTTTACATAAAATCCCCCTCCATCTAGACCCAAGGGCCAGTTCATTTATAAGTGTGTCGAAGAGCCAAGACATTGACTTTTATTCCGTGTGTTGAGGACACACTATTATTATTCTGTGCGTCTACGAATGTAGACTTGTATTTTTGTGTCGAGGACACAGGAGATTCATTGAAAAGTGGTAAATTCAGTGACAGATAGTCATAGTACTATAGTTATAGGGACAGTAGCGTCGATAATTCGCCAACGAACAGTGACAGGGAATTTAGTACCTGAACAAGCGAATTTAGTAGTCAGGCATAAAGTGTATAATAACCTAATTTTTGTATCAGCGCAAGGATGACATCGATGAATGCAGAGGAAGTGTGGAAGTCTCAACAGTCCGTCCAGATGGCTGCTATGAGATAGAGAAAAATCCAGTTGGGGAATGGCATCTGATGTTCTTTGACGGGTGACTACAACACGAGATGAGTACAAATAATATTTTATTATTTATTAAATTAACTTATGGTTTATGGGACATATTTTTGTAAATACTTTGCTTGTGTGATTTACTGTAGTATATTTAGTTTGATCTGACACACTTTTGTTTGGAAGCAGCTCGCACAATTGTAGTTAATGGAAGGTTCTTTTCTTTGTGTTGTGTTAACTAACGTATCTATGTGAACGGCCGTGTTCGCCTAGGTTACGAAGTGCGGTTAAAAAACGTCTCTCGGAGATATGTCGTGTTTCAGAAGTAGGACTGAATTAATCTAATTATATAGTAGATTGGAGGGTAATTAAATGTTATTGAAAATTATTATTGATCAGATTCAGTGTGATTATTGCCTTTGGAGCAATGTAATTTGTGACGAAGAGTACTCAGCTCTATGGTAGGTTTTAAATATTGTGTTAAATGTTTGCGAGCTTTAATTCAGCAGACCCATGTGAAAGGTGTTATGTCAGTCCCAGATGTGTGTACTGTGAGTGTATTGTTGTGGTATTACAAGCGGGAACTTCAGCAGAGACTGATTTCTGTCAGCTTGGTACCAGATTCAGATTGCATCCTTGCGAGGACAATTATGGATATGTGATTATTGTCTGACCATATGTTGAGTGGGAGGAGATGTTAGCGGCTGTTGATTCCTTGAGATAACAGTTCCGCTGGTCGGCTATTTATATACACTGGATGGGGGACATGACTGGTATTGTGGAAAGGGGTGAGTTGTTGTCACAAGGGCTGACTGAGTTTCGCAAGCAGAGCTCATTAAAGTGGAGTGCAAGACTGGCTCCAAATTACTTGAAAATAAATATAAATGTGAGAAACTGATCAATGGTAAAATTGTTTAAATAAATGGGAGTTGCCTACGAAACACGATTACCTTCGAAGCGTTTCATTAACATGCAGTTTTGTTAATATAAAGTAATCTTAACCACTCAGGTTGTTTGTTGTTGTTGGTTTATTCTTTGTTTATTGTACATGTCAGTGACCCGTGAGTCACGTGCGGCGCTGTGTTTCCTTGTTGTTGAGCATCCGGCCATTGTGGCAGCTCATTTGGATAAGTGTGTCACCACACTAATAAGGGTCTCAGAGAGATGCCTGTAAATAGTAGAGTTGTAATATGTGTGTCAGAGTTAGATTTAAGGATTTTTATTAATGTTATGCCCATAGCCATAAAAGTTGATTTACGAGATGATTGTTCGTGAGCACCGTGGCTGTTAACCCGTTGTGAACGAATGATCATCCAAGTACTCATTTCTCGTAGATAGTCACCACGCGAACATAAATTCATATGCAAGATAGTGGAACTTGGATCCACATTTTATTAGAAAAGGGGAGATCTGTCTGACTCCTCAAAGTGATAAATATTCCTGTCAGGGAAAAATTCAGGGAGGATTTTGTTTATTATTGTTTGTTTTATTTTTTTATGCACAAATTAGTTATTAAATCTAGTTATTATTTTACGTTTTGTCTCCTTTCTTTCTTAGTTATAGTTTTCATCCTATAACCCTTGCCTCAGAAAAGCACGTAGTTTGGCGGACGTAAACACCACACTATGAACTGAACGCGACCCCTTGATCTAAGATTCTTGCATAAAACACTGCTATTCTGAAGGGTTCAGTACCGAACACATGCATTCTGGACTCTTTGTAATTTGATGTTCTGTGTTTCTAGTAAATCATTGTATACAGCAGAGCCATAATCAATGATTGGAAAAATGAAAGTTTGGACGAAGAGCTTACGTATGTTAGGAGGGGTGTAAGAAACAGTTCTTTTCAGGAGATGCATAGTTGATACAACCTCCCTTACCACATTAGACGTATGCTCTGCCCACGACAGTGTTCTATCAAATATCACTCCGAGATTATTGACAGTGTTGCTATATTTAATATATTATCTTGATGGGTGGTAGTGAATTAAAATCTACTGAATTTAGAAGTTTTGTATATCCAATGGATATAAGTTGTGTTTTAGATATGTTCAAGTTAAGATTATGATTTAGGGCCCATTCACAAAGCATGTCAATGTCTTCATTAAACAAATTGATACGATCACATGCAGTGTTAGGCGTGAGGTGAAAATAGGCTTGGAGGTCATCAGCGTATATATGAACATAACTATTTCGGAATTCATTCGAAACATCGTTTATATATATCGAGAAGCATAGTGGACCTAAGACAGATCCCTGAGGTACTCCACTTTCTACCGATATCCAGTCTGAGGAGGAGCCATCCGCGAGGACCACTCTCTGTGTACGCATGGAAATGTATGATTTGAACCAGGAAAGAGCACTCTGAGAGAAGCCAAAATATTTCAGCTTTGCAAGAAGTATATTGTGATTCACACAGTCAAAAGCCTTACTGAAATCGAAAAGACATAAGATTGTAAGCTGACGCTTGTCCATAGCTGAGCGTATATCATCGCTGACCTTTAACAATGCAGTGGTGGTACTATGACCCTTTTTAAACCCAGATTGGTAAGGATTGAATATATTAAATGTAGTTAGGTAATTCACATACTTGTTCATGAACAATTTTCTCAAGCGCTTTACTAAGGACACAAAGGATATTTATTGGTCTAAAGTCACTACAACTAGTGGGGTTTTTATTTTTTGGTACTGGACGTATGTTATCACACTTCTAAAGAGACGGATATACTCCACTTTGTAGAGAGAAATTAAATAGATGGATAATTGGGGGTAGAAATACTTCAAGACAGTTAGAAATAAGAGAAATTGGGATGCTATCAGGGCCTCTTGCTTTTGTACGAATTGATTTGATGGCTTTCACAATCTGGTGTGGGTAAACATACATAAAGAAAAAAATTCATGGGCAGGGGGAGGGATGGATGTGTATTTCATGACGGTCTCTGATACTCTTAATACATCACCAATTGACGCAACATTTGAGTAATGTTCAATAATGGTGATGCAGAGACAGGCATCTCAACATCAGTGACTGAACTGGCACCAACTCCCAATGATTTTGCAGCACGCCATCTGGCGGAGGTGGTTTTGCAGTCACCGAAGAGGTTGTACATATATTTCACTTTTGTGTTCCTAATTGTTTGTTTTGTCTTATTACGCAGAATTCTAAACTCTTCATAGTCAATGGTAAGTTTAGATTTAATAAATGTTCTACGTGCTTTATCACGTTTCTTTAAAAGCGTTTTGATTTCTTTACTGATCCACGGAGCAGAGCTATGTTTTATATCCACTTTCTTTTGCGGTGCATGCATATCATAGAGTTTATTTACACAATCATTAAACAGAGTCACTTTCTCATCTATGTCAGTAGATTGGTAGAAATTCTGCCAAGGGAGTAATTCTGCGTCCGTTTTAAAATCATTTAAATTAAATTTGCTGAAGTCACGCACAAAGATTGATTTTGGTCGAAGTTTCGGGGTAGATAAAGAAAACACTGCATACAGGAGATCATGGGCTGAGAATACAGCAGCTGGTTCTTGTCCGTAGTCAACAACGAGGTCATTACAGTTTGAAGAGATAATATCGAGAGAGCTGTCACAAGTAGCTGTGTGAAATGTAGTATCGAATGGTAAACATTCAACATTACAGGAACAAAGCACATCACATACCTGTTCAGTTTCAAAAGCTCCACTACCAAACCGAGCATTGACGTCCACAACAATAAAAACATATTTATAATCAAGAATGAACCTGTACATGTCATTCAGAAAAATATCGGTGGACGGTACACACAAGCAAAGAGAATTTTAGTTTCGGTAAGAGAAATGTCAAGTATAATGTATTCAGGCCTCTTATTATATTCACCAGGAGACTGACTTAGCACGCTATACTTTATGTTATCCCTAAGGTAAACTGCAACACCAACTCCACCGATGGTTAATCTGTCATTTCTAATGACTTTATAGCCAGTGAGAGAGACAGCAGCATTTGGAATTGAGGGCTTGCAAAAGGACTCACTTATTGCAATTATGTCAAAAGACGAACCACCAAAGACGTGACAAAATTCAGAATAGTGAGAGGAATCAACTAATGATTGAGCATTGATATGAGCAATTTTTAGTCAGTTTGTGTTTTTCAGGCTGATAGCGGAAAGTATGTCTGATAGACTATGGTCAGATACAACCATAGGTACAAGTTAAAAGATCTTGTAAAGTAGTGAAAGGCATTGCCTAGTCACTCAGAAGAGAAATTAATACAGTGACCATTATGTCGTCATTCATAATCTACAGTAGCACAAACTACAACACAATTTAGAAGCTAAAGAAAAAGTTAAGTTATGTCAGATGGCACATAAATATATGAGTTAAATAATGACACAGTGAAACACACTGCAATCTTCTGTAACATTTTGGAATTACACAGTCATGTCATCAGATCTGTCTAGAATTGAGCTAGGCATAGTTTAAAGTCACTTGTCACTCACCAACCAACACACCTTGAAAATGCCATTAAGGTTTTATATCTCAAGACATAGTGTACGTTATAGCTATAAAGACTATACATTTAATTTAACATTTGTGATAGGTTGAATTAAAAAACAAACAAAAAAGGAAATACGGATAAAATTAAATTAAAGTTGAATGTGGTTTAAAGCAGGCCTACTAGTCTCCAGCTTGTACCCAATATAGGTCTACTTACAGAACATAAAATGTATTCACATTGCATGATGTAAGGACAGACAGGAAATGTTAATCTGAAAACATAACAGTGATGGCTACAGATGGCAGCTGAAGAACTATTATTTATAATAATTACCATCCATTGGGGTTAATCTCACTAAATGTCTGTCAGAGGAGAGAGAGGGGACTCTTGCAGTCCTGAGCTAGCAGCCATTAAATCAACTGCGAACAGGGTTAACTTTGTTTTGCCTGATCTGTATGACAATATCTATGTCATGCAGTGGCCTATAGCTCACACTCACCATTAACATTAACAACGTGTATAGGAGAAGAAAGATGGGTTTGGGCTGGGAGCGAAAGGTGAAAGCAAGTAAGCAAGTAAGTAAGTAAAGACGTAAGTA
Source organism: Meconema thalassinum (assembly GCA_946902985.2). Classification (NCBI taxonomy): domain Eukaryota; kingdom Metazoa; phylum Arthropoda; class Insecta; order Orthoptera; family Tettigoniidae; genus Meconema; species Meconema thalassinum. Next base: position 187,067,512 of record OX336399.1, on the reverse strand, counting down.
GTGATTAAAGCTGATTAATTGTTAGGAAAGGCTTGGTACTGGTAGGCTACCTAAGAGAGAAGCTTAATATTTATAAAAAATCATATTGCCAACCTGTTCAATAAGGGAAGGAAGCTTGGAACTAATAGCAAGCAGTATAGCTCAGTATTGGTGTCTATTTGGTAAAGGCAGATTTACAAACGTTATGGAATTTAGCAGACAATTTTCTAAATGTTGTTGTCTAAGAGGAATGTGGTATTTTTTAAATTTAAGTTTCCCAGCCTTACTTGCTTTCGAGCAATAGGTACCGGTATTATGATATACAGTTGGTACTATCAATTGGTTAAAGTTAAAATTACATTAGTAAGGGATATAACACTGATCACACTAACTTAGATCAATCTAAGGTCATTGAAATTAGTCAGCCTGTGACGAATACCTCGGCTAACTGCAAAGATGACGCCATTATTGGACCAACAATGCTTAACTCCCACCTTGTCGATTGTTTTGTGGAGCAATTCCAACCGTAACTTGGTTAGGTCTTCCCTAATTACAGTCCCAGTTCCCTTCAATTTCTTCTTCGCCTGAAAGAACGCATTCCGCTTGGCAAAGGAGACAAATTTACATATGATGATGCGTGGCTTCTGGGTGTTTCTTGAGCCTACCCTATGGGTCCTGTCAATGTCCTCAATTTTTATATTTACTCCCAGCTGTTCTGCCAAGTTAAGGACGAGCTGATCAGTCGATTCGCCATCATTTTCTTCCATGCCAAACACCCGGATACAATTCCGTCGGGAGTATTGCTCCATTGTATCAGTCCTTTCACGCAGTTCCTCTTTCAGTGATTGCACTTCCTCCTCGCTGGCCTTAATTTTCTTTTCCATATCATCTATCACATTAGTGTTGAAATCAATGGTTGCTTTGAGACCCTCTATTACTTTTGAGGTGATCTCATCAACAAGCCTTGACAAGAAGGAGGGCTGGTTAACCAACTCATTTACGATCTTTAGCACTAATGTTGACAAGTCGCCATGTTCATCAGTGCTGCCCTCTGTGTGGTTAATCTTTTCCGAGGGAGAGCGCTGACAGTCTTCCTGCACCTGTTGGCGATTCTGCGCATTACGCTTCGTGTTTTTATTTTTCCCTCCAGATATTGTATAACCTAAATTTGAGTTCTACTATGTATAAATGTAGATGATTAAGGGCTTTAGAGTATATTTGGCAGCCTGATTTCTTTTGACGACTGATGTACAGTAATTTCACTCACCGGATTGTTGGTTTAAATAGACACACGATCGCGAGAACACGTTAAAAATACACTACACTTCTAAGCGACACAACTCTGTGACTTCAGTCCGTCATGACACACATGGAGATAATGCAAGCGTGGGAACAAACATTTTAAATTCTATTTGTCTGAAAATAAAAATTAATATAACCCTCGGATTTGGATTTTGGATTTTGGTTAAAAAGGACCCATAACCTACACACTAGACATATTACGCTTATTACTTCCCTGATAAGTTAAAAGTTACGGTTTCTACTTTGAAGAAAATGAACTCAGCATTTAAAAGGTTAAACAAATATTTCCGTCGACTTTTCAAGAAATGCAAGATTTTTCCTGTACTATTGAGATGATTTATATGATTTTGGCACAAAACGCACCTTCTAACTCCCTCTGGTTCAGGAGCTGGAGTTATTTGTCCGATAAACTTAGCGTATTGTACAGAGTTGTTCAAAAAGAAGGAACACACTTCAAATATTTATTTCTTCCAACTTCCTGGACAGACAAAAGTGTAAAATGTGCACGAATATCTCTTTCCGATGAATCCACTTTTCATCTGTTCGGTACAATTAATCGCTATAACGTTAGAATTTCGGCAAGTGAAAATCCTATGGCAGTTATTGAACATGAACGAGATTCACCAAAGACTAACGTCTTCTGTGCCACATCTGTAAACAAAGTTTATGGACCTTTCTTCTTCATGAATAAAACTGGGACAGGACTAAACTATAAGGTGCGTTCAAAAAGTAACGAGCCGGAGGCATAAATATAGAAACCAGTGCCTGTATGTTAGAAGTATTGGCCCTGGCTGTTGAGGCACTTGTCCCACTGTGACACGAGGCGATGAATGGCTGTCTCATAAAATTCCCTGGGCTGCGATGTGAACCAGTTCCGCACGTACAGCTGGACGTCGGCGTCCGAGGTGAGACTTTGGCCCCGCAGAGCCCTTTTCAGGGGACCAAACATGGCGTAATCACAGGAAGAGAGGTCTGGACTGTATGGAGGGTGCCCGAGAACCTCCCATTTGAATTTCTGCAGGAGTACCGCGACTGTGTTGGCCGTATGAGGTCGTGCATTGTGGTGGAGCGCACACAGCGGCTATGGCGTTCACTGTCACTCGTCGGTCCTGGGTAATGAGTGCATCAACCAGCTAGACGTTGTCATCGGTAATGCAGGGGGGTGCCCCAGACCGGGCATCATCGGCTAACGACACCCGTCCTTCCCTGAAGCACTTGTGCCACGCCTTGACCCTTGCAAGAGACATGCAGTGTTCGCCGATGAATGTCCGTTGTCAGAAACCGAACAACACCTCTTTGCTCTTCGGTTGACGCCTCCATGTCACTGTTTGCAATACGACTGGCAGCGTTGTACGATTGATGCATGATGCTGCTCGCTTTGTATCGTCACATGACATGCACGCGTGCCCTCTAGCGACGGGCTGTGACCTTCCACGCTCTGGTCGGAACCACACCTCATTACACCCGCCACGATTAGCCCATGTCGTCACCGGTTTGCGCATTCCAGCCTCCGGCTCGTTACTTTTTAAACGCACCGTATATATAGACATGCTTCAAAACTGGTTATTACCTCAACTTGCTTGCCACGGTGGGAAGTGGTTAACGTGTTGGTCTACAAACCGCAAGCATGCAGGTTCGCTCCTGGCCGTGGTAAGTTATTTTTGAAAGGCGGCAAAAATTACGACACCATGTAATACGATCTTGGCATGTCAAAGACCCCATTTGAGTTCAATAGGCCGTATTCATCATGGAAAAATTAATCTTGGGAGTTTCCGCCCACATACATTTCCTCATTTCTCTACTAGAAAGTGCTATACTGTTCAAAGAGCTTAGATAACTAACCTCCTTGACTTTCATAGTGCTTCAAGGAACAACGAAATGCAACATGCAAGCTACCCTCTGGGTGTCAAATAACAAAGCCTGCACCCGACACCTGAGGCCATACGATAATATTATTATACCTCAACTTGAAGACGATTCAGATGACTTAATCTTCATGCAAGATGGTGCCCCATCTCATTTCTCTAACCACGTCCGACGTTACCTGAATGACACCATTCCAGGACGTTGGATTGGAAGAGGGGAAGATGAACTTCATCGCTGGTGGCCTCCCAGGTCTCCAAACCTCACTTCAAGTTATTTTTATCTATGGGGTTACCTAAAAGACCATATCTTTATCCCCCCTATGCCTGACATTCTTAAAAGTTTGCGACATCGAATTGTTGAAGCCGTGAATTCAATAACTAGAGACCAGCTGATTCATGTGTGGCAAGAAATGAGCCACCGTTTTGATATTTGTCGTGGAACATATTGGTGGTTGGTTCCTCAGTTTAGGGGCTGCGACAACGTGGTCATGTAGCCCCGTATACTTTGGGTGTGTGTAGAATCTGTCTGATAACCGGTGTTAATTGTGATGACTGGATGAGTCTGTATTATCTGTTTTTAATTTAAGTAAGGACTGCAGATATTGAATTTTTTAAGTAGTTGCTACTTTTGCCGCCAAACGCCACCGTCAATGACTACTAGTTTAGAACTTGGTTACCAGATGCCATCGCAGTCGGTTCCTGGCGACGAACGTCGGAACCTAAGAGCGTTTGTCAAATGTTTAACCTATAATTTAGCTTAAGGAAGGCTCTTTAACATGCCATAAATCTATGACATGGGACCGCCGGCTTTACTTCTCCTCCGAAGGAAGGCATACTGAGAGACTTTTAACGCTCTTAAAAAATCCGACGACTTCGGCCGGGTTTGAAACCGTGATCTTGAGCATAGAAGCTCAGCATGCTACTAACTACGCCACCGAAGCCGCTGTGGAACACATTAAATGCCTAACAAAAGTGAAAATTGAACTTTTATCTTTCCAGGAACGTTGGAATTGTGCTTCTATATTTTGTTATTTGGAAGAAATAAGTGTTTGAAATCTGTTCCTTATTTTTGAATAGCCCTGCATAATCCAGCGCGCCAGGAAATGTTCTCCGCAGTGCCCAGAAGCGTCTGCTAGAGCCAGCATTAGCAGTTACGTTGGCAACACGACTGTCGCTTGTATCAAAACAAACAAACAGTAAACTTTGTACTCACCACAGCCATTCATAACAGATGCTGGAAGTGCTGATGACACACACGCTCGCTTATTGCAATACACACAGCCTACAGCCCACACGTGCGGGATTCACCCTGTCAAACTAGCGCTTAGAGACAGCCCAGCGGGGCTAACGACGTGACCCGAATGCTCACGAATATAACCGATCAGCCAACCTCTTCCAGACAGACCAAGTGGGGCATGATCCTTGGGCAGCCATTTTTCTTTCGTTTATCGACGGGCTATTTGTTATGTGAATAATCGCTTGATTTGTTGTTCTGTGCGCTAATTCTTAGAGTCTCAGGCACTCGCTGGACAACTGAAATAAACTTAAGTCCAGCAGCTGAGTCTCCGGCAGGGTGTCCATCCCCTTATCTCCACTAATATCTTCCCTGGTCCTTTCTCAACAGCTTATGAATTGCTTGGAAAATCCGTTTCTTGTATCTGGGATTCTAGTGAACAAATATAATTCACTTGCGAAAAAAATATTTTTCTTTTACAGTAACAGACAGAATATGTAATTTTAAATAAATCAAGTAAAGTTATGTTAAAAAATGTGTTTTTGATCAAATATATAAAATAAAAACACAGAATATTAATTTTAAAGTAAAAATATCTAAAACAAATGTCATTTATTTATTTATTTATTTATTTATTTATTTATTTATTTATTTATTTATTTATTTAGCAATATGAAGGAACACAGGCACCTGCCCAAATACATTCCTTCTTGACATTATCTGATTAAACAACAACATGTATCAATAAAAAATTGAGAAAACAGATTACACAAATTACACAAATGAAGAACAGAACATAAATACTACAAAGGAGATCGTGAAAATATAAACCATAAAATGATTTAAAAAAAACTGTACGATGATAGCTAATGTTCTAATTCATGGACATTTATCATTTTTAGTTATGTATAATTAAAGGGAAGAAAAATGTATTTATATCAAAATCCTAGTCCTAATGATCGGTCTAGGTTGTGAAGTTTCGGGTACGTTCGTTTTGCCTCGCTGCGCTGGTCTGCCTCGGTGCGTGTCAAAAGATCGTGAAGGAGGATGGATGATCGGTTACGGTCGTGAGTATTCGTGTCGCTTCGTTAGCCCCGCTGGGCTGTCTCTAAGCGCTAGTCCTGTCAAGGACACCATGCTGCCAACTAAACTGCTGATGCTAGCTCTGGCAGTCACTGCGGAGACCATTTCCTGGCACCCTTTAGATGCTATGGGACAGCACGGAGCTTCTAGTATCTATTTATAAGGATCTATCAGGCTGAACGGGGAAGGGGTTAACCCCCATCCAGCCCCTTGAATACGCCCCATCTACGAACTACTTGTCCACTAGAAATGGGTACTTATTCATCATCATCATCATCTTCATTTTCCCTTTTCAGTTTACACTGGGTGGGGACAAATATGGTTCCTCTCCACTTTGTTCTGTCGTTCCACATTCCTCTTCCGACACAGTGTTCCAATCCAGGTTCCGTTTTCTAATGCTATTCTTCACATAGTCCATCCAATGCATTCTTGGTCTTCCTCGTCCTCTCTTCCCTGTCATCCATCGTTCCAGTGCTCGTCTTGGTAGCCTTACTTCATTCATCCGTTTGACATGTCCAAACCATCTCAATCTGTTTTGCTCCAGTTTGTCATTTAGTTTCTGTACTCCCAGTTCTTTCCGTATATCTTCATTTCTCACTCTGTCCCTCCTCGTTTTCTGGACCATACTTCTCAGGAATCTCATCTCAGCTGCTTGTACTCTGCTCTCATCCCTCTTAGTCATTGTCCAAGTTTCTGCTGCATATGTCATTATAGGAACATAATATGCTTTCTACATGGTTCAGCCTCGGGTACTTATTATCCTCGAATATTCGGACTGATACTATGTCTCGGAGAAATTGGACTGAACGTAACTATGAAATGAGGAGTGCTCTGAATAGACTTGCTGTGAACGGCTTCCATCATAAGCCGTGCGTGCGACGTGGCTTTCATGGACCTTCTGAACAGTGAGTGTGCATTTATTATGTGCTAAACAGTGTGGTCAATACCATTTTAGTACATGCTCTAAGAGAACACTGTCCTTATTGGATTACTCGAAGATATAATGCACATTTGTGCGCAGTTCCTTTGTTGTTTGTTTGAGTCTTCAGTCTTTTGACTGGTTTGATGCAGCTCTCCATGCCTCCCTGTCCTGAGCTAATTGTTTCATCTCTACATAGCTACCACACCCTACATCCGAGGCAATCTGTTTAACATATTCTAACCTTGGTCTACCCCTACAGTTCTTGTCCTCGCCCCTTCCTTCCATAACTAAGCTTGCTATTCCTGGGTGTCTTAGTATGTGTCCTACCAACCTATCTCTTCTCTTCATTAGCAGTCGCCAGAAACATCTCTCCTCTCCCACTCGCCTTAATACCTCTTCGTTTGTAACCCTATCTACCCTTCTGATCTTCATCATTTTCCTGTAACACCACATTTCAAATGCCTCAATTCTCCTCTTTTCTGCTGCACCAATAGTCCAAGTTTCACTTCCATAGAGCGCCACGCACCAGACAACGGCTTTCAAAAATGACTTCCTAATACCTAAATCTATATTCGATGTCAACAGATTCCTTTTTTGTAGAAAGGCTTTCCTTGCCTGAGCCAACCTACTTTGTATATCCTATTTGCTTCGTCCATCACTGGTTATTATGCTTCCTAAGTAACAGAAGTCTCCTACTTCCTTCAGCTTTTCACCTGCCAATTTGATCTCCATAGAGGTTTCTGATTTATTTCGGCTGCATTCCAGTATTTTTGTTTTACATTTATTAATTTTCATCATGGAGTCCTTCCGTAAGACGGAATCCATACAATTCAAAAACTCATTCAAATCCTCACGCTTGTCGACCAAGATGACGATGTCATCAGCAAATCTCAGAGTTGAAATTATTTCTCCTTGAATCTTCACTCCCACTTTAAATTTTTCTCCAATTTCCTTCATTGCTTGTTCAATGTAAAGATTGAAAAGTATGGGTGATAAGTTGCAGCCATGCCTTACACCTTTCATAATACCAGCTTCTCTCTCATATCCGTCAGCTCGAATGACTGCTGTCTGGTTTCTGTATAGATTGTATATCACCCTCCTATCCCTGTACTTTATTCCAATAGATTTCAAAATGTCAAACAATTTAGTCCAATCAACGTTATCAAAAGCCTTTTATAAGTCTACAAATGCCATGAACGTTCTCTTATCTTTCCTTATTCTACCTTCCAAAATCAGCCTAAGACTTAGTACAGCTTCCCTTGTTCCTACATTTCTCCTGAAACCAAACTGGTCTTCACCCAACTCCGTTTCTATCTGGCTTTCAATCCTCTGGTAAATTATTCTAGACAGGATCTATGAAGCATGAGTAATCAAGCTGATTGTACGGTAATCTTCACATCTGTCAGCTCCCACTTTCTTTGGAATAGGGATGATAACATTCTTTTTGAAATCAGGGGGTACCTCACCTGTCTCATAAATCCTACACACCAAGTGAAATAACCTGATCAGACCTTCATCTCCTATGCAGCGTAGCACCTCAATCGTTATATCATCTATGCCTGGTGCTTTGTTCCTGCCTAAGTCCTCTAATGCTCTGTCAAATTCTGATCTCAATATTAAATCTCCTATCGCATCCTCATCAATTTCCTCCTCCCTTTCCATTACATGATTCTCAATCTCCTTTCCCTTATACAAGCACTCTATGTAAGCTTTCCATCTCTCAATCTTTTCTTCCCTATCTGTTAGAGGCATTGCACAGACCAAGGATCATGTAATATGGGGCGCGCACTGGTCGGTGGGTTGGTGGGATCCGGGTCTCGAGCGCGGTTTATTGTGGAAGCCGGTGGAAACCATGCACCGCTAGTCTATTTATTTAACTTCTCATCTGATAGTGTTTATGTGTGGAGCTAAATTTCTAGGTTAGATTTCGTTGTAACGCTCTATCAAAGTTCCCAACGTTCACCACTAGGTATCATTGAGATCTGGTAGTGAAAGTTGGTACTACCGGTACTTGAAATTGAACGGAACTTGTAGCTCACCCTATTGGTGTCCGCTTGAAGCAGCTACAGCCTCTGGCGAGCCCAACATATCCTCGGACACTCCCGGCACTAAAAGCCATACGATAAATAAATAAATAAATAAATAAATAAATAAATATGATATCATGATGTGTTTCGTGCGCAATTATACTATTATTATGTTCGAATAATTCAAATATATGAACTGATGGATTTATTTTGATAATCGACTAATCGAATTACTTATTCGGACATCCTCATTGTTCAAACATTCTAATAATTTATTCGGATTCATTGAACATGATATGTACACTCCTAGTTTATAACTAAGAGCAAGGGCCGTCTCTTCTATTACAAATACACACGTGGCTTTCAAACAACATCTCTCAAAAGTTCACAGGTTCGAACGCAGTTTTCAGCGAAACGTCAGGACAACAAAATGTCCTTAGAACACGGCCTATACGCCCGCGAAACAGACATTCCTATTTCAACGCCGGTCTGAATTTTTACTTAAGAGTGCTTGCCTTTAATGCTGTCTATAAATTGAGTCCTTGGTCTTCCTCGACACCTCTTTCCTTCTACCTTCCCTCCGAAGGGTGTGGTGCACCAGTGAGAATGACGAATCTAATGGCCAACAAAACAATTCCTTCTTCTGTTTAAGGATTCAATCAAGGCACGTGTCTCCTTTGCTTTTTTGAGAACATTCTCATTCGTGACTTTATCAGTCCAAGGTATCTTTAGTAGTCGTCATAGGATAAATACAGTAAATAAATGGCCACAGCCATGGCATTGACGCAGGTTATTATATATAATTATGCAAAACACGCCCAAATACACGATATCTCTAATTTCCTAAATGAACCAACAACAACTTCTCCAGGAGACAAGTGTAACCGAATGTATGTGGAGCACGGAAGTCGCGCCTACCATTTTATATCGGTGTCGTATCGAGTGGCTTTAAGTGCGCCCCCGCGTTTCATGGCGTTATAAACTGGAGGATGGCTTCCGCTCTGAGGCGTCAGTCCCCTCAGGAGCTGTGCAGGCCGTACAGGGGTGTGTAAGGGAGAAGGGCATTGTAGGAAAATCACACCGCGATGGTTTAATGTTTCTTCCTTATTGGGGAGACAGAGCTTAAAATAAAAACACCGCTCCAAACTCTCTACCTATTGTAGGTTGTTTTAACTAGTAACTTAGACGGTTGGGTCCGTGGGACCCACGAGTGTTTTCTTTTGTAAGTTCCCCCAGGGTCTCACAAATAGTGGGACGTGGGTTGGCGACCACGGTGTTCCAGCTGAGTTCGGGATTGCTTCCAGTTACTTGTGCCAGGCTCCTCTCTGTCTTCTTTCCTATCGACCTGTATTAGTCAATTCTTGTTCCCTTCCGACCCCGACGGTATAAGGGTATCCGAGGCCTAGGGAGTCTCTTCCTTTCCCGCCTTAATTGGCCCTTGTCTCATCTTTCCTGACACCCTCCTTCTGCGAGGGGTCAGCCATTTTAGGTAGATTTCATTAGAAAGCTAACTATTGCAATGGGTCCCATGTTTCGACTTCCGGAAAATTTCGACATATCTTCGCGTTTCACATCCCCCAGACCCCAAAACCACCGTCAGTTCAAAAGTTTATATATAATTTATGTATATATATATATATATGTATATATATATGTATATATATATGTATATCAGTTTCTTGTGGACACGATAACTGCCGTAATTTTGTACCAATTACTTCGAATTTTTTACCGAAGATGTATACCTATAAAATCTCGGTCGAGTTCGTTACTGGGCTAAATCGGTCGAAGGGGGTGAAAATGGGGGGCTTTTTTCGAAAAAGTGAAATTTCGCTATAACTCTCTTAATACGTGCAATATCGAATCCATTCAAAGTTCATAATATGTGTCGGATAAGTGCCAAACATTTATGTCAAATAAGATTTTTGATAGCACCAACCATTGACCAAAGGGGTGGAAAAAAGTGGGTTTTTCGGGAAACATTAATCATATCTCTCTTAATAGGCACAATATCAAAACCGTACAAAATGGACAATATTCCCCTAATAATTACCTAAAACTTTTGTCTGAAAGAATTTTTGATATGACCCACCATTACGCCAAGGGACGAGAAAAATGATTTCGGAATTATAAGAAAATGCCAAGAGCTATCAGTGGTTGCCATGGCAACACTACTAAATTGATGAGGCATGGACCATCAGACGTTGCCATGACAACGCACTTGCACGAGATCAGATTCAGTATTTCCATCTGATTAAGTGGTTGGTTGGTTCTTAAGATTAGGGGCTGCGACAACGCGGTCATGTAGCCCCGTGTACTTTGGGTGTGTGTAGAATCTGTCTGATAACCGGTGTTAATTGTGATGACTATTAGTGTGTGTTATCTGTTTGTTAATTTAAGTACTGCAACTAACAATTTTTCAGATAGTTCCTACTTTTGCCGCCAAGCGCCACTGTCAACGACTACGAGGCCAAGTTCAGAACTGAGCTACTAGACGCCGCCGCAGTCGGCTCTTGGCAACGAACATAGAAACCTAAGAGCGTTGTATACATTCTTAACCTATCCAATTTAGCTTCACACAGGTGCAATTAGTGGAAGGATCTTTAACATGCCATAAATCTATGACATGGGACCGCCGGCTTTACTTCCCCTCCGAAGGAAGGCATACTGAGGGATATTTAACGCTCTTAAAAAATCCGACGGCTTCGGCCGGGTTTGAACCCGGTATCTTGGGCATAGAAGCTCAGCATGTTACCGACTACGCCACCAAAGCCGCCTGATAAAGTGGGAAGCGGCTTCGGTGACGTAACTGGTAGCATGCTGAATGTCTATGCCCAATGTCGCGGTTTCAAAGCCGGCCGAAGTCGTCGGATTTTCTAAGAGCACTAGAATCCCTCAGTATGCTTTCCTTTGGAGGGGAAGTTCCAACGTTCGTTGCGAGTTGATGGTTGGGGTGGCATCTAGTAGCCAAGTTCACAGCTAGGTGTCGTTGACGGTTGTACCTGGTAGCAACATTAGGAACTACTGCTTGAAATTGACCGTCTGCAGTACTTACATGAATTAAGACTAATACAGCCATTACAATTCACACCGTGTATCAGACAGATTCTACACTCACCCAAAGTACACGGGGTTAGATGACCGCGTTGTCGCAGCCCCTAAACTGAGGAACCAACCAGAGGTAGATTTCGTTAGAAAGCTAACTATTGCAATGGGTACCATGTTTCGACTTCCGGAAAATTTCGACATATCTTCGCGTTTCACATCCCCAGGCCCCAAAACCACCGTCAGTTCAAAAGTTATATATAATTTATGTATGTATATGTATATCAGTTTATTGTGGACACGATAACTGCCGTAATTTTGTACCAATCACTTTGAATTTTTTACCGAATACGTATACCTATAAAATCTCGGTCGAGTTCGTTACTGGGCTAAATCGGTCGTTGGGGGGTGAAAATGGGGGGCTTTTTTTTCGAAAAAGTGAAATATTGCTATAACTCTCTTAATATGTGAAATATCGAATCCGTTCAACATTCATACTATGTGTCGGATAAAGCCCAAAAATGTATGTTTGAAGAGTTTTTTTTATAGCACCAACCATTGACCAAAGGGGTGGGAAAAAGTGGGTTTTTCGGGAAACATTAATCATATCTCTCTTAATAGGCACAATATCAAAACCGTACAAAATGGACAATATTCCCATAATAATTACCTAAAACTTTTGTCTGAAAGAATTTTTGATATAACCCACCATTATGCCAAGGGATGAGAAAAATAATTTCGGAATTATAAGAAAATGCCAAGACCTATCAGTGGTTGCCATGGCAACACTACTAAATTGATGAGGGATGAGCCATCAGACGTTGCCAAGATAACGCACTTGCACGAGATCAGATTCAGATTTCCATCTAAGTGTGAAGCGGCTTCGGTGACGTAACTGGTAGCATGCTGAATGTTTATGCCCAAGGTCGCGAGTTCAAAGCCGGCCGAAGTCGTCGGATTTTCTAAGAGCGCCAAAAATCCCTCAGTATGCTTTCCTTTGGAGGGGAAGTTCCAACGTTCGTTGCGAGTTGCTGGTTGCGGTGGCATCTAGTAGCCAAGTTCACAGCTAGGTGTCGTTGACGGTAGTACCTGGTAGCAACATTAGTAACTACTGCTTGAAATTGACCGTCTGCAGTCCTTACCTGAATTACAGACTAATACAGCCATCCCAAAGTACACGGGGTTACATGACCGCGTTGTCGCAGCCCCTAAACTGAGGAACCAACCAAAATCTCTGCGGTAGATATAATTTTGCGTGAAGAAGTAACAGACCGTTACATAGTTGCACATCAGTGTCGAAACCTAGCATAAGGACAGTGTGACCACAAGTATAAAAATGGACCCCAAATGACAAGAAGGTTACCGTTCCCATAAGACAATAAAATGTTTAAAATAAGCATAAAATGACGAAAAACAAAGTTAATTAAGCTCCAATTATAAAATACCTTCTCGCATTAAATGAGGTCTGATCCTTCTACGAAAATCTGCATATTCTGCCTATTTTCGCCTATCCCCAAGTTTGTCCGGTGAAATCTACCTCCGCCTTCCGGCGTGCCGAGAGGATTTATTTTTATTTACATGTAATCTCCCGCCTTCTGCTCAACGCCCTCAAGGAGGCAGGGTGTATGTATCCCCACCACTTCTGGTGCACTCTGGATATTGCTACACCCTCAGAGGCTCACGGCTGGTGGGTTCGGGAGTTGGCGAACCCGAGGAATTACTGACCTGGGTCCGTTTTTTCCTTTTTTCCATTGCCTTTGGTGTGGGCGCTCTCCCCCTTCCCTTTTCCTATCTGCCTTTTCATGCCTCTCCTTCCTTCCAAGTCCCTTAATTCTCATTCTTCGAGGATTGAGGGCATTTATTTTCCTCCTGTCTTTTGTTTTCCTTATTCTTATTTGTGTTTTGCATTTCTTCTTCTAGTAGGTAAGTATGTAGTTAGTTTTAGGTAAAGTTGATGCCGATGGTAGGCCTCTTAAAATAAACATCATCATCATATCGTTTGTAGGTAAATTTTCATATATTTACTGCACGGCACTTGTTTTCTCTGTACTCCCCTTTCCATTAGTCCTCTACATGACTTTGACAGGGGTGGAATCGGCAGGGTATCCTTTTGTGTCCCTGGGTAAGGATAGTAATCCTTTTGAGTGAGCTTGAAGTGTGCTGATTTACGAAGGAAATTTGTAATGATCTGCACAATCGACTTCTTTTGGCATTTTAAATTAATTTTCATTGTTTCTTCCACTTTTCCAAACCTAAAGGACACACTAAAGGTTTCTTACGAAGTGCCGACATAATTATACGCGGTAGACTGATGACTATTCACGGGAAACTCAACCATATCTGGTGGATTAGATTAGCAGTTTTATAACCGTTGTCGCCGCTGTGACAACGAGATTGAAACCCTCCCTCATGTCCTCGGTTTCTGCAATTATGGTGAGGCTCTACGTAACACAGGACATCACTCAGTAAGATCCATCCTTGCGGAGAGTCTGAGAGATGTTGGCTTCGTGGTGCATGAAGAAGTTTCAGGGCTAGCCACGCAAGGCAGTACCAGGCGCATTGACACCATAGCCTACAAGGAAGATAAAAGGAAGGGTTATATATTGGATCCAACCGTGCGTTTTAAAACCCATGCCGAGCAGCCAGATGAAGTAAACAAAAAATTGAAGGATATTTACGAGCCTACGGTCCCTTTCTACAAGGAATAATACCACCTTCAAGAAATAGAAGTTACTGGGTTATTAGTGGCTGCCCGGGGAACAATACCTTCTCTTTTTGCTGCTACGTGTAGAAAATTTCAGATCTCAAATGCCACCATTAATACCATAGCAGTAACAGCCCTTAAAGGATCCATTCGTATTATGAGAAACCACTTATATTCCTAAACTATGTGTATTTTAAGGCTGAATAGCTATTTTAATTATTTATTTTTAGTTGCGGTTTGCCCACTCTTCGGGTCTTTTATTCTAATGTATATGTATGCGATACATTTCATAGCTCAATACTCGTAGTTTGTTAACCTTCTTATTTCTCTTTTCACCTTATTATGATAGTTAAGCTTTGTATATTGGCAGCCTTGTTAGTCGAGGAAGCATAAGAAATAAAAGAATAGCACTACAAACACTAGTGTGAGTCAATGCAGAGTTTCACTTAAACCCATATGACTACTTCCGGTGTGAAGATTTTTCTGTAGGATATTATTTCTGGTTTTGATTTTAGCAGCCACATTTGAGAGATGTTTGAAAGCCATGTGTGTATTTGTACACAAATGTTCAAAGCTTAAATCAAATTACGACTAACCTAATCATCCGATCTCTACCAAATTTTGCAACGACATACCTTTATGGGAGGAGCATCCTTTGACCAACCTAATAGGTCATCAGCCTAATAGTTTGCGGATGGCGGCCATCTTTGTGTGAAAATCGATTCCCCCTATTAATTCGAACACGGTGAAACCGAATGGAACGAAATTGGGTACAGAGGTAGTACTAGAAAAGGGCACCTCAGTGTCATGATTTATATCAACGCCATCTTGACGGAAACGTAATGGCGGCCACTCAAATGTTCAAAGCTTAAATCAAATTACGACTATCCTAATCATCCGAACTCTACCAAATTTTGCAACAAAATACCTTTATGGAGGAAGCATCCTTTGACCAAATTAATAGGTCATTAGCCTAATACTTTGTGGATGGCGGCCATCTTTGTGTCAAAATCGATTCCTCCTATTAATTCAAACACGGTGAAACCGAATGGAACGAAATTTGGTACAGTGATAGCACTAGCAAAGAGCACCGCAGTGTCATGTTTTATATCGCCGCCATCTTGACGGAAACGTAATGGCCGCCACACAAATGTTCAAAGCTTAAATCAAATTACGATTAACCTAATCAACCGATGTCTACCAAATTTTGCAACAACATACCTTTATGGTGGGAGCATCCTTTGACCAAACTAATAGGTCATTAGCCTAATATTTTGGGGATGGAAATCGATTCCCCCTATTAATTCAAACACGGTGAAGCCGAATGGAACGAAATTTGGTACAGAGGTAGCACTAGCAAAGGGCACCTCAGTGTCATGTTTTATATCACCGCCATCTTGACGGAAACGTAATCGCGGCCACTCAAATGTTAAAAGCTAAAATGTAATTACGACCAACCTAATAATCTAGTCTCTACCAAATTTTGCAACTACATATCTTTATACGGGATGCATATCCTGACCAAACTGCAAGATCATCAGCCCAATAGTTTGCAGATGGTGGCCAAGTATGTGTGCAAATCGATTCCCCCTATCAATTCAAACACGGTGAAACCGAATTGAACGAAATTTGATACAGAGTTAGCACTAGCAAAGAGCACCTCAGTGTTATTTTTTATATCGCCGCCATCTTGACGGAAACGGAATGACGGCCACCCAAATGTTAAAAGCTTAAATCAAATTACGACCATCCTAATAATTTGATATCTACCAGATTTTGCAACAACATGCCGTTTTGTGGAAAGCATCTTATGACTGACTACAAGGTCATCAGTCCAATAGTTTGCAAATAGCGGCCATGTATGTGTGCAAATCCATTCCCCATATCAATTCATTGAATGACATTTAGGTAGATTTCATTAGAAAGCTAACTATTGCAATGGGTACCATGTTTCGACTTCCGGAAAATTTCGACATATCTTCGCGTTTCACATCCCCCAGACCCCAAAACCACCGTCAGTTCAAAAGTTTATATATAATTTATGTATATATATATATATATATATATATATATATATATATATATATATCAGTTTCTTGTGGACACGATAACTGCCGTAATTGTGCACCAATCACTTTGAATTTTTTACATAACATGTATCCCTATAAAATCTCGGTCGAGTTCGTTAAAGGGCAAAATCGGTCGAAGGGGGTGAAAATGGGGGGCTTTTTTCAAAAATGTGAAATTTCGCCATAACTCTCTTAATACGTGAAATATCGAATCCATTCAAAGTTCATAATATGTATCGTATAAGTGCCAACAATTTATGTCAAATAAGTTTTTTGATAGACCAACCATTGACCAAAGGGGTGGAAAAAAGAGGGTTTTTCGGGAAACATTAATCATATCTCTCTTAATAGGCACAATATCAAAACCGTACGAAATGGACAATATTCCTCCAATAATTACCTAAAACTTTTGTCTGAAAGAATTTTCGATATGACCCACCATTACGCCACGGAGTGAGCAAAATGATTTAAATTATAAGAAAATTCCAAGTGCCAAGAGTGGTTGCCATGACAACTTTACTTTTAATTGATACGGGTTGAGCCATCAGCAGTTGCTATGACAACGCCACTGCACGAGATCACATTCTGTTTTCATATGTCTGTGGGAAGCGACTTCGGTATCGGAACTGGTAGCATGCTGAACTTCTATGTCCAAGGTCGCGGGTTCAAACCCGGCTGAAGTCGTCGGATTTACTAAGAGCGCCAAAAAACCCTGAGTATGCTTTCCTTCGGAGGGGAAGTTCCAACGTTCGTTGCGAGTTGATGGTTCAGGTGGCATCTAGTAGCCAAGTTCACAGCTAGGTGTCGTTGATGGTAGTATTTTAAATTATGTAGCCTATTTAGGTAGATTTCATCAGAAAGCTAACTATTGCAATGGGTGCCAAGTTTTGACTTCCGGAAAATTTCGACATATCTTCGTGTTTCACATCCCCCAAACCACCGTCAGTTCAAAAGTTTATATATATATGTGTGTGTGAATATATATGCATATATATCAGTTTGTTGTGGACACGATAACTGCCGTAATTTTGCACCAATCACTTTAATGTTTTACATAATATGTAACCCCTTAAAAAATCGGTCGAGTTCGTTAATGGGCAAAATCGGTTAAAAGGGGTGAAAATGGGGGGGGGGGGGGCTTTTTTTTTTCGAAAAAGTGAAATGTCGCTATAACTCTCTTAATACGTGAAATATCGAATCAATTCAAAGTTCATAATATTTGTCGGATAAGTGCCAAAAATTTATGTCAAATAGGTTTTTTGATAGCACCAACCATTGACCAAAGGGGTGGAAAAAAGTGTTTTTTTCGGGAAACATTAATCATATCTCTCTTAATAGGCACAATATCAAACCCGTACATAATGGAAAATATTCCCCTAATAATTACCTAAAACTTTGTCTGAAATAATTTTTGATCTGACCTACCATTACGCCAAGGGATGAGAAAAATGATTTCGGAATTAAAGAACATGCCAAGTGCCATCAGAGGTTACCGTGACAACGCTTCTAAATTGATGAGGGATGAGCTATCAGAGGTTGCCAAGACAACGCCATTGCACGAGATCACATTCATTTTTCCATCTGACTGTGGGAAGTGGCTAACTGGTAGCATGCTGAACTTATATGCCCAAGGTCGCTGGTTCAAAGCCGGTCAAAGTCGTCGGATTTTCTAAGAGCGCTAAAAAACCCTCAGCATTCTTTCCTTTGGAGGAGATGTTCCAACGTTCGTTGCAAGTTGCTGGTTGCGGTGGCATCTAGTAGCCAAGTTCACAGCTAGGTGTCGTTCACGTTAGGATATGGTACAAAATTAGGAACAACTACTTAAAATTGACCGTCTGCAGACCTTACCTGAATTACAAACTAAAACAGTCATCAAAATTAACACCGTTTATCAGATTCTACACACCCGGGGTTACATGACCACGTTGTCGCAGCCCCTAAACTGAGGAACCAACAAAAATCTCTGCGGGAGATAAAATTTTGCGAGAAGAAGTAACAGACTGTCAGATAGTTACACATCAGTTCCAAACCTTGCATAAGGACAGTGTGATCAGAAGTATAACAAGTAGTTCCGTGAAGAACAATACAGCCTATTTTCATATATCCTACTTATGTTAATTGCCACTATCAACATACACAATTTCAGTTTGATTGCTATAATAGATTCGTAGATATTGAGAACTGACTAAATATTTCGGATGGTCGCCATGTTTGATTTTATATATGTAGGTCCTAGAGTTATGTACTGTTACATGCAGATTATTGTGAACGTGTAGTATTCAAACTTCAATCGCATAATTAGGACACAAGAAAAAACAAGGAGATTTAAAAAATTTTCACAGCTGCCATCTTGAGGTTATGGAAACAATTGAAATAAATTAGATGCCAGTGGATTAACATTCGTATAAGGATTTACTGTACCAAGTTTCACTGCACGCGGTTGGTTAAATTGCGAGAAACGTCCATGTGAATATGTATAATTCGCGTCACCGCCATGTTGGATTTGTGATCACCAGGTTATTTTAAGTCCTATAGGTGAACTTAAGTTCATAGCCCCTATGAACATTAAAAAATGCAGTTTGATTGCTAAAATAGATTCGTAGATATTCAGTATCGTCTAAATATTTCGGATGGTCGCCATGTTGGATTGTTAAATGTATAGGGCATAGAGTCATGTACCATTAAAGGAAAATTATTGCGTAGGTTCATTATTCAAACTTTCACTTCGATCGCATGACTACATCACAATAAATAAAATCTTAATTTTAAAATTCGCACTGCCGCCATCTTGAGGTTATGTAAACAATTGAACTAAATTAGATACCAGTGGATTACAATGTGTATAAATATTTCCTGTGCCAGGTTTAAGTGCGATTGGAACATTAAATCGCGAGAAAGGTCTATTTAAAATTTTCAAATTCGCTTGGCCGCCATGTTCGTTTTGTAGTTAAACGGTTTTTGAAAGTCTTATAGATGGACTTCCAGTAGTGCCCTTTATCTCCGTACAAAATGTCAGAGTTTTACCCCTAATAGTTTCAGAGATATAGAATGCCGGTGAAATATTTCGCACATCCGCCATCTTGTGATTATGTAAACAATTGAACGAAGTTAGATGTCGGTGCATTACAATGTATATAAACATATACTGTACCAAGTTTCATTGCGTTTGGTTGGTCAAATCGCGAGAAACGTCTATTTAAAATTCGCAAATTCGCTTGGCCACCATGTTGGTTTTGTAGTTACTAGGTTTTCAAAAGTCACATAAGTGAACTTATAGTAGTTCCCTCTATCACCATAGAAAATGTCAGGATAATATCGGTAATAGTTTCGGAGATATTGAATGCTGGTGAAATATTTCGCACAGCCGCCATGCTGGATTGGTGAGTCGTAACAAAATTTGAAGGGCACGGTCGAGGTCGCCGGGAATAGTGCTATGAACTTTCCGAGTTTCATTGAAATCGCTCCTGCCGTTTAGATTTTATTAGGGGGGGGACACACACACGAATCACACACACACACACACACACGCACACACACACGGACAAAAGGTGATCTCATAAGCCTATTTTTTCAAAATTGAAAATAGGCTAAAAATGAACCCCGAATGACAAGAAGGTTACCATCCCCATAGACAATAAAATGATAAAAATATGCATACAAAAACGAAAAAAAGTTGATTTTTAACCTCCAAATGTAAAATACTTTCTTGCAATCAATGAGGTCTGATCCTCCTACGAAAACCTGCATATTTTGCTTATTATAGCCAATCCCCTAGTTTGCCCGGTGAAATCTACCTCCGCCTTCCGGCGTGCCGAGAGGATTTTTTTTACAGAGGTAGCACTAGCAAAGGGCACCTCATATTCATGTTTAATATCCCTATAGCACGTTGTATTTCAACAAGCTACTACAACCAACATTCAATTATACTCCTTGAAAATGTCAAAGAGTTATAAAAATACCCATGCATTTAGGAGAAAGTAGGCTATATGTTATTTACTGAACATATTGTTTTTTTTAGCCAATTTCCATTTTATGAAAAAAAAAAATCCTCTCGGCACGCCGGAAGGCGGAGGTAGATTTCACCCAGCAAACTTGGGGATAGGCGAAAATAGGCAGAATATGAAGGTTTTCGTAGAAGGATCAGACCTCATTTATTGGGAGAAAGTATTTTATAATTGGAGCTTATTTAACTTTGTTTTTCGTAATTTTATGCATATTTTAAACATTTTATTGTCTTATGGGGACGCTAACCTTCTTGTCATTTGGGGTCCATTTTTAGCCTACTTTCGATTTTTGCAAAAAATGTAAGTAGACTTATGAGATCAACACAGGGCGAAAAAAAAGTGTGTCTGTCTGTGTGTGTGTGTGTGTGTCTGTGTGTGTGTGTGTGTCTGTGTGAGTGTGTGTACTATGTCGGTTCCCCCTATCAATTCGAACACGGTGAACGCGAATTGCACGAAATTTGGTACAAAGGTAGCACTAGCAAAGGACACCTCAGTGACATGTTTTATATCGCCGCCATCTTGACGGAAACGTAATGGCGGCCACACAAATGTTCAAAGCTTAAATCAAATTACGACTAACCTTATCATCCGATCTCTACCAAATTTTGCAACGACATACCTTTATGGGTGGAGCATCCTTTGACCAATATAATAGGTCATTAGCCTAATAGTTTGCGGATGGCGGCCATCTTTGTGTGAAAATCGATTCCCCCTATTAATTCGAACACGGTGAAACCGAATGGAACAAAAATTGGGTACAGAGGCAGCACTATCAAAGGGCACTCCAGTGTCATGTTTTATATCACCACCGTCTTGACGGAAACGTAATCGCGGCCACACAAATGTTAATAACTAAAATGTAATTACGACCAACCTAATAATCTAGTCTCTACCAAATTGTGCAACAACATATCTTTATGTGGGAAGCATATTCTGACCAAACTGCAAGATCATCAGCCCAATAGTTTGCAGATGGTGGCCAAGTATGTGTGTAAATCGATTCCCCCTATCAATTCAAACACGGTGAAACCGAATTGAACGAAATTTGGTACAGAGGTAGCACTAGCAAAAGGCACCTCAGTGTCATGTTTTATATCACCGCCATCTTGACGGAAACGGAATGACGGCCACCCAAATGTTAAAAGCTTAAATCAAATTACGATCATCCTAAAAATTTGATCTCTACCAGATTTTGCAATAACATGCCTTTTTGTGAAAAGCATCTTTTGACTGACTACAAGGTCATCAGCCCAATAGTTTGCAAATAGCGGCCATGTATGTGTGCAAATCCATTCCCCATATCAATTCAAACACGGTGAAACCGAATTGAATGATTTTTTTTACAAAGGTAGCACTAGAAAAGGGCACCTCATATTCATGTTTAATATCCCTATATCACGTTGTATTTCAACAAGCCACTACAACCAACATTCAATTATACTCCTTGAAAAGGACAAAGAGTTATAACAATACCCATGAATTTAGGAGAAAGTAGGCTATATGTTCTTTACTGAACATCTTGTTATACTTGTGGTCACACTGTCCTTAGGCCTATGCAAGGTTTCGACACTGATGTGTAACTATGTAACGGTCTGTTACTTCTTCACGCAAAATTATATCTCCCGCAGAGATTTTGGTTGGTTCCTCAGTTTAGGGGCTGCGACAACGCGGTCATCTAACCCCGTGTACTTTGGGTGAGTGTAGAATCTGTCTGATAAACGGTGTGAATTGTGATGGCTGTATTAGTCTGTAATTCCGGTACGGACTGCAGACGGTCAATTTCAAGCAGTAGTTCCTAATGTTGCTACCAAATACTACCGTCAACGACACCTAGCTGTGAACTTGGCTACTAGATTCCACCGCAACCAGCAACTCGCATCGAACGTTGGAACTTCCCCTCCAAAGGAAAGCATACTGAGGGATTTTAGCGCTCTTAGAAAATCCTACGACTTCGGCCCCCTTTGAACCCGCGACCTTGGACATAGAAGGTCAGCATGCTACCAGTTACGGCACCGATGCCGCTTCACACTTAGTCAGATGGAAAACTGAATGTGAATGTGATCTCGTGCGTTGTCATGGCAACGTCTGATGGCTCATCCCTCATCAATTTAGTAGTGTTGCCATGGCAACCTCTGATAGCTCTTGGCATTTTCTTATAATTCCGAAATCATTTTTCTCATCCCTTGGCGTAATGGTGGGTCATATCAAAAATTCTTTCAGACAAAAGGTTTAGGTAATTATTAGGGGAATATCGTCCATTTTGTACGGTTTTGATATTGTGCCTAATAAGAGAGATATGGTTAATGTTTCCCGAAAAACCCTCTTTTTCCCACCCCTTTGGTCAATGGTTGGTGATATAAAAAAACTCTTCAAACATACATTTTTGGGCTTTATCCGACACATAGTATGAACTTTGAACGGATTCGATATTTCACATATTAAGAGAGTTATAGCAATATTTCACTTTTTCGAAAAAAGACCCCAATTTTGGCCCCCTTTCACCGATTTAGCCCAGTAACGAACTCGACCGAGATTTCATAGGTATACATATTTGGTAAAAAATTCAAAGTGATTGGTGCAAAATTACGGCAGTTATCGTGTCCACAATAAACTGATATACATATATACATATATACATATATATATTGAACCCATGGGCCATAGGGTCCATGACGGTCGAATCCATGTCCTTAAGGAAGAAATGAAAGAAACGTATAGTTTCTTAAAGGAACGGAGAGAGATTTTAAGCCAGGAATATAGCTTAACATTGTGCAAGCGACTAGGGACAGATGCTCCGTAGATGAGATCACCCCACTCGACATTTCAGAGAGGGCTGGTCACGAGTATTAATAACTGAGTGGAACTTTCCACCGTGTTAGACAGAGAAGCCTGAATCGGAATTCAAGCTGACGTTGCTGGAATTTGACAACGCCGCATATGAGCCAGAAGAGGAATAATTAAAATTAACACGTTTACGAGCATAATAATGAGTAAACAAGCACAGCACAGTGAATCATTTTGAATGAGAGATTTTTCAGTATAGAGAAACCAAGTAATAATTGTGCAGAAAAAAACTGCCGACGTAAGACGACGTCATAGGGGAATTACCTAAGCCTCTGTGGAGGGGAGAGAGCAAAAAGAATACAACACCCACACAATTGAGGACGAGAAATTAATTAATATCTCCGAATTGCACGATCGATTCTTAGGTGCAATAAGATCATTTGACATTGAGAAGACGAGCTTTCGGAAGGTATAATTTTTATAATTGTGGCACCATTATTTTAGAAGTTGACCACAGAAAAGGCTTGAGTCTTATTTTTTTGTAGTAAAACAGTATAAAGCTTCGGGCGTTTCCAAGCCAATCATGCAGTATTCAGACAGCCAGAGGGCACGTCACTGTGTCACATCGCATGCAGTCCTACGAGCATTCCGTGAGGGGAAGTGCTGCTCCACGACGTAGAAGAAGTCATTCCGACAGTCCGTGAAGGGACGTAACTCTTCGTTACATCGATAACAGCTACCAGTACTCCTTGAGGGGAGGAACGCCGTTTTACATCGCCGAAGTAAGATCCGATAGCCACAGGCGTCACAGTAGTAACGACTTGCTTGCCTCCATAAGGAGCATTCAAGACGAAATTTTAAAGTATCGCCGTAGTGAAGTATTAGGAAAATCCTAATTATAGGATTTAGGCCCGACTGTATACAAGTTAAAGTGAAAATTCGCAAGATATAGTCATAGCAGGCTGCGAACGTCGGACTTAAAGGCGATAGGTCGTTAAATGTACGAACGAATAGATCATAACGTACGGAAGTATCGTACCAGACAGATAAACTGTTATTTAAATTGAAGAAACCTAAAAAGGAAGAACAGAATAAGGTTCGAACGTAGGAGTGTTAAAACAGTTCAAATAAATAGAATAGGAGACTATAAACATTAGCTCCAGAAAGCAGGCGAACAATTCTAATAGTACTAGAATCGAGAAGTGCTAGCTGCTATAAACTGAATCTATAGGTCTTAGAGGAGACCTCGATCCATATAGACTTTCGTTAGGATCGATAGACAGATATACAGAGAAGCCGTTCAAGCTAGATAAATAGCCGGTTATCCAGGATAGGAATAGCAGAATTGAACTCCAGGGAACAGTAGATGTTTCGGGACTTTCGCATTCTTCAGAATAGGAAGCCGACATCGGATAAAATTTCACCCTTGGAAACGGGAATTTAAGAAGATCACGTGTGATAGGCTCAGAAACACGGCCTAGTGATCGAGTCATTGTGAAGTGTAAAATAATCAAGATTGAGTGTTAAATAATATTTTTAGTGTTTATTATGTGTTCAAAAGGGACACATCAGTATATAAAAATTTCGTCAATATTAAGTGTTTTAGATATATGTTTATTTGTGTTTTTACGTAAGATGAATACCTTTAATATGGTGTAAAAAGTTCAAAGTGGGCCCAAAAATGAAGCACCACACCAGATTTAAGATCAGGGGATGATCTGAAAATATGTGAGTACAAAATTCATTTTTATTTTGGTGTCAGAAATTGATTGTGTACAAAACCACCGGAGTTTTTGAGTGAAAGGGATGTGTTTTAATGAATAAATACTGAATAATCAAGAACACGGTCTGAACAATAATAAAATAAATAGAGAAATTATAAATAATTATGTAAAGAATAAATCCCGTAGAGGTAATATGTGAATAAAGGGTTAATGTATTTAACAGATGTCATAAGAGCAAGCGAAATATCATTTAATTATCATGAAAGACATTGAAATAAAGTAAAGTTGAGATATGAAAGAAATAGCTTTTGAGCTTGTATAAAGAATAAAGATAATAATAATAATTAAATATGGAAATGAAATAAAAATCAAATAAATTGATATGAACATAAGAACGTTAAGCCTTAACGTATGTGTGAAATGAGGTTCAATGGAATAGTTTAAAAACAGGGAGCGATTTATCGACCACGAAAGATTAATATGTGAATAAAAATAATATGAATTGTTACTAAAGAGATTTATCAGTTCTTGGGAAGACATTTTCGGCTTAAAATAATGCATAGCGCATAATGAGCGCAAATATAATATTAAAGTGTCACGCTAGGAACGCGTAGTGGTTAAATACTTGGTACATTACTTATGGAGGGTAGTTGATTGCAGTGAATTGATAATTGTGTAAGTCCTCTATTAGTGACATAGTATCACGAGGCATTGTGTATGTATTTAAAAAGGGAGCTAATATATGGTATTATTGAGCGTATGTCATATGGGCCACGGCCGACTCTAAATCGCATTTTGTATAAGTCCTCTGTACGGAATTGGTTCCCGAGGCACCTGAAGAGATTCGAATGCAGGATCTTCTTATGATAAAAGCCCCTGAAATTCTCCGTCGTCGTATGTGTATTTAATTTTCCCAATCAATGAGGACCCTCTCATAAGTAATAAATGCCAAGGATATGAAAATGGTCTTTGAACCAAAGAATAGTTGTTGAATGTATACGGTACAATAAAGCCCGGTCTCCCCAGAACTGGATAGAATGGGAAGGTTTGTTTTGAAAGCCTTGAAAATAAGCTACTAATGTTGGGTCAGACAGGATGTCGCCGCCACCCTAACGTGTCATAAATCGCACCCCATGTAGTAGAGTCTAGCTTTCTTAAAGCGAGGGGGAACAGAGACCGTCTCGTAAGCTGTTGTAAAGAGAAATAAATACACCAGGAGTGTTTAAAGTTGTAAACGACCCGGGCGTTGAACCGAGGTCCTTAAAGATGGATATTTCGTTTGCCGGTTCAGATCGTAGTTTCTTATATGATAATGGTCTATTAAGACATAAGAGATAAATAACAATCCCTATTGTAATAAGGTATGGACGCGGGATTCCACGAGTTGATTGAAGGCAACTGAGTTCGGGAGTAACTATAGTTTTTTGACTGTGTCAAGTACCTTCACGCTCTGGAGTACACAATTGATTTTCTGATTACCTTAATATATTTGTGGAATAAAGAGAAATGATAACAACTGAATGTGTGGACATGCCCAAAAATATTGAATTAGATAATTAACATAGATTTTAAATATAATTATATATTTGTTTTTGAGAAATAAGAAAATATAAAAGCTAATGTTTGAGGTGTACAAGAATGACACCGTAATAATGTAAATGCATGGAGCCAAAGAGCTCAGAGTTATGTAAACTTAATGTTAGTGCTTTATGGAAGTGAGACTAAGTAAGAATTGTTGGTTTATGTAAAAACCACAAGTTTTGAATACAATATTTGTTTATTTTATTTTGTGATCCCTTGTTCATTTGGAACAAGCAGTTGATATTTGGGTCAGTAATTAAATTGTTTAAATGTTTGTAGCGCCATTAATTTTATTAATTAAATGTGTTTAAATAGGAGTTGATTTTGTTGTTATTTTTGCAAGTGTATCCTCTAATTAATGCAAAATATGTGAGTCACAGAGTGGGGGAACTTACCGCTGCCCCGAAATCCCGAATTGAGCTACGCTGGTACACTCTGATTGGCATATTTCTTGCTAAATGGGCACAGGGGGATATATAAATACTGTGCTGGATTAATAACTAGAGGAACACTTAAGTCGGTCATATCATGTAAAAATAAAGTAATGATAGGAAAAGCTACAACGTAAAATATTAACTGACCGCATGGGTCCCTGGAAACTCATACCGAGCAGCCCTGAATATATATTATATTATGAACCCCCTAGCAAAACTAAACATGGCGCCCAGTACGCAGGGCTGAGTTTTCCTAGGGAAAACCCGAGTTTTTCTCGAAAAATCAAAATTTTCATTTTTTGAAAAAAATGGTTTTTCGAAATTTTGAATTTTAAACACTTCCATAAAGGTTTATGAAATTGAATAAAAGTAGTAAAAGGGTACGTTGTAAGTGAATACCCGTACCAAAGTAAAGTTTTGAAAAAAATTGGGACACACGGATTCAGAGTATCATCTCTCAAGCATGTACTAGTGTGGTGGCATTTGTGGCCCACTGTATTCTCATAAGATGGCATTTAGTGAGGAAGTGCAAAGGCTTTTGGAGGCCATGAACAATAAATTGGGAACAATAGACAATACATTGGGTCTCCAAAAGGATGAAAATAACAAAGTGTTCGAATCCATAAATGAGAGTTTGAGTAAGTTGGACAGCCAACAGGAGAAGAATAACCAAAAGTTAGGATCCATGAATGAGAGTTTGGAATCACTAAAAACTGAGAGTGCTAATATGGGCACTAAATTAGAGAATATCGAAGTTAAAGGTAATACCATGGGAATTAAATTAGAAGCTATCGAAGCCGACTGTATAAACATGAATAAGGAACTGAAGGCTGAGATAGAAAAGATGAAAACAGAAAGTGGGGAAACCATTAAACAACAGTGGGAAGTGATGAAAACGGAGACGTTAGAGTCTCTGAAAGCCAACAGTAAAGAAAACAATGGAGTACTGAAGGCTGAAATAGAAGAGACAATGGAGATAAAATTTAAAATTCTTGATGAAGGGTTTGACACTAAGTTGGAGACTAAGTTAAGTGAAATTAAAAAGGAAAGTAAAGGATTTTACTCAGGAATGCAAGTCCAAATAGAGACTATGAACAAAAATATGGTAGATTCCCAAAATACATGTCAAGAAAATTTTAAAATTTTAGAAACTAAATTGAGTAATATGGAGGGAAATGTAAAAGCATGTGAGGAGAAACTTGTAACCCAGATCCAAGGTGTGCAGAAAGAATTGAAAGATCAGATAAAATCTAACAGCGATATTTGTGAGGCCTCCCGGGAGGAAATAAAACAAAGCGTGAACAAGCTAGGAAATAGATTTGAAGGGGTTGAAGAGAAAGTAGGGACCCTAGAGAACAAAATCGGTGTAGTTCTGACTGAAGTAACTGAGATGAAAAATCAAAATCTAAAGGATGTTCAGGAGATGAAAAATCAGATTGATCATTTTACCGGGCAGGTAGATGAGAATCTGAAGACATACGAAACAAAAATAGATCAAAGATTAGGTAGATACGAGGGGCATCTCCAGAGTGAAAGAAAACAACGAGAGAACGAAAGTAAGGAAAGTACCCATAAAATAAATGAAATAAGTCAGGGTATTATTGAGGTTCAGGAAACCATCGGAACATTAAAGGTTCATGTAGGAAAAACCAATAAGGAAATTAATCAGGTCCAAGATGAAATGATGAAGTTGTATAAGAGTCAAGAGAAGACTGAGGGAAGGCTTGAAGGAATGAAAATAGATATGGTCAAAGGACGAAAAGAAGTGGAGAAGCAAATAAAGGAGATACGAGAGGGCTTGGAGACCATAGGTGACGTTAAGCCAGAAATTATAGACCAGAGGGTCATGATCTTTAAGAAAGAGGTAGAAGAACAACTAAAGGAATTCAGGGATAGTTACAGGGATGAGAAATTCCAATCCAAAAAGGAAGAGGAAGAGATTAAAAGGAATCAAGAAAGAATTCAGAATGAATTAAGATCCCGATTGGAGAGGACGGAAAATAAGAACAGTCAAATGGAGATCCAACTCATGGCAAATGAAGAAAGTGCCCGAAGAGAAAGGAAGTTAGAATTCGAAAATCAGGAGGAGTTTCCAAAGACAGGATGGGTAGATTCCCGTGAACAAGGCACAGATACGGAGAGGGACTTAGGAGGGGAGAGCCCTTATAAGAACCCAGGATATCCAATGGCAATGTCAACCCCGTACACGAATCAGACAAATGGCCAAATAATAAACATTATTAAATCCGATGAGGATAGACCAGTAAAGTTTACGGGTAATAACATGTCTATTACTCCAAAATACTGGCTAAAAGAAGTGGCAGAGTATCTAAATGAAATGAAGGTTCCTCAGGATCGGAGACTGAGAGCTATTGAAAAGCTGTTGGCAGGTGATTGTCTCACCTGGTTCAGAAGCTTCAGATACACTTTTGATACGGTGGAAGGCTTTAGGGAAGCATTTTTGAAGCGATATTGGGCAGCAGATGTCCAAGAAAATTTAAGGCTAGATCTGTACTCTAGGAAGTATAGCACCAATGCACCGACTAAATACTCGGAATTTTTCACCGCTCAGCTGTGTAAATTTCGCGAACTGGATATTGCTCCGGCAGAAAACGACCTGTGTGCTGCCATTGCAAGACAGCTTCCATATGAGATTCAGAGGCTGCTAATCTCATCCAAAGCCAGAAGTGCTGTGGAAGTGGAAAGCGTATTACGTCAGTTAGATATGACGACTTCGCACGTAACACCTCGGCATCAGAGACAAACTGAGCAAGTACACATGGCCAGCAGTCATGAAACTGGAGAAAAACCAGCGACCAGGAATCAGTCCACCAGTACGGATACTCAAGGACGAGATCGAGAGTATGGGCACCAGGAGCCTAGAAGGATACAGCCATATTACAGGGGAGGATATCGAGGAAGAAATCCTAGAACGACGGGTTATAGGCAACAGGAAAGCCGACCCTATAATAATAACCAGCAAAGGCCGGACAATAGAAAGAAATGGGAGAATTATCCCAGGAGAAATATAAGGCCAGACGATAGGGATGATGAATATCGGGCCGAAATAGAAGAAAGATATCAGGAGAGTCTTCGTTATATGAACGAAAGACCAGATGAACCTGATAGGCAAAAAGTCCGTTGGAGTGAGGCAATCAAGAACCGGAAATCACCCGACCGACTAGACGGAGCTCAAAGCTTGGAACTACAAGCTCAGCTAAAGAATGAGGGAAAAGGGAGCCCTCAGGATAAAAAAACTCCAAATTTAAATTGTCAAAAGTGGAAACATACCAGGAGCTGGGAGGAAGTAGAAATTGTAAATTGGATAGCT
This sequence comes from Meconema thalassinum, assembly GCA_946902985.2. Taxonomy (NCBI): domain Eukaryota; kingdom Metazoa; phylum Arthropoda; class Insecta; order Orthoptera; family Tettigoniidae; genus Meconema; species Meconema thalassinum. The sequence goes on along the minus strand of OX336399.1, from coordinate 187,037,424 downwards.
AGACCAGATGAACTAATTAACGAGGATGTGGAAGGAATCCCACCTGTTAAAAGAGAACTACCTATAATTATGCTTAGGATAGAAGGATTACTGGTCAGAGCATTGATTGATACTGGATCCACAATAAGCCTAATTACACAAACCCTTTTAAATGAATTGGAAACAAGGGGCCGAGTACTAAAGATTCCCACATCAAGTGTAAAGATTAAGGGAATTATCCCTGAAAAATCTTTGACATGTAAATTTCAGGTATACATTGATTTAATCATGGGTAACGCTGAAATTTCGCAGTGCTTTTTGCTGGTAAATCAATTACCGTATAATGTCATATTAGGTATTGATTTTATCCGTGAGAACAAGGTCATTATAGACCTAGCGCAAAATTGCATTAGAATTCAAAGAGAGGATGTGGATGAGCAAAACATTAACCTACAGGATCAGGAGGCGAAAATAGCAGAACAGGTATGGCATATGGAAGAAGTAATTGAGGAAGATGATAAGGACATAAAAAAAATATTTGAAGTCTTCAACATAGAACTCGAAGATAATGTGGAAAATGAGTTCGAGACCAACCTGTCAGGAAAAGTGGAGGAAGCTAAAGTTAACCTCGAAATGAAGGAACAGTTAAAGAAATTATTATTGGATTATAGGGACGTATTTGATTCCAAGCCAGGGAAGATTGAAAATTTTAAATACGCGTTCCAAGTCAACGATTGGGCACCGTTCAAACAAAAACCATACCCGGTTGCGGAAAAACATTACCCACAAACCAAGAAAACACTGCAGGAGATGATGAATGCAGGTGTTATAGAAAAGATGGCGACACCATATGTTAGTCCATTAGTGATTGTGAGTAAACCGGATGGCTCAGTAAGGGTGTGTTTAGATGCCAGAAATCTAAATGCAAAAATTATACCAGAAAATGATTCGGCACCACCCATAAAAGAAATACTGAGGAAATTTAAAGGCAAGAAGATTTTTACAAATATTGACATGACTTCTTCGTATCATCATCTCGAACTGGAAGAGAAAACCAGCTTGTTGACTGGATTTCAGTTCGATCAACAAACATACTGCTTTAGAAGATGTCCGTTTGGATTAAAGACTGCAGGATCGGCATTAATAAGAGCGCTGGATCGAAACCTGTCAGAGGAAGTGAAAGAGTGCACTATCCGATACGTAGATGACATTTTGCTTACCTCGGAGAACATTGAGGAACATATAGAAAATTTGAAGAAATTATTAGAAGACCTAAGAAGGGCAAATTTTAAGATAAATTTAAAGAAGTCGAACTTCTGTCAAAGGCAAGTGACATTTTTAGGGCATGTGATTGACAAGGATGGTGTTAAACCAAATCCATGCAAATTGGAATCGATAAGGGATTTTCCAAGGCCTTTGAAAGTGAAGAACGTTCGCCAGTTTTTGGGATTGATTGGGTTCTTCTCAGGACATTGTCCATCATACACCAAAACTGTTGCACCACTACAGGACCTTCTGAAGAAGGGGGGCAAGTGGAAATGGACGGAGGAAGCAGAAAAAGCATTCGTGGAGGCCAAGGAAATGCTCTTAAATTACGTGAAGCTAGGATATCCTGATTTTAATCAGAGATTTATCATTCAGACAGACGCATCCCAGATTGGAATAGGGGCAATGCTATATCAGGAAAACCCGGAAAACCCTGATAAGAAGAACTATCTAGCTTTCACAAGTAGGAGACTGAAACCACACGAGAAAAATTATACGATCAGCGAGATCGAGCTGTTAGCGATATTGCACGCGTTGCAATATTGGCGGAAGATCGTATATGGGTTTCAGGTCATTCTAAGGACGGATCATAAAGCCTTAACCTTTTTGATGAAGACTGATTTATCCAGTCAAAGGTTGATGCGTTGGGCTTTATATATTCAACAATTTGATGTCAAGATAGAGTACTGCCCAGGAAAGGAAAACATAGTTCCAGACTACTTAAGTAGACAGCCAGAGTCCATAGAAGAGGAAGTAATGGCTATAGATTTGGAAGACAGGGATCAGCGTACTCTTAATGAGTTAAGAAGCATTAGTCAAAGACAACGGGAGGATCCATGGATGAACATGCTCATATCATTCCTTGAGGGAAGCTTGATAAGAGGAACACCAGCGTACACAGAAGCTGAGAAGATAGCACAGGACTACACGTTTTATAATGGGTTATTATATAAGTTTGTGGACTCTGACCATACGAAATTAAGGATTGTTGTACCTGCAGAGGAAAATAGTATGGTTAGCCCATAGATCGTTCGGACATATGGGAGTCGACAAAACAGTCTCGATGCTGAAAGAAGCATTTATATGGCCGAGACTGAGAGAAACTGTAAGGGACACGCTAAAGACATGTGATTTATGTCAAAGGATCAAACCTAATGCATTTCTGATGAGACAGAAGCCTATACCATTGTTGCCCGAAAGGCCCGGCCAAATCATATCTATCGATAATTTTGGACCTTTGCCAAAGGCAAGAAGAGGAAATCGACACATAATGGTGGCTATGGATGTCTTCACTAAAATGGTTGTCCTTGCTCCCATACAAAAGACTAGTACCAAACAGGTGTTAAAACGACTTAAAGAAAAAGTGATACCGATTCTGGGGAAACCTGAGAATTTGTTGTCGGATCACGGCAGTTGTTTCACCAGTGTAGAGTTCAGACGAGAATTAGAAAGACTTGAAATACGTCAAATTTTGTCAAGTATTCGCCATCCTGAGGCAAACCCTGTAGAGAGAGTTATGAGAGAAACGGCCAAGTATTGTAGAATATACTGTGCCGAAGAAAATTGGAAGTGGATAGATATTTTGGATATTATTGAATTTTGTATAAATAATACAATCCACGAATCCACAGGAGAGATACCCATAACGTTACATCGGAATGAGCAACCAGAAAGACCTTGGAATCTGGTAATTCCTAGACCAGCAGACGCTCAGCCGGGAAGAGATGTACGAATTAGGAGAGCCTTTGAGCATCTAAAAGCTCAAGCCGACAGGAGGCAGAGAAGAAATAGGCATAAGAGGTATCATCGACCATTATTAGCAGGAGAAATGGTGTTAGTGAAAAGACCAGCCATTTCGGATCCAGGGAACCGTGTGTACAAGAAGTTCCAGAAAATGTACCACGGACCATATCAGATAATCAGAGATTTGAGGAATAACACATATAGAATTCGGCACTGTGAAACGGATCACGAAGTGACCATGAATTCAGCAAATTTGAAATTATATTACCCTCCCGAAGATTTTGATGAAGAAAATGAACAAGCCCTGGTCGTGGAAACATTTAGAGATGAATCCGCTTTTGACATAAACAAGAATAAGGAAGAAATAGAAAATAGAGCTCAGGCATTCGAGTGCGAATGCGAATTGGAGAAAGTATATTGGGAAATTAAAGAAATAATTGAATTTATTGAAGAAGAAAATTCCAATTTAAGAAAAGAAAATGATGAAATAAGGAAACGGGTAGGGATAGACCAAACCCGTAAGGGAGAATGAGGTTCTGGGAACTTAAAGTCCAGACAAATAAAGAAAGAAAGAAAGGGTAGGGACAGAGCATACCCGACCTACACAATTACCGGATACGACTTAAAAGAAGTAAAAACAACAGTAGATACGGATGACGTTATGATGGCTTCGACGAATAAAGAAATACAAAATTAAATTGAAATAAATTTCCTCAAAATTTTCGAAAATTTATTTACCTAAGGAGGGGAGAGATGAACCCATGGGCCATAGGGTCCATGACGGTCGAATCCATAACCTTAAGGAAGAAATGAAAGAAACGTATAGTTTCTTAAAGGAACGGAGAGAGATTTTAAGCCAGGAATATAGCTTAACATTGTGCAAGCGACTAGGGACAGATGCTCCGTAGATGAGATCACCCCACTCGACATTTCAGAGAGGGCTGGTCACGAGTATTAATAACTGAGTGGAACTTTCCACCGTGTTAGACAGAGAAGCCTGAATCGGAATTCAAGCTGACGTTGCTGGAATTTGACAACGCCGCATATGAGCCAGAAGAGGAATAATTAAAATTAACACGTTTACGAGCATAATAATGAGTAAACAAGCACAGCACAGTGAATCATTTTGAATGAGAGATTTTTCAGTATAGAGAAACCAAGTAATAATTGTGCAGAAAAAAACTGCCGACGTAAGACGACGTCATAGGGGAATTACCTAAGCCTCTGTGGAGGGGAGAGAGCAAAAAGAATGCAACACCCACACAATTGAGGACGAGAAATTAATTAATATCTCCGAATTGCACGATCGATTCTTAGGTGCAATAAGATCATTTGACATTGAGAAGACGAGCTTTCGGAAGGTATAATTTTTATAATTGTGGCACCATTATTTTAGAAGTTGACCACAGAAAAGGCTTGAGTCTTATTTTTTTGTAGTAAAACAGTATAAAGCTTCGGGCGTTTCCAAGCCAATCATGCAGTATTCAGACAGCCAGAGGGCACGTCACTGTGTCACATCGCATGCAGTCCTACGAGCATTCCGTGAGGGGAAGTGCTGCTCCACGACGTAGAAGAAGTCATTCCGACAGTCCGTGAAGGGACGTAACTCTTCGTTACATCGATAACAGCTACCAGTACTCCTTGAGGGGAGAAACGCCGTTTTACATCGCCAAAGTAAGATCCGATAGCCACAGGCGTCACAGTAGTAACGACTTGCTTGCCTCCATAAGGAGCATTCAAGACGAAATTTTAAAGTATCGCCGTAGTGAAGTATTAGGAAAATCCTAATTATAGGATTTAGGCCCGACTGTATACAAGTTAAAGTGAAAATTCGCAAGATATAGTCATAGCAGGCTGCGAACGTCGGACTTAAAGGCGATAGGTCGTTAAATGTACGAACGAATAGATCATAACGTACGGAAGTATCGTACCAGACAGATAAACTGTTATTTAAATTGAAGAAACCTAAAAAGGAAGAACAGAATAAGGTTCGAACGTAGGAGTGTTAAAACAGTTCAAATAAATAGAATAGGAGACTATAAACATTAGCTCCAGAAAGCAGGCGAACAATTCTAATAGTACTAGAATCGAGAAGTGCTAGCTGCTATAAACTGAATCTATAGGTCTTAGAGGAGACCTCGATCCATATAGACTTTCGTTAGGATCGATAGACAGATATACAGAGAAGCCGTTCAAGCTAGATAAATAGCCGGTTATCCAGGATAGGAATAGCAGAATTGAACTCCAGGGAACAGTAGATGTTTCGGGACTTTCGCATTCTTCAGAATAGGAAGCCGACATCGGATAAAATTTCACCCTTGGAAACGGGAATTTAAGAAGATCACGTGTGATAGGCTCAGAAACACGGCCTAGTGATCGAGTCATTGTGAAGTGTAAAATAATCAAGATTGTGTGTTAAATAATATTTTTAGTGTTTATTATGTGTTCAAAAGGGACACATCAGTATATAAAAATGTCGTCAATATTAAGTGTTTTAGATATATGTTTATTTGTGTTTTTACGTAAGATGAATACCTTTAATATGGTGTAAAAAGTTCAAAGTGGGCCCAAAAATGAAGCACCACACCAGATTTAAGATCAGGGGATGATCTGAAAATATGTGAGTACAAAATTCATTTTTATTTTGGTGTCAGAAATTGATTGTGTACAAAACCACCGGAGTTTTTGAGTGAAAGGGATGTGTTTTAATGAATAAATACTGAATAATCAAGAACACGGTCTGAACAATAATAAAATAAATAGAGAAATTATAAATAATTATGTAAAGAATAAATCCCGTAGAGGTAATATGTGAATAAAGGGTTAATGTATTTAACAGATGTCATAAGAGCAAGCGAAATATCATTTAATTATCATGAAAGACATTGAAATAAAGTAAAGTTGAGATATGAAAGAAATAGCTTTTGAGCTTGTATAAAGAATAAAGATAATAATAATAATTAAATATGGAAATGAAATAAAAATCAAATAAATTGATATGAACATAAGAACGTTAAGCCTTAACGTATGTGTGAAATGAGGTTCAATGGAATAGTTTAAAAACAGGGAGCGATTTATCGACCACGAAAGATTAATATGTGAATAAAAATAATATGAATTGTTACTAAAGAGATTTATCAGTTCTTGGGAAGACATTTTCGGCTTAAAATAATGCATAGCGCATAATGAGCGCAAATATAATATTAAAGTGTCACGCTAGGAACGCGTAGTGGTTAAATACTTGGTACATTACTTATGGAGGGTAGTTGATTGCAGTGAATTGATAATTGTGTAAGTCCTCTATTAGTGACATAGTATCACGAGGCATTGTGTATGTATTTAAAAAGGGAGCTAATATATGGTATTATTGAGCGTATGTCATATGGGCCACGGCCGACTCTAAATCGCATTTTGTATAAGTCCTCTGTACGGAATTGGTTCCCGAGGCACCTGAAGAGATTCGAATGCAGGATCTTCTTATGATAAAAGCCCCTGAAATTCTCCGTCGTCGTATGTGTATTTAATTTTCCCAATCAATGAGGACCCTCTCATAAGTAATAAATGCCAAGGATATGAAAATGGTCTTTGAACCAAAGAATAGTTGTTGAATGTATACGGTACAATAAAGCCCGGTCTCCCCAGAACTGGATAGAATGGGAAGGTTTGTTTTGAAAGCCTTGAAAATAAGCTACTAATGTTGGGTCAGACAGGATGTCGCCGCCACCCTAACGTGTCATAAATCGCACCCCATGTAGTAGAGTCTAGCTTTCTTAAAGCGAGGGGGAACAGAGACCGTCTCGTAAGCTGTTGTAAAGAGAAATAAATACACCAGGAGTGTTTAAAGTTGTAAACGACCCGGGCGTTGAACCGAGGTCCTTAAAGATGGATATTTCGTTTGCCGGTTCAGATCGTAGTTTCTTATATGATAATGGTCTATTAAGACATAAGAGATAAATAACAATCCCTATTGTAATAAGGTATGGACGTGGGATTCCACGAGTTGATTGAAGGCAACTGAGTTCGGGAGTAACTATAGTTTTTTGACTGTGTCAAGTACCTTCACGCTCTGGAGTACACAATTGATTTTCTGATTACCTTAATATATTTGTGGAATAAAGAGAAGTGATAACAACTGAATGTGTGGACATGCCCAAAAATATTGAATTAGATAATTAACATAGATTTTAAATATAATTATATATTTGTTTTTGAGAAATAAGAAAATATAAAAGCTAATGTTTGAGGTGTACAAGAATGACACCGTAATAATGTAAATGCATGGAGCCAAAGAGCTCAGAGTTATGTAAACTTAATGTTAGTGCTTTATGGAAGTGAGACTAAGTAAGAATTGTTGGTTTATGTAAAAACCACAAGTTTTGAATACAATATTTGTTTATTTTATTTTGTGATCCCTTGTTCATTTGGAACAAGCTGTTGATATTTGGGTCAGTAATTAAATTGTTTAAATGTTTGTAGCGCCATTAATTTTATTAATTAAATGTGTTTAAATAGGAGTTGATTTTGTTGTTATTTTTGCAAGTGTATCCTCTAATTAATCCAAAATATGTGAGTCACAGAGTGGGGGAACTTACCGCTGCCCCGAAATCCCGAATTGAGCTACGCTGGTACACTGTGATTGGCATATTTCTTGCTAAATGGGCACAATATATACATAAATTATCTTTATATATATATAATTCTTCGACACGTGTGTATGTGACTGAACTCCTCCTAAACGCCTGGGCCGATTTTGATGAAATTTTGTATGAATGTTAGGGTGGGCCCATGTATGGTTTAGATTCACAATTTGACCAGATAGGAGGAATTTTAGAATTTTAGAACCACAATTTACACACAAATTTAGAACCACAATATACAGTCATAAACAGTCGTCATGGAAACCGCTAGCCTTAGTGAAAAGTGATCCTTTTGGACTGTGTGTCTCTGCACGTAGAGCCACCATGTCGCAACCTGGGCAATTACCGCCATAACATACACTCCGCCCATGGCGGAAAGTTGTGTTTTATACCAAAGGTGGCAGTGATATCGAATTATGTTTGTCTCTGCACGTTAGAGCGTTTCAAAGTTCGTATGCGTTCATATACCATTCATCCGATTGCGATGAAACTTGGGTGAGATGTTGAGTGCACTCCAGGGAAGGTGTTTGGCTTAGTAAATCCATTTTACAATAGATAGCGCACGACTAGATTCAACAAATGAGCGACGACGCGCGAAGCGTTTCAAAGAGGTCCCGTATGCGTTCAAATACCATACGTACGATAGCTATGAAACTTGGGTGAGATGTTGTGTACACTCCAGGAAAGGCTTCTGGCTTAGTAAAATCATTTTACTATAGGTAGCGCACGAGTAGATTCAACAAATGAGCGACGACACGAGAAATGTTTCAACAAAATCCCGTATAAGTTTATATACCGTACCATTCATCGATTGCGATGAAACTTTGATGAGTTGTTGTGAACACTTACGTGAAGGTTTCTAACTTAGTAAATCCATTTCACAGGAGGTTAAGCACAAGTAGATTAAACAAATGAATGCCGACGCACAAAGCGTTTCAACAAGGTCCCGTATGCGTTCAAATACCATTCGTCCGATAGCGATGACATTTGAGTGATATGTTGTGTGCACTCCAGGGAAGGCTTCTGGCTTAGTAAATTAATTTTACAATAGGTAGCGCACGACTAGATTCAACAAATGAGTGACGACGCGCGAAGCGTTTCAACAAAATCCCTTATAAGTTTATATACCATTCATCGATTGAGATGAAACTTTGATGAGTTGTTGTGTACACTTACGTGAAGGTTTCTAAATTAGTAAATCCATTTCACAGGAGCTTGCGCACAAGTAGATTCAACAAATGTGCGGTGACGTGCGAAGCGTTTCAACAAGATCCCGTATGCGTTCAAATACCATTCGTCCGATAGCGATGAAACTTGGGTGAGATGTTGTGTACCCTCCAGGGGAGGCTTCTGGATTAGTAAATCTATTTTACAATAGGTAGCGCACGAGTAGATTCTACAAATGAGCGACGATGTGCGAACGTTTAACTAAGTCCCGTATGAGCTCATATACCATTCATCCGATTGCAATGAAACTTGGGTGAGATGTTGTGTACACTTACGTGAGGGTTTCTAATGTAGTAAATCCATTTCACAGGATGTTGCGCACGAGTAGATTCAACAAATGAGCGACGACGCGCGAAGCGTTTCAATAAGGTCCCGTATGCGTTCAAATACCATTCGGCCGATTACGATGAAACTTGGATGAGATGTTGTGTACACCCTACGGAAGGTTTCTGGCTTAATAAATCCATTTTACAATTGGTAGCGCAGGAGTAGATTCAACAAATGAGTGACGGCACGCGAATCATTTCAACAAAGTATCATATGCGTCCATATACCATTTATCTGATTGCGATGATACTTTGGTGAATTGTTGTGTACACTTCAGTAAAGGTTTCTGGCTCAGTAAATTCATTTTACAATAGGTAGCGCACGAGTAGATTCAACAAATTTGCGATGGCGCGCGAATCGTTTCTACATAGTCCTGTATGCGTTCATATACCATTTATCCGATTACGATGAAACTTTGGTGAATTGTTGCGTACACTCCAGGAAAGGTTTCTGGATTAGTAAATCCAGTTTTTAATAAGTAGCGCACGTGTAGATTCAACAAATGAGCGACTGCGCGTGAATCGTTTCCACAATGTCGCGTATGCGGTCATATATCATTCATCCGATTGCGATAACACCTTGGTGAATGATTGAGTACACTCCAGAGAAGGTTTCAGGCTCAGTAAATCTATTTTACAATATGTTGCGCATGAGTAGATTCAACAAATGAGTGACGGCACGCGAATCGTTTAAAAATAATCCCGTATACGTTCATATGTCATTCATCCGATTCCGATGAAACTTTGATGAGTTGTTGTGTATACTTAGGTGAAGATTTCTAACTTAGTAAATCAATTTCACAGTTGGTAGAGCACGAGTAGATTCAACAAATGGGTGACAGCGCACGAATCATTTAAACAAAATCCCGTATGCGTTTTATGCCATTTATCCAATTGCGATGAAACGTTGGAGAGTTGTTGTGCACGCTTCCACGAATGTTTCTAGATTAGTTAATTCATTTCACGATAGTTTAGAGGCAGTTAACAGAAATTGAAAAAAAAAAAAGTGTATCCAAAAGCACTTCAAGAAACAAAGTTACAACACTTTCTTTGATTGGCAGGACAACGTCAGCCGGGTCAGCTAGTAATATATAAATTTTGAACTGACGGTGGTTTTGGGGTCTGGGGGATGTGAAACGCGAAGATATGTCGAAATTTTCCGGAAGTCGAAACATGGTACCCATTGCAATAGTTAGCTTTCTAATGAAATCTACCTAATAGGGCTTATGAGATCACCTATTGTCCGTGTGTCTGTATGCGTGTGTGTGCGTGTGTGCGTGTATGTATGTACTGTATGTGTGTGTGTTCCCCCTAATAACTTCTAAACGGCTAGAGCGATTTCAATGAAACTCGGTAAGATCATAGCACCTTTCTGGCCAACGTCGACCGTGTCCTTCAAATTTTATTGTGTCTCACCAATCCAACATGGCGGCTGTGCGAAGTATTTCACCAGCATTCAGTATCTCCAAAACTATTACAGATATCACTTTGAAAAGTTGTACGGTGATAAAGGGCTCTACTAGAAGTTCATCTATGTGACTTTCAAAAATCTGGCAACTACAAAACCAACACGGCGGCCAAGCGAATTTGAGTCTTTTAAATAGACTTTTCTCGCGAATTAACCATCCAAACGTAATGAAACTTGGTACAGCAAATGTTTATACATATTGTAATGCCCTGGCGTCTTATTTAGTTCAATTTTTTACATAACCTCAAAATGGCGGCTGTGCGAAATATTTCACTGGCGTTCTCTATCTCCGAAACTATTACAGTTATCACCCTGAAATTTTTTACGGTGATAAAGGGCACTACTACACGTTTATCTTTGTAACTGTCAAAAATATGTAAAGTTCAAAACGAACATGGCGGCCGAGCGAATTTGAAACATTTTAATAGACTTTTCTCGTGGTTTAACCATCTGAGCGCAATGAAATGTGATACAGAAAATGTTTATACATATTGTAATGCACTGACATCTAATTTAGTTCAATTGTTTACATAACCTCAACATGGCGGCTGTGCGAAATTTTAAAATTAAGTTCTTATATCTTGTGTCGTAATCATGCGATCGAAGTGAAATTTAGAATAATGAAGCTACGCAATAATTTTCTTTTAATGGTACATAACTATATGGCCTATATATATAACAATCCAAAATGGCGAGCATCCGAAATATTTTGACGGTTCTCAATATCTACGAATCTTTTAGAGCAATCAAACTGAAAATGTTTATATTCATATAGGCTATGAATATATGTTCTCCTGTAGGACTTTCAGTAACCTGGTGATCACAAATCCAACATGGCGGCGACGCAAAGTATAAATATTTAAATGACCATTTCTCGCGATTTATCCATCCGAATGGAGTGAAATTTTGCACTATAAATGCTTATACAAATGTTAATCCACTGGCATCTAATGTATTTCAATTGTTTTCATAACCACAAGATGGCAGCTGTGCGAAATTTTAAAATCTCGTTTTTACTTCTTCGTGTCCAAATATATGCAAATAGGCTGTATAATTCTTCACGGAACTACTTGTTCAAATTAAGACCATCAAATTTTGAAGTGCTGTTAAAAATAAAGTAAATAAGATATCAAAAATTTGTTCCACAGATATCTTTAACCTGGTCTGTAGATATAACATTTCTAATTTTGTAACTTACAATATGATGGTTTCGCAGAAAAGGTACATATTAAGGGTACATGTTTCAGAAAATTCAAATATTCCTAGCTGAAGAACCATTTGAACTATCACCACGAATATCAACGCAGACATGCCTAGCACACTGATTATCATGTGATTAAAATTATATAGCAGTATCATTAAAACTCGGGGAGTTACAATACGTCTTTTATTGAAGTGCAATTTTGCATACGTCCGCTCTAAAGTATATTTTCTTTAAAGAAATAGTATACCGTAATGATTATTTTGAATTTTCACTAGTAAAGGAACCTTGATATTGCAAATTGTAATACGTTACTTGATTCTAGTTTTCATGTGAATTTAGAGAAGAGGGGTTGGAAGTTGTTTTTACTGATGGTTCCCTCTTGAAGTATTCAGAGGTCCATGTGGACCAGGGATTAAAATTTTTGAGGGTACATTCTAAAGTAATTGAAAAACGACAAAATATGCTTAGATCAGGCATCCCTCAAAATCTCCAGTTCCGAAAAGTTCAAAGTCCATAGGGAAGAAATCATTACTAACTATGGTAATAACATATGTCAGCAGATGGTCAATAAAAGGATTTAGAACAAAAAATATGAAGGATTTAAATTCTAACAATATGCACACCTCTGTAAGTACAGTACCGGTCAAAAGTTTAGGACCACATAAGGAAATCACGATATGTCACCTAAAACCTAAACTTGTGGCGCTAGAGTACTGCGATTTACTCACTAAGCTCATGCATCTGATAGAATATATACGTCCTTATTTCGTTGAATTGTGCCCAGCAATGTATAAGTTATGATGTTTTAAATAGTAGAAGGTCACACCAAAAAGCACCATTTTCAGAGGTTAAATGTATTGTATATTACAACTGGTTGCAGGTATTGCCCTCAATTTTCCTTTTTAGACTCAGCAATATTTGGGGATCATTCTGGTATAAATATACAAATTCCAAAGAAATGCGGCACCTTTTTGTCTTGTAGGTTTATACTTTTTCAAGCCAGCGCTAAAATGGTCGATGTGCTGATGGCAACAAAATAATCTTACGGCGAAATCCCACAAGCCAGAAAGCTGTGCTTGGATGCCATCTGTTGAGTGAAAGTGGAACTACTAGACACGACAAGTTGGAAGCGGGTAGGTAGCAAGGAAGCCTTACGACAAGCGTGATAAGAACATGGGAAAACGACTATATTAGCGCTGGCTTAAAAACGTATTAACCCGCCAAAAAGGAGTCCTGCATTTTTTCGGAATTTGTATATTTATATCAAAATGATCCCCAACTGTTGCTAAGTCTAAAATAGAAAATTGAGGACAATACTTGCAACCAGTTGGAATATGCAGTACATTATACCTCTGAAAATGGTGATTTTTTCGATGTGACCTTCCAACAGTTAAAATCATAACTTCTACAATACTTGGCCCAATTGAACTTTTGACAGGAACTGTACAACTAAAACTTACACACTCGAAGAAGAAATGGAAAATGGGCAATAAGGCAATTTAAGGACAGGAGGAAAAGAAATGCCCTCAACCCTCGAAGAATGAGGAATGAGGGACTTGGAAGGAAGGAGAGCCATGAAAGGCAGATAGAAAAGGGAAAGAGGAGAGGGTCCACCCCAAAGGCTCAGAATCCCTCGGGGTCGCCAACTTTTGACCGGTACTGTAAACACTAAATCATATTTTACTGTGGTAGATTTATTTGTTTCGATTGTACAGTTAAAGCAATACGAATGAATCGAACCCGGACCTAACGGGTGTGAAAAGGGAATCCAAAGCACTACTTCCATTCAACAATAAATTGTGTGGTTGTGTTGTATATTGATTGCGATTCATGATCTCCATGGACGCACTGTAAGTAAGTCTCTTGCTGGCGCTTCTCCAGAAGCGGGCGCACGAGGCTTGTTTCGCCTGAGTGGGCGGGAGACTACACGCAGAACAATAGCGCCCCACCACGCCGCCGCTATCCATTAACTCATTACGGCTTGCCAAGTGTCTCCTTCCCTTTTTTCTTTAATATTTATATTTCCTCCAACTTCTGAGGCAGAACTGTTAGCAAGAAAGTGCAAAAGAACGATGAATATCGCTTAATGATGAGGATACACTCTCCAACCCACAGCGTAGCCGTGCTTTTTAAATCACGTCAGGGGGAGTTTCTCTAAGTCCTGGGTTCAGTAGTTACAATCTCACCACCGACAATGGCTGTCGTTAAGAAGGTTATGTTCGACCATGTCGAAATGTAATCATTATGTGTCAGAAAACTGTATCATAATGAGGCTCATTATAACACTATTCTTCATTATGAAACAGTTTCTCCCACCAATCAGAGCTCAAGAAACAGTTGTGTGACCATTCAGATAAGGATACCTTCGCGCATGCGCTCAAAATCCACTGTAAACAATAGGTGTTCTGTGTTGGCAATCAAAGTGAATGGTCTCTGCGTTCGGAGTGCCTTGACCCACGCATGCGCTCTGTTCAGTCAACATTGCGCCCTCTTCACTTACAGAATCCCACAGATATTTATGAATATTTATGTTAAAACATACAATAAAGTTATAATTATCGTCGAACATAAACAGCTGTATGCAACTCGCCCATAATGCTAATTAAGACACTCGTATGTAAATTATAAAAGTAGAGACTTAGATCGCACGTATGAGCGTGTTGGCCGCTTCGGTGAAGTAGTTGGTAACATACTCAGCTTATATGCCCAAGATCGCGGGTTTGAACCCAGCCGAAGTCGTCAGATTTTTAAGAGCGTTATATATATCTCTCAGTATGCCTTCCTTTGGAGGGGAAGTAAAGCCGGCGGACCCATGTCATAGATTTATGGCATGTAAAAGAACCTTCCCCTAACTACACATGTGTAAAGCAAAATTTTTGGGGTCGGTTAATGCTCTTAAATTACAACGTTCGTCACCAGTCGCTGGTTGCGATGGCATCTAGTAGTAGCTAAGTTCACAACTAGGTGTCGTGGACGGTATCATTTGGTAGCAAAAGTAGGATTTACAGTACTTGAAATTATCGTCTGCAGTCCTTACTTGAATTAAAACAGATAACACACACTAATACAGCCATCACAATTAACACCGGTTATCAGACAGATTCTACACACACCCAAAGTACACGGGGCTACATGATCTAGTAGTCGCAGCCCTTAAACTAAGAAACCCACCAATCAACCTAAAGCGTGTCGAATTGACATATTCCCGCCAAATGGTTTCCATGGCAACAAGGGCAAACAGACTTTGATTCCAATTTCTTTCTTTATCGTTTAGGCCTGCTTGTCACGGTGGGTGAGTGGTTAACGTATCGGATTACCAACCCCAAGCTTGCAGGTTCGCCCCTGGCCGTGGTAACTTAAGTGATTTCTGAAAGGCGACAAAAATCACGACATTGATGTCATACGTTGTTGGCATGTTAAAGAACCCATTTGAATTCAGTAAGCCGTGTTCAATGGCAAAATTTATCTCGGCATTTTCCGCCAACACAAAGTTCCTCCATTCTCTACTAGAAAGCGCTGTGGTGTCAAGGAGCTTATATATCTAACCTTCTTGACTTTCATAGCGTTCAAAGGAACGACGCAATTCGACATGCAAGCTGCCCTCTGGGTGTCAATTAACAAAGCTTGCCCCTGGCACCCGAGGCCATACGATATTATTATTATATATTTTTATTATTATTTTTTTATTTATTATTTTTAAGTCGTTTACCCTCCAGGTTGGTGGAACCCACGGACTCAGCGAGGGAACTCACCACTACCGCCTCTACGGGCAGTGTCCTAGAGCTGGGAACATCGAATCGGAAGGGATACAACTGGTGAGGTGGGATTGGCACCTCGCCCAGGCGGCCTCACCTGCAAAGCGAACAGGGGCCACATGAGGGAAGGTAAGGGATGGTGAGGATGGATAGGCAAGGAAGAGAGAAGGAGGCGGCCGTGGCCTTGAAGAAGGTACCATCCCGGCATTTGCCCGAAGACGAAGTGGGAAACCACGGAAAACCACTTCGAGGATGGCTGAGGGGGAATCGAACCCCCTCTACTAATTTGGGCCACCCGAGGCTGAGTAGACCCCGTTCCAGTCCTCGTACCACTTTTCAAATTTCGTGGCAGAGCCGGGAATCGAACCCAGGACCTCCGGGGCGGCAGCTAACCATGCTGACCGCTACGCTACGGAGGCGACATTATTATTATTATTATTATTATTATTATTATTATTATCGTTAAGGCCTACTTAGGACCACGGGGCTCGTATCTACTCTTCAGTGAAGTTGTTGCTTTCTTTTTCTTCCAATAGTCCCTCATTTTCTGACTATGAGTGAGTCTTCTTTCTTCTGTCCACTTAGCTCCTGTAGTCTTCTTACTTGTAAGGGACGTTGGGAAAACCTGACGGAACATCACACGGGCACGAGTTTGTTCCAGTGGGATATCTAGTTGTTCCATATCTGACTTAACTGACACAATCCATTTGTTCTTAGAAGCCTTCCCTCTTACCGTTACTGTGAATATCCTGTTGGTGAGTCTTTCAGAATCCAGACGTGCCAAGTGTTCATAAAATGTCAGGCGTCTTTTCCTTATAGATGTGATGATGTCCTCCTGGTGTTCAAACAATTCATCATTATGACGGATTCTGTAAATTCCTCCTTCCTCTCTAATTGGACCTAATATCCTCCTCAGGATCTTCCTCTCTTCTGAGTGGACCCTTTCTGGTCATTGCAAGGTACTCAGAAGCATACAGAACAGATGGCTTGACGACCGAGATATAGTGTCTTAGTTTGAGGTTCTTGGAGAGCACTTAGATGAATAGACACTACGACAGGAATGATAAGCCCTTTCAAACTTGGTACATCTGGGATCTTTGGCTAGGTTCTCGCTCTGATACGCAGAAATCTATTCTTCCAAGTACTTAACTGCAGGTACCTTTCGTATGGTAGTGTCTGTGAGAGGAATATTAGATGGGGTCTCTTTGATATTAGTCATAAATTCAGTCTTCTGGATGTTGATCTTCAATCCAGTCTTAACCGATACACTATAAAGACTCTGTAGGTAGTAGGTAGCCTCCTCTATGTTATTTGCCAGTAGAATGAGGTTATCAGCAAAGGCTAGGCTAGGGACGAAGAGGCTGTCTCTCTTGTAACCAAGCTTCAGTCCAGCGCTCGGTGGTAGCGTCGTTCTCCATTCCCTAATAATCTTTTCCAGTACACAGTTGAAGAGAATACAAGAGAGACCATCACCCTGTCTAACTCCCATTCTGATTGGAAAGCTTTCGAATAATTCACCTCTAAACCTGATCTTGGACGTCGTGTTTCTCAGAGTGGCTTGGATTAATCGTAGGGTCTTCCCATCCAGACCAAATTCCCGAAGTATGAAGAAAAGGGTATCTCTATCCACAGAGTCATAAGCTTTCTGAATATCTATCAGGACCACCACCCAGGGATGCCCACCTCGGTTCGTGTAGGTGAGAACTGTCTTAAGACTGTGTACATTCTTCTTAGATTCCAATTGTTGAAGGTTGGTTGGTTCCTCAGTTTTGGGGCTGCGGAAACACGGTCATATAGCCCCGTGTACTTCGGGTGCGTGTAGAATCTGTCTGATAACCGGTGTTAATTGTGATGGCTGAATAAGTGTGTGTTGTCTGTAATTCAGGTAAGGGCTGCAAACGATCAATTTCAAGTAGTTCGTACTTTTGCTACCAAATGCTACCGTCAACGACACTTAGCTGTGAACTTGGCTACTACTAGTTGCCATCGAAACCAGCGCCTGGTGACGAATGTTGGAACTTAATAGAGTGTTAATCAAATCTAACTTACAAATTTAGCTTCACACAATTGTAGTTAGTGGAAGTTTCTATTATCTTATATACTGTATAAAAGTGAAAGTCTGTATGTATGTATGTATGTGGGTTGGTTCCGTATACAAATCTACACTGTTCCACCAATCTCAACCAAATTTTGCATACACATAGTTTAGGACCCAGACGGAACCGCTGGCTACATGCATTTTCGATAGTCTTTCTCATTCTTCTGATTTCGGCCCTTTTGCACTCAAGCACAGGCTAATCAAATCATAAAATTAACTCATGAAGGAATGGTAAGGCAGGACGTTTCCATGGCAACATAGCTCAAGGCGAGACACGGCCGACTGGAAGCCAGTTGCGCTCGCCGCTACAGGTATAGAAAATGAGGATCTGAACTTGAAATCCCGTTAGTTACTCAAATACTCACACAGCACTGTCAACCGAGTATAGCATAACACAGATTTGACACTATCTACTATATATTTGTCAAATACCACTCACTCACTCACTCACTCATTCATTCATCACAAAATCTCAGAAACCACCCAACGGATTGGAATGAAACTTGGTATGCAGCTTCCTCACGGGCCGTAAACACCCACTAAGAAAGGATTTTTGGATATTCAGGTTCAAAAGGGGTGTTAAGGGAGTAGACCTGCATTTCATTGAATATCAATATCGCCCGATTGGTTTCATTGGGGGATGTGATAGTCGGCATATAAACTCATCATTAAAAATAAAAAGACACATGTCTGAGGGTTTTTCGATGTGGTGTATATTATGAGGTGAAAGGGGTTAAAAGTGGGGGTTGAAAGATTCCTAACGGAGCCTGTATCTCTTAAACGACATAGGCGAAAAGTTTGAAATTCAGCGGAAAAAAATCAGCATAAAAAATAAGTAAATAGGTGTTTGACCGTTTTTTTCATAAATCCAATTTAAGGGGCCCATGGGAAGGGGTGAAAATCTGAGGGGGGGAAACAGGAAAGAAAGTGTCCTACCTGATTGGCTGACTTACTCATCAAACTCAGGGGGAAAAACTGCTTTAAAGTAAGTAAATAGCTGATCGACAGTTTTTTTTTCATAAATCAAATTTAAGGGGTTCATGGGGAAGGGCGAAATTCTGAAAAAAGGAAATTGAAAGAAAATGTCCTGACTCACTCACTCACCCACTCATCATCGCCCAGCCAAAATTATTGAAGTTAG
The DNA here is from genome assembly GCA_946902985.2 of Meconema thalassinum. Taxonomy (NCBI): domain Eukaryota; kingdom Metazoa; phylum Arthropoda; class Insecta; order Orthoptera; family Tettigoniidae; genus Meconema; species Meconema thalassinum. The sequence continues at coordinate 187,018,580 of OX336399.1, read as the reverse complement.
AAACATGACAGTTTGGGGATATGTTCATTGTATGTCAAAACCGTCTATTATGGGAGGATTTTCGGATATTCAGGTTCTAAAGGGGTCTTAAGGGGGTTAAACCTGCATTTCATTGAATAACAATATATCCCGATTGGTTTCATTGGGGGATGTGGTACACGGCATATAAACTCATCATAAAAAAATAAGAAGACACGTGTCTCAGGGTTTTTCGATGTGGCGTATATTATGAGGTGAAAGGGGTGAAAGGTGGGGGTTTAAGGATTCCTAAGGGAGCGTGTATCTCTTTAAAGACATAGGCGAGGTGTTTGAAACTCAGCGGAAAAAAATGCTTAAAAATTAAGTAAATAGGGGTTCGACCGTTTTTCCATAAATCCAATTTAAGGAACCCATGGGGAGGGGTGAAATTCTGGGAAAAAACACAGGAAAGAAAGTGTCCTAACCGATTAACTCACTCACTCTTCAAACTCAGGGGGAAAACTGCTTAAAAATGTGTTCGACAGTTATTTTTGATAAATCAAATTTAAGGGGTTCATCGGGAGGGGTGAAATTCTGAAGAAAAAAAAATTGAAAGAAAATGTCCTGACTCACTCACTCACTCATCATCGCCCAGCCAGAAATATTGAAGTTGGAAACATGGCATTTTGGGGATATGTTCGTTGTTTGTCAAAACCGCACAATAAGGGAGGATTTTTGGATATTCAGGTTCTAAAGGGGTTTTTAGGGGGGTTAAACCTGCATTTCATTGAATAACAATATCTCACGAGTGGTTTCATTTGTGGATGTGATACTCGGCATATAAACTAATCATTAAAAATAAGAAGACATGTGTCTAAGGGTTTTTCGATGTGGTGTAGAGTATATTATAAGGTGAAAGGAGTGAAAAGTGAGGGTTGAAGGATTCCTAACGGAGCGTGTAGGCCTATCTCTTAAACGACATTGGCGATAAATTTGAAACTCAGCGAAAAAAATCAGCTTAAAAAATATGTCAATCGGTGTTCGACCTTTTTTTCATAAATTAATTTAAGGGGCCAATGGGGTGGGGTGAAATTCTGGGGGGAAAAGGAGAGAAAGTGTACTAACTGACTGACTAACTCACTCACTCATCAACTTCAGGGGAAAATACAGCTTAGAAAATAAGTTAATAGGTGTTCAAGCGTTTTATCGTCAATCCAATTTAAGGGGCCCATGGGGAGGGGTGAAATTCTGGTAAAAATAATTGAAAGAAAATGTCCTATCTGACTCACTCGCTCATCACGCCCAGCGAAAACTATTAAAGTTGGAAACGTGAAATTTTGGGAATATGTTCGCTGTATGTCGAAAACGTCAACTAATGATTGATTTTTGTTTATTCGGGTTTTAAAGAGGTGTTAAGGGAGTAAACGTGCATTTCATTGAATAACGATATCTCATGAGTTGTTTCTTTGGGGATGTGATATTCAGTATATAAACTAATCATTAAAAATAATCAGACATATGTCTAAGGGTTTATCGATGTGGTGTATATTATGATGTGAAAGGGGTGAAAATTGGGGGTTGAGGGATTCTTAACGGTGCGTGTATCTCTTAAACGTCATAGGCGAGAAGTTGGAAATTTGGCGGGGAAAAACATCTTAAAATATAAGTAAAAATAGGTGTTCAACCGTTTTTTCTTAAATCCAATTTAAGGGGCTCTTGGAGAGGGGTGAAATTCTGGGGGAAAAAAACAGGAAAGAAAGTGTCCTAACTCACTCACTCATCTAACTTAGGGGGTAAGAACAGCTCAAAAATAAGTAAATAGGTGTTTGACCGATTTTTTTTCATAAATCCAATTTAAGGGGTTCATGAGAGGGGTGAAATTCTGAAAAATAAATGAAAGAAAATGTCCTGACTTACTCACTCACTCATCATCGTCCAGCCAAAATTATTGAAATTAGAAACATGACATTTTGGGGCTATGTTCGTTGTATATCGAAAACGTCCACTAAGGAAGGATTTTTGGATATTCATGTTCTAGAGGGGTGTTAAGGGGGGTAGAATTGCATTTAATTGAATAACAATAGGCCTATCTCCCGATTGGTTTCCTTGGAGATGGGATACTCGGCATTTAAACTCATCATTAAGAATGAGAAGACACGTGTCTGAGTGTTTTTCGATGTGGTGTATATTATGAGGCGAATGTGTGAAAAGTGGAGGTTGAAGGATTCCTAACCGAGCAAGTATCTCTAAAAAGACAGAGGCAAAAAGTATGAATCTCAGGGAGAAAAATCAGCTTGAAAAAGTGGTAAATAGGTGTTCGATCATGTTTGCATAAATCCAATTTAAGGGGCCCATGGGGAGGGGTGAAATTGTGGGGAAAGAAGTCCACTAAGAAAGGATTTTTTGATATTCACCCATCATCCCACAGCAAACCTATTGCAGTTAGAAACTTGAAATTTTGGGGATATGTTCGTTGTATGTAGAAAAATTCCACTGTGGAGGGATTTTTGGATATTCATGTTCTGAAGGGGTGTTAAGGGGGTTAAAATTGCATTTCATTGAATAACAATATATCACGAGTTGTTTCATTTGGGGATGTGATATTCGGCATATAAACTAATCATTCAAAATAAGCAGACATATTGTACCCAAGTGAATAATTTCAATGGAAAACATGCTTCTGCCTCCAGCTAGCATCAGTCCTCAGGCGTGTACCGTTCACACACTGAGCAGTTGCATATTTTTGATCTGAGACTAAAAGGTATCAACTCTACAATAATAAGGCACAACTCTATTCTAAAGTCTTTAATTGAGCTCTAAATCATGGCTTCACACAAACAAGAACACAATCCCAACAATATAACACAAACCAATGCAAAACTTATTCCTTCAATCCACTATTATTCGCATTTTATCCTCGCAAATCCAAATGATTATTTATTCATTTACCATGAGATTAACATAAAATTCATTCTCAAGAGCGCTGATGCACTGGTAAAATACTCATACAACTGTACTTACAATCTTACGTCACCTATTGTGACCACTTTAATTTCACAATCTAGTTGTTTATTCTCAACACATCCTACTTTACATTGTGCGTACAATTATGTTCTGTATTTCTCTTCCCACCAAAATGCTCTACCATGCATTAACCAATTTATGAGTTGTGCATCAGATTTACTTGCAACTCCATTGTTACTTGTAATTCTACCCCTTTATGCAGTTCCACTGTATGCCGTTATGAGTTCAATTTCAATGATTCCGTTACCGCTGTGTCGGGTGGGATTTTATGCTACCCTTGCGTAGGCATAGCATAGGGCATCTAGTGTCCACCTTCGGAAATATGCGACAATGTAAGTATAAAAATGCAACTTTCAACATCTCATAAGTTTGCCAAGTATTAAGTTATCAGAATGATCCTTAATTGTCAATGTGTTTCAAACCACACAAATTCGTTATACAATACAACAATGATTCTTTTATTACCAACAGGGTTTCAAAGTCTTTTTACTCTAAATGTCACCCTCCAAGGGTAGTTTAAAATCTCTTCCCCCTGGCCCTTCCTGTATACAGTGGGTCTGCGCCGGGCTGTAACAAAACACTTGCTACCTCCTTCGCTCTGTCCCTTTTCTTTTATTTCCAAGCAGTAGCACTTGGCTTCAAATACAATAGTGCCGTCTCACTGACATGCACTACACAGATGATCTAACTGAACTGTATGCAAGACGGGATATGGAATTGTTTAAGCATTTATTCCTATCCTTAGGATATTAATAGCTGGCCTCAACAGGTCCATTTACATTCATATGAAGGAACGAGATTCATCAAACACATGTCGAATTGGGATAACCGGCATCTTTTTGTTAAAGAACACGGTCAGGTACACTTCCTACCGTCTACATTCACTCCCAGGAGCTGAATTTATTCAATAGCTAGTTCTCGGTCGATATCAGGTGTCATGCTGAGGTGTCCATTGTTATCCTCCCATGCACCACTGGATTCGAACCCGGAACATTTCATAGCAATACTCGAAGCTAGGGTTTCCTTCACTAAATACGCTCTGGCAAATAATAATATCTCTGTATGCCATTGGCTATACGAGATTTCACACGTCGATTAGACTACCTGGCTCCCATGACCATTGTGATATGATCCCGTCCTTTAATTAATAAGATAATCTCTATCAATTACTCTTATAAGCTTATTCATCAAGCTGCGATCAATTCACTATTAAACCCTTCCAGTTCCTATATTCTTGCATATTTATTTCCATTATCATAATATACTCTGATATTAAATTCCTTTGCTTAGCCCATCACGTATAATACTACTGCTTGGATACACAAGTATTCCAATTAGCATATATAATTTGCTTACAAACATTCTCCCTGATGTGTATTCATTTATTCTCATTATTATTATTATTATTATTATTATTATTATTATTATTATTATTATTACCGACATAAATTTTTCCCTATACCGACACAACGTATCCGTATTTATATAATCAATAACCGAACATCCGTGTTCGTTACGTTAACTTTCTATTTAACTCAATTGCCATTTTTACATTAGTGGTAACGATTTTTCCACTCAATGATGTACAAGGACATCTCAACTTGACTAAAATCAACACAACATTAATATCTGAAGGCTCTACCTCCCAAAATTGACTCTTATTGGCATATTCTATAAATTTTGAAATCACTCAACATACAGTGGACTACATTCACTACAAAATCATGGTTTTGGGTACTCACATTGGTTAATCTGGTGGCTCCGACCAAACATTTTCTCCAGTAATGCCCGCCATCATTTGCAAATTAGCAAAGCATTATCACACTTTTCACACACATTTTACATAATTTTTGCATTACAAAACACACTGCACTTTGCTTCTCCATGTCGAAGCTGTCGCTTCCTTTTTCACAAAACACGTTATATCAATTATTACACTGTTAATTTTACATATATTTAAATGACCATCACTAAAACCACACGATCACTATGTACATTTCTTAATGGTTGACCTTTCCTTGCAGAATTTCCGAAATGCAGGCTTTGAAGATCTATCCTTCACGACTATCCCGCATCTCGTTCGAAAGTCTCGATTCTCTGCCTAATGATTCCTAGCGGTCCCCAATCTGTCTATCATTTTATATCCTTAGATAAATATCCCGATATCGCATAAATATGCTTCCACATCGTCCTGAGCATTAATTGTAGTGGTATCCCTGCGAAATTTCATCACTCGCATAACAAAGTTTATACCTGCGCAATTCGACATCCTATTATATGTCTAATCAATAGCTTATATATTGCGCTCGTCCATTGTTCATTGTACTTGCACAATTACCACTTTCAATTGTCCTTCGGCCCAACTTACAGTCCCCCTGAATGATCTGCTTATAACAAAACATTGGACAGTTCCACGTACATTATTATGATACCACATAATATCTCCTCGTCATGAGGTACGATTTGCCTAATCTGACATTGTCTTAACTTGTAGATCACACGGTACATTTTCTGCGTACTCAATAGTAATCACTTGTACTGCCGACTATAAAAGTATGGCACGACTCTCCTTATTAATTGTTCTTATTTAGTGCCTTACTGCATGGTTAATATGTTGATGAGCACTCAACATACTAAAGTCCGCGCGTCCCCTCCTGGATTCAGGCGGCGTGCGCTTCGCACTAGGCTATGGTTCAACTGACCCCGACTGTTCACTCCACTGACCTTATATCCGTTTGGAGACAAAAAGTAGGTCTAAAATTTCCTTGGAGCTTCATCTCCTCTCTCCGTACCTTTATGGTCTTGAAATAACGTTTTCCTGGTCCATTTTGCCTCGCTGATTACATATCCGTATGTGTGCTCGAGGATCGATCGGCCAATTTATTAATATAAATTGCCTTTGCCAGCGCGTCCCCACGCCGCGTCACTGGTTTTTTCCCGAAGACATGGTCAGATTCTGGCGCTGGCCTCATTTCTACGGTGTCAGTGCGCGTTACATTAAATCTGCCTCGATTTCAATGTTTGACGGCTTGATAATTAGCCTCCTGGCCATTCATTCACATAGGTGCAATCCTCATGTCTCTGAGTTACTCCATTCACGAGTAATCATTAAATTATTCTGGCATGTTCTCACCCCCCTGGACCTTTCCTTATGTAGCGGGGAATCACTTGCCCATATATTACCGTCCTGCCTTGTCTCAGACAGCATAAATAGGTCATAGTGACTGGCATGGCTCCACGAAACCACGCCACTATTCCAGGCCCATTTACAATCTGTCAAGAGTTCTAACTCTCTGCACTAAGTTCAGAATTGTATGCATCTTACAGCCCAATACTGTCGTATTCTGCTAATATTTTCTACATTATATTAACAAATAATGTCAGAATTTGTTCATATCACAACAGTGATTAAATGTGTCCTTCCTTTAGGGGTTTTTATGGCTTAAACTCCCTCAGAAGATCTTGTGTTCGTTCCTTGCTGGTATCTCTAGTCTGTTCTCATCTGTCTCAGAGATCCAGGTTCGACACCAGTCAGCCTAACCCCGTTGGGTTCAATATGTCTAAGGGTTTATCGATACGGTGTATATTATGAGGTGAAAGGGGTGAAAATTGGGGGTTGAAGGATTCTTAACGGAGCATATATTCTTATTCAACATAGGCTATAAATTTGAAATCCAGCGGAAAAAGCAGCTTAAAAAATAAGTAAATAGGTGTTCGACCGTTTCTTCATAAATCCAATTTAAGGGGCCTATGGGGAGGGGTGAAATTCTGGAAGAAAAACGTCCACTAAGGAAGGATTTTTGGATGTTCACTCTCATCGACCAACCGAAACAATCTATTAAAATTAGAACGATGATATTTTGGGGATATGTTTGTTGTGTGTCGAAAACGTCTACTAAGGAGGGATTTTTGGATATTCAGGTTCTAAAGGGGTGTTACCGGGGTTAAATCTGAATTTCATTGAATAGAAATATGACACGACTATGACGCGAGCGAAGCGAGGCTAAAAATAAGATGGTGTGTGTCTGAGAATTACTCAATCACGCAAGCACCACTGGTCCGATTTACGAGAATTATGCATGCAAGTAGCTGATTTACCTGGTTAACATATAGGCTACTTTTGGTTTCAATACTTTGCACTATTTAAAGATGGCGACCATTTTAGTGACGTCACTACACCCTTTGGTTTCAAACTTTCATATTTCCATTTCAAATAAAAAGAGAACGCTAAGAAATAGCAAACTTTTGATGGCATATACGAGGTTTAAAATTACATTTTCTATCCGAGAGGTATCTCCAACGGTTAGCGAGTAAAACCTAAATTTGTGCTATAAAACACGGTCAACGCCGAGCGGTGTAGTTGGACAAAATGTTCCATCCTTAATCTCCCTCTGCGCAACACCTCGCCTATCCCCTGTTTTAACTCTCACCTTCACATTTTAATTTATTTATGACGCGTAGCGAAGCACGGGTACTTCAGCTAGTATATCATAAATCTATGACATGGGCCAGCCGGCTTTACTTCCGCTCCGAAGGAAGGCGTAATGAGGGATTTTTAACGTTCTTAAAAATTCCGACGACTTCGGCCGGGTTTGAACCAGCGATCCTGGTCATAGAAGCTTTGCATGCTACCAACTACACCACCGAGGCTATCAATTGTTGAAGAGTTTGTTAAATGCAAATAACGAATAATAAGAACATATCCATCAGTGTAGCGCCACAACATTAGGAGGATCTGCAGCCAATCCGGAGATCGGAAATTAGAATCCCGGCGCATCAAAGGTCATCCTGAATACGGGTTTTTCCTGAGTTTATCCGCACTTCCTCCAAGAAGTGTTCCTTATTTCAGGTCCTGGGGCACCTACCCGCTTATGAGCAACTTAACTGGTTACGTCTAAATCAACGCCGCGACCTCCATTCCTTATGTCTTCTTCAACAAATACTCTCAACTTCCTCTCCAGTTTACCTGCAATCTCAGTCTCTCTGCCTCTCATACGAGCATAGTCTTGGAACACGGTCAAAATACGACACTCTCTTGCTGATACCCATACACCGCACAGTACGCTATACCAACTCCTTCGTTGTTGCTACTGCATGACTGTGAAACAATCTGCCTCGCTCTGTCAGAGGAGCAACCCCGTCCAGCTTCAAGCAGCGTTGCCTGCAGTGCATAATCACTAAGTAAATGAAAGTTGAACTCAACACTTATTCTTATATTCTTATGTCGTATTACATATATTCAATCTTTCCCACGGGGACCCCAGCTGAGTCCGGCATTGCTTCCACTTACTTGTGCCGGGCTCCTCTCCGTCTTCTTTCCTGTCGATCTCTCTTGGTCAGCTCTTGTTCTCTTCTGACCCCGACGGTATTAGGTTATCCGAGGCCTAGGGAGTCTTTCACTTTCCCGCCTTAATTGGCCCTTGTCTCATCTTTCCTGATACCCTCCTTCTGTGAGGGGTCAGCCTTCTTTTTCTTTTCCTTTTCCTTTTACCTCCTGCCTTCTGCTCAAGGCCCTCAAGGAGGCAGGGTGTATGTAGCCCCACCACTTCTGGTGCACCCTGGATATTGCTACACCCTCAGGGGCTCACGGCTGGTGAGTTCGGGAGTTGGCGACCCCGAGGGATTCCTGAGCTGGGTCCGGTTTTCCCCCTTTTATCCATTACCTGTGGGGCGGTACCCTCTCCTCTTTCCCTTTCATATCTGCCTTTCATGGCTCTCCTTCCTTCCAAGTCCCTAAATCCGCATTCTTCGAGGGTTGAGGGCATTTCTTTTCCTCCTGTCCTTTATTTGCCTTATTCTCTTTTTGTTTTCCATTTCTTCTTCTAGTATGTGAGTTAGTAGTTAGTTTTAGTTATAGTTTACATTTCATTTTCATCTTCACGATCACCAAACTATTAGGGGCCGATAACCTAGATGTTAGTCCTCTTAAAACAACAATTATCATCATCATCATCAATCTTTCCAGTTCTCACTTTCTTATTTACTCTCAATTTACACATATAAATAACCTTCTTCACCCATTCAAAATACACTGCATAATATTAATTATTATTAATAATTAAACACAATGTTTACAAAGAAAGAATATATGAATGAGATAATACTGATTTGTATCAGTCTTTAGCAACTGTGCTGAACGGTTGAGATCTTTCAGCACAGTCTCCAAGATGGTAGCTCCCCACATGGGCGACATATGCACTTTCCTGTCGGTTTGTGAAATTGTGGATTTGTACATATTTTACTATGAAAACCATGTGCAGCGTAACGCGTGAAGACGTGACGTAACTTGAAATTTGGTCCTTTCCATTGGTGATTTTTCATTGCTTAGGTATCGAAAAATTCCCTAGGAATTTGACGTGCTTTTGTTTCCCTTTCTTCCAAGACCGCGTCCAAGGCAGCCGTGTTGGGTAGCTTGAAGAGCGATTTGATATCTTCCAGAAAAAAAGTTTCATTTCCAAGAAGATATGCGATTCGATTTTTCGAAAACTTGGATATCTGTAGAATGTGTTTTAAGTACCTGGCTTTTATATTTTCAAGTCGTTTTAAGTTTGTTACCGAAAGATTATTCCATATGAAATGAATAACATATGTTGCTGCTGGGGCCAGTTTAATTTTAAATAGTGCCGTTGCTGTAGCTGGTGATAGATTGTAAGCTTTAGGAATTTCATACATTGCTTTGATGGCTGCTGCTGTCTGTTCTTTAATGTGTGTAGTAAAGGCTGTTCCTGTTGTTTGCAGAGTGATTCCCAGCTATTTGTACGAGGTAACGATTTCAAGCTGATCTTCGCCACAGGTGAACTTGTCCGATGCGCACACCTTCCCACCCCTTCTAAATTTCATAACTTTTGTTTTCTCACGGTTAATGCTCAAGGAGTTATCCTTCGCCCAGTACCGGAGTCTATCTAGGCAATTCTGCAGGATGACAGGATCCTTGGCTAATAACATCATATCATCTGCATACATTATCAGCTAATGGGGTGCTAATGCTCAAGTCCTGAGATCCACTGCTCTTGCACTTTCTTATTCCGTCGCTGAATATTGTTGCTCAACTTGGCTTAACAGTGCTCACATTGGACTAGTAGACACCCAGCTGAACCAGGCAATGCGTATCATTACAGGGTGCATCCGACCTACTAACACACACTGGCTTCACACCCTAAGCCACATACCACCTCCATCCCTAAGAAGATCACAATCACTGCTTAACTCATGGAAGAAAATAGAAAACAATCCTCACCTCCCTATTCATTCTGATATAGCAGCTTCTCCAACCAAACGACTGAAATCCAGACACCCTTCTTGGCGTACTGCAATGAATCTACAGGACACCTCCTTTAATATATCGGACGCATGGAAAGAGCAATGGCATCTTCAATCCTCGTTACCAAATCATCACATCATCAAGAACCCCTGTAAGTGCCCTGATGGATTTTACCTTCCCAGACGACAGTGGAGGACGCTAAACCGTATTAGGACCGGCCAAGGTAGATGTGGGGATGGAAGGCATCACCTCAATGTGACTGCGAAGAAGAGGAACAGACAGTGGACCACATTACATTCGAGTGTCCTTTACGTGCATACAGAGGCTCTATAGAAGACTTACTCTGTGTCTCAAGTGAAGCCCTTCCCTGGCTCTCAACTTTAAACATGGAACTCTAGTTATGAACTTGAGATGGTAGTTGTACTGTATATAGTGTACATAATATTGTATATAATATTGTATTCATCATACGCTAAATAAATAATAAATAAACTTTACATTGGTTTCATGGAGTATTTGTACAATGTCTGCTGTCATGACATTAAAAAGTAAAGGACTCATACGATTCCCCTGCAATACTCCTTTTGATTGAATTATGGGGGATGTATAAGTGATTCCAACAAATATCTTCACAAAGTTAACGTTCAGGATTAGCTTCAATATCTCCATTTCATGTTCCATTACGCCTGGGATTGTCTCAAGTTTGTGGATTAGTTAAGTTTCTATCCAAGCTATCAAACGCTTTGGCATAGTCAATGAAAATGGCATATAGATGTGTACTTGGTTGGGCTAGGGCTTCGGTGATTTCCCGGAGGACTTCTGCAACTGCTTGTAACGAGGATCTACCTTTCACAAAACCACATTGATTTGGAGGTATTATTTGCTTTACCCATGATGACATGCGATTCTTCAAGAGTTTTGAGAATATCTTAAAAATATTGTTTTCCAGTGATATCCCGCGATATGAGCTAGGATCGTCTTTACCTTTGAACAGAGAGAGGATGGTTGATTCCCTCCATGAATTGGGGACCTCTTTCTTCTTCATACTTTCACTGTATAGTAGGGTCAATGGTTCTGTGATATCCTGTTCCGACGCTCTTAAAGTCTCGTTATAGATTCCATCTGGTCCTGTCGCTTTTCCACTTTTTAGATTATTTATGCAATTCCTTACTTCTTCCGTTGTGAAAGGTTGGAATGTATTTAATGGTGGCTCCTTTATACCAAAATTGTTTGAAGCCGGATTTCCAAAGAGGCCTTGAAAATATTCCATCCATTGCTCTGGGTTAATAATGGATGTTTGTGTTTGAGTCTTCTTAATCCTTAAAATTCTATATGGTTTCTCCTCCGCTTCTGATATTAACTTCTGTTCCTGGTTTAGATCAAACTCTAGATTCTTTGCTTTAATTAAATCTTTATAACATTTCCTCTCTTCAGCATATGTTTGTAGCGTATAGGCTACTTATCGTCATTCTTTTTGGCCTTATGTAGATAATAATGTATCTTGTCTAGCAGAATAATATTGACTATCAAACCAACGTTTTGCAATTCTTGTATTTGAAAAAGTTGCTGTCGATGCAAGTAGTAAGTGTTGAATCTTCTCATAAGCTGAATGAATATCATCTTTCTTGATCATTTGCTCTACTTGTGCAATTTTCTTCTTATTGCCATCCCATGCTTTCCCATTAATGTACCGAGAGTGCCGTTTTGGTAATTCAGGAATTCGAATAGTATTCATTCCCTTCTCCAGTCTGAATTGAATCAGAACCGGTAAATGTTTCCTGATTGGCGTTTTTGGGAGAACAGTTAATTCAATGTGTGCCATCCCTCAATTGCTGAGAAATATTAAGTCTATTGTGCTTTTCCCATTTGGTGCTATGTAGGTATACTCACTTTCAATGTTCACCAGTTTCACATCGGATTCTATAAGGAATGATGTGACTGTATTATATTAATCTTGCTCATAAGTCAGTAATGACTAGTCATCATCATCATCATCATCATCATCATCATCATCATCATCACCATCATTAGTCTCTATTTTATCAGTATTTCTTTTTCTTACTCTAATTTTAAACTTACATCTAAGTATTGTTGCATCCGGGGGATGCACACCCATCCCCTTCTATCTACGACACATACATCTATCTCCATACAAACGCCTTCGGAATACATTATCAAAATTCTAAACCTAATACATAGCAACAACCTCCAATAACCCCGGCCAATTCCTCACATCCTGTGAAACGTGCAATTCCACACACTCGGCACTCAAAAGACTATAAAGCTTGAGAGGTGAGGTAACTCGAGGTCAGTCTGTCAGTGAGCCAGCCAGTCAGTATTCCTCAGTGTCACTGTGTGCCAAACCGCTGTAGAGCGCCGCTTCGACGAACGCCAAAGGGTACGTGTCTAAGCGATCTACACTTCCTCATACCGACATTCACACTCCCACCCCTTAGTGCTTGGATTGTAATAAGCATCTGGTTTAATAACTGTTCTGCAAATTCTAGGAGTACTTCAAGTCTGAAGTACTCATTAAAGTCATACATCTCATAAGTATCTGGTCATTTAGTTTATTTGCTTAATTGTTAAGATACTACCCTTCATCCCTCGTCCCGGTAGGATCCAGGCTAACACTTAGTTAATTGTTTCGTGACGCCCGCATCCAGCTATTCGCATACGTCAGACTGCTAGCCTCGCTTTTTAGCGCGAGCCGTCCGTTGCCCGCGTTAGCAGTATTCCAGACAGCGACCCAGCTGTTCAGAGCCTCCAGCACCAAACCGCCCCTATTCCCGATATCGCATCTCCGAACTACCCGAACAAACAGTACATTCGGGAGTTCTCCTTTCGAGTGCTCATACGCCCTCGAACCAGTCCATAACCGACACCTCTTACACTCGAGCTCCAAGCAACCCCCAGCTACCTATATTTCATCCCCCCAGCTATTACATTGAAGAGGGCACCCTCTCAGGTCCCCTACAGTATCTTACTTATTCACCCTAGCAATAAATTAGCAATAGAACAATTTTCTGGCTGTACCAAGATAATCTGTTTTATATGTACTGTATTTTATGAACATGAAAATCCACAGCCTGCTTCCAGTCGACCGACCGGGCCAGGGAATGGAATGAATGAAGCCCCCATCTAGGGGCGAGGATATGAACTGTCGCACTCCCCTGGGGAAATGATTAAATGAATGACAGATGAAATGAAATGATAGTGGAGAGTGTTGCTGGAATGAAATTTGTGACAGGGAAAACCGGAGTACCCGGAGAAAAACCTGTCTGCCTCCGCCTTGTCCAGCACAAATCTCACATGGAGTGACCGGGATTTGAACCACGGATCCAGCGGTGAGAGGCAAGCGTGCTGCTGCCTAAGCCACGGAGTTATGTATTTTATATTGTATCAAAATTGTATTTATGTTCGACCCTGACTATTATATGTCAGAAAACTGCATCATAATGATGGTAATTTTAACACTGTTTTTCATTACGATACAGTTTCTCCAGCCAATCAGAGCTCGTTCATTGACCAATTAGGTAACGATACCTTCGTGCATGCGCTCAAAATCCAACATGTCGGACATAAACACAACATCGAACTATAATAAATTACCGACATGGAATACGCACCGTCCATATGTTCGCGTAAATAAACTGGCGAATATGAGACAAGAAATAGCACTGTACCTTAATATATCCAACCCTAATTTCTACACAGCACATTGCCTTCAAACGACTCCGGTGACAACATTACTGAGGGACGGCAGATGTAAACATATGGCCTGCATAATATGGCATTGTAAGCACACAGAGCGCATGCGTCGGTTGTTCAGAGATCTTGAAAGACAGAGATATCATACCCAGCGCTTGCTCTCCGATCACAAAATTCAAGTGCCTGACTCTCAACAGATATTTATGAATATTTATGTTAAAACATAGCCTATAATAAAGTTATAATTATCGTCGAACATAAACAGTCGTATGCAACTCGCCTATAATGGTAATTAAGACACTCGTATGGAAATTATAAAACTCGCATACGTTCGTTTTATAAAAATACTCGTGTCTTAATTATAGCCATTATAGGCTCGTTGCGTAATGTACTATTATGTTCGACCCTGGTGAAATGTAAATATTATATATCAGAAAACTGTACTATAATGAGGCTCATTATAGTACAACATTTCATTAAGATACAGTTTCTCCCACCAATCAGAGCTCATGAAACAGTTGTGTGACCAATTAGGTGAGGATAGCATCGCACCTGCGCTCACTTCCATGGCCCCCTAATTTAAATTTCACTGCGTGGCGAGTGTCATAGTGAGGTGTTCCATGAGCCATGGTCAAATACAAGGTATTCTCTGCGTCCTCTGCGCTCTGTTCAGTACATAAAACTGGTGAAATCTGGGCAGACATTTATGAATATTTATGTTCGAACATAAAATAGTTATAATTATCGTCGAACATAAACAGTCGTACGCAACTCGCCTATAATAGTAATTAAGACACATGTAAGATACTCGTGTCTTAATTATTGCCATTAAAGGCTCGTTGCATAATGTACTATAGAAGTATTTGTATTGTCCATTGTGTATCAATTGAATAATCTGGTTATATGGAAGAGAGGACCTAATCTTGACAGACAAAATAAATCTATCTACCCCATTTCCGACTCCAATAACTACAGCTACACACTACTACAGTCACCACAGAAATACAGACCAGACAATTTCAACACACATACTGGGTCTTTCATATAAAATAAGAGCGCCAAGCGGCGGCTTTGTTAACCGCTGCTGCGGTCACCTTGACCGAGCTTTTGGAGCGCCAAGGCCCCCTGCTTTAAGCGTGTGTACAATCCTATATGATGCAGTGGCCTTGCTAGCGTGTTTACAATGCTGCAATCTTACTTTAGTTAGTTATTGTTGATGAAACCGAAACCCCTATATTATTGAAAGCGCGCGCATAGTACATACGATGGCTGTTATTTTTTCAAGTTCCGATGGACTGTATAAAAATAACAGATTGACATTACCAAACTTGACCTTGCAATAAGCGTGGAGTTGCTCAGTCGCCAGTCTAAACCTCAAGTGCTAACATGGTGAGACAGTTATCATTGCAACATCGTATTTTTTATGTAAAACTTATAGATTCACGTAATTGCAAATAAGTTTGACAATACTGGCTCGGTGCTCAATAAAAATCATGCCCGCACACGAACAGTTTTAACAGAGGATGAGCTAGATTACATTGGCGAGAATCTTGAACGGTCTCCGAATAAATCACTCACAAAATTAGCACAAGTAGGGATTTCGGTTTCATCAACAATAACTAACTAACTAACTAACTAACTAACTAACTAACTAAAGTAAGATTTCAGCATTGTACACACGCTAGCAAGGCCGCTGCATCATATAAAATTGTACACACACTTAAAGCAGGGGGCCTTGGCGCGCCAAAAGCTCCGCCAAGGTGACCGCAGCAGCGGTTAACAAAGCCGCCGCTTGGCGCTCTTATTTTATATGAAAGACCCTGTACACTCAAAGTACATGAGGCTGAAATGACCGTTATATCCAAGCCCCTAAAGAAGTTGTCAGTCTTTGCTCTCAATCGTGCTGCGTGACTTGACGTGCATGGCCACGCTGAGGGTCATTGAAATGGTTTGACGCGTATGGGAGTCGAACCCACGATCTTCAGCTATGCCTGGAATCATTTAGTTACAAGCAGTGAGAGAGCGGAAGGTCTGTTGCAGTGTAGCAAAGCAAGGCTCATTGCCGTGTGACCACAGAGCATTAGCGAGCACTAACACCACAAGGGGTTGTTAAGAATATTCTGGCGCCTCCCTTAAAGCCCTTCTTAACTAAATGGATGCAATGGCTCGAGTTATTCATGGAGAGCAGGGGAGCCCTTTCTAATTTACGGGTTGCCATGGCAACCAAAGGGAGAGTTAGCTTTGCCCCTGTTCATTATCATAATTGTAACGATACATTACTCTCAAGCTTCTTCTCCACAACTCTCATTATTAATTTATTCTCACATTCATATTTTTTTCTTGCTTCAATGACGAGACTCAGCAAATAGAGGAAATATAACCCCGGAACGGTTGATGCAACGTGGCACGTGGGACTTTCTGACCCCTATGACGGAACTTGCTAAGTTTTATGTATCATATCGTCACCTTTCTTTAAAAACCTTGTATGTCTCAATTTTCTCAATATTGACATTTTACCTCGTTACTAATCGGAATTCCAAGTGGAATCGTAATTTAAAAACCTCGTAAGTCTATATTCGACACACTTTCCTCTGGAGACGAATTTAAAAACCTCGTATGTGTAATGGTCGGAGAGCACTTATTTAAAAACCACGTATGTGAGAGACATGCGAGGTTTATTTTACAGAGAAGGGCACAAGTAATACTGCCTTGGAGTTAAAATCCTCGTAAGTCTGATATAGGAGGTATTTATTAAGCCTGCTTTAACAAAATTCAACGCGGTCTTTATCTAGCCCGCGGTACCGCCAAAAATGGACTGCGAATCAATAATACAGTTCCTGCACTTTAACGATACTTTGCCACATGATTAAACAAGTAGATTAATTGTGTGTTGTGTTAAAATACCATTTTTCCATACGTCAGAAAAACAGACTGCAGTGGGAATAATTAGTCTAAAAGTAGAATTTTTGAATTTTGTTTTAGTTCTTAACAAACAAATTATGTCATCAAATTTAATATTCCGTTCGAATCACTATCTAGGCCTGCTCCTTTCCAGCCAAGCTTCCAATGTAAAATTACTATCTTTTTTCAATTCAGTTAATTTTTCTGCATTCGTATACCAATTAAAATACTTATATGTCTGAGATACGGGATGAAAATGAAAGTAAGTAACCTCGTATGTCTCAATAATAACAAATATTCTGGAAGATCCTCAATAATGTGACTTATGAACATATACATTTTAAGGTATTATGTGATCCAATCATGATTTGATGCGTTAAATATAGAAATAATTAGTATGTTCAGTTACATTATGTTTTTTGGTCTCTCCTGAACATTTTTGCTTTTAGGACATACGTGGTTTCTAAAGAAAGGTGACGATATATACTATTTCAGTATTATAGATCCCTCCTGCGGCGCTCACAAGCGACCGATCGTGACAAATGAGCATTCAAGTGAAAGAGAATAGAAATTAACAGTGACGAATTGCACGATAATTTCATAAATCTATAATTTATTAAAAAAAATGTACAAAGAGTGTGATTTGCAGATACTGTTGCTGTAGGAAAATACGGTTCATAATTGCTGTTCACTTCACATTTTGGCCGCTGTGACGCCTGTTTCATGTCATTTTAACATTCTGAGGTCTTTCCTTTATCATTTTGCATGGATTTCATAAACAGTAATTCAAAGGAATGAGCACTCAAATCGTGTAATTTCATAAGAATCGAATAACCGGTGAGTGTTATGATGATCCAATTTTCAGTGGTTGCCTTCTTATGTTAGAGAACGTAGAACTCGGAATTCTAACTGAAATGTAAATATTGTTGTTAGGAAACATTTGATTTCAATGGTATTTTTGTATTTTTGGGATTGGTATCATGAGAGTTCCGACACAGCCTTTCTGTTTAGAAAAAAAAAAGACAATTGCATGTCGTGAGGTAATACTTTTTGTTGGAGTTGTTTAAAAAATATTTTGGAAAACGCTCAAGAAATAAAGTTTGGATTTGGCTTTAACCCCTCTATAATTAATGTTACGAGTGCGGAACAAGTGTTCTATAATCATTTGGTTGAAATAAAATCATACTCGTAACAACCTTTCTCCTTAAGTCTCTCATTATAAATATATTGGGGAAAGTGTGGTTTATGAACATGCGAGATTTCTCGCACGGGCCCGTTAGTCATACAGTGATGTGTAGGTTTTATTAACTCAATCGCATGATATTTTATTGAAAATAAATGCATATTAGCTTCACAGCACAGGTTACCACACAATGGACATAAATCCATAGATACCACACTAGCACAGGTTATGAAACGAATGTTATACACCCAATGGGTTCACGGAGCTAATTATTACGATGTGCCCAGTATCTAAATGATACACCAAGGAACCAACCAACCAATATTTACAAAACTTTCGAAGAAACAGTCTTTCAATAAATCTACTATGGGGTTCTCTAACCACGCACCGCTAGACAATAATCCCTCTTTCTAAGAATGAACACCTTTCACTACAATGTTACTGACCTCGTTGGTTGGTTGGTTCCTCAGTTTTTGGGGCAGCGACAACGCGGTCATGTAGCCCCGTGTACTTCGGGTGTGTGTAGAATCTGTCTCATAACCAGTGTTAATTGTGATGGCTGTATTATTGTGTGTTATCTGTTTCTAATTCTAGTATGCACTGTATACATTGAATGTTCAAGCAGTTCCTACTTTTGCCGCCAAACGCCACCGTCAACGACCACTAGTTCAGAACTTGGTTACTAGATGCCACCGCAGGCGGCTCCTGGTGACGAACGTTGGAACCTAAGTGTGTTGGTCAAATTTAGCCTATAATTTAGCTTCACACAAGTGTAATTAGTGGAAGGTTCTTTAACATGCCATTAATCTATGACATTTACTGACCTCAGACTAACGGCAAGGAATGTGGAGAGAAGTATGTGGCAGCCAAGGTCTCTAAGATCAGAAACACGCACACTTGAACAAAACAAATTAGCGCCATGTCGCAAAAGGCCCCGTGCCACCACTCCCGGAATAAACTCGCTACCTTTTCACGGTACTGGACTTCAAATTTTAGATAAATCTATTGCATTTTCGTACAGAAAATTATTTGCAAGTTCGTGAAATAATATGATAGAGGTAAACAATAATTTTAAGTGTTGTCGAAAGAAATAAAAATTAAATTTATAAAAGAGATGAGATTCAATGATATTTCTGAAATGTGTTCTGTCTAAAATATTTAAAAATAATAAAATCAGCCTTAATATGCAAAAATCAGCTCTGTTACAAATTTTGAATTATTAATGTGAAAAGTGTTTCTCCAAAAGCAGTTCTATGTTGGAGTGCCATTGTTGTGGAACCGATGTACACAAGAACCTCGTTTACCCGGATCAGGTCGGACTGGAACTGATCCAGATTATCGAAAATCCGGATAATCCGAAAAAAAACATGTTACATAATTTATTAACATAAGTTAACATGTGCTGCTCGACGCGTGGAGCATATGACAACTCACTGAGCTTGGGGTCGAGAGAGCGCCCGTAAATAACAAGCACACATAATAACACATATCAAAATAAAAACATTGTCACAGAAGATATCAGCTTGTTATTTCATGGCTGTATATTCCTATTCCACATAAAGTGCGAAATCGTTTATGTTTTTTCCCGCTTGCTCTTCATCCCATGTCAACATGAGATGAAAGGATAATTCTTCACCTGCATTAACCATTTCATGGTTATGGACCAACATCCTATGACCGTTTATCTCTACATGTAAATGGTTTTCAACAGGCATCGCGTATTTCATGTGAATGGTTCCATCATAGTGTAATCGATAGTGGTTTAAACCCGAAGCAAGCACATAGGTCATGTGCTGGTCATGGAATAGCGATAAATGGTTTATGTCATTCACAGGTTTTTCATTTGTCAGATACACTAAAAGTACGGATGGGATACATCTATAAAGCCTATTTATTTCATAGGTCATGTAACGTTTGGTATAGACATCGTCTTCGTCTTGCGGGTCTTTCACGTGAATAATGCGGTGATGATTAGCGGTATAGCCATTCACCGTAAGCTGAGGCACTTTGTCATAAAATTCATCCATATACTTTTTTGTAGTAACGTCTGTAGGCACTTGAGGATGTTTCACATGGGTTAACCGCTTTTCCTTAAAGTCATAATCTTCCTGTTTTGTGCGTGGCACTACAGACCTATCCACATAGTGTTTATTAGCAGGATTTGTTTGTTGTTTAGGATCATGTATGGGGACCGACCTAGCTTTGGCCATTAACGCACGTCCAAAGACATCCATCGTCAACCTGTAGTACCAACCTACTGTTTCTATGACAAGGCTCGGTTCCATGTATATAGACAGCCTGCTAGCCTCTCTAGGCCTTAGTTGATATGAAGGTTATAAAGCAGCAAGAGTCATTCCCCGTAGGGGATATAGTTTCCCATCTCTGTCCCACATCACGTGAACAACGCCATGGTTCACTGTTTCAATCTTCCATTCGCTGCAGCATTGTGGGACCTTCGGGATGTGGAAAGACCAATCTTTTGCTGACACTTATTACAGCGCCCAATGGTCTGTGTTTTCAAAATATTTATATTTTTGCAAAATCTCTCTACCAACCCCTCTACGTGTTTCTGGATCAAGTCATGTCTGGATTACAAAATGAGAATATGGGTTATTTTACATTTTCCATGCAAGAAAATGTTATTTCACCGGATGAGGTAAAGCCTGATTCACTCATGATTTTCGATGATGTATCCACTGAACGTCAAGGCATCATTCAAAGCTATTTCAGCATGGGTCGACACAAACATATCGATTGCTTCTATCTTGGATAAACGTATTCGAAAATGTCCAAACAGTTGATACGTGACAATGCCAATGTCATTGTTTATTTCGCCAGGACGAGAGGAATAGTCGTCACATTTATAATGAACATGTGAATCCAGATATGACCTTTCAAATGTTTTCTGAATTGTGTGCCAAGTGCTGGAACACTCAACGTCACACCTGTTTGGTCATTGACAAACAATGTGAACTCAACCAAGGACGTTATCGCTTAGGGTTTGATCATTTTATTGCTATTTAAGGCACTGACTCATTCCCTGTCAAGACATTTGTCAAGACACCATGGTGTTAGCAGAGAGTCAATTGAAAAAGCATATTATTATAGCAAAAAATACTATTCGCCAAAAGTTTCGTCAATTGAAACGATCACGTGCGGATCATGCTTTGATTATTCAACATCATTTAGCACTTCCGCTAAAAGTCTTGTTGAAACCCTCTTTCAAGCCATCTGAAACCCTACCCACTGTTTCACAAGCCACTCAGATGCTGCACGAAGACCCCGAGGAAAAGGAAGAAGAACAGGAACAGGAAGATTTGACTTGTGTTACCGGAGTTGAGGATGACGAGGAACAAGTGTTTACGCCTCAAAAAAAGTCCTCACCCCTTGAAGAGTTTTTGAGGAAAAACAAATCCTTGGTCACGGTCGAAACACCTTGCCCTTCCAGATTGTCTCCGTTTTCACAACTCTTGGCCACCCCTCAAAATAAAGCACAACTGAAAAATATTTTAATCAATCATTTTGGAGCAACACTGCAACCGTATCTCATTGATCTATTTATTGGAAACACAGATACCACGTATGGTGTTCGCTATGAGGATGATAGTTTTAAAATTGTGGATTCATCCATTAAATTTGCTCGTACTAAAACTGTCATTAAAAAGATCCACTATAAATTAACACCAGGACTGTTAAAGCTGCTATTCTCTCGTACACCCTCTTCCCATGATTATACACCAGAGGACCTGGGCAAATATAAATCCATTTTATTGGACACCCATGCCCACAATAGACAGTATGATCCCACTCAACAAGTGAATGCCAATATATCTCAAAAATATAAAACCATCATTGCAAAAATATTTCCCACTAGTCAAAGTACTCGTCGTAAAGCGTCCGCTTCGGGAGTGACATTTAAACCATTAAAACCCTTTGTGGATGTTACCTATTGGCACCATCCCAATAAGCTTGTCCAGCGGCCTCAGTTGTTGCATGTTTCACGTCATTCTGGCCATACCGGTCATGATTGGGAAATTCAAGAAATTGAACAGGAACTTCGAAATGCCAAAATTATTGTTTAAGCCCTCAGCCATTAAAATGGATATTGCTCACGAGTTGCATCGCCCAGCTAGGCGTCACTATCCACGACTCAAGGTGATTTCACGAGGTGTGGATGAACTTTGGCAGGCTGACTTGGTTGAATTGATAACCTATGCTAGCATTAACAATGGTGTACGCTATATGTTGACCGTCATTGATGACTATTCTAAAATGGCCTTTGTTGAACCTGTGCGTCGCAAGTCTGGTCCATTAGTCACCAAGGCCTTTCAACATATTATTCAACAATCCAAACGTCAACCTCAGTTGCTACAAACCGACCAGGTAAAATAATTTTTCAACTAGCATTTCTTCAGTTTTCTCAAATCTAAGGATATTCACCATTACACCACGTACAGCAATCTCAAAGTCAGCGTGGTTGAGCGGTTTAACCGAATATTGAAAATGCAAATGTGGAAAGCGTTTACCGCTCAGGGCACGTATCGCTGGTTGGACATGTTACCAGAGCTAGTGTCACGTTACAATGACACCAAACATAGAACGATTGGGACCAAGCCACGCCTCGTGACCAAAAAAATTCAGCGACTGGATAAACTGTTTAACCCCATAAAAACAGCAGACCCTAAACGTCACCGACTGAAAATTGGGGATTTTGTTCGTGTGAGCAAATTTAATTCTGCCTTCAATAAGGGCTACACGCCTCAGTGGGGGTTCGAACTATTTCAAATTCGTCAAGTCAACTTGGACAGGCCAGTCACCTATTTACTCTAGGACCTCAACCATCAACCCATAAAAGGCAGGTTTTATCTCCATGAACTTCAGAAAACAGCGTTTCCTAAACATTACCTTGTGGAAGAAGTGTTGAAACAAAAAGGGAATAAACTATATGTGAAATGGTTGGGATTTAACTCTACCTTATTCTTGGATCAATAAATTACATGTTGTGTGAACCTGTGCACCTTTTATTTATTTATTTATTGAATCATGTTGTACGAGAGCCCTGTGTACGGCGCTCAGCGCTTTATGCATGTGCACACATGTTTCTCTTTCTCTCTTTCCTCACCTGTGTCTCACTCCTTGACTCCATGTTGACATACAACTCGTTCAGCTATTTGCTGTCATGGGTTCTCCACGACTCCCCTCTCCTCGCCCCCTCTGGTCCCCTCACCGTTCTTGCCTGGCAATTGGCTGTGGCAATGGTAGAAGGAGGAGTTGTAGTCGCTAACTCAGTTATCTCTCTGACGTAGTTGTCATATTGTTCGATTTTGAAGTGTCCTCTATATCACTGTAATTTTCCATTGGCTTGTTGTCAGCTCTCGCTTACATTCCTGAATCGCGATAACATTTCACATCCTGTCACCCAGTCAGTCAGGCTCGAAGCAGGCCCTAAGCAGATTTTTCTTTCTTGACTCTCAGCTAGACATACAAAGCAAGTTCTTCAAATTTTTGGACAACTATCAAACGTTTCCCCCTTTCATTCACCTCATACCATGATTATCATATTTTTAGGTTACTGACCAGTGTTTACTAACATGTTTAAAGGATCGCCATGGGGGGATTTTGAAATTTTTGCCTTCATTTTTTCGTCATAGGAAAATACCAGAAAAGCGACCCCTCGTCCTGTCGTTCTGTCATAGATAGCCCTGTCGAAATTGCAATTTGCTGTATTCAGCATGGCTGGAAACAGGCTCGTTCAAACACATGTCAATGCGGTACCGTCCCTGTCTACGACCAGGTTTCATTTTTAAAAATTTTAAATTATTATTTAAAATAATAATAATATTTTCAGCGTTAAGCCCATTGTAGATTTTTCGAAAAAATAACGATCACATTGGAAACAGGGCGTTACCCCGAGTCCTTGGACACCTCATTTGTTAAAATCCGACCATGCATTCGCCAAATATAACAAAATGGTTAAAATCATGGTTTTAGCCCAAAATGGGGTTTCCTCCTACTCGACACAGACATCATCGTCAAGAGGGCAACGCGACGGGAAAAATGAATCCAAGCACATCTTATTCGTTTCCGAATTAATACCGAAATATAAAAAAAAACAAGTTTTACCCCAAAAATGCGTTTCCAAATTCCACCCAGTTTAAAAAATAATCTCAACATCAAATAGAGCGGAAAAAATACCATCTAAACGACCCCTCACTCGACCCTAGTCCTCCCCCACAACTTAACCTTTTTCCAACATAGCCATACATATTCAAGCACACACGCGATTGTCAGGTGAACTGTCCCCATCCCACTACTCACACAAGTTTTTATCCTAGAGTCTTGATATTTATTTTGGGGGCAGAGGGGGTACGGGCCTTTCATTTATATCAAACAAACTTTTTTGTAAACTTGTTAGTTTCCAAAATAAAAAAAAATAAAAATAGGACTGTTTTCAATAAAACATGAAAAAAAGTTTTATTATAAAAACAAGTAGTTCCGTGAATAACTATACAGCCTATTTTCATATATCCTGCTCATGTTAATTGCCTCTATCAACATACAAAATTTCAGTTTAATTGCTGTAACAGATTCGTAGATATTGAGAACAGTCTAAATATTTCAGATGGTCGCCAGGTTGGATTTTTATTTTTGTACTATTACATTAAGATTACTGTATACGTGTGGTATTCAAACTTCAATCGCATGATTAGAACACAAGAAGTAAAAACGAGATTTTAAAATTACGCACACCAGCCATCTTGTGATTATGCAAACAATTGAAATAAATTAGATGCCAGTGGATCAACATTTGTATAAGCATTTAATGTGCAACGTTTCACGGCACTCGGATAGTTGATACGCGAGAAACGTCCATTTAAATATTTATACTTCGCGTCGCCGCCATGTTGGATTTGTGCTTACCAGGTTAATGAAAGTCCTATAGGTGAACATATGTTCATAGTCTCTATGAACATAAAAAAATCAGTTTGGTTGCTGTAAAAGATTCATAGATATTGAGAACCGTCTAAATATTTCGGAAGCTCGCCATTTAGGATTGTTATATGTATAGGCCATATAGTTATGTACCATTCAAGGACAATTATTGCCTAGGTTCATTATTCAAACTTTCACTTCGATCGCATGATTACGACACAAGAAATAAAACTTAATTTTAAAATTTCGCACAGCCGCCATCTTGAGGTTATGTAAACAATTGAATGAAATTAGATGGCAGTGCATTACAATCTGCAAAATCATTTACTGTACCACATTTCACTGCGCTCAGAGAGTTAAATCACGAGAAAAGTATATTAAAATATATCAAATTCGCTTGGTCGCCATGTTCGTTTTGTACTTTACAGGTTTATGAAATATACATAGGTAAACTTGTATCAGTACCCTTTATCACCGTACAAAATTGCAGGGTGATATCTGTAATAGTTTCGGAGATATAGAATGTCTGTGAAATATTTCGCACAGCCGCCATTTTGAGGTTATGTAAACAATTGAACTAAATTAGACTCCAGTGCATTACAATGTGAATAGACATTTCCTGTACCAAGTATCATTACGTTTGGATAGTTAAATCGCGAGAAAAGTCTATTTAAAAGTCTCAAATTCACTTGACCGCCATGTTGGTTTTGTAGTCACCAGGTTTTTGAAAGTCTCATAGGTGAAATTCTAGTAGAGCCCTTTATTACCGTACACAATTTCAGGGCGATATCGGTAATAGTTTCGGAGATATTGAATGCTAGTGAAATATTTCGCACAGCCGCCATGTTGGATTGATGAGACGTAACAAAATTTGAAGGGCACGGTCGAGGTCGTCGGGAATAGTGCTATGACCTTGCCGAGTTTCATTGAAATTGCTCGAGCCGTTTAGATTTTATTAGGGGGACACACACACACACCTCACAACACACACACACACACACACGCACACACACACGGACAAAAGGTGATCTCATAAGCCTATTTTTTCAAAATTGAAAATAGGCTAATAAATGTTATAGAGACCTTTCGTTTGAACCATGGCACAACGTTCTATCATGTTTGGTTTTCAAACTATCGCCTACTTTCAAAAACAAAAGTTTTTTTTTTTAAATAAAATATAATAAGTGGTCCATAGCAAAGCCCCGTCAGCTCGAGTCCAACGATATGTCACATGCCAAAATCGGACCATGGGTTCGAAATATATCGACTTTGCCCCTAAATGTATTGCGGGTTAGTTTGTGACGTCAGAGGGAGAGGTTGTGGGGTGAGTTTAAACTGTCACTGCTCCCCTACTATAATGCCTTTTTTCAAACATATAAAAACACTTTTCTTACATTTACGACTCTGTTTTATGCACTAAAATATTGTGTGAGTTTTGTCTGTCTTACATTTGTGTAGCGTTTGCGCGCAGCATGATCACGAAGACGCTTTACTAACATCAGTTCCAATTCCAGGCGAATGCCGGGATGGTACATTTCATAGACCGTGGCCCAAACTTCCAAATCCTGTCCCTAACTATCCTTGGCGGAAAAGACATTCAAGAAGAGTCGACCCCGTAAAAGAAATACTGTACAGTAGAAATGACGACCGGATAAACGAGGTTCTTGTGTACTGTGTTAATTTATCATTTGAAGAACGTATATTTTATTGTCTATATGCTTTTGACGTGGAAATATCACTTTGAACGGTATATTCACGTTACTGGGGAATTGCTAATTACAAATTATGGAATTAGTGGTAAATATTTGATCATGGAAGAATATATAAATATATATTTATAAATATAAAAAGTAGCTTAGCTCGGACAAGGAAAGCATTTCTACAGAAGAGGAATTTGTTGACATCGAATATAGATTTAGGTGTTAGGAAGTCACTATTGAACGCCTTTATCTGGAGCGTGGTGCTCTATGGAAGTGAAAATTGGGCTATTGGTGCAGCAGAAAAGAGGAGAATTGGAGCGTTTGAAATGTGGTGTTACAGGAGAATGATGAAGATCAGAAGGGTAGATAGGGTTACAAACGAAGAGGTATTAAGACTAGTGGGAGAGGAGAGATGTTTCTGGTGACTGCTAATGAAGAGAAGAGATAGGTTGGTAGGACACATACTAGGACACCCAGGAATAGCAAGCTTAGTTATGGAAGGAAGGGTCGAGGACAATAACTGTAGGGGTGGACCAAGGTTAGAATATGTTATACTGATTGCCTCGGAGGTAGGGTGTGGTAGGTATGTAGAGATGAAACGATTAGCTCAGGACAGGGAGGCATGGAGGGCTGAAAAACCTGTCAAATGACAGAAGACTCAAACAACAACAACAAGAATATCCATTATAGATTGCTGATTAAGGTCATAAAGTAACCGAAAACGGTTCTATAGAACATTAATAATAATATCTATTGACTAAAGGTTGTCACTACCGGGTGAGTTAGCCGTGGTCGTTACGGCATGACTGCTGGCAGTCGCTCACATCCAGGAGGCGAGGCGGTTCGAAATACCCCGCCGTCAACCTTGAAGATGGTCTTCTGTGGTTTCCCATCTTCCTTCCAGGCAAATGCCGGGGTTGGTCCCTAACTAGAGGCCACAGCCGCTACCTTCCAACTTTCCTCCCCATCGGTACTTGTAGCTCACCCAATTGGGTGTCCATCTCGAAGCAGCTACAAAACTGACGAGCCGAACATGTCCTAGGACACTCCCGGCACCAAAAGTGATACGCTGAAAAAAAAAAAGTTCTCACTCATACTTTGTCAATAAAGGTGATTTTCTAGACATACCGGTAGTTATTTCCTTTATCTACGAACTGATCATGATGGTAAGTTTTCCCAAAAGCGTTTCCAGTATCAGTCGCTCAGTGATTAACTTTCGTTATGTTCATTTTAGGGGCATGGCCATCGTAATCATTTAGCCCCATGTATTTAGGTGTGTGTGTAGAATTTGTCTGATAACCTGCGTCATTTTGGTGTCTATAGAAGAGTGTGTAATTCAGGTGAGGATTAGGAAAGAGGTAGCCATGGTCTTAAGTTAAGAAACATCGCGATATTTCTTTGGAGTAAAAAGGGGATGGTTGGTTCCTCAGCTCAGGGGCTGCGACAACGCAGTCTTGTAGCCCCGTGTACTTTGGGTGTGTGTAGAATCTGTCTGGTAACTGGCGTTAATTATGATGGCTGTATTGTTGTGTGTTATGAGTTTTTAATTCAAGTTAGGAATGACGGGAATAATTTCAAGTAGTTCCTACTTTTGCTACCAAATGCTACTGTCCACGGCACCTGGCTTGGGGACTTGGCTACTAGATGGCATCGCAATCAGCACCTGGCGGAACTAATAGAGCGTTATCAATTCTACCATACAAATTTTGGCTTCACAGAACTGTAGTTAGAGGAAGGTTCTTTTTCATGCCATATACTATGACATGGGACCGCCGGCTTTACTTTCCCTCCGAAGGAAGGCATACTGAGAGATTTTTTACGCTCTTAAAAAATCCGATGCCTCCGACCGGGTTTGAACCCGCGACCTTGGGCATAGAAGCTCAGCATGCTACCGACTACGGAACCGAAGCCACCACACTATATCTTATTATATAGGCTAATAGGATACTTTGTCTTTACTTCAATTGTAACTGAAACCTTCCCCCATTGTAAAAGACTACTTGTTCCCTATCAGTGTGCCGGTATCCCTTTGGGACTCTCTTACTGAAACACCCTGTATATCAATTGATCAGACGAATTTTATGATGAAGATGAAGATAGTGATACGACCAAACCAAAGCCCGTAGCAGTACAGCCCATGAAATGTCTCGGCCTATTAAGCGACCGCTGCCCAGCCATTTGGCCTGCAGATCATGGGGTGACGACTGGTCAGGGCGTAGGGTCCCCTCGGCCGTTAATCGTGGTCTCCGTGACCGGGGTTCTGCCTCACTGCCAGACAGCTACTCAATTGTCCTCAAGAGGCTGAGTGCGTTCCAGCCCTCACGTCAGTTTTTAATATCCCTGATGGAGCAGGGAATCGGACCCAGGGCCTAAAAGTGTGAGGCTGGCGCGCTACACCAACACCACGGGGCCGGGAGCTGAGCAAATAATGCGTTCTTCCAAAATAGAAGTACACCAAATTTTCAAAGCAAGAAGCAAAGAGTGTTATTTCTTACAGCTATGCAAAAAGTCCAGTACATTGACAGAGCGCCTTCGGTGACGTAATTGGTAGCATGCTGAGCTTCTGTGCCCGGCCGAATTCGTCGGATTTTTTAAGCGCGTAAAAATCCTTCAGTACGCTTTCCTTCGTAGGGGGAAGTAAAGCCGGCGGTCCCATGTCATATATTTATGGCATGTTAGAGAACCTTCCACTAATTACACCTGTGTGAAGCTATACGTTGAACAACGCTCCTACGTTCGTTGCCAGGAGCCGGCTCCTGTGGCGTCTAGTAGCTAAGTTCTGACCTAGTAGTCGTTGATGGTGGCGTTTGGCGGCAAAAGTAGGAACTATTTGAACAATTCCACGGCCGACTGAATGCGCTCATACCGGCCTAGACAATGAGACCTTTTTCATGAAATCTTGTTAGTTACTCAACTGCTCACACAGCGCTGTTTACCAAGCATTGCACGACTAAGACTTATCTCTACTTTGTGTAAAACAAAATCCCCGATTCTTGGATATCACGGGTAATCTCGAGAACTACTGGATGGATTTTGATACGGCTTTCACCATTCTGTACAGGTAATATCGAGGAAGATTTCTGTAGAAAATAATTTATTTATGATCAAAGGGAGCCAAGCAGTAACGATTTTAAATTTCAGTGAATAGGTCGAAGAAAGAACTTGACGTCCGTGCGCTTTTTAAGCTTACGCTGGACAAACCGTTAAAAATATCAATATACTATGAGTGTAAGAATTGTTCAGCATGAAAAATTGTACAAAAAAGTCCGCGTGAGCATATCTCTATCTTCGATACATCGCCCACTATAAGTGTTTTTAGTTTGGACGGGAGGGGCATTTGGCTTGCACCTCGCCATTCTTAAATTACGTCTGACAGGAATTCCTTGCACATTCATAACTGTTCCCGGGCGAAGCCGGGGCGGGTTGCTAGTGACACTATTATATTATCATTATAATTCCCACAATATCAAAATGCAAATTATATCACAAAATAAAATAGCGTGCTAATAAATCTAAGAGAAATTAGACATACCTTGCACCTCGTTACAGTTGAATTCGATCAGAATCACTCGGTTTTCATTAAAGTTTATGCATTTTTCTGCTGAACGGTTTGGAAGTTCGGCAACAGGAAACTAGGACTGTTATTTACTTAAAATATTCATTTTAGTATTTTTGTACTATTTGTGTTCTTGATTTCATTACATTGTCAGAATTACCGACAGTAGGGGGCTACGCTGGCTAAAGCGCAGCGTTAGGCCATGGGGCCAAGCTCTCTGCTGACTCGGTAGACGCGTGTGTTCGAGCCCCACCGTCGGCCGTCCTTGAAATGATTTTCCGTGGTTTCCCATTTTTCATCACCAGGCAAATGCTGGGACGGTACCTTCTAACAGGCCACGGCCGCTTCCTTCCACATCCTTGCCCAGTTTCATTCATCTTCATCCATTCTATCTCTCATCCTGACGCGCAGGTCGCCCACGGGCGTCGACTAGAAAGACCTGCACTCGGCCTCTCAGGAGGCCACACGAAAAGAAATGTCAGAATTAATGCTTTAATTAGTAGGGTATACTATTCAGTGTACCTATTATAAATAAAAACCGTGAGGTTTCTCACCTCCCCATATTACGAAACCCGGTTGCCTAATACGAGGAAAGTGCACTTTTAAAGTTAACAATAATATCAGAGTATACAACATCAAACGTGCCCATATTTGTAATATACATAGTATATCGCCTGAGGTTTACATTTGGTGAGAAAACCAAAATTATTCCGTTCCTTCTTATGTCTATTGTGAGCCCTATAAAAAAAACTCCCCATATTTGGCGACTTTCCTCTACCCATTTTTAGAAGATACCTTATGCACTGGACAGCTTAATCCGTGATTAATTGTATAGGTAGCTTCGTAAGTCTCAAAACTCAGGAAGTCCTTTCTAGCAGCGTTACTAGCAGCTTTCAAAGGTTCAAGGTAAAAAAGAAAATATTCCTCTAGCCAGTTTAGGCGACTGACATTTAATGAGAAAAAATGCCCTTTATCTGGATTTCTAGACTGAATATGATGATATGTGATGCTTACGTCATGCATAGCGAACCATTTATTAACGTTTTTCAAAAAAAAATGGTTGCTTCTGCGTCCATGAATGTGTACGTTTCCGGGTGCATGCCTATATTTTCTTTCAGTGTACTAATGGCACCAATAACTTCTGACGAGAACACTTCCTTGGCACGCCGAACATTCATTTTTTCAAATTTAGTGGGTTCGATGTGTTTTTTAGTGAGGTGTCTGACCGGTTTGACGATCTCACCCTTTTGCATTGTGTATAGTAATGACAAGTATTTCCCTGAAATTATTCCAGTACCATCAGTCATCTCTCGTTACAGAGACTGCGTTCTAATGTTTTTTTTTTTTTTTTTAGAATGTGACAATGATCAACACTAGGGAATACATTCCTAGACTCGTCGTATGGGTGATTGACCATTGGTTGCAAATTCCCTCCCCCTAAATGCCTCATCATTGTAGTGTTGGTTTTGTGATTATCAGAGACAGTTATTATAATTATGAAACCGCATTGTTCAACCTCGAGAATAACGTCCTGCAGGAGTTTATGTAAGTCCCGTCCTGACAGCTGCTTCGTGAAAAAGAAGGCACACGGTATCTGATAATTTGTCGAACGATCTCTTAGCACAAAACACAACACACGATTAGCTGCTACTTGTTCCCGGCTGTAATTTTGATCCTCTCTTTCCTTTTAATGAGACGGTGTTGGAGTGGTGTCCTTGTACCCGAAGAAGGTGCAAGGTATGTCTAATTTCTCTTAGATTTATTAGCACGCTATTTTATTTTGTGATATAATTTTAATTTTGATAATGCGGAAATTATAATGATAATAATTATCTAGTGTCACTAGCAACCCGTCCCGGTTTCGCCCGGGAACAGTTATGAATGTGCAAGGAATTCCTGTCAGACGTAATTTAAGAATGGCGAGGTGCAAGCCAAATGCCCCTCCCGTCCAAACTAAAAACACTTATAGTGGGCGATGTATCGAAGATAGAGATATGCTCTCGCGGACTTTTTTGTAGAATTTTTCACGCTGAACAATTCTTACACTCATAATATAATGATATTTTTAACGGTTCGCCCAGCGTAAGCTTAAAAAGCGCACGGACGCCGGCTATTTTTTCGACCTTTTCACTGAAATCGTTACTGCTTGGCTCCCTATGGTCATAAATAAATTATTTTCTACACAAATCTTCCTCGAGATCACCTTTACAGAATGGTGAAAGCAGCATCAAAATCCATCCAGTGGTTCTTGAGATTACACATTTAATATACGTACTGTACAGCTGATTCCTTATCGCGCCTATAATGGGAGGGGAGTGCGCTCTACCGGCAACGAGTAGAAACTTTCCAATTACATGTTCTACATGGGTTCTGACTGGGAATGTCAAGGCCGGTATAGAGCGCAGCTCGTATTCAGTCGGCCGTGACAATTCAAAGTCTGTAGTCCTTACTTGAATTAAAAAACAGATAACACACACTAACACAGCCATCACAATTAACACCGGTTATCAGACAGATTCTACACACACCCAAAGTACACAGGGCTACATGACCACGTTGTTGCCAACCTACATTGACAGAAGATGTTGAATATTTCGTGAATATTTTGCATTGACCTTTTCGTCACAGTCGCTGGCCTTTTGCCATTTGCTGTCAAACGGGGTTACTTGCAAAATTTTCCCGCCATTTTCGTTTCTTCATACTGACAAGACTGTAAGTTTACACTTCAGTCAGATGTGTTGAAAACATTGTTGTTGGCCGGTTACACCATGTGTCGGTACTTTTCTGAACTGCTGTGCCCATGATAGCGGGTTCAAACCCGGCCGAAGTCGTCAGAATTTTTAAGAGCGTTAAACTCCTTCAGTATGCCTTCCTTCGGAGGGGAAATAAAGCCGGCGGTCCCATATGGCCTGTAAACGATCCTTCCATAGACTAAACTTGTGTGAAGCTAAATTTCTAGGTTATATTTCGTTGGAACGCTCTATCAAAGTTCCAACGTTCACCTTTAGGTATCATTGATATCTGGTAGCGAAAGTTGGAACTACTTGAAATTGAACGGAACTTGTAGCTCACCCCATCGGTGTCCGCTTGAAGCAGCTTCAGCCTCTGGGGAGTTGAACATGTCCTCGGGCACTCCCGGCACTAAAAGCCATACGATAAATAAATAAATAAATAAATAAATACTACTGGTAAGTTGCTCTTTAGTTTTAGAGATAAAATAACCTGAATATCTATCTATTCTACTCGAACGATAGCTTATTATATTTTTTCTGGATAGTGTTTGCAACTCGAACACTCTTACAAAAATTGATATTGAAGAAATTAGAATGCAATTTGTCCCTGATGTCATTTGTGAGCTGTAACACTCACCGGTAATTCGATATTTATGAAATTATACAATTTGAGTACTCATTCCTTTGATTTACTGTTTCTGAAATCCATGCAAAATGATAAAGGAAAGACCTTAGAATGTTAAAATGACATGAAACAGGCGTCACAGCGGCCAAAATGTGAAGTGGACAGAAATTATGGAGCGTATTTTCATACAGCAATAGTATCTGCAAATCGCGCACTTTGTTCATTTTTTAAGTCATTTTTTAAAGAAATTATTGATATTTATGGAATTAGAGTGCTATTCGTCACTGCTAATGTCTATTCTCTTTCATTTGAATGCTCATTTGTCACGATCGGTCGCTTGTGAGCGCCGCAGGAGGGAGCTATACTACTGTATGTATGTATGTCTACCCCTTATTATTCCCGTTTTCCAACGGGGTCGGGGATGAGATGCGATGGAAGTCTTTGTGGCGATGGTTTTTACGGCCGGATGCCCTTCCTGACGCCAACCTCATGAGAGGAGTTAATGACGGATGAAATGAATGATGGTGAATGAAACTGGGCATGGATGTGGAAGGAAGCGGCCGTGGCCTGTCAGAAGGTACCGTCCCAGCATTTGCCTCTGTTGAAAATGGGAAACCAAGGAAAACCATTTCAAGGACGGCCGACGGTGGGGCTCGAACCCACGCGTCTACCGA
The DNA here is from genome assembly GCA_946902985.2 of Meconema thalassinum. Taxonomy (NCBI): domain Eukaryota; kingdom Metazoa; phylum Arthropoda; class Insecta; order Orthoptera; family Tettigoniidae; genus Meconema; species Meconema thalassinum. Next base: position 186,984,322 of record OX336399.1, on the reverse strand, counting down.
GTCAGCAGAGAGCTTGGCCCCATGACATAATGCTGCGCTTTAGCCAGCGCAGCCACTACTGTCGGTAGGGATCTATACTACTAAAATAATATATATGATTTTGAAACTTCATACGGAAACATTCTTTTATCGTTGGGCAGTGACCGTATGGGGTAACTTGCAACATAGATGTCTTTAATTTAGGAGCTTTGCATTCTATTCTGTATTTATCAAAATAGTACAGTACCGAGCCTTGGGCTCGAATCTCGACTGAGAAATGAGATTTTAACTTCGTATTGCTATTTCCCTAGGTTAAGGGGGGATGAAACCGAAAATGCAAAGTTGGTTTTAATAGTTCACAGAGTCCACAATATAAGACATAAAACATTGAATCATTCTACAGTTATCTAATGGCGTTTGATCTACACTGCTCACAAAAATTAGGGGATATTTTAAACTCAGCTATGTATGCTATGTGTTTCGTACAGCATTAGATGCAATCACTTTCCTTTATTCCAAGAGGAGGTAAACATGTGTTTGTCACCCCTGAACATACACCACATGACGGAGGGCACTGTGCGTACTGTTGCTGTCAAAGGATCACACGGCGGTGGTTTGTTGCTGAGGTCAGAGCCATTCCATTCCCGTTGTCAGTTAGTGTATGACGTGACTTCGGGACAGCAATGCTTCCTCAACGTGATTTACATGAATCAATGGCTTGGAGGGCCATAGGACGTTTGGAAGCTGGACAGACACAACAAGTTGTGGCTCGAGCCCTTAGAGTGTCTCAAAGTGTGATCTCAAGACTGTGGAATCGTTTTCAAACAACAGCTACTGTTCAGAGAAGGGTAAGACAAGGTTGATCACGGGCAACAACAGCAAGGGATGACCGTTACCTCGTGTTAACAACCCGGCGGAATAGACGGCAGAATGCAACTCAACTGAGAAGTGCCCTTCTAACAGCAACAGGACGCAGAGTATCAACCCAAACTGTCCGTAACCCTCGTCATGCACGTGGCCTCTATGCCCGTAGGCCCATGGTGTGTATCAGTTTAACTCCACAACGCCGTGGAGATCGTAGAAACTGGGCGGAGGATCATCGTGGCTGGAGGCATGCCGATTGGAGCTCAGTTCTGTTTTCTGATGAGTCGCGATTGAACGTGGAATCGGATAGTCGACGTGTTAGCATCTGGAGGGAACGAGGGACACGAAACAACCCATCTTTTGTACAAGAAAGATCCCCATATGGCGGTGGTGGGTTACTGGAGTGGGCAGGAATTAGCCTGAGTGGACGTACGGACCTCTACATCATCCCACGTGGTGCTGTGACCGCTGTAAGGTATAGAGATGAGATTCACCGACCTTTTGTCGTGCCGTATGCTGGTGCCATAGGTGCTTCCTTTGTGTTTATGAACGATAATGCACGTCCCCACAGAGCTGGGTTGGTGGACGACATGCTGGAGGAGGAGGGTATCCAGCGTATGCAGTGGCCAGCTTCCTCGCCGGACATAAATCCGATAGAGCACGTGTGGGATGCATTAGGCAGGCGCATTCCAGGCAGACCAGCACCTCCCACAACTGTTCCACAGCTGCAGATTGCTCTTATGGACGAGTGGCCACGTATCCCCCAAGAACTCACTGATCATCTCAAGGCATCAATGGCACACAGGTGTGCAGCAGTGCTAGCCATTCGAGGAGACTATACACCATACTGAAGAACAATATTCATCCATAGCCCACGATTATGGTAGTGTTAATGTTGCTTTGTTTGCCATATTCTCTCTTCATTCATGTCATTTGATTCAGACACTCATCAGGGGCTCTCTGGAATCATGGGCTGCTTTATCGGTCAGTATAGCATTATGTAAGTAAATGGTTGAAAAGCTAAATTATATCGTATATTATTGCACCATTATGAGCTGATCTTACAATATCCTCTAATTTTTGTGAACAGTGTATTACCTGGCAACCAACAGCTATCTTGGGAGGCAAAATTGCACCAGTACAGTCACTGCAAAAAGTTTGTTACATCCCCTTATTTAGGTACACTTTACAACATTACTATAAATGATCCTGGCCTGAACTTTTAACTAGTGTAAATATATATCACTATCTCTAACTTAAAGTAGAATTATCCAAATACCATGGATAGTTTTTATATAGTCATTTGAATTTTGAATTCTATAAACCTCAGTGAAAATACTGTATGAATATAAATGCATGCAAACTCTACAAATGGTTAAACAGAAGCATAATTCTACATACATATGTGTATAATCACACACTAAATAATCCCTGAAAATTTCAGTTATGTAGCATTTAGGGTTTCAGAGAAAAGTGTACCCACTGTATGTGGTGGAAAAATTGATATTGAGAAAACAGCATTTGAAAGTTGGATATATTCTTTTACTCACATTTAAGTACCGGTAACTTTGTCTATAGGCATGCAGCATCAGATATAAATTATTTTAATAATATGTCCAGTTGAGTAATGAGCTTGAATATTTTTAAACAAGGTATAAAAGAAGCCATACATACAAAAACACATATTTCAAAATTTTCATACTTTGACCCCTCATCGGTTACATCCCCCTTTAAGTGATGGAACGCTCATTACTTCATTCATTTTACTGTGTTTAATGGAAATACCTGCTCCAGATCTCTCCAGAGGCCACACATAGAACACGATATGTTTGGTCCCTTGATACGGTCAGGACCGTGGAGAGCGGGATTGTTCCCTGGAGCTAATATCTCCAGCCTTTCACCTCTTTCCCCAATCTAAATTCATGGTTCATTTTAAGACCCTAAATATGTGTGGAATTTTTTACATTAAAAGCTCTTTGATCATTTGTTTTATAACGGTGCTGTGTTGACTAAACTCCTCACGTCAAATATTTTGAAATCTTACTCTGTATTTTCTGTACCGTAATATTTCCTAATGTTTTGACTGCTAATTCACTTACAAATTTGGCGAGTTATCTCTCTGAACAGGTCATTGATCTTATATATACAATATGAAATACGTTCTGGAATAGGTAGCCTAATTGTTGATGGAAGGTAATGTTTAGAAGTTTCAAATATCTTTAAAAACAAGATGTTCAGTAAAGAACATATAGCCTACTTTCTCCTAATTGCATGGGTATTGTTATAACTCTTTGTCCCTTTCAAGGAGTATAATTGAATGTTGGTTGTAGTAGCTTGTTGAAATACAACGTGCTATAGGGATATTAAACATGAATATGAGGTGCCCTTTCCTAGTGCTACCTCTGTAAAAAAAAACCATTCAATTCGGTTTCACCGTGTTTGAATTGATCTGGGGAATGGATTTGCAGACATACATGGCCGCTATTTGCAAACTATTGGGCTGATGACCTTGTAGTCAGTCATAAGATGCTTTCCACAAAAAGGCATGTTGTTGCAAAATCCGGTAGAGATCAAATTATTAGGATGGTCGAAATTTGATTTAAGCTTTTAACATTTGGGTGGCCGTCATTCCGTTTCCGTCAAGATGGCGGCGATATAAAACATGACACTGAGGTGCCTTTTGCTAGTGCTACCTCTGTATCAAATTTCGATCAATTCGGTTTCACAGTGTTTGAATTGATAGGGGGAATCGATTTGCACACATACTTGGCCACCATCTGCAAACTATTGGGCTGATGATCTAGCAGTTTGGTCAGAATATGCTTCCCACATAAAGATTTGTTGTTGCAAAATTTGGTAGAGACTAGATTAATAGGTTGGTCGTAATTACATTTTAGCCTTTAACATTTGGGTGGCCGCGATTACGTTTCAATCAAGATGGCGGTGATATAAAACAAGACACTGAGGTGGCCTTTTCTAGTGCTACCTCTGTACAAAAATTTCGTTCCATTCGGTTTCACCGTGTTCGAATTAATAGGGAAATCGATTTTCACACAAAGATGGCCGCCATCCGCAAACTATTAGGCTAATGACCTATTAGATTTGTCAAAGGATGCTCCCTCCATAATGGTATGTTGATGCAAAATTTGGTAGAGATCGGATGATTAGGTTAATCGTAATTTGATTTAAGCTTTGAATATTTGTGTGGCCGCCATTACGTTTCCGTCAAGACGGCGGCGATATAAAACATGACACTGAGGTGCCCTTTGCTAGTGCTACCTCTGTACCAAATTTCATTCCATTCGGTTTCACCGTGTTCGAATTAATAGGGGTAATCGATTTTGACACAAATATGGCCGCCATCCGCAAACTATTAGGCTAATGACCTATTAGATTTGTCAAAGGATGCTTCCTCCATAAAGGTATGTTGTTGCAAAATGTGGTAGAGATCGGATGATTAGGTTAGTCGTAATTTGATTTAAGCGTTGAACATTTGAGTGGCCGCCATTACGTTTCCGTCAAGACGGCGGTGATATAAAACATGACACTGGGGTGCCCTTTGCGAGTGCTACCTCTGTACCAAATTTCATTCCATTCGGTTTCACCGTGTTCGAATTAATAGGGGTAATCGATTTTGACACAAAGATGCCGCCATACGCAAACTATTAGGCTAATGACCTATTAGATTTGTCAAAGGATGCTCCCTCCAAAAAGGTATGTTGTTGCAAAATTTGGTAGAGATCGGATGATTAGGTTAGTCGTAATTTGATTTAAGCTTTGAACATTTGTGTGGCCGCCATTACGTTTCCGTCAAGATGGCGGCCATATAAAACATGACACTGGGGTGCCCTTTGCTAGTACTACCTCTGTACCAAATTTCGTTCCATTCGGTTTCACCGTGTTCGAATTAATAGGGGCAATCGATTTTGACACAAAGATGGCCGCCATCCGCAAACTATTAGGCTGATGACCTATTAGTTTGGTCAAAGGATGCTGCCCCCATAAAGGTATGTTGTTGCAAAATTTGGTAGAGATCGGATGATTAGGTTAGTCGTAATTTGATTTAAGCTTTGAACATTTGTGTGGCCGCCATTATGTTTCCGTCAAGATGGCGGCGATATAAAACATGACACTGAGGTGTCCTTTGCTAGTGCTACCTTTGTACCAAATTTCGTTCAATTTGCGCTCACCGTGTTCGAATTGATAGGGGGGGACCGACATTCAGAGTACACACACTCACACACACACACACACACACAGACTCACACACATACACACACACAGACAGACACACTTTTTTTCGCCCTGTAGTGATCTCATAAGTCTACTTTCATTTTTTGCAAAAATCGAAAGTAGGCTAAAAAGGCACTACAGCACTGTTGTCAAACCAGAAGGTTTATATGCTTCGGAGACCCTGTGTATGAATCGGACAGGACAAATCAATCAGCTACTTAAAAGAGAACGCAGAATACTACGGAAGATCTTGGGCAACAGATGGGTTGACGGACAGGTTCGACTGGTATCAAATAAAGAAGTATACAGAACGATGGAACCGATAATAACATCAATTAGAAAACGAAGATTGCTGTTTTATGGGCACATCTTCCGCATGAATAAAGACCGGCTCACAAAGAAAATCTGGAATTTTCGTAAACCGAAGATCTCCAAGTTGAAATGGTCCCAAGAGTGTGAGAAAGATATGAGACAGGTGGGCATTACGGAAGATAAAATCAAAGACAGGAATAGTTTCAGAAGGATGGTGAAAAGCTATCAGGGTTTTATGGTGGAGGCAGAACCCAGAGAGAGGAGCGGAAGAACAAACTCATAGATGGGCTCAAGAGATACTGGCAAGCTGTCAAAGCCGGCAAACGAACAAGACGCAGACACTGAAATGAGAGTGGTTGTTAACACGCAGTCCATAGAGGCTCAAGTCAACAGTAAAAAAATAAAAAATAAAAAATAAAAATACAGGTTTCAAAACTTGTAAAGACTATTGTAGCTTAACAGTAAATATAAAATATTTTCAATAGTCTTTAAATTGGAATGAAGACATTTTTAATATTTGCCAGGTACTTATATTTACATTTATATTTCGTCTCACAGGACAATAAACAACTCTTAAGCAAACATATTCCCGTTCTTCAGTGGGCCCAGGCCCTTCAGAATATCTGGGCCCCAGGGCCTCCATCTCGTCGGACCTGGTTACGATCAGAAAGCACAATGTGTACAAGAGAGAGCAGCAGTCCAGTATAAAATGTCGCTGCTACACACAGAGATGAGGACAGCAGAGCTTAGCGCGGGAAATCCCCGGCAAGACACGGTCTGAGTTTTAATTTCGTTTGGAGGCGTTGCGACGCGTCGGTAATCTCACACAAGACTCGGGCTTCACTCAACAACACGAGAAGGTTGGATGCAGTGCTACCAACACAGAATATTGATATGTTCCCTCTGATTTGTTACACACTAGTTGAAATGCTACTGCACATCACTCGGCATTGACATTTTGTGTAACCCCCAGCGCAAAGTCTGTGCATAGCAATCCATCAGAGAAGGGCAAGAGTTCATGAGCATATCCAGAGCCAGCAGGTCAGGGTGTGGGTTTCTAATCAATAATAAAAATAATAATAATAATAATAATAATAATAACACAATTACGATAACAGACGAAATTAGAAAACGCAGAGCCAAATTTTACACTCCCATCCACAGGATGGCCACCTCCAGATTGCCCAAGAAACTACTTGGTATCATAACACAGAGCAAATGCGACACAGAATGGCTTAAAGAGGTACAGAGAGATTTACAAGTAATCAATATTGAACATTTCGAAGACCGAGCTGAGTGCCAGACGAAAATCGCGAATGTTAAGTTCGAACCAAGATCATTACGACAACCTGGGAACAGTGGACGGATGAGAGGAAGAGGGAACATTCCGCGAGAATGAAGAGATATTGGGAGGAGACACACCTCCAAATGGCATCATGTTATCAAGTTTAATCGCTTAAATAAATAATAATAATCGGTAACACACAACAACCGGATCTGGTGGTCGTCAGCAAGAAAATGAATGAAACTACCTTGATTGATGTTGCGATTCCTAACTACAAGAATCTCCAGTCAAAACACATAGAAAAGATGAGCAAATATAGCGAGTTGGTCCACCCTATCAAAAGGCAATGGCATGTAGAACGGGTAAAGACCATACGGGTGTGATCACAAGTACCTTGCTCCAAGGCCTTTATGAACTGGATCTGGATACGCAACTGTAAAAACTAATGCAGAAGGCACTAGTTCTTTCAACAACCCGAATCGTCCGGAAGTTCATGGGTAGCGTAATTCCAGCATAGAAGTGGCTGTTCCAGTAACTATACTTTGGTTCCCTGAAGCCCGTATAGTTATGTTGTGGTGTACCAGCAATGTGTTATATGTATAGTATAAAGCAATAATAATAATGAAATGAATGTGATGATAATAATAATAATAATAATAATAATGAATTTGATAACAATAATAATAATAATAATCAAGAACCTTCAACTGCTGAGCCAAGAGAAAGTAGGTATTATAATATACCCCTGAAAGTGTACTGAAAAATGACAATTTTAACTTGTATTGCAGGATGTTCCAGCCGAGCTGCTCGCCAGTGTGGGGCGGAGTACTCACCGCCTAGTGTGAGTAAACCTGCAACATGCAATACAGATCTGCTGTGAAGGCTGCCGTCACTGCGCGGTGGATACATCAAGACTGGTAGTAAGCGCATGAACTTGTGCTATGACCTCCGCCCAGTGACGTATTGGCTATCAACTCCCGTCCCTCTCCAACCGTGCTCCGAGCATTACTGCTGAGTACTCGCGTGTACGCATACGCAAACTCGTGGTTTTGGAACAGCGTGTTGTACTGGGATCTTACTGTACTGACAGACCAGTCAGCCGTGCACAACAGACCTGATCTGGTTCTTGTTGTCAAATGCATGAAGCACACCACCTTCATAGATGTGGCAATCCCAAACAATGGCAACATGATAAAAAAAACATGTTGAAAAGCAGCCAAAGTATAGAGAGTTTTCAGAACTGGTAAGGAAGCAATGGCATATGGCACAAGTCAGGACATGTCCTAAAACATCTTCAGCACTGGCGTGATTCCGAACAACTTAACGGAATCTCTCCCAGAGTTGAAATTAGACCCTGATCTTTTAAATATTATGCAGAAGACTGTCATACTATCGACGTGTTGCATAGTGAGGCTATTCTTAGGGAAACAGGCCTGGAAGAGTGAGGGAAAAGTGGTAAATCTACTACGGAATGCAGTCACTGAGAATTTGCTTCTTATGATGTATATCTGGGATAGTAAATGTTTTCTTTCCAGAAAATATACTGAGAATGTGTAAGCACAAGCGCAAAATAATTAATAATAATAATAATAATAATAATAATCATCATTATTCAACATTTTAAAGAAGACAGGAAAACAAGAGACAGACAGCTACGACTTCAAAAGTTAAATTTGAAGGTGCATTTTCCTATTAACACAGGACTTCGACAAGGACACGGACAATCTCAGTTATTGTTCAATCTTGTCCTCGAAAAAGTTATCAGGACAAGAGAAAATAAAACAAATGGTCGACTATTCAAAAACAAAATTCATCTGCTTCACGAAATTGCAGCAAAGACCGGCTTCCAAATATCACACGAAGGATCTGCTCATTATCTAGATGGGAAACTTCTAAAGTACGCCCGTTTACCAGCTTTTGATGCAATATTTGTCTGTTGGCACAGGCTAGAGTAAAATGTGGCTTTACACCGATATCTCAGTCTCATTCATGGCTCTGACTACACTATTAACAGAAAAGCGCACGAATGTGCATAACATAGATTTACACTAGTAAAATAAACATGTTACAAAAGAAAAACATCATGATCCAGTAATCAATCAGGAATGTGTGCATTAAATCATTCATTCATGACCAGTCATTATATTGTGAATTGAATGTTATTTGTGAAATAGAGCAACACTGTATACTGTTAGTACTTGCTATAATCACAGAGTGATTTATGGTTATTTTTACATCGTGTGATGTGATATGTGTCACAGAACTGGTCACATAACGAGCACACGCAGAGTTCATTTGGGGCGTGGTAGAACATGTTTTTACATATTTTATGGTGGTACCCATGCACTGCTAACTTTATCTACTGGGGTATGGGTGGTGCTGAGTAATGGCCTTCAGGGCACAACTAGTGTCGGTGGATGCTGTGAAAGGTTCTGCTCGTAGAGTTAGTGCTGCTTTATCAACTCAGTGAGGAAAGCAATGGCAAACAACTTCACTACTTAGTACGCCTCATTATAGTGCTCCCTTTGGTTTTTGAGGGTTTTAGCCCACATGTGGCACTTCTTGAGGATCCAAACATCCTCCGGTCTGACTACCTAACAGACAGAACCTCTTGAGAGTAAATTCGGAAAAAATCATCAGGTAAATGAATTCAAGTCGTTAATATAAGAACTAATTCAGCCATCAGAATTGAATCGTGAGCACAACAAAGAGATAATGTCAAAATTACGGAAGGCCAATAGAATCATCTGGAACGGATACAACAAAAAGTCAATATCGATGAATTAGTAATTACGATATTACACCACAGTAATCAAACATGAAACACTTTATGCTCGGTAACCTTGATCACTGGATTGAAGACTTAGAGAAAAAAGGAAGGAAAATATTGAGGGAAACCTGTGGTCCAGTTTGTTCAGAAGTAATCTGGATGAAACGGAAATCTCAGGAGCTTTATAGGTACTCTTTTTAATGTTTATTTCAATCACTTATTTCAACACAACAATTAGTATATCTCCATAGATTATGGTAACTATATGTTTGTTCTTTTCATTTTCAACTGTTTCTTATCATTTTAATTGATCTTGTCGACTTCGTCGTTACGCTGGGGTCTGGCGTTACGTTACGGTGACGGGACGAAATGTACCCAGATGCACTGAGGTGTGTGACGTCATAGTACTGCTTGGTGCATGTGTTCCCCGACAATCTTTACTTCGTTGGTATAAGACAAAAATCTCCGATTCTTGGATGTCACGGGTAATCTCGAGAACCACTGGATGGATTTTGATGCGGTTTTCACCATTCTGTAAAGGATATCTCGATGAAAGATTCTGTAGAAAATAATTTATGTATGATCAAAGGAAGCCAAGCAGTAACGATTTCAGTGAAAAAGTCGAAAACAAACTTGGCGTCCGTGCGCTTCTTAAGCTTACGCTGGGCAAACTGTTAAAAATATCAATATACTATGAGCGTAAGAATTGGTCAGCATGAAAAGTTCTACAAAAAAGTCCGCGAGAGCATATCTCTATCTTCAATACATCGCCCACTATAAGTGTTTTTAGACTGGATGGAAGGGGCACGTCCCCGCGCGCTCTGGTGAGCGTGACGGCATCCCGCGCGCTTGACCTTGCTTTGCCCTTGGTTTGCCCTTGCCGTTCGAGAGTAATTTGAAACAAGATAAGCGAGATAATTATTATGCAGATAATTTTCTAACATGTCAAGAGTCTTTGGCTTCGAGCGAAGCGAGAAGCCTCCTGCCTTTCTGGCATTTTTCAGCATTTGTAGCATTTAAAATGATACAAAGTCTAGTCTTTTAGACTGACTTTCACTTTTTTCTTCCTTTATCATTCACAGTTACCTATATCGTGTCTACAGCTTTATCAATATGCTGGAAAGATCATTGACACCTTCTGGAATTGGTCATTGAAGTTCTACGGCCACATTCTCAGAATGAACAATGACAGGTTCACCAAAAGGATTTTCAACCTTGCTCTGTCAATGGAAGTCAAGAACAACTGGCTTAGTGAAATATAAAAAGTCCTTGAGGAAATTGGCATTACTGAGGGCTGGAGTCCTATGTATCATCCCTTTTCGTTCAATGCTCCTCCCATAGGACTCAAGTTTCAAATACCAGATAAGTTGACATATCTGCAACAATGTGTACGGTTGAGTATCGAGATCCAGTTCTTTAAGGCCTTGGAGTAAGGTGCTTGGGATCGCGCCCATACTAGAGTCAATGATAGGTATGGTCTTTACCCGTTCCACACGCCATTGTCTTTTGATAGGGTCGACCAACTCGTTATATTTGCTGATCATTTCTATGTGTTTTGACTGGAGATTCTTGGTGTTAGGAATCGCAACATCAATCAAGGTACCGTAGTTTGCTTGATTTTCTTGCTGACAACCACCAGATCCGGCGTGGTGCGTGATACCGATTGATTAGTCAGAATAACTCGGTCGCAATACAATTTATATTTCTTGTTATCAAGAACACACTCTGGCTAATATTGGTCGTACGGAACTTTATTTCCTTTTAGAAGCTGAAACTTATCAGCCAACTCCTGATGCAAGATTTTGTAACATAACTATTTTTTTCTTTTTTCTCTTTCGAATTCGGCCAACTATAGACCGCAAAGAACTCAAGACTTGTAGGCTTTTCTTCTTTTCTGCTCCCAGAACCTCATCATGCGTTCGCTTCTTTTCTCTCTCTCCCCATCGGAAATGATCTGTTTGGGTCTCCTCATTGTTGGTTTCTCCTGTCTACTCTCCTTCTAAACTCTCTTCTGTTGTGGACCATCTGCAGTGTGATTCCAACTTCTGCCGCATCTCTTTTCACCTCATCTACCCATTTAGATGTGGCCTTTAACCCCAAGAAGATAACTATATTATCATTATTATTATTTATTGTTTGACAACATAATACCGGCCTTAGAAAGGAACCATCTGTACTGAGACAATTATGTATACACTGTTCAGAGGCTTAACATTGCTGAACATCCATGTCGTGCCCGCAGTCTTCACGTGTCTCCTTCATTTTTAGGATGAGCTGAATTTCCATCTGAATCATTGAGCCTTGCTGAGTGTTCGGCCAGGGTATTGTCACCGAGGAAGTTCCTAACAATATGGCAGGTGTTTAACATAACTGCCTTCTGTAGCTCAATATATATCTGCGAATGCAGACTCAATATTGATACTTAGTTAGTTAGTTACTGTTGTTTTAAGGGGGGACCTACACCTTCGACAGCAACAAAATAGTGAATTTTTAACATTTATTTTCTTTGCACTGATTGGAGTTGTCACTTAACACAGTCTACATACAATACAATTTAAACACAGACCAACTATTAAATATTTAGAAAATTGCATCATCATGGATATATATGCACACAAAATGGCGGCTGTATATTATACACAAGAATGGGGTTTCCTTAGTAACTCTCGGAAATATTGTTACATTTTAATTATTGTTTTTTAATGAGGTCCTAGATGGCATGGCAACAAAATGTACTAGAATGATTGAAATATTTCAAGAATAAATATTATTTTGAGATTTTTAAAATAGTGGGTCTAAAAATCTTTAAAATTTTCATAGTAAATAAGTTATTATTAATAAACTATAATGGTTAAGGCAACCATTCTAGTACATTTTGTTGATAACTATCGTAGAAATGTGACTACAAAACTTCACTGAAATATCTTTGTAAGTTCATGAGTTATTAGGGAAACGGAATGAAAAATATGAACTTAAGGGAAATGAGCGACGAAAGTTTCACACGGTTGGGAAGTTCTAAAATTCCCCTGCCGCATAAAATGATCCTTCCTCACCGGATTTCGCAGTGTTTTCCTCCAGTCATTGTCTCTCATTTCTTTTAAAACTAGTTTTCTTTGTTAATGCTAACGAAGAGCAGATATAGGTTGGTAGGACACCCAGGAATAGCAAAGTTCGTTATGGAAGGAAGGGTCGAGGATAAGAACTGTAGGGGTAAACCAGGTTAGAATATGTTAAACGGATTGCCTCGGATGTAGGGTGTGGCAGCTATGTACAGATTAAACGATTAGCTCAGGACAGGGAAGCATGGAGGGCTGCATCAAACCAGTCAAAAGACTGAAGACTCAAACAACAACAACAACAATTATTAGACCAAAATATTCCAGCTATATTTCGTGCAAATTTTATAATGCCAGTGCTATCAACGTAATTCGATAGATAAAGTGAATATTCTAAAAGGTTCAATTTTGAGGAATGGAGATTGCTCATTAAAATGGGCGTTGACAGGAAATTTAATTTTTACTGGTAGATGTCAGTCATATCGTACTTTTACTATAACTTCCGTTCTATTCGAGATATTAAAACAATTCTTTCACTGAATGAAAGAGAAATTGTTGTTCTATTCGGGTATGACATTTTTGAAAAATGTCATTTTTGAAGCTTAAAGGTGTTTGTCCCCCCTTAAGGGGTGGAACTACGAGGTCATCTGTCCCTTCAATATTGATAGACTACTGTGGAGAGTTTTGGGTATAACACCAGTACACGATATACAGTAACTATTGGAATTGTAGTCACCGACTCTAGTTTCCACATCTGCTTTACCTCAACTGCCAGCTCTGTGTACTTAGATATTTTAGTAGCAGCTGTTGTTTGGATGTTTTGAGTGTTGGGACATGCGATATCTATCAGTAATGCTTCTCTGTTCTTTATTGATGACAATGATAGCTGGTTATTATTATTATTATTATTACCGGCATGTTAGGCCCAGTGACATGTGAGTTCCCTGTTCCTGCCGTGTTCCCCATTGTACGATCCATGCACGCCCCCTTCCGAGCGGGACAGCGGAAGGTCGCGAGAGCGCTGCTACCGGAAGCTAAGTACAGAACAGGACCAGATGATCTGCATTGCAAATACGAGCCATTGTCTCCAAACACGACAGCTGATTGGCTGATGAGTTAACTACAGAGGCCACACAGCCACTTGGATCAGTCTGTAATTCTGGCACAATAAGCCCTCTGTGTATCTCAGGATAATAAGGAAGGAGACGTAGTGGGAGGAGGATTGACGGAGCCCGGCAACAATCAGGGCTTTTCAAATGAGAACATTTTCAAATTACATTAAAACTGACCATGATAACCGGATTCCTTATTGACGTATTAATAATAATAATAATAATAATAATAATAATAATAGTAATAATAATAATAATAATAATAATAATAATAATAATAATAATATCGTATGGCCTCGGTGCCGGGTGCAAGTTTTGATATTTGACACCCTAAAGGTAGCTTGCATGTCGAATTTCGTTGTTCCTTGAAGCACTATGAAAGTCGAGGAGGTTATATATCTAAGCTCCTTGAACAATATAGCGCTTTCTAGTAGAGAAATGAGGAACTTTGTGTTGGCGAAACTCCCAAGATTAATTTTGCCATTATGAACACGGCCTACTGAATTCAAATGGGTTCCTTGACATGGCAACATCGTAAGACATGGTGTCGTAATTTTTGCCGCCTTTCAACAAAATCACTTAACACGGCCAGGAGCGAACCTGCAAGCTTGGGGTTAGTGGACCGATACGTTGACGACTATTATATTACCTTAATTCAATATATTGTACATTAAAAGCCGGCCCCGTGGTGTAGGGGTAACACGCCTGCCTCTCACCCGGAGGCCCCGGGTTCGATTCTCGGCTCCGTCAGGGAGTTTAGAAACGGCCGTGAGGGCTGAAACCGGGTGCACTCAGCCTCGTGAGGACAATTGAGTAGCTGTCTGACAGTGAAGCAGCGCCCCGATCTCGAAAACCAAGATTGACGGCCGAGGGAACCCGATGCGCTGATCAGCCTTATGTGCTGTCGACTTAGAGATTCCTGTTTGTTGAGCTAATTTTCGTGTTGATTTACTTGGACTACGCAGCATTATATCGGAGATTTCATCAAGTTTTTCGTCCGTTAAAAGCGTAGGCCTGCCTGTTCCCGGTACATAGTGAACTGAGCCAGTCACACGAAATTTACTTACCAAATCCCGAACGGTATCACGGTTTGGACACTTTGAATTATCAAACCGCGCCTGAAATCTTAATTTTACATTTTCTGTAAACCGATCGCCTTCACGAAAAACGTATTCCTCCGAAAAAACCTCTCTCTTCAGTAGTAAACATTACCGCCCGTATACTGTTGCACTCTTTCAATAATCTATCTGGACGCTCGCTGACTGCAATACACACTGAAGACATGCAGGCTCGCTCGCTTATCGCAATACACACTGACAGCCCTCGCGGGAGAGTCCCACTTTCAAGGACACAGTGCAGCCAACTAAACTCATGACTCAACCACTCACAGCTGCACGTACCCACTGCGGAGAACATTCTCGGGCGCCCTGTATATTTGAGCATAAGTGTAATTCATAAACTTCGTACATTTATTGAGCCAAAGTGAGAAGGATCTGAAGCTGGTTGGTTGCTTCCTCAGTTTAGGGGCTGCGACAACGCGGTCGGCGGGTTCGGTGGCGTAGTTGGTAGCATGCTGAGCTTCTATGCCCAAGATAGCGGGTTCAAACCCGGCCGAAGCCGGCGGTCCCATGACATAGATTTATGACATGTTAAAGAACCTTCCACTAATTACACCTGTGTGAAGCTAAATTGTATAGGTTTATAGAGCCGACTGCGGTAGCGTCTAATAGCTAAGTTCCTAACTAGGCCTAGTAGACGTTGACGGTGGCGTTTGGCGGCAAATGTAGGAACTATTTGAAAAATCAAAGTTGCAGTTCTTACTTGAATTTAAAAAAAACAGATACACACACTAATAGAGCCATCACAAATAACACCGGTTATCAGACAGATTCTACACACACCCAAAGTACACGGGGCTACAAGACCGCGTTGTCGCAGCTCCTAAACTGAGGAACCAACCAACCGACAACGTGGTCATGGAGGCCCATGTACTTTGGGTGTGTGTAGAATCTGTCTGATAACCGGTGTTAATTGTGATGGCTGTATCAGTGTGTGTATCTGTTTTAATTCAAGTAAGGACTGCAGACATTTGATTTTATCAAG
Organism: Meconema thalassinum; assembly: GCA_946902985.2. Classification (NCBI taxonomy): domain Eukaryota; kingdom Metazoa; phylum Arthropoda; class Insecta; order Orthoptera; family Tettigoniidae; genus Meconema; species Meconema thalassinum. The sequence continues at coordinate 186,968,608 of OX336399.1, read as the reverse complement.
TAGTTCCTACTTTTGCCGCCGAACGCCACTGTCATCGACCAACTAGTTCAGAACTTAGTAACCATATGCCACCGCAGTCGGCTCTTGACGACGAACGTAGGAACCTAAGAACGTTAGTCAAATGTTTAACCTATATATAATTTAGCTTCACACAGCTCGAATTAGTGGAAGCTGTTCGCTTGGTGATCCAAACATGTCGTCCAATTAAGTGCCCCATCTATTGCCTAGTTTCATTTATGTGAGATCACCTTTTGTCCGTGAGAGTGTGTGCGCATGTGAATGTGTTCCCACCTAATAACTTCTAAACGGCTGAAGAGATTTCAATCAAACTTGGTAAGTTCTTAGTACTATATTGGCGGACTTCGACCGTGCCCTTCAAACTTTAGTACGTCTCACCAATCCTACATGGCGGTGACGCGAAATTTAAATATTCAAATGGACGTTTCTCGCGATTTAACCATCCGAGCGCAGTGAAACTTGGTACAGTATATGCTTATACAAGTTTCAGTCCACTGGCATCTAATTAATTAAAATTATTTTCTCATCCAAAAGATGGCGGCTGTGCGTAATTTTAAAATATCGTTCTTAATTCTTGTGTCCTAATCATGCGATTGAAGTTTGAATAATACACCTACACAATAATCTTCATAACTGGAAGGCCTATATATAAAAATCCCACATGCTGACCATCTGAAATACTTCTCAATATCTAGGAATCTATTGCATCAATCGTACTGAACATTTGTATGATGATACAGGCGATATAGGGGATTTATGAAAATTGGCTGTATAGTTCTTCACGGAACGACTTCTTGTACATAAAAGGGTGTTAGTTTGAAATAATATCTCATTTTAGCCTACTTTTCACATTTTGCAAAAATGAGGAAAAAGTAGACTTATGAGATCGATCCGGGCAAATGTCTGTCTGTCTATCTATCTGTCTATCTGTCTGTTTGGCTGTGTGTGTGTCCCCCACACCCCTATCAACTCCTAAACGGCTGCACCAATCGAATCCAAATTTGGTGTGAGTAAAGATCTATACCTGAATATCTCATGCCCATGTTTGAAAATGATGTCAGTGCTACCAACTGCTGAAAAACCGCAATTGAAATTTGAGCTCCATGATGGATATCTTGGAAGGAATGCATGGGAGCTATTCGAAAATTCGCACACATAGGCCTATAGATAATAATATTTCAGTTTAATTTCCCGGAGACCATGTATGGCAGTGTTGCCAAAATGTTTCTTGGCCTGCTGATAAGTCCAATTTTAAAAGCATATAACTTATACACTATCAATTGGATTTCAACCAAATTTCGTATGTACTATGTGTGTATAAACAAATATGATTGGGCATATTCTTAAAAGCCACCACGGCTGCCAACTGTTAATAAATGCTCTCTCCCTCTCTATTTTCTTATGCAAATACCCATATATCAGAAAGTATGCAATCCGACAGCTTTAAACTATGCACACGTATAGTACCTGACATTCTAGATTAATTTGGAGTAACTTAAGTACTTCAGTGCTACCAACATGATTCAAAGCCTGCTGATAGGACCAATTTTTAAATACATGTAACAAATGGATTTTATCCAAAATTGGCACAACAAGAGATCTTAATATTTCAGTTTATTTCTGACCAACACGTAGACTACATGACATTGTTGCCGACATGATTTTACGCGCGCTAATACAGTAGAGTCAATGTTTAACTGCATGTAACGTCCATGCTATCCATTGGACTTCAACCAAATTTTGTATTCTGTACCTTAAGAGATGGAACTAAAATATATATATTCAGTCACCAGGGCTGCCAACTGTAGTGCTCTATTAGGCTACATTATACCAGGTATATTTTGAACTAATTAGAAATTTCGATATTACCAACTTAATTTCATGATTATTCTTGACAGGTCTGTATAGATTGGCATGAATCTTAAATTTTAAGAAAAGTTGGCTCTATAGTTCGTCACGGAACTTCATGTTTCATGTTAGGGAATGTAAACACTTGTTCTCCCGCGTAATGTAATGGGACACAATTTGTATTGACCGACTGGAAAGACTTCTATTACAATTAACTTAAGGCTCAATCACACAGAACGCGGTCTGTCGCGGCGGGAAGCGATATCTGACCGAGGCGCTCAGGCGTTCCGGTTGTATTTCCCCAAGTTGCATCAATCCTGGCACACCGAAAGCGGTCTCTTGCGGCGGGAAGCGATATCTGACCGAGGCAGTCTCGCGGTCCAGTTGTATTTCCCCAAGTTGCATCAACCCTGGCACACCGAAAGCGGTCTCTTGCGGCGGGAAGCGATATCTGACCGAGGCGGTCAGGCGGTCCAGTTGTATTTCCCCAAGTTGCATCAACCCTGGCACACAGAACGCGGTCTGTCGCGGCGGGAAGCGATATTTGACCGAGGCAGTCTCGCGGTCCAGTTGTATTTCCCCAAGTTGCATCAACCCTGGCACACAGAACGCGGTCTCTTGCGGCGGGAAGCGATATCTGACCGAGGCGGTCAGGCGGTCCAGTTGTATTTCCCCAAGTTGCATCAATCCTGGCACACCGAAAGCGGTCTCTTGCGGCGGGAAGCGATATCTGACCGAGGCAGTCTCGCGGTCCAGTTGTATTTCCCCAAGTTGCATCAACCCTGGCACACAGAACGCGGTCTGTCGCGGCGGGAAGCGATATCTGACCAAGGCGGTCAGGCGGTCCAGTTGTATTTCCCCAAGTTGCATCAACCCTGGCACACCGAAAGCGGTCTCTTGCGGCGGGAAGCGATATCTGACCGAGGCAGTCTCGCGGTCCAGTTGTATTTCCCCAAGTTGCATCAACCCTGGCACACCGAAAGCGGTCTCTTGCGGCGGGAAGCGATATCTGACCGAGGCAGTCTCGCGGTCCAGTTGTATTTCCCCAAGTTGCATCAACCCTGGCACACAGAACGCGGTCTACCATCACCCGCTAGTCTTTGTCACGACGACGAGCGATCCGGTTGTACAAATCTACAGAATGCCAGCCTGAACACCTTCGATTATCATGAATGACCAAACTGAAGTTGAAACCATCGTATATATTATTTCAGTAGTATAGACCCCTCCTGCGGCGCTCACAAGTTACCGATCGTGACAAGTGAGTATTCAAATGAAAGAGAATAGACATTAGCAGTGACGTATTGCACTCTAATTTTATAAATAACAATAATTTCTTTAAAAAATGACTTTAAAAAATGTACGAAGTGTGTGATTTGTATTTATTTTCGCTGTAGTAAAATACGCTCACTTCACATTTTGGCCACTGTGACGCCTATTTCATGTCATTTTAACATTCTGAGGTAGGCTATTTCCTTTATCATTTTGCATGGATTTCAGAAACATTAAATCAAAGGAATGAGTAGTAATAATAATATCGTATGGCTTCGGATGCCGGGTGCAAGCTTTGTTATTTGACACCCAAAGGGTAGCTTGCGTGTCGAATCGTATAATCTCATAAATATCGAATAACTGGTGAGTGTTATGACGATCCAATTTTCAGTGATTGCCTACTTAAGTTAGAGAACGTAGAACTTGGAATTCTAACTGAAATGTGAATAATGTTCTATAATCATTAGGTTGAAATACCAACATAACAACCTTCTCCTTGAGTCTCTCATTATAAACCTATTGGGGAAAGTGTGGTTTATGTTCATGCGAGATTTCTTGCACGGGTCCGCTAGTTTTAAATAATAGTAATGGTCGGAGTAAACCAACAACAACTACAAAATGCCCCCTACGTTGGCCAATCAATGTAACTAAATTATTTTCTTACTTATAATCGTCGGGGTCGAGATAGCGTTAAACACGCAAAGAAATAAGAATCGATTCCACTCCTCTACTTTCTACAAAACACGGCTTAATCTCTCTTTACATACACTTTCACCTTTCATTATATATTTTATTTCAATTATCTTTCCTTCCACACATCATTTCTACTTCTTTCTTCATTTTAAAACCAAAACATAACCCCTACAAGCCTCTATTACATCTCCATACATCAAAACAACACATAACCATAATACAATCCTAAATATCTTCCCAAGAAGCAGACTGAAACATCCCCATTCTCAACAAGCAGATACTACCTTTAATTTTTATCCCAACAAGAAGAATCTCAACAACCGACAATCATAAATGGAACATATATCCTGCAAAGAAACTTCATTGGACAAAGCCTTCTATTACCCCATTGCTAGGTCACCATAGAAAATCTAGTTGGCACAAGCACTAAACTCCCTGCAGTGGCCCAGCAACAGGTAGCCATGCTTCTAACCTAAAAACTAAATATTAAGACAAGGCGAAAAACGTGGGGATGAGCTCTGTAACCAAAATAATTTCGGTTACAAAGTATTTATTGAAACTGTGTGTAAATACACATACTTGTCCGAAAGTTCACGCGAACATTATGAAGAAGGCTGAAGCATGGAATCGTGCAATTCCTCGAAACATTCTTGCAACATACGAAAATACTCGAAAAACCTCTCTTCATGCGACTCCAGTTCGATACATAAGCGGTGGTATTCTCCTAATTGCTCTCTCTCCTTATTGATGTCATGCACCCAACATTGAATTTTCTTCTTTTCGTTTTGCAAAGCAAATAGGAGAAGGAGTTGTTCTTCGTCCTAGCTCATGCTCAGTAATTATAATATCAAACAATACTTAATATGAAAAAGACACGGATAGTCAGTCTGAAAGACTGGACTTTATATCATGTTAAATGCTAGCAGCCGAGTACCAAGAAGGAGGTGGAGAACAGAGTTTCAAGATTCTAGTTTGTTTCTTCACTGCCTACTTGATTGTTCTGGCACTGCCTTCTTGAAACTCTGTTCTCGCATTGCCTTCTTGGTACTCTGCTGCTACATCGTACTATAACGTTAGACACCCCAGTGCAGGCGCGGATCTAGAGTTTGGCTTTGGAGGGGGGTCAGAGAATCGAAATTGTTTAGAAAAATGGTTTCAGTAAAAACGCAATAACAAAATAACCAAACGTACAAAACCAGACCAATATATTTTAAGCTACATGGATAGAAATTTGATGCGTTTAGCGCACCAAAAATATTCGTACAAATTGCAACGGCGTGTTTTGCGACTTCTACATCGAGCTTCGAGAATAGTATCAAGGTACGTTACAGTTTCGGCAAGTCGAGTTGGTACCGACAAAGGGAGAAAGTCACAGATTAAATTGCCAACCAAGCTTGCAGTTTGGACATCGGCAAAATTGTTGGTGCGAAAAAAGCCCCAAATTCCTATCCGTGCATTGCTGCACATTCATCGTGACATCTCTATAAACATCGATTCGGTAATCACAAGGTTTGCTAAACAAAATAGACGAGTTGATTTTTTAATATAAATAATCGTTTTAATATAACAGGTATGAAGTTGTAAATATGTAGGCCTACACTTGTAACAGAACATAATAATTTCAATAAAGATATTTTCAGTATTGAATAAAATGAAAAAAATATTTATCAGTTAAAATTCTTTAAGTTTTAATTGTCTGGTTATTGTTTTCGTTTTTTGAGTTTGCAGAAAAATTTGGTCTCCGTTTTGGAGGGGTCATGACCCCCGTGACCCCCTCCTTGAATCCGCGACTGCCTCAGTGCATTCTCGGTACATTTCGTCCCGTCACCGTAACGTAACGCCTGACCTCAGCGTAACGACGAAGTCGACAAGATCATTTAAAATGATAAAACACACAACATATTCTCTAGAAGAAAGCGACCAGACTGGACCGCTCACACAAAGGTATCGCATCCTATGTGATGTCCCTATATCGCAGGCCGCCGCGAAAACCTCTGGATCGCTTCCAGCCTCGACAGAACGCTTTCTGTGTGGCCGAGCCTTAACTTTGCTATTGCGGGGTGGCTTAGTATGTGTCTTGCTGGCCTATTTTTTCGATCTGTCTCTCATTGGTTGCGTGGTCCAGTGGTAACAATCTCGCCTGTTGTACCCAAGGTGGCAAGATCCAATCCTGGCGCAGTCAATTGGCATTTTAGGGAGCACAAATGTGAGGGAGCCGTGTCCGTAAATTCACTGATATGTTAAAGATATCTTTCGGGGCAAAATTCTGGCACCCCGGCTTCTCTAAAAGCATCCGCAGTTAAAAAGGACAATAACAACATTATTTATTTTCTCTCCATTATCACTAGCCAAAAATATCTCTCATTCTACACTCAACTTTATGTATCTTAATTTCTTATTGTACCTACCTATCTGATTGTTACCATTATCCTGTTACACCCCATTCAATTCTTCATTTCTATAGAGCGCCACTCTCCAGTGTAAGTCTTTCAAAAATTATGTTCGTACACCTAAATCTATATTCGATGTCAACAGGTTTGTTTTCTGTAGAAGGCCGATAACCTAGATGTTAGGCCCCTTAAAATAACAACAACAACAACAACAACAACAAAATTATCTGTAGAAAAGTATTTCTCTTCTGTGCTAAACTATTTTATCTATCCTCTTTGCTTCGTCCATCACTGCTAATTTTGCTTCCCAAGTAGCAGAATTATCATACTCCATATTTTCAGCTGTCAATTGGGGTTTCTGATGCATTCCAGCTCCATTCTATTATTTTGTCCTATATTTTTAGCATATTTTCATATATGAAAATAAAAAGGAGCCTACGAGATCATCTTTTGTTCGCGTGTGTGTGTAAAGTGTGTGTGCGTCCGTGTGTGTGCCCCCCTAATAACTTCTAAACGGCTGGAGCGATTACCATGAAACTCGGTAAGGTCATAGTACTATTTCGGCCGACTCCGACCGTGCCCTTCAAATTTTATTACGTCTCACCAACCCAACATGGCGGCTGTGTGAAATATTTCATCGGTATTCTATATGTCCGAAACTATTACTTATATCATCCTGAAATTCTGTACGGTGGTAAAGGGCACTACTAGACGTTCACATATGTGACTTTCAAATACCTGTTAACTACACAACGAACATGGCGGCCAAGCGTAATTGAAACATTTAAGTAGATTTTTCTCGCGATTTAACCATCCAAACACAGTGAAACATGGTACAGCAAACGACTATATAACTATTGCAATTCACTGACATCTAATTGAGTTCAATAGTTTACATAACCTCAAGATGGCGGCTGTGCGAAATTTTAAAATAAAGTTTATATTTCTTGTGTACTAATCATGCGATCGAAATCAACGTTGATGAACATACACAATAATCTGCATCTAATAGTGGATAACACTATGGCCTAAATATATTATAATCCAACATGGTGACCATCCGAAATTTTTAGACGCTTCTCAATATATATTAATCTTTGAGAGCAATCAAACTGAAATTGTGTATGTGTATAGAGGCTATAAGCATAAGTTCACCAATGGGACGTTTAATAACCTGGTGAGCACAAATCCAACTTGGCGGCGACCCGAAATTTAAATATTCTAACGGATGTTTCTCGTGATTTAACCATCCGAGTGCAGTGAAACTTGGTACTGCACCCGAATCCCGCATAGTCATAGCCTATATCCACTAAGATAGAAAAGGATTGTAGGGAGGTCGATACCCGGCCAGGTAGATCAACGCTACCCTACTAGGATAATGACTAGGGAACCCTCGATGCATACCGGACATGCAATAACACTACCGATTAGTTACACATTTACATAGAAATAAACTATCCTAATCACAAAATGGTAGGACGAGAATCTCGGCTCTCGGGTGTGAACGGTGAACTTTGAGACTAACATGAACTCTAGTAACTAATTCGCAGTATCATCGCATGTCGATTGCCAGAATGAAATGATGATCAGATTTATAAAAAACGAACAGGCAAACAAAAACTAGTGCCTGGGATTTATTTCCAAACAAATACAGCTAATAAAATAAAATAATCCCTATCATCACGAATAAATAAACATGTTAAAATAAATTGTCACACACGTCAAATGGTTCTACTATTTGTAGAATAAGTGTTTCTGAACTATTCTTGTTACAGCAATGTAACGATATTAAGTTTCATAAAATGTTTACATAACTTTACAGTCACCCTGTGGCTGTGTCATTGAAAATGGTCAGATAAAAATCAGCTGTTCATTCATGAAGAATGAAGTTAACAATTCAAAAACCTACATTATACACGGTGTGCGTAGAATGTAACTATCCACTCTAGTAAAATTGTTATTAATAATATATGGTTTAAATATTTACATTATTTACAAATCTCGTGCTTCACACGGTTTAAAAATTACCATTAACACTGTCAGTAGCGCTCTGACAGCTTCATAGTGTCTCTGTTGTACAAAATACAGTTCTCCAACAATGCTTCTACCAATGATAAAATTCTCAGGTACTTCTTGTGGTGTGTCATAATAAATAAGCCTGAGTATCAAACAATTAAGTTAAATACAGCTTGGAATGTCGTGTCAATAAATAAAACAATAGGGTAAAGATCGATGCGAAACTACTACAAGACTCTATACATTACGTGGATCATTTACAAATACTCTCAAACATAAACAATTCAAACATCTAACCTCTGTGTCACCACTTTCACTCATCTTGTAACAATTAGTTGCTCCAAATAGCAATATGTTCCTTCCTTCCGCAATATAGTGAACAATACTTATCAAAGGCGTCTTACTACGCTCTAAATATGTCATACATCCTTCCTTTCCTCTCTGTGAACAATCTTCACAACTCCGCACGGCATTACTTCCTTGAAAAACCCATCTTGCTATGCACTTATAGAAGAATTACTGATTTTACAATATAACTACACTAGAGAATGTTATCGTTCAGAATGCACTCCTAACTTTCACCTCCTGTCTAAATTATTAAACCTCGTGCATCAAATTACAACAATTACATGTTCGTTCACATTAACACAATTCACAAAGTACTTCTTATTCCTTTCATTAGCGCTTTTCGTTCTCTATGATCCATAATAAACTTGTTCTTACATGTTACCAAACGTTAACAATGTTACTTTGTAGTTCGCTCGTCTTTTGGTGGTTAATAAAAATAAATTCATATCCTCCCGCTTCTGGTGTGAATTTAAATATATAAACAATTCATATTTAAGTTGTTTTTAACATACAAGACCGCAGGTAGATTAACATATCTCCTGGTCTATTCATCTCAGTTAAACAATGTTTATACTTTAATTGTTGATAAATATAGGCATCATTTGACCTCAATTGTCAATACCATGATCCTAATTATAGTGTATATTCGTAAAATAATAGTTCAAGACTATTTAGTTGTCTAATAAGTTGTATTCCGCTATAGGAATTTTATAACACTCCAATTGTTATTAATAAATATATCAGATGTATATGAACATCGTAATGTTTGTTACATAATATTATAGCATCTCACAATTATGCTTTACTTGATAACAATGCATTATAGACATATAAATGTATACTTTCGCTGTTACGCATAGAAATTGTTAATAACAATTATAATGTTAAAATGTTCTTACATTTTGTCAATATTTACGATCTTCTCCAAAATACAGTGTAATCGAATAATGGAATAATCTAAACATTCTCAAATTATCTTAGCCTTATCGAATTATCTTAGCATCATCGAAGCATTCCTTTATAAAACGAGAATCGTTCAAAAGTGAGGGTCATACAACGTTTCCTTCAGAATAAAAAATACGAGAAACGCAAATCTAAGTTAAATGAATTAAATAACGTCTCATACGACACATGATGACGTATCAAAAATTACAATGAAACTCTACAATTTAAGCTATTAAAAGACAGAGAATAAAGATAAGAATAACTACAAATGATGTTGGTCACTCCAAAAATCGACCTCTTCTACTACAGCAAAACTACAGACAAGAAACAAACGGTTGTTCTACCTTGAGACGTCTTCTACAGCCAGGGAATACCTCTGTCAGCTGTCCTAGATGTTGCGTCGAAGTTGTCATCGTTTGTCTCCCAGCAAAACCAGTTACTGCCAAGCTTGTGCTTCAGCTGCGATCGACCCCAACTCACTTGGCCTGCCACCTGTTCTGGATCACGGCTTGAGCTGCTAACGGTAGATGCGTCATTTTCTCGGCCAGCGGCCTGGAAACTGCGATTCCCTGTTCGATCGGCTGCAAATGGTCTTCGTCTTCTTATCTCTGTCCTGAAGAGTGGTCTCGCAATTGTAGATCCGCAAGTCCTGGGTTGACATCTCGTCCTGGTGAAGTTGAATATCTTGCTTGTGGTGTAGAAATTAATATTTGAATGCTGCTAGTTGGTGTGCAGTTGTAGCTGTGTTGATCCTTGAATTTCCGAGTCACTCTCACCTCCCAATCCATGGTATAGATTAACCTCCTTTCATTTTACTTAGTTCTCCATAATTTCTTCTTCAATAGACGTATAATAAGCTTCTCCTCCCCGACTTATGATTTCTGCCATCATGTAGACTGTGATATAGCTTGTGATGAAATACTGCTGTATATTTATATTTGAAAGAATTGCAGCAATATCGATGCCTTCAGTAGATAATGCTCTTAATTATTGCTTCTGCGTGAAGTGCTGCTTATAGGCGAAGTCTCGTTCTAAAATTGTAATGCGTTTATACTCGCTGTTCTCTCCAATAATGTAAATGCGTTTCGCCGGCTTCTTTTCCCATCTTCCTCGGCGATGCCTTGGTTGTTTGATGGTACAACGGTGCTTATCGTCCGGGCTTATGCTGTGTTCAAAAACTGCTCCTTTGTTGTGCGTGTGCGTGAAACGTGTCTGCTCGTGGCCAGTCGCTATGAGAGAGTGTTGAGCCACGCTTCTACATCGCGGTGCGTGTCAGTCCCGGCTTCGCTTCGCTAGCCTCCAACACATGTATATTAATAGAAATATACTCATATTCGCTCTATTATCCAATAATTTATATTTCATTTCAACCAAATAAATTTCATTTTGCATTCTACACCTGTAGATGTGCTTCTTTCTCTTAATATCTGCCAAATTTATGTAAAAGCGATTCCCACAAAAATTATGTGCTATTAATTGATTGGCTGTTGAAATATTCTGTAAAAGGCTCCTGGGTCTAGCCTCTTCTCCACGGGTCGTGTGCATAGCTTTGTTATGATAGCCTTGCTAACCAAACTGGTTTTCTCGTGCCAAACATGAAGCTTTGTACAAAATCCAGCTTCGAATGATCGAGCTCTTCCTTAGTGAACCCATGTACCATTGGCTCAAAAGGGGTCGAATCCATGTATTTGGGGAAGAAATGAAAGAAAGATACAGTTTCTAATGTAACATAGAGAGATTTCAAGCAAGGGTTCTAGCCTAACGTTGTGCAAGCGCTGGGACCAGGTGTTCAGAAGATGAGATCATGCCTCTTGACATTGAGAAGGATCCAGTCATGGATATTAATAGGACGAGTGGAAAGTTTCGGCTGTTAGACAAGGAAGCGTGACTCGGAAATCCAGCTTAGCTTGCATTAAAACGGCAACATCGCCACTGTGCCAGTAGAAGAATAATTAAATTTAACCCATTTGCAGGAATATAAATAAGTAAATAATCACTGGACTGTGAATCATTTTGGATTAGAGATTTTTGTGTAAAGAAAAACCTTGTATTAATTGCACAGAAAAAAACTGCAAACGCAGTATACGTCATTGGGGATTCACTGATACCAGAGGAGTGGGGAATATTAAAAATGAACAGCAACACCCACGCAGCTGAAGACTACAAATTAATTAATATCTCCGAGTTGCACGATCGATTCTTATGCGCAATGAGATCATTTAACGTTGAGAAGACGAGCTTTCTGGAGATATAATTTTTATAATTGTACGACAATTAGTTCAAAAGTTGGTCACGAAAAGGACTAGGATTTTATCTTTTTGTGACTAAAAAGTATAAAACGCCTGGCCTCACCAAGCCAAACATGCAGTTTCCGATAGCCCAGGAGGGCGTCACTTTGCATCAGTACATGCAGTATTCCGAGAGCCTAGGAGGGCGTTACTCTGCATCAGTACAAGCAGTATTCCGACAATCCGTGAGGGGGCGTCACACTGCTTCATCAAACATCGAATTCAGATAGTCCGTGTGGGGCGTCACGCTGAGACACACCGAAGACAGTATACCAGCTTTCCTTGAGGGGAAAAACGCTGTATCACATCGCATAGAAGAATATCCGATAGCCACGGGCGTCGCGTTATCAATAATTTACGTTCCTCCGTAAGGAGTTGTAAAGCAGTAAAAGTACAGTATCGCCGTGTTTGAAAAAAATTAGGAAAATCCTAGTTACAAGATTTAGGTCCGACAGTATAAAAGTTTACAGTGAAAAGTTCGTAAAATACAGTCAGAGCAGGCTGCGAATGTAGGACTCAGGGCGAGAGGTCTTTAAGTAAACGACCAAAAATATCATAACGTACGGAAGTACCGTAACAGAAGGATAAACAGTTTATCTAATTTAAAGAACCCGATCAGGGACAGAGAAAATAAGGTTCGTAAGTATTTTTGAAGATTAGAAGTGCAAAAACCGAATAAGCAAAGAGGAAGACAGGAAACTAATAGACATCGTTTTAAGAGAGCAGACGAACTATTCAAAAGCACTAAGACGCAAGAAGTATTAGTTGCTAAAAAAAATCCGTAGGTCACCGATAAATTATCGAGAGGACCGTGAACAGAACAGACTTTCGCTAAGATCAATAAATAGGATCTAAAAAAAAGGGAGCCGTTCGTGTCAGAGGAATAACAGATCGTCAAGAACGGGATTCGAAGGAGTGCTAGTGCAGGAAGGAAGTAGACGAGTCGAGACTTTCACATTCAGAGAGGATAGGAAGCCGACATTACTAAATTTCACCCTTGGAGACGGGAGATCAAGAGGTCACGTGTAATAGGCTTAAATAGCGGCCTAGTGATCAAAATTTGTGAAGTGTAAATATATCAAGTTTTTGTGTTAAAAATAATATATTTTCAGTGTTTTTTTATTGTGTGTTCTAAACGGATACACCAGTGTATTTAAAATGATATTAGTGTTAAATATATACGTGTTAAATATGTGTCAATATATATCTGTACATGCAATGAAGTTGTACACGATGGAGTAAGTTAAAAAGTGGGCCAAAAATGACACATCGCACGAGGAGAAGGGTCAAGAAACGACCTTAAACATGTGAGTAAAGATTTTCATTATGTTTTGGTGTCGGGGAAGTGATTGTGTACAAATCCACCGGAGTTTTTGAGTAAAAGGGATGTTTCTAAATAACTAAATACAGAATAAGAACGCGGTCTGAACAAAAATAGAATTTTGAGAAATTATAAATAATTATTTGAAAGAATAAATCCTGTAGAGGAAATGTATGAATAAAATGTCAGTGTATTTGACGAATGTTATAAAAGCAAGCGTATTAATAATAATAATAATAATATAAAGGAAATATAAATAAAGATTAAATTGAATAATATGAAAGTAAGAGCATTGGAGCCTTAATAAAAATATAAGACATGATGTTAATACATGTTCTTAAAAATAGAGCGATTATAGTCAAGGGAAAAGATTAATATAAAAATTGAGATATGTATCAATTGTCAATATGGAATTTGTCAGTTCTTTGGATGACGCTAGGCTTAAAAATAAAGTATAGCGCAACGGAGCGCAATTAAAATAAAATGTCACGCTAGGAACGCGTAAAAGTTAAAGTACTTGGTAAGTTACTTTTGAAGGGTAGTTGATTGCAGTGAATTGAGATATGTTGTAAGTCCTCTAATTGTGACGTAGATCACGAGGCCATGTGTATGTTATTGTAAAAGGGAGCAAATGTATGGTATTATTGAGCGTAGGTCATGTAGGACACGGCCGACTTTAAATCGCATTTTGTATAAGTCCTCTAATGTGGAAATGGTTCCCGAGGCATGTCAAGAGATTCGAACCCAGAATCCTCTTGTTGTTGAAGCCCCTAATTATTCGTCGTAGAATGTGTATTACTCTTCCCAATCAATGAGGACCCTTTATAATTAATAAATGCCAAGGTTACGAAAGTGGTTTATGAGCCCAATAATATTGTTGAAAGTAATACGAGAAGTAGAATGCCAGGTCTCCTCAAAGAACTGAAAATGAAAGGAAGATTTGTTTAAAAGATTTGAAGAGAGCTCCACCCGCAGACTAAACGGGAAGTTTCCCGCACAGTCATAAATCACGCTCAAGTATTACGGTCAGACCCTAGGAGCAGGAGGGTGGCTGAAGGCCGTCTTGTAAGAAGTAATGAATACACCGTGAGTGTTTAAAAGTTGTTAATGACCCGGGAAGTGAACCGAGGTCCATGTAGATTGATAATTATCGCTTGCCTGTTCAGATCGTAGTTTTCTTATGTGATAATGGTCTTATAAGACAAAATAATAAATAACAATCCCTATTGTAATGCTGTATGGAAGTAGGATTCCCCGAGTTAAATGAAGATAACTAGGTTCCGGGAGTAATCATAGTTTTTGACTGTGTCAAGTAATCTTTATAACTCTGGAGTACACAAGTATTTTCCCGATTACCGTGATGAATTTGTAAAATTTGAGAGAGATGGTAAATGCTGAGAACATGTGAAGTGCCCAAATATTGAAGTAGATAATTAACATGTAATTTTAAATGTAATTATATATTTGTTTTGATGATAAGAAAAGACAAAAATAGTTTTTGAGGTGTACAAGAAAATGACACCATTATTATTGGAAAATATCGAGCTAAAGGAGCTCGTATTATATGGAACTTTAAGATAGATACTTTATGGAAGTAAAAATAATTCTGAATTGTTGGTTTTAATGGAAACCATGTGTTTTAAATACAATATTTGTTTTATTCTTATATTATTCCTTGTTCACTTGGAACAAGTAGAAGATTATTGGTCAGTAATTCAATTGTTTTATTGTTTGTAGCGCCATAAATTTGGTTAATTAAATGTGTTAAAGTAGGAGTTGATTTTGTTGTTATTTTTGCAAGTGTATCCTCTATTTAATCCAAAATGTGTAAGTCACAGAGTAGGAGAACATACTACAACCCCGAAAATCCCGAATTGAGCAATGCTGGCATACTGTGATTTGCATATTTCTTGCTAAAAGGGCACATGGGGGTATATAAAGTAATGTGCTTGGATTAATAACTAGAGGAACACTAAAGACGGTCATTTCATATAAAGTAAAGTAATGATAGGAATAGCTAAAACGTATAATGTTAACTGACCGCATGGGTCCCTAGAAACTCACACCGAGCAGCCCTGGATTTAAACACCCCCCTACCGAACATCTTTTGGCGCCCAGTACGCAGGGATGAGTTTTCCTGGGGAAAACCCGAGTTTTCTCGAAAAATCAAAATTTTCAATTTTTTTTTGAAAAAAAAAATGGTTTTCGAAATTTTGAATTTTAAATACTTCCATAAAGTTTATGACATTGAATAAAAGTATCAAAAGGGTACGTTGTAGTAAAAACCCGTACCAAAGTAAATTTTTGAAGAAATCGGGACACAATGGTTCAGTTACCATCTCTCAAGCATGTTTTAGCGATGTGGCATGAGTAGTCCACTGTATTCTAATAAGATGGCATTGAGTGAGGAGATGCAACGGCTCTTGGAGGCCACGAACAATAAATTGGGAACGATAGACAATACATTGGGCCTCCAAAAGGATGAAAATAAAGAAGTGTTCGAATCCATAAATGAGAGTTTGAATAAGTTGGACAGCCAACAGAGTAAAAATAAAAAGGACTTAGGATCTATAAACAATAAGTTGGACGGCCAACAGGAGGAAAATAAACAAAAATTTGAATCCATAAATCACAATTTAGGATATCTTAAAACTAACAGTGATAACATGGGAACTAAATTAGAAGCTATCCAAGCCGATTGTATCAATATGAATAAAGCATTGAAGGCTGAAATAGAAAAGAAAATAGATAACAAATTTCAAGGGTTTGACACAAAGTTTGGGGACAAGTTAACTGAGTTAAAAGGGGAAATTACAAGTAAAATTGAAAATGAAAATGGGGCATTTAAGTCAGAATTGCAAGGCCAAATAAAGACCTTAGAGGATAGTATGGTAAAATCCCAAAATGAATGTCAAAATCATTTTAGAATTATTGAGGATAAAATTGGTTCCATGGAAAATAATTTTGGTTCTATAGAAGATGGAAGAAAAGGGTGATGATTGTAAAGATGAACTTGTAACCCAGATTCAAGGTGTGCAGAAAAGGTTAGAAGATCAGATAGAATCGAACCAGAGTATTTGTGAAAAATCCAGGAAAGAGATAAAAGAGAGTCTTGATAGGCTAGAAGACAGATTTACAGGGGTGGAGAACCAAGTAGGAATTCTCTAGAACAAAATCGGTGTAGTTCAGGCCGAAGTAACCGAGATGAAAAACCAAAATCAAAAGGATGCGCGGGACATGAAAGGTCAATTTGAGCGGTTTACCGGGCAGGTAGATGAGAACTTAAAGAAGTACGAGGGTGAAATAAATCGAAGATTAGGTATATACGAGGGGCATCTCCAGAGTGAAAGAAAACAACGAGAGGACGAAAATAAGGAAAGTACCCGTAAGATAGATGAAATAAGTCAGGGTATTAATGATGTCCAGGAAACCATCGGAACATTAAAGGTCCATGTAGAAAAAACCAATACTGAAGTGAATCAGGTCCAAGACCACTTGAGGAGATTGTATAAGAGTCAAGGGAAAACTGAGGAAAAGCTTGAAGGAATTAAAGTAGATATGGTCAAAGGACAAAGAGAAATGGAGAATAAAATAAAGGAAATACGAGAAGACCTAGATACCAGAGGTGAGGTTAAACCAGAAATTATAACAAAACAGGTCATGGTCATCAAGAAAGAGGTAGAAGATCAATTAGCTGAAATCAGGGATAGTCTCAGGGAAGAGAAATCCCAACTCAAAAAGGAAGAGGAAGATAGTAAAAGGAATCAAGAAAGAATTCAGAATGAATTAAGATCACGGTTGGAGAGGACTGAACATAAGAACAGTCAAATGGAAATTCAACTCATGGCTAAAGAAGAAAGTGCCCGAAGAGAAAGGAAGTTAGAATTTGAGAGTCAGGATGAGTTTCCAAAGACAGGATGGGTGGATTCCCGTGAACAAGGCACAGATACAGACAGGGACTTAGGAGGGGAGAGCCCTTATAAGAACCCAAGATATCCGATGGCGATGTCAACCCCATACATGAACCAGACAAATGGCCAGATAATAAACATCATTAAGTCGAATGAGGACAGACAGGTAACGTTTACGGGTAATAACATGTCAATTACTCCAAAATACTGGTTAAAGGAAGTTGCAGAGTACTTAAACGAAATGAAAGTTCCTCAGGATCGGAGACTGAGAGCTATTGAAAAGCTGTTGGCAGGTGATTGTCTCACCTGGTTCAGAAGCTTCAGGTACACCTTCGATACGGTGGATGGCTTTAGGGAAGCATTTTTAAAACGATATTGGGCAGCAGACGTCCAAGAGAATTTGAGGCTAGATCTGTACTCTAGGAAGTACAGCACAAATGCACCAACCAAGTACTCAGAATTTTTCACCGCTCAGCTGTGTAAATTCCGGGAACTTGACATTGCTCCAGCTGAGAATGACCTGTGTGCCGCCATTGCAAGACAACTTCCATATGAGATTCAGAGGCTGTTAATCTCATCCAAAGCCAGAAGTGCTGTGGAAGTGGAGAGTGTATTACGTCAATTAGATATGACGACTTCGCATGTTACTCCCAGGCATCAAAGACAGACTGAACAGGTACATATGGCCAGCAGTCAGGAAGACAGAGAGAAACCATCGACCAGAAATCAGTCCACTAGCACTGATACTCAGGGACTGGGTCGAGAGTATGGGCACCAAGAGCCTAGAGGAATACAGCCATATTACAGAGGAGGATATCGAGGAAGAAATCCTAGGAATACGGGTTATAGGCCACAAGAGAGCCGACCCTATAACAATAACCATCAGAGGCAAGAAAACAGAAAGAAATGGGAGAATTATCCCAGAAGGAACGTAAGGCCAGAGGATAGGGATGATGAATATCGGGCCGAAATAGAAGAGAGGTATCAGGAGAGTCTTCGTTATATGAACGAACGACCAGACGAACCTGAAAGGCAAAAAGTCCGTTGGAGTGAGGCAATCAAGAACCGGAAATCACCCGACCGACTAGACGGAGCTCAAAGCTTGGAACTACAAGCTCAATTAAAGAATGAGGGGAAAGGAAGCCCTCAGGATAAAAAAAACTTCAAATTTAAATCGTCAAAAGTGGAAACATACCAGGAGCTGGGAGGAGGTAGAAATTGTGAATTGGATAGCAAGACCAGATGAGCTAATTAACGAGGATGTGGAAGGAATTCCACCTATTAAAAGAGAATTACCCATTATGCTAAGGATAGAAGGATTACTGGTCAGGGCATTAATTGATACTGGATCCACAATAAGTTTAATTACGCAAACCCTTCTAAATGAATTGGAAACAAGGGGCCGCGTATTAAAGATTCCCACATCAAGTGTAAAGATTAAGGGGATTATCCCGGAAAAATCTTTAACATGCAAATTTCAGGTATACATTGATTTGATCATGGGTAACGCTGAAATTTCGCAATGCTTTTTGCTGGTAAATCAATTACCGTATAATGTCATATTAGGTATTGATTTTATCCATGAGAACAAGGTCATCATAGACCTAGCGCAAAATTGCATTAAATCCAAAGAGAGGATGTGGATGAACAAAACATTAACCTACAGGAACAGGATGCGAAAATAGGAGAACAGGTATGGCATGTGGAAGATGTAACGGAGGAAGGTTATAAGGACATAGAAAATACATTCGAAGTCCTCAACATAGAACTCGAAGATAATTTGGAAACTGAGTTCGAGACCAACCTGTCAGGAAAAGTAGAGGAAGCTAAAGTTAACCTCGAAAATAAGGAACAATTAAAGAAATTATTATTAAATTTTAGGGACGTATTTGATTCCAAGCCAGGGAAGATTGAAAATTTTAAATACGCGTTCCAAGTCAATGATTGGGCACCGTTCAGGCAAAAACCATACCCGGTTGCGGTAAAACATTACCCACAAACGAAGAAAACACTGCAGGAGATGATGAATGCAGGTGTTATAGAAAAGATGGCGACACCATATGTTAGTCCATTAGTGATTGTGAGTAAACCGGATAGCTCAGTAAGGGTGTGTTAAGATGCCAGGAATTTAAATGCAAAAATCATACCAGAAAATGATTCGGCACCACCCATAAAAGAAATACTGAGGAAATTCAAAGGCAAGAAGATTTTCACAAATATTGACATGACTTCTTCGTATCATCATCTCGAACTGGAAGAGAAAACCAGCTTGTTGACTGGATTTCATTTCGACCAACAAACATATTGTTTCAGAAGATGTCCGTTTGGATTGAAGACCGCGGGATCTGCCTTAATAAGAGCGCTTGATCGAAACCTGTCAGAGGAAGTGAAAGATTGCACTATCCGTTATGTGGATGATATTTTGCTTACCTCGGAGAATATTAAGGAACATTTAGAAAAGTTGAAGAAATTATTGGAAGACTTAAGAAGGGCTAATTTTAAAATCAATTTAAAGAAGTCAAATTTTTGTCAAAGACAAGTAACATTTTTAGGGCATGTGATTGATAAGGATGGTGTTAAACCAAATCCATGCAAATTAGAATCGATAAGAGATTTTCCAAGGCCTTTGAAGGTGAAGAACGTTCGCCAGTTTTTGGGATTGATTGGATTCTTCTCAGGACATTGTCCATCATACACAAAAACTGTTGCACCACTACAGGACCTTCTGAAGAAGGGGGCAAGTGGAAATGGACGGAGGAGACAGAAAAAGCATTTGTGGAGGCCAAGGAAATGCTCTTAAACTACGTGAAGCTAGGATATCCTGATTTTAATCAGAGATTTATCATTCAAACAGATGCATCCCAGATTGGAATAGGGGCAATGCTATATCAGGAAAACCCGGATAACCCTGATAAGAAAAACTATCTAGCTTTCACAAGTCGGAGATTGAAACCACACGAGAAAAATTATACGATCAGCGAAATCGAGCTGTTAGCGATATTGCACGCGCTGCAATATTGGCGAAAGATCGTATATGGGTTTCAAGTCACTTTAAGGACGGATCATAAAGCCTTAACCTTTTTGATGAAGACTGATTTATCCAGTCAAAGGTTGATGCGTTGGGCTTTATACATTCAACAGTTTGATGTAAAGATAGAATACTGCCCAGGAAAAGAAAATATAGTTCCAGACTATTTAAGTAGACAGCCTGAGTCCACAGAAGAGGAAGTAATGGATATTGATTTGGAAGACAGGGATCAGCGTACTCTAAATGAGTTGAGAAGCATTAGTCAACGGCAACGTGAGGATCCATGGATGAACATGCTCATATCTTTCCTTGAGGGAAGTTTGATAAGGGGAACACCGGCGTACACGGAAGCTAATAAGATAGCTCAAGATTACACATTTTATAATGGATTATTATATAAGTTTGTGGACTCTGACCATACGCGATTAAGGAATGTTGTACCTGCAATTTTGCAGAGGAAAATAGTATGGTTAGCCCATAGATCGTTCGGACATATGGGAGTCGACAAAACAGTCTCGATGCTGAAAGAAGCATTTGTATGGCCGAGACTGAGAGAAACTGTAAGGGACACGTTAAAGACATGTGATCTATGTCAAAGGATCAAACCAAATGCATTTCTGATGAGACAAAAGCCTATACCATTGTTGCCCGAGAGGCCAGGTCAAATCATCTCTATTGATAATTTCGGACCTTTGCCCAAGGCAAGAAGAGGAAATCGACACATAATGGTGGCTATGGATGTCTTCACTAAAATGGTTGTCCTTGCTCCCATACAGAAGACTAGTACCAAACAGGTGTTAAAACGACTCAAAGAAAAAGTGATACCGATTCTGGGAAAACCTGAGAATTTGTTGTCGGATCACGGTAGTTGTTTCACCAGTGTAGAGTTCAGACAAGAATTAGAAAGACTTGGAATACGTCAGATTTTGTCAAGTATTCGCCATCCTGAGGCAAATCCTGTAGAAAGAGTGATGAGGGAGACGGCCAAGTATTGTAGAATATACTGTGCCGAAGAAAATTGGAAGAGGATAGATATCTTGGATATTATCGAATTTTTTATAAACGATACAATCCATGAATCTACGGGAGAGATACCAATAACGTTACATCGGAATGAGCAACCAGAGAGACCTTGGAGTCTGGTAATTCCTAGGCCAGCAGACGCTCAGCCTGGAAGAGATGTACGTATTAGAAGAGCCTTTGAGCATCTAAAAGCTCAAGCCGACAGGAGGCAAAGAAGAAATAGGCACAAGAGGTATCATCGGCCACTAGTAGCAGGGGAAATGGTGTTAGTAAAAAGACCCGCCATTTCAGATCCAGGTAACCGCGTGTACAAAAAGTTCCAGAAAATGTACCACGGACCGTATCAAATAATAAGAGATTTGAGAAATAATGCCTATAGAATTCGGCACTGTGAAACGAATCACGAAGTAACCATGAATTCAGCGAATTTGAAAGTAAATTACCCTCCCGAAGACTTCGATGAAGCCAATGAACAAGCCCTGGTTATGGAACAATTTAGAGATGAATCCACTTTTGATAGAAACGAGAATGAGGAAGAAATAGGAAACAGAGCTCAAACATTCGAGTGCGAATGCGAATTGGAGAAATTATATTGGGAAATAAAAGAAATAATTGCTTTTGTTGAAGACGAAAATTTCAATTTAAGATAGGAGAATAATGAAATAAGGAAACGGGTAGGGATAGACCACACCCGTAAAGAAGAATGAGGTTCTGGAGACTTGAAGTCCAGACAAATAAAAGGAAAAGGAAAGAAAGGGTAGGGACAGAGCGTACCCAACCTACACAATTACCGGATACGACTTTAAAGAAATAAAAGAAACAGAAGGTACGGATAACGTTATGATGGCTTCGACGAATAAAGAAAAATTTGATTTTTTATGGAGAATTGAAATAAATTTCCTCAAAATTTTTCGAAAATTTATTTACCTAAGTAGGGGAGAGATGAACCCATGTACCATTGGCTCAAAAGGGGTCGAATCCATGTATTTGGGGAAGAAATTAAAGAAACATACAGTTTCTAATGTGACATAGAGAGATTTCAAGCAAGGGTTCTAGCCTAACGTTGTGCAAGCGCTGGGACCAGGTGTTCAGAAGATGAGATCATGCCTCTTGACATTGAGAAGGAGCCAGTCATGGATATTAATAGGACGAGTGGAAAGTTTCGGCTGATAGACTAGGAAGCGTGACTCGGATATCCAGCTTAGCTTGCATTAAATCGGCAACATCGCCGCTGTGCCAGTAGAAGAATAATTAAATTTAACCCATTTGCAGGAATATAAATAAGTAGGGAAAAATAAATAAGTGTTCACTAGGGAAAATAACCTTACTGCATCACAAGGAATTCAAAAGGTTCAACTATCTTGCGAAACACTTATTAATTCGTTCCGGGACCACATGTGCACAACATAGTGAATGATTTGTGGGATGTTAAAGAACGTGTATAGGTATCTGCATCCAAACTAGATGTTAAAACTCCACCGGTAAGGTTTTGTATTGCATTTTAAAAAGACCTATTTGAAACGGTTCAATATACGTAGATTTTACTGAAGAGTGAAGACTTCGCAGTTTCTGTCATTGTTCAAGTGCTTAGACAGGGTAAGCTTTGTGCTTAGTGGCAATGGGAAGCTCCCAGATATTAATTGATGGCTATTATGATTTCCGTAATACTAATGGATATTTGAGGCCTTGATATCGCCAGACTCAGAAATGAAGATTGTTGTAGCGAATTTTATGTCATCGTAATATAATTTACTTAATCTTTAATCAGCTGCACATCTATATAGAAGGCCCAATCAGAAAGAATAACCCCGAATGCTCCTCAGGACTTGCTCACCTGATGAGTTAAAACTGAGCAATTCCCTGCAAAGCAGGAGGCCATAGCCCTTATGGGATTTGTAAGGCTATTTATTTATTTATTTTATTTAAATAAGTAAATAATCACTGGACTGTGAATCATTTTGGATTAGAGATTTTTGTGTAAAGAAAAACCTTGTAATAATTGCACAGAAAAAAACTGCAAACGCAGTATACGTCATTGGGGATTCACTGATACCAGAGGCGTGGGGAATATTAAAAATGAACAGCAACACCCACGCAGCTGAAGACTACAAATTAATTAATATCTCCGAATTGCACGATCGATTCTTATGCGCAATGAGATCATTTGACGTTGAGAAGACGAGCTTTCTGGAGATATAATTTTTATAATTGTACGACAATTAGTTCAAAAGTTGGTCACGAAAAGGACTAGGATTTTATCTTTTTGTGACTAAAAAGTATAAAACTCCTGGCCTCACCAAGCCAAACATGCAGTTTCCGATAGCCCAGGAGGGCGTCACTTTGCATCAGTACATGCAGTATTCCGAGAGCCTAGGCGGGCGTTACTCTGCATCAGTACAAGCAGTATTCCGACAATCCGTGAGGGGGCGTCACTCTGCTTCATCAAACATCGAATTCAGATAGTCCGTATGGGGCGTCACGCTGAAACACACCGAAGACAGTATACCAGCTTTCCTTGAGGGGAAAAACGCTGTATCACATCGCATAGAAGAATATCCGATAGCCACGGGCGTCGCGTTATCAATAATTTACGTTCCTCCGTAAGGAGTTGTAAAGCAGTAAAAGTACAGTATCGCCGTGTTTGAAAAAAATTAGGAAAATCCTAGTTACAAGATTTAGGTCCGACAGTATAAAAGTTTACAGTGAAAAGTTCGTAAAATACAGTCAGAGCAGGCTGCGAATGTAGGACTCAGGGCGAGAGGTCTTTAAGTAAACGACCAAAAATATCATAACGTACGGAAGTACCTTAACAGAAGGATAAACAGTTTATCTAATTTAAAGAACCCGAGCAGGGACAGAGAAAATAAGGTTCGTAAGTATTTTTGAAGATTAGAAGTGCAAGAACCGAATAAGCAAAGAGGAAGACAGGAAACTAATAGACATCGTTTTAAGAGAGCAGACGAACTATTCAAAAGCACTAAGACGCAAGAAGTATTAGTTGCTAAAAAAATCCGTAGGTCACCGATAAATTATCGAGAGGACCGTGAACAGAACAGACTTTCGCTAAGATCAATAAATAGGATATAAAAAAAGGGAGCCGTTCGTGTCAGAGGAATAACAGATCGTCAAGAACGGGATTCGAAGGAGTGCTAGTGCAGGAAGGAAGTAGACGAGTCGAGACTTTCACATTCAGAGAGGATAGGAAGCCGACATTACTAAATTTCACCCTTGGAGACGGGAGATCAAGAGGTCACGTGTAATAGGCTTAAATAGCGGCCTAGTGATCAAAATTTGTGAAGTGTAAATATATCAAGTTTTTGTGTTAAAAATAATATATTTTCAGTGTTTTTTTATTGTGTGTTCTAAACGGATACACCAGTGTATTTAAAATGATATTAGTGTTAAATATATACGTGTTAAATATGTGTCAATATATATCTGTACATGCAATGAAGTTGTACACGATGGAGTAAGTTAAAAAGTGGGCCAAAAATGACACATCGCACGAGGAGAAGGGTCAAGAAACGACCTTAAACATGTGAGTAAAGATTTTCATTATGTTTTGGTGTCGGGGAAGTGATTGTGTACAAATCCACCGGAGTTTTTGAGTAAAAGGGATGTTTCTAAATAACTAAATACAGAATAAGAACGCGGTCTGAACAAAAATAGAATTTTGAGAAATTATAAATAATTATTTGAAAGAATAAATCCTGTAGAGGAAATGTATGAATAAAATGTCAGTGTATTTGAAGAATGTTATAAAAGCAAGCGTATTAATAATAATAATAATATAAAGGAAATATAAATAAAGATTAAATTGAATAATATGAAAGTAAGAGCATTGGAGCCTTAATAAAAATATAAGACATGATGTTAATACATGTTCTTAAAATAGAGCGATTATAGTCAAGGGAAAAGATTAATATAAAAATTGAGATATGTATCAATTGTCAATATGGAATTTGTCAGTTCTTTGGATGACGCTAGGCTTAAAAATAAAGTATAGCGCAACGGAGCGCAATTAAAATAAAATGTCACGCTAGGAAGGCGTAAAAGTTAAAGTACTTGGTAAGTTACTTATGAAGGGTTGTTGATTGCAGTGAATTGAGATATGTTGTAAGTCCTCTAATTGTGACCTAGATCACGAGGCCATGTGTATGTTATTGTAAAAGGGAGCAAATGTATGGTATTATTGAGCGTAGGTCATGTAGGCCACGGCCGACTTTAAATCGCATTTTGTATAAGTCCTCTAATGTGGAAATAAATTTGGTTAATTAAATGTGTTAAAATAGGAGTTGATTTTGTTGTTATTTTTGCAAGTGTATCCTCTATTTAATCCAAAATGTGTAAGTCACGGAGTGGGAGAATATACTACAACCCCGAAAATCCCGAATTGAGCAATGCTGGCATACTGTGATTTGCATCTTTCTTGCTAAAAGGGCACATTAGTTAAAATTTCATTCACCAGAATATTTCCAAATAATAAATTCCTCAAAATGCTTCAAATTTCTCCGAAATACTTTCATTATGCTTCATATGCATCCCATAATATATATATTTATTAAATTATTTTAATTAGAAATTTCCAATTTTTCCTTCCGACGATGCACAACCTCGGCTCGGTCAAAGGTCCTAAGCTGGGCTGAATTCGAGTTCAGTACGGTATATCTTATATATATAATTGAAAGTCTGTATGTATGTACTGTATGTGGGTGGGTGGGTGGGTTGGTGGGTGGGTGGATTCGTTCCGTATACAAATCTACACCGTTCCACCAATCTCAACCAAATTTTGCTTACACATAGTAGGAACGGCTGCTTACATGAATTTTCGATAGTCTTTCTCATTCTTCTGATTTAGGCTTTTTTCACTCAAGCAAAGGCTAATAAAGTCAGAAAACAAACTGATGGAATAATAGCAAGGCCGGCCATCTCCATAGCAACAATAGCTCAAGACGAGATGACCAAGTTTCCATCTATCTCGGTAAGAGGCCATGCTACACCCACTGCCAGCTAGATCGCATCCCTCCAAGCTTCTTTAAACTGCCTGTCCATTCAACTCAAGATTGGTTTTGCAGCACCGACTGTGATCGCCAAGTGGATCGCATCCCTCCTGGCTGCTTTAAACTGCCTGCCCATTCAAAACACAGACCTGTACAGGACAAACTGTAATGTATATTAATTCACCTTTAGGTTGCAGCGGCTTTTTATGGGGACGATTCCTGAAACGAAGGGTTTTAACTTTGAAGGCTTAATATCGAGATAAAAAAACGCGAAAACATGGCACTAAGTTAGTTCTTTGGTTATTTAATCAACATAAAGAAATATGATATTAATTCAATTATAGGAAAGCGAAACACACATGGTGGTGGAGGTGATTGTTTTCAAGGGGCGAAATGTCTTCCTCCTTTGCCCGTAATTATACGGTACGGATGATAATAAAAACAACTACTTCCATCTAATGTAAATCTAACTTACCTACTAGACGAGATGAAAAGAAAAGGATAAGTGCATTAAAAGACAGGGAAAAGAAATGCCTCCGGCCGCCAAAGAATGAGATGTTGATTATTTTATGGGCTTTGCAATATCGCGCTCATATAACTCCGTGTACTTGGCTATGTGTTGAATTTTTCTGATAACCCGTCTTATTGTGATGGCTTTATTAGTGTGTGTATTTATAATTCAAGTGAATTGTCCGATGGTAACTCATGAAATGAGATTCCTCGGCATTCAAACTTGCCCTGTTCTGATTTACAAAAGCGCTCACAGCAGTACGCCATCATATAATACAAAACACAACTTCACCACTAACGTCAATACAAAATGAAAGTCTGTAACAGGGACTTGAAAAAGCGGCGATCACAGTGGATTGGTCTCTTAGCGTCTATATTTGGAAAGGAGGTTGTACGCATAAACCAATACTGTAATCGTTTAATGGGCAGGCAGTTTAAAGCAGCCAGGTGGGATGCGATCCAGCAGGCAGTGGCCACATCATTTATTATCTAAATCACATTAAAAAAAAGTCCTCTCGGCTCGCCGGAAGGCGGAGGTAGATTTCACTGGACAAACTTGGGGATAGGCGAAAATAGGCAGAATATGCAGGTTTTCGTAGAAGGATCAGACCTCATTTATTGCGAGAAGATATTTTATAATTGGAGCTTAATTAACTTTGTTTTTCGTCATTTTATGCTTATTTTAAACATTTTATTGTCTTATGGAAACGGTAACCTTCTTGTCATTTGGGGTCCATTTTTATACTTGTGGTCACACTGTCCTTATGCAAGGTTTCGACACTGATGTGTAACTATGTAACGGTCTGTTACTTCTTCACGCAAAATTATATCTCCCGCAGAGATTTTGGTTGGTTGCTCAGTTTAGGGGCTGCGACAACGCGATCATGTAACCCCGTGTACTTAGGGATGGCTGTATTAGTCTGTAATTCAGGTAAGGACTGCAGACGGTCAATTTCAAGCAGTAGTTCCTAATGTTGATACCAGGTACTACCGTCAACGACATCTAGCTGTGAGCTTGTCTACTAGATGCCACCGCAACCAGCAACTCGCAACGAACGTTGGAACTTCCCCTCCAAAGGAAAGCATACTGAGGGATTTTTAGCGCTCTTAGAAAATCCGACGACTTCGGCCGGCTTTGAACTCGCGACCTTGGGCATAGACATTCAGCATGCTACCAGTTACGTCACCGAAGCCGCTTCACACTTAGTCAAATGAAAATCTGAATCCGATCTCGTGCAAGTGCGTTATCTTGGCAACGTCTGATGGCTCATCCCTCATCAATTTAGTAGTGTTGCCATGGCAACCACTGATACCTCTTGGCATTTTCTTATAATTACGAAATCATTTTTCTCATTCCTTGGCATAATGGTGGGTCATATCAAAAATTCTTTCAGACAAAAGTTTTAGGTAATTATTAGGGGAATATTGTCCATTTTGTACGGTTTTGATATTGTGCTTATTAAGAGAGATATGATTAATGTTTCCCGAAAAAAACACTTTTTCCCACCCCTTTGGTCAATGGTTGGTGCTATAAAAACTCTTCAAACATAAATTTTTGGGCTTTATCCGACATATAGTATGAACGTTGAACGGATTCGATATGTCACATATTAAGAGAGTTATAGCAATACTTCACTTCTTCGAAAAAAGCCCCCCATTTTCACCCCCTTCGGCCGATTTAGCCCAGTAACGAACTCGACCGAAATTTTATAGGTATACATAATCGGTAAAAAACTCAAAGTGATTGGTGCAAAATTACGGCAGTTATCGTGTCCACAAGAAACTGATATATATATACATACATAAATTATATATACACTTTTGAACTGACGGTGGTTTTGGGGTCTGGGGGATGTGAAACGCGAAGATATGTCGACATTTTCCGGAAGTCGAAACATGGTACCCATTGCAATAGTTAGCTTTCTAATGAAATCTACCTCTGGTTGGTTCCTCAGTTTAGAGGCTGCGACAACGCGGTCATCTAACCCCGTGTACTTTGGGTGAGTAGAATCTGTCTGATAAACGGTGTGAATTGTAATGGCTGTATTTGTCTTAATTCAGGTAAGGACTGCAGACGGTCAATTTCAAGCAGTAGTTCCTAATGTTGCCACCAGGTACTACCGTCAACGACACCTAGCTGTGAACTTGGCTACCAGATGCCACCCCAACCAGCAACTCGCAACGAACGTTGGAACTTCCCCTCCAAAGGAAAGCATACTGAGGGATTTCAGCGCTCTTAGAAAATCCGATGACTTAGGCCGGCTTTGAAACCGCGACCTTGGGCATAGACATTCAGCATGCTACCAGTTACGTCACCGAAGCCGCTTCCCACTTAGTCAGATGGAAATACTGAATCTGATCTCGTGCAAGTGCGTTGTCATGGCAACAATCATGGCTCATCCCTCATCAATTTAGTAGTGTTGCCATGGCAACCTCTGATAGCTCTTGGCATTTTCCTATAATTCCGAAATCATTTTTCTCATCCCTTGGCGTAATGGTGGGTCATATCAAAAATTCTTTCAGACAAAAGTTTTAGGTAATTATTAGGGGAATATTGTCCATTTTGTACGGTTTTGATATTGTGCCTATTAAGAGAGATATGATTAATGTTTCCCGAAAAACCCACTTTTTCCCACCCCTTTGGTCAATGGATGGTGCTATAAAAACTCTTCAAACATAAATTTTTGGGCTTTATCCGACACATAGTATGAACGTTGAACGGATTCGATATGTCACATATTAAGAGAGTTATAGCAATATTTCACTTTTTCGAACAAAGCCCCCCATTTTCACCCCCTTCGAGCGATTTAGCCCAGTAACGAACTCGACCGAGATTTTATAGGTATACTTTATTGGAAGAAAATTGAAAGTGATTGGTGCAAAATTACGGCAGTTATCGTGTCCACAAGAAACTGATATACATATATATATATATATACATATATATATACATACATAAATTATATATACACTTTTGAACTGACGGTGGTTTTGGGGTCTGGGGGATGTGAAACGCGAAGATATGTCGACATTTTCCGGAAGTCGAAACATGGGACCCATTGCAATAATTAGCTTTCTAATGAAATCTACCTAACATTAGAAATCTGAACGCAATAAAAATCTGAAATCGTATCTCTTTTATTAACAGGGGACGTAATAGGGAAATGAAATTAAAAAAGAAATACATTGGCAAACCCTGCATTCGACATACTATTGCAGATTGTTCTTAAAGTAGCATATTATTTTTTTGGTGATTTGATTTCGGATGATAAGGACCCAACAGTAACTGCGGCGGTAGGAACACAGTTTGCCATCAGGACCGATGTGGCGGTAGTATCACAAGATGACACCAGGTACCGCAACGGACAGAGACAATTTAAAGATATTAGTGTTGACCAAAGAGGATATAAATAAAGTGTTGACTAAAGCTAGCGGTACACATGACTAGAGTTTGATTATTGACAAACGAGTCCTGTTCTTTGTACATGTATCTGATCTCCTATTTCTTAAAATAAGAAGTGTGTTCATCCCACATCTTGCTGACCCTAACATTATCGTTTGTGTCATAAAACACGATGGAGGAGCTGGAAGAACTGCGTCATCTTCAGACACAGAATTTACTACTGCATCAACAGATAGCATAAACATAACCACCTCAACGACCTTCGTCCTGACAGGTCAGTCAGTACCCATGTAAGCATAGTTGCAGTGAAATTACCATCGTGGTGACCCCAAAGACTCCATAATATACCAGTGAAGTGTAAATTGTAAATCAATGACGCCACGAATGCTGAAATGCTGCATACCAACAAACCGGCCAACCCACGAACCAAGCTATCAACCAGCCAATCACCAAACACGTAAAAACGCTCCACTTACGCTAATGGACTCAATCAGGCCAGCAAAAACGAATTACATCCGACATATGAGATTTCCGAACTGTTTTCAACAGTAGCCACCACAACTCCCAGGGGGTTTGGCGTGGCGGTAGTAACACAGTTTGCCACCTGGCCAGGTGTGGCAGTAGTAACACAATTTGACATCAGGAACCGCCATGGGCAGAGACCATCCGAAGATATTAATGTTGACTAAGACCTGCGTTTGCCATGACTACAATTTGTTGGTTGACAAACGTGTTCTGATCTTAGTACATGACTGCATCCGATCTTTGCTCTCAAAATAAATTGTGTTCATCCCACAATACGTTTGCATAAGAATACGATACATGATATAGTTCGCTTCTGTTCGATCACACGTATTTTTCCTATATATTAACCATTTTAGTGCTTACTGACGAATAATATTGTATAATGGAGTAGTTATCACGAATTCTAAACATCTTGAAATCTGCTATAGCATTTTAGAGATAATTACGGTATGGGTTTAGAGAATATATTTCGTATCTTATTGTGGGGTTTGAAACCGTTTTTCAGTGTTGCCTAAGTAAACAAAAGTTTGGTGCTTTTCAGTCGGTCAACACGAATGTACCCAAAAAGAGCTGGGTTATTCCCTAATCCTGAAATAAATTACATGAGATTAATAAATACACTAGGATGACCAGTTTCGATCGTCAAGCGATCATCATCCGATCCATTTTTAGCCTATTTTCAATTTTGAAAAAATAGGCTTATGAGATCACCTTTTGTCCATGTGTGTGTGTGTGCGTGTGATTCGTGTGTGTGTGTCCCCCCCCCCTAATAAAATCTAAACGGCAGGAGCGATTTTAATAAAACTTCGAAAGTTCATAGCATTATTCCGGGCGACCTAGACCGTGCCCTTCAAATTTTGTTACGAATCTCTAATCCAACATGGCGGCTGTGCGAAATATTTCACCAGCATTCAATATATCCGAAACTACTACCGATATTACCCTGACATTTTCTATGGTCATAGAAGGAACTACTATAAGTTCACTTATGTGACTTTTGAAAACCTGGTAACTACACAACCAACATGGCGGCCAAGCGAATTTGCGACTTTAGTTAGACGTTTCTCGCGATTTGAAAAACCAAACGCAATGAAACTTGGTGCAGTATATGTTTATATACATTGTAATGCACAGACATCTAACTTCGTTCAATTGTTTACATAATCACAAGATGGCGGATGTGCGAAATATTTCACCGGCATTCTATATCTCTGAAACTATTAGCGGTATTGTGCCCGTTTAGACCGGAGTCCGCACGACCACATATGCATTTTACCTATAATCAGTCATCACGAGAGTCAAAATATCCCGGGGCGCCAGATGGGTTAAAGCAAATCGTAAAAACGACATCAAATGAAAAAAATGCTCTACTGATCTTTGGCTCAATGCAACAATAAGGATAGAAGGAGATTCAACTGGGCATAACACATCATGTAAAATTATCTAATTTTATTTTGAATTTAAAATTGACTGCAAAAATGCTCAAAGTAGCATCACTCACGTGTGGCGACCCACACTCCTATTTATATAATGTACAGAAATTTTCCAAACACATTTGACAATTATTTTTTGGAAACACAAGTCTGATTATTAGTCCTGTAGACTGTGTTCCAAAATTATATTCATTTATTTGTGATTAAATCCAGTTCAAATTTAATTGTCTTTACTGGAAATATCGTAGATCACTGTTTGAATTTTTACATAATATTAACACTCGTAGAATAAATGTTCATATAATTTTTTAAACTTTCACTTATTTTTCCAGTTTCAAAAATATATTGTCAAAGAATATTATCTTTGAATCAACACAAATTATTTACACATATTAATAACATCTGAAAAGTATTTGACCATTGAGCATAGCATCGAAGAACTGTGCGAAGCACAACAAAAATTAATTGTTCTTCTGACATTTAACATTTCGAGAAGTGACTCGATTATGAACTTCCAGTTCCTAACAAAATATATGATTTCTGAATCATCAACTTGATCAATAAATTGTTGAACCATTCAACTATTTGATTTTCCACTTGGGAACATTTTTATAAAAAATATTTATATTCATGGCCATTTTAGCAACTTTCACAACTTGCAATTCTTCGACAGAATGCGGAAATAAGAATTGTAGCTTCATAAGAAATTCATTTAGTTCATGGCACTAGGATTGAAAATATCCTTCAAATTATTCGTGGTTAAAGAATTATTTTTAATTGGCAGTGGCCCATTCTATTATTTGTGTAAGAACACAATATTACAACAACAACGGCAAAGGTCTTCCTCTGAAGAAGAATAAAATACTATCATGACAAATCCGGGTTCTAGCAAAATCAAAGTCTTAATGGAATCCGTAAACAAGGTTGAAATAAGAACTGATGGTTTCTAAGAAATAACCTTCGGGTCATTCATACGACGAAATGTGTAGTTCCAATACTCCTATAAACCTGAGCCATCGAACCTGCTATTTGATTGATGCTCGAAAAAACCTCTTCATTCCTGCGACTTAAACATGCGCACCTGGGAATGGCATTTCAACTACTCCACACACATAAATTTTCTTCCCAAAATTTATACAATAAATCAAGCCTCTGCTTGTTATCAACACTGGAAGATTAATAAACTTACAAGTTTATTTTATTTTACCATTCAGTTCAACCCGTGAATTTACCATACTTATGAAAGTCTTTATTTCCCTTTCGAATGTATTTACGTCATGATTTTAAACAAAAATATCCTATTTGATACAAATAACATTTGCTTCCCGTTTCATGCCTCTCCGTGTTATCTGAAAAATATACTTTGCTCATTGCAAATATCAACTGTTCAACCAGAACTGAAATGTTGGTTGAATGCGGGCTTGCGCTAACCACTCTCCTTCGGAAAATCTCCTGTTCTAAACAAGAAATGATTAAACTACTTCATAGGCTCTCTCTCAATACATATGATTATTAGAAAAAATAATATCCAAGAATTATTTAGAAAAGTTATAAAAATTATTATTATTATTATTATTAGTGGATTATTATTATTATTAGTTATATAATTTTAAATATATTTAATTATCATCTCATTATGTGAGAATCCACATGTTCGAACCTTCGAATATGGAAAAAATATCCATTCCTCAACAAAAATAATTATTAACTTTTACAGTTACATCGGCTGATTACCGTGATATCCCAAAAATATGAAATATTCAAATAAATGCTCGATATGCTCGGCCATCGATCCTAAACTGTTCTGAGTGCTGAAAATAGTCAGAATAACTCTAACATGTCTTGCGTAAATCATTGCAAGATTTAAATACGAAGAAAAATAAATGTGTTGGTCATCTGCCGAAAAATAGTTTGTTCCAATTAGCTAGGCATAATATAAAGTCAAAATGTGGCTTACATTTCTTGATGGTTTTGAAGCGTAGCGAACCTGGTTTGTACCAGATTTATCCATAGACTTGCCCTATCGGACAAGCATGTATAATCCTTATATCCGCCATTATATACCCACAATCCGTCTAACAAGACATAGTGGTAATATCTCTTGACGTTTGAAGTAACTGTTGATCCATTTCAATATTGGCTTCTGTTAAAGCCATAACAGTTTGCTTAAATGGGGTCAGATCTAAATGATCTATTCTCAGATATGTCAGTTGTAACATAACTCACGGTAATCTTTTCAGTACAAGAAAACACTGACAGTCTAAACCAATCAACGGCTGTTCTGAAGATCGTTCCCTGGGCATGGCTTCACACCATCTACCATGCGCGAAGCAACATGTAGTTTTCCTGCGTAGACTAATGAACACCACCGTGATAGACTGGTCTTCAATGTACTGATAGATCGAAGTGGTTATTAAGTTACAAATATGAAAACTGACTAAAATGGACTTAA
The DNA here is from genome assembly GCA_946902985.2 of Meconema thalassinum. NCBI lineage: Eukaryota > Metazoa > Arthropoda > Insecta > Orthoptera > Tettigoniidae > Meconema > Meconema thalassinum. The sequence goes on along the minus strand of OX336399.1, from coordinate 186,934,184 downwards.
ATATCCAAGTATTAGGTTATTACTGGACTGTGACAAAGTACTAATTCTAGACAAAGTCTAGCATATGTCCATGTGAAAATAAAAATATTTCACCAGTGTCCGTCGAAAAATATCAATCTCCTAGTGATTCTCCTTGCCGGAAACTTACTAAGTTCCACTCGTAGCGCAGCACTTTTGTGACTATCACAACTTTGAAAATAACTTCTGCGTAGATCCGGCAACCATGTGCCTTGGCTCAGCGTAGTAGCACCTTGCTAGGCAAGTGCTTGTGTCGAAGTGAGCTATTGATGCCTGAGCCGGCCGGCTTTTATTCAAAACTGTCAGGGTCACGCGTCATCACGCTGAAATCTGGAAATCCTCATATCTCTGGTATCCCTGGTCCGATTTACTTGATACTAAGTACATTCTCTTTCATTTGGCCGTGCCAGTAATCTGATCCCATTCTCAAGTCTCTACTCCATGGTTAACTATTTAATCAATAAATAGCCTCGACCTCTGCTATTACTCGCTACGTCACTTGACATGCTCTTAGCGGTATATTCTTTCCAATTGCTTCTGGAAGCAATGTAGCGCGATATTCAAATATCTCAACTTTCAAAAGAGGCTGTAGCCTTCCCCTTGATATCTAGGTGTGTGAATCTTGGAATACCCATTCCTAGAGTTGGGCACATCCACCCCACACCTAGCAAAAAATAAAAATTGAATTTTTTTCCTATCTACACATTAAATCATCTGGTTCTTGAATAATAAATCTTCAAATTCGATGCATTATAAGTTCCCACGATGTTACCAGTTCGTGTATTGGCGACTTCATAGCTTCCATTGTTGTTTACTTCCACAATACAATAGGGTCCAGCGTAAAGGCTTGCAAACTTCGAGTACACTCGATTTTGCACGTCAGAGGGTGTAGGTCTTTTCACTAAAACAAGAGTTCCTACTCGCAAGGGTCTGCGAAAACGCTTTCCTCTCACTCTGCGCTCTCTTTTGTCAGCTTGGATCCTTAACTTGTCTAAAGCTAGAGTTTCCCTCATCTGACGACTTGGTTCAATCTCAGGTGGAATAGAGATGATTCGATCCCATAATCTTGTTGGTTTAATTCCATGATGAAGCAACATGGGAATTTGTCCAGTACTCTCATGAATTGTTGAGTTGATGGATTCGGATGCTAAAGAGAGAACATCCATCCATTTCCAATGCTCATTTGGACAATAGAGGCGGCAAAATTTTGCTATTTCAGCCATCACGCGTTCTGCTGGATTGCTCCCAGGATGTCTGATAGAACAAAACAATTGTATAATCCCAAGATTATTCATGATGGTTCTAAATTCTAAAGATGTAAATTGGGGTCCACGATCTGATAACAGGAATTCCGGTTTGCCTGCTTCCGGAATCACGTTGTCTCTAATTCTCTTCGCACAATATTTTGCGTTTGCCTTCTGAATTGGATGTAACATAGTGTATTTGCTGAATACATCCATGGTCACCAGAATATATCGGTTACCTCTTTTAGACTTTGGGAGAGGACCATATAGATCAGTCGCGAAGATTTCACAAGGCTTAGAAGGAATAATAGGCCTTGGTAATTCTCTCAGTAATCTAGAATTATGTTTACTCCTTTGGCATAAGTCGCATTCTCGAATAGTGTTTCTGACAGTTTGTCGCATTCGCTCCCACGAAAATTTCTCTTGAATCAAGTTGAATGTCTTATCTACTCCAGCATGACCTGCGATTCGATGTGCCATCCAGATAATGGGTTTTTGCATTCGTGGAGGTATCACTACTCTCAGCTTCGTATGGTCAGGATCTGCAAACTTGTAGATTAAACCATCTAACATCATAAAATCTCTTGAAATCCTTTCAGTTTCCACAAAATCATCATCATTTGGATCCATGTCTCCCTGTAGAAAACGAAAAATGTTTCTAAAACGTCGGTCTCTCCTCTGGGATAAATGCAACACTCTTAACCTTCTCAAGGTATCCTCATCTTCCTGCGTCAGGTTAACTTGAAAAACCTTAGATGTAGACTCCACTGCTCTACTCAATAAATCAGCTCCAACGTTCAACTTTCCAGGAGTGTGTTCAGTAACTAGGTTGAATTGTTGAATAAAAAGTGACCATCTAGTTATCCTATCACTGGCAAAGTTTGTTCTCAAAATAAACTCCAATGCGTGGTGATCAGTCCTCACAATTACTGAATGTCCAATCAACATTTTCTTTCACGACTCCAACGCGAAGATTACAGCAAGTGCTTCTAACTCTGTGGTGTAATAATTCCTTTCTGATGGACGAGGTTTCCTGCTAATGAACGCCAGGTAACGTCTCTTGTGATCTTCATCTTCTTGAAGAAGAATAGCTCCAATCCCTACGGTGGATGCATCAGATTCTATGATGAAATTCTTGGTAAAGTCAGGATACTCCAATTTCACACTGTTTACCAATAACCTCTTGCCATCTTGAAATGATTGTTCACAAACTTCATCCCATTTCCATTTGTTTCCTTTCTTTAATAATTCCTGCAATGGAGCTACCGTTTTGGTGAAGTTTGGACAATGCCCTGCAAAGGACTGGCATGTTCCAAGAAAACTGCGGACATTCTTCACTCTAGTAGGTCTAGGGAAATTTGCAATCACCTGTATCTTTGTCTCATTGGGACGGTATCCTTCTCCATCCAAAATGTGGCCCAAAAATTTTATTTCCTTCCGAAAGAACTGACATTTTCGAAGGTTTACTTTAAAGTTCGCTTTTCTCAAATCTGCGAATAACATCTGAAGATGTAACAAATGTTCCTCCTTAGTCTCGGATGCAATTAGGATATCATATATGTAACGAATTGCTATCTCTTTTACTTCAGGACTCAAATTTTGTTCCAGTGCTCTGATCAAAACAGATCCAGATGTTTTGACTCCAAATGGTAGACGGCGGAATACATATGTCTGCTGGTCAAACATAAATCCTGTAAATTTCTTGGAATCTTCACTAAGCCTAATGTGATGGTAGGACGAAGTGAGATCAATATTAGAGAACCAGACCTTGCCTTGGAATTTCCTTAACAGTTCCCTAATGATTGGTGGTCTGTCATACTCTGGCAGTAATCTTGAATTCAAATTTCGCGCGTCTAAACTAATCTCAGACTTCCATCTTGCTTAGACACTACTGCTAATGGATTGACATAAGATGTAGTGTACTTTTCAATCACATTGTTACTTTCCATCTCTTTGATAAGCACTTTTACCCTTTCTCGATGCTTTTCCGCTACCGGATACAATTTAGCATGGAAAGGTGCATCATCATTTACACGAATACGATATTCAAAATCTTTAATTTCTCCAGGTTTAATATCAAAAATATCGTGATACTCTTCCAAAATTTTCCCTAGCTCTGGGGACTCCTTCTCAGTGTAGACTTCTCTTCCTTCAGCTTCATGAAAATCAGAGACCATTGAGCATCTCCCTCGATGTCTTCCTCTTCTTTTCCCTCGAAGTTAATCTCTTCGGTATTCTTGAATCTGATCGTCTCTGTCTTCATGTCTATCACTGCTTGATATTTCTGAATGAAATCCGCTCCCAATATCATGTCAAAAGCCATGTCCTTCATTACTACAAACACATGTCGGAAATCATGTCCTCCAATAGTAATACATAAGTATAATTGTGTTTTACACAGAGATATCTTGTTGGGTATTATTCCTTGGATCTTAATTCCTGATACTGGAATCTCCTCTAAATTCTCTTTGAGCTTCCACAGAATATAAAGCTTCTCACTCACAAGACAAAGCATAGCCCCAGTATCAATCAAAGTATCGACAGGCATACCGAATACTTCGCATGATATGATTGGCATTCTAATTCTTGTACCCATTTCTTTCCGTTCGTCATTCTGTTGAATTAAGTCATCATCCTCTGCTTGCCATTTAATAATCCTGGAAGTGAAAGTGTTTAAAATTCTATCTTCTACTGTGAATTCGAAGTTTTTTTTTCGTTTCCATTCCCCCGGGATTGTTGTGCTCCCGATGGACCTGGTTCATTGGGCCTCTGCTCCAAAAACTGCAAGTTATCTTGGTGTCTTGCTTCTAAGTTCTTCCTCGTCTCCTTGTTGAACTCTTCATTGGACTGACGAGTATTCAAATTCCCTCTGTTATTGTAGTTGTTTCTACCGTAGTACCTTATTTCCTGGTACCTTCCTTGGTTATCCCTGGGCCTTCTCCATCGAGTATTATATCGATTTCCACCATCCGGTCTCGCGTAAGGCTTGTAACTGTATCTGTTACTGTACTGATTCCATCCTCTTTTATTGGGCTCTTCCCTCGGCGTTTTCTCTTCTCGCCCCTCTCGAATCTCTCGAGGTGTTTGGGAATAACTGTCTGCCATAACAGCGTACACAGCGTTGTTATTCTTTCCTCCCTTCTGATGAAAGAATTGAGCGTTCGTATGATCCAGCCTCTGTAATACCTCGTCAAATTGCTCCATGTTATAAATGTCAGCAGCGATCAAAGTCCTTTGGACGTCTGCTGGAAACTGACGTATCAATGCAGTAATCAATTCGTTATCTGGCATCGGCGGATCTAAATGTTGCAGTTTAGAGAGCTGCCCAGAAAAGTACGTAGAGTATCGAGTAGGCTGTGACGTCGAGAATCTCTTAGAATATAATTCTGCTCTGACTTGCTGTTGGGATTCCGGGGACCAAAACTTTTTCAATAACCCACGGGAAAACTCCTCAAAAGTGGTTAGAGTGGATCTAAAAGCTCTGAACCAAAGAAGTGCAGGACCTTCCAAAAACTTCCCTATCACTCGGATCTGTCTTTCCTTAGGGATCTTGGAATCTTTCAGGTAATCCCCTGCTTCTCTCAAAAATTCCACGGGTGTCACAGAATCTCGCCCTGAAAATTTAGAAGGCTTGTCCTCTACATTCTTGAATACAGTTATGGGGTTGGATTGAAACACTGTCCTGACCTCATCCGGTCTTTGACTATCAGTTTCTCTAGCTGCTCCTAGATTTATCTGTATCGGTTCTTTTCCCCTTACACTTGGCATTTTCAACAGATGGTCAGACTGTTTCTCGTCCTTGATTTGGGTTTTCATAGCCTCAAGTTCCTTTTGGTTTTCTTCTGCCATTTTTTTAATTGCTTCGGTTTCCCTACAATTCTCCTTGACATCAGTGGATATCTGGTTCATAACAGCCTCATGACTTTTCAATGACCCTGTCATATCTGATATGTCCTTCTGAGTTGCTTGGATATCTTTGGAAATTACTTGAATATGGGATGACAAAGATTCCCTAATCTCCTTGATTCCCTCTTGGTTCTCCAGCTTGAGTGTGTCTTTAATTTCATTGACAACTGTGGTTATAATTTCAGTTTGTAACTCATTAATCACACCTTCTCTTATTTCTCCCATTACAAGTTCTTTGAATTGTTCTGTCAACCGATGAACCACTAGAATTCCCATCTCATTACTCTCTTTCTTCACTCTGACTTCTAGGTTGATCATGTCTTCACCAACTTTCCTAAGACAATGTTCTATCCTATCAGCTAAGCTTTGGGATCTAAGATCGGCATCGCGAAATTTATCGTCCATTAAACTTGCGTTAGTAGCTAATGAAGTTTCGAGCTCATGTGTTTTTTCGCATAATTTAGACATTTTACACTCAAGTGACATTTTCAAAATTTCGGAATTCTCTTTAAATTTACTTTCCATTGAATTAAATTTACTATTTAAATTTTCTTTCAAGTTATCTTTTAACCTGCTTTCTAACAAATCGGATTTTTTTTGAGTTTATCATCTAGACTTTCTTTCAAGTTATCTTTTAAAGAATCAGTACTTTCTTTAAGTTTATTTTCTAAAGAATCAGAATTTTCTGTAAGTTTATCATTCAAATTTTCTTTAAGTTTATTTTCTAAAAAATCAGAATTTTCTTTAAGTTTATTTTCTAAAGAATCAGAATTTTCTTTAAGTTTATCGTTTAAACTTTCTTTAAGTTTATCAGAATTTTCTTTAAGTTTCCTTTCCAAAGCCTCTGTATTTTCTTTCATAATGGCTGCTACACGCAGTCCAGCTTCTTTTGAACTCTCCTCCAAACTCCTCATCATCCTCATCATTTCTTCCATAATTTTCAATTATTATTCAAAACTTAGGGGTATACAATATTGGCAAACACAAGCTTATAACTAGAACAAGAAATATGAATAGCTAATTGGAACACTCTAATAAAATGAGATTTGTCCTAATGTCGACGTGATGGAAAAACAAAATTCTCTACTTTTACGAATTACATTTACCACAATATCACAAGAAAAATATGCAAGTTCTCAAATATCCTCCACCTGGTTTCTAATAATGCGTATGTCCAGTCATCGAACGTTTACTACTGAATTTACTTGACGCCCTAATGGTTAAGCCATTATCAAAAAATAATCAAACCCATTCTAATTATTAATCGAGTTAAATTTTAATTTCCCCCACTAATTGGGTTTTCTACTAATTTATTCATCCAAACCAGACATCTCTCAACTCCCAAAATATTTATATAAAAATCATCATAATTCAAATCGGCATGCGATTGACAGTGTCTAACTCGAGCCCCACGTTCGAAGCCATTTCTCTCTCTATCTTATTTTATGTGCCCGTTTAGACCGGATTCCGCACGACCACATATGCATTTTACCAATAATCAGTCAGCACGAGAGTCAAAATATCCCGGGGCGCCAGATGGGTTAAAGCAAATCGCAAAAACGACATCAAATGAAAAAAATGCTCTACTGATCTTTGGCTCAATGCAACAATAAGGATAGAAGGAGATTCAACTGGGCATAACACATCATGTAAAATTATCTAATTTTATTTTGAATTTGAAATTGACTGCAAAAATGCTCAAAGTAGCATCACTCACGTGTGGCGACCCACACTCCTATTTATATAATGTACAGAAATTTTCCAAACACATTTGACAATTATTTTTTGGAAACACAAGTCTGATTATTAGTCCTGTAGACTGTGTTCCAAAATTATATTCATTTATTTGTGATTAAATCCAGTTCAAATTTAATTGTCTTTATTGGAAATATCGTAGTTCACTGTTTGAATTTTTACATAATATTAACACTCGTAGAATAAATGTTCATAGAATTTTTTAAACTTTCACTTATTTTTCCAGTTTCAAAAATATATTGTCAAAGAATATTATCTTTGAATCAACACAAATTATTTACACATATTAATAACATCTGAAAAGTATTTGACCATTGAGCATAGCATCGAAGAACTGTGCGAAGCACAACAAAAATTAATTGTTCTTCTGACATTTAACATTTCGAGAAGTGACTCGATTATGAACTTCAAGTTCCTAACAAAATATATGATTTCTGAATCATCAACTTGATCAATAAATTGTTGAACCATTCAACTATTTGATTTTCCACTTGGGAACATTATTATAAAAAAATATTTATATTCATGGCCATTTTAGCAACTTTCACAACTTGCAATTCTTCGACAGAATGCGTAAATAAGAATTGTAGCTTCATAAGAAATTCATTTAGTTCATGGCACTAGGATTGAAAATATCCTTCAAATTATTCGTGGTTAAAGAATTATTTTTAATTGGCAGTGGCCCATTCTATTATTTGTGTAAGAACACAATATTACAACAACAACGGCAAAGGTCTTCCTCTGAAGAAGAATAAAATACTATCATGACAAATCCGGGTTCTAGCAAAATCAAAGTCTTAATGGAATCCGTAAACAAGGTTGAAATATGAACTGATGGTTTCTAAGAAATAACCTTCGGGTCATTCATACGACGAAATGTGTAGTTCCAATACTCCTATAAACCTGAGCCATCGAACCTGCTATTTGATTGATGCTCGAAAAAACCTCTTCATTCCTGCGACTTAAACATGCGCACCTGGGAATGGCATTTCAACTACTCCACACACATAAATTTTCTTCCCAAAATTTATACAATAAATCAAGCCTCTGCTTGTTATCAACACTGGAAGATTAATAAACTTACAAGTTTATTTTATTTTACCATTCAGTTCAACCCGTGAATTTACCATACTTATGAAAGACTTTATTTCCCTTTCGAATGTATTTACGTCATGATTTTATACAAAAATATCCTATTTGATACAAATATCATTTGCTTCCCGTTTCATGCCTCTCTGTGTTATCTGAAAAATATACTTTGCTCATTGCAAATATCAACTGTTCAACCAGAACTGAAATGTTGGTTGAATGCGGGCTTGCGCTAACCACTCTCCTTCGGAAATCTCCTGTTCCAAACTAGAAATGATTTAACTACTTCATAGGCTCTCTCTCAATACATATGATTATTAGAAAAAATAATATCCAAGAATTATTTAGAAAAGTTATAAAAATTATTATTATTATTATTAGTGGATTATTATTATTATTATTAGTTATATTATTTTAAATATATTTAATTATCATCTCATTATGTGAGAATCCACATGTTCGAACCTTCGAATATGGGAAAAATATCCATTCCTCAACAAAAATAATTATTAACTTTTACAGTTACATCGGCTGATTACCGTGATTTTCCAAAAATATGAAATATTCAAATAAATGCTCGATATGCTCGGTCATCGATCCTAAACTGTTCTGAGTGCTGAAAATAGTCAGAATAACTCTAATATGTCTTGCGTAAATCATTGCAAGATTTAAATACGAAGAAAAATAAATGTGTTGGTCATCTGCCGAAAAATAGTTTGTTCCAATTAGCTAGGCATAATATAAAGTCAAAATGTGGCTTACATTTCTTGATGGTCTTGAAGCGTAGCGAACCTGGTTTGTACCAGATTTATCCATAGACATGCCCTATCGGACAAGCATGTATAATTCTTGTATCGGTCGCCATTATATACCCACAATTCGTCTAACAAGACATAGTGGTAATATCTCTTGACGTTTGAAGTAACTGTTGATCCATTTCAATATTGGCTTCTTTTAAAGCCATAACAGTTTGCTTAAATGGGGTCAGATCTAAATGATCTATTCTCAGATATGTCAGTTGTAACATAACTCACGGTAATCTTTTCAGTACAAGAAAACACTGACAGTCTAAACCAATCAACGGCTGTTCTGAAGATCGTTCCCTGGGCTTGGCTTCACACCATCTACCATGCGCGAAGCAACATGTAGTTTCCCTGCGTAGACTAATGAACACCACCGTGATAGACTGGTCTTCAATGTACTGATAGATCGAAGTGGTTATTAAGTTACAAATATGAAAACTGACTAAAATGGACTTAAATATCCAAGTATTAGGTTATTACTGGACTGTGACAAAGTACTAATTCTAGACAAAGTCTAGCATATGTCCATGTGAAAATAAAAATATTTCACCAGTGTCCGTCGAAAAATATCAATCTCCTTGCCGGAAACTTACTAAGTTCCACTCGTAGCGCAGCACTTTTGTGACTATCACAACTTTGAAAATAACTTCTGCGTAGATCCGGCAACCATGTGCCTTGGCTCAGCGTAGTAGCACCTTGCTAGGCAAGTGCTTGTGTCGAAGTGAGCTATTGATGCCTGAGCCGGCCGGCTTTTATTCAAACCTGTCAGGGTCACGCGTCATCACGCTGAAATCTGGAAATCCTCATATCTCTGGTATCCCTGGTCCGATTTACTTGATACTAAGTACATTCTCTTTCATTTGGCCGTGCCAGTAATCTGATCCAAGTCTCAAGTCTATACTCCATGGTTAACTATTTAATCAATAAATAGCCTCGACCTCTGCTATTACTCGCTACGTCACTTGACATGCTCTTAGCGGTATATTCTTTCCAATTGCTTCTGGAAGCAATGTAGCGCGATATTCAAATATCTCAACTTTCAAAAGCGCCTGTAGCCTTTCCCTTGATATCTAGGTGTCTGAATCTTGGAATACCTATTCCTAGAGTTGGGCACAGTATATCCCTAAAATTTTGTACGGAGATAAAGGGCACTACTGGAAGCCCATCTATAAGACTTTCAAAAACCGGTTAACTACAAAACGAACATGACGGCCAAGCGAATTTGAAAAATTTAAATAGACCTTCCTCGCTATTTAATGTTCCAAGCGCACTGAAACCTGGTACAGGAAATATTTATACAGATTGTAATCCACTGGTATCTAATTTAGTTCAATTGTTTACATAACCTCAAGATGGTGGCAGTGCGAATTTTAAAATTAAGTTTTTATTTCTTGTGATGTAGTCATGCGATCGAAGTGAAAGTTTGAATAATGAACCTACGCAATAAATTTCCTTTAATGGTACTTGACTCTATTTCCTATACATTTAACAATCCAACATGGCGACATCCGAAATATTTAGACGATACTGAATATCTACGAATCTATTTTAGCAATCAAACTGCATTTTTAATGTTCATAGGGGCTATGAACTTAAGTTCACCTATAGGACTTTAAATAACCTGGTGATCACAAATACAACATGGCGGCGACGCGAATTAAAAATATTCACATGGACGTTTCTCGCAATTTAACCATCCGCGTGCAGTGAAACTTGGTACAGTAAATCCTTATACGAATTTTAATCCACTGGCATCTAATTTATTTCAATTGTTTCCATAACCTTAAGATGGCAGCTGTGAAAAATTTTAAAATCTCCTTGTTACTTCTTGTGTCCTAATTATGCGATTGAAGTTTGAACACTACACGTTCACAATAATCTGCATGTAAGAGTACATAACTCTAGGACCTACATATATAAAATCCAACATGGCGACCATCCGAAATATTTAGTCGGTTCTCAATATCTACGAATCTATTACAGCAATCAAACTGAAATTATGTATGTTGATAGTGGCACTTAACACAAGTAGGATATATGAAAATAGGCTGTATAGTTCCTCACGGAACTACTTGTTACTTAGGCTATAACATCTATGTTTGAGAATACAGATGAAAAATATTTACAATATGTACAAATATTTAGTTTCAGTATTGGTAATGAAACTGTCGGCGTATGCTAAATGCAGTATATCTAATGTTAGGTGAAATGCTAAAATGGTGATAAAAATCCGGAGTTTGTCTGGGGTGATAATATGGTTGTAAAATATCAACTATGGTTATACTGTAATAATACAGGCTGATTCTTATACGGGTAGTCTTCCTTACTGGAACTTCGAGCAGTTCCGTGTTCACTCTAGCACCAGTTGTGGTCAACTGAACCCGGGTGTTAACTGGACGAAACTGGTTTTTCCTTTATCCCCCCTTTGTTCTGTCAGTCAGTGCAATGTTTATTTGTGTGACGTTGCCATATCTAGATAAGATTGTATGTTATTGAATACAGGAAGATCTACAATTATTAAAGACCGTGGAACTGTCTTCGCCACGCGTGGACTAAAAATCCATTCGACCTAAGCGCTGCCCGGTACATATTGCATGTATTTTTCACCTGTATTCTCAAACATAGATGTTATATTGTGGAGTCAAATATACTTACGATCTTTAACCCCGCACAAATGGTGTGATTAATGAGAAATGGCTTATGAATGTACATAAGTCAGTGTGTAAGCTACTATATCTGCATATTAGGGAATAGTATTGCTTCTATGCCCAATATAGCGGGTTCAAACCCGACCGAAGCAATCGGATTTTTTAAGAGCGTTAAATTCCCTCAGTATGCCTTCCTTCGGAGGGGAAGTAAAGCTGGCGGTCCCATGTATTAGATTTATGGCATGTTAAAGAACCTTCCACTAATTGCACCTGTGTGAAGCTAAATTGGATAGGTTAAGAATGTAAACAACGCTCTTAGGTTTCCACGTTCGTTGCCGACTGCGGTGGCGTCTAGTAGCTAAGTTCTGAACTTGGCCTAGTAGTCGTTGACGGTGCCGCTTGGCGGCAAAAGTAGGAGCTATTTGAAAAATTCTAAGTTGCAGTACTTAAATTTAAAAAAAACAGATACACACACTAATACAGTCATTACAATTAACTCCGGTTATCAGACAGATTCTACACACACCCAAAGTACACGGGGCTACGTGACCGCGTTTTCGCAGCCCCTAAACTTAAGAACCAACCAACCAGAGTACTGTAATTGTCGGACTAGGTCCTTGAGTAATGTGCATATACAGCTCTCTTTGTTATTGATGCATTCTCTACTACGTCATTGTACCCCACAGTACCTTTCGCCTAGATTAACAGTGAGTTAATATTGCACTTGATTAATTTCCGACCCCAGGAGAACTATGTTTTAAACTCACTTAGGGGTGAAGGGAATATACTCTGCGAAATATATTGGCATGTATCTTTCTATAACATGTAAATACACCTCCCGGGCAACGCCGGGTAAAATAGCTAGTCATTAATAAAGGAAGGCTTTGTTCTCGTCACCCGCCCCTGGAAACTGCAAGGATGTTGATCCGCAGAGGTTTTAATACCAATGTATGGTGGAAGCATAGATGGCAGATTAAAGCTACTGAAGATGCCATGCATAAAGACCAAGCCACCTGGCTTTGAATTACCGCGGAAAATCTGATCAGCTCTTAACCGTATAAGAACCAACACTGGCAGGTGTGCTGATTCTCTGCACAAGCGGAAGATGAAAGATTCTCCAAGTTGTGATTGTGGCGCTGAAAAGCAGACTATTCAGCATGTGGTTCAGGAATGTCCTCTCAGAGCCTTCCCTGGTGATCCGACAGAGTTCCTGGTGATGACGGAGGGATCAATAGACTATATTCGTGGTTTGGACATTAATTAGTAATTTTGCAATCTTTTTTATTGGCCTATTTTCAATTTTGAAAAAATAGGCTTATGAGATCACCTTTTGTCCGTGTGTCTGTGTGTGTGTGTGTGTGTGTGTGTGTGAGGTGTGAGTGTTTGCCCCCCCCCAATAACTTCTATACGGCTGGAGCGATTTCAATGAAACTCGGTAAGTTTATAGCACTACTCCAGGCGACCCTGACCGTGCCCTTCAAATTTCGTTACGTTTCACCAATCCAACATGGCGGCTGTGCGAAATATTTCACCAGCATTCAATATCTCCGAAATTTTTCCTGATATCACCCTGGATTTTTTTACGGTGATAAAGGAAACTACTAGAAGTTCACCTATGTGACTATTGAAAAACTGGTAACTACAAAACCAACATGGTGGCCACGCGAATTTCCGACTTTTAAATAGACGTTTCTCGCGATTTAACCAACCAAACGCAATAAAATTTGGTACAGTATATGTTTATACACATTGTAATTCACCGACATTTAAGTTCGTTCAATTGTTTACATAACCACAAGATGGCGGATGTGCGAAATACTTCACCGGCATTCTATATCTCTGAAACTATTAGCGGTAGGCCTATCACCCTGAAATTTTGTACGGAGATAAAGGGCACTACTGGAAGTTCATCTATAAGACTTTCAAAAACCGGTTAACTACAAAACGAACATGGTGGCGAAGCGAATTAAAAATTTAATAGACCTTTCTCGCGATTTAATGTTCCAAACGCAATGAAATCTGGTACAGGAAATGTTTATACACATACACATTCTAATGCACTGGTATCCGATTTAGTTCAATGGTTTACATAACCTCAAAATGGCGTCTGTGCGAATTTTAGAATTAAGTTTTTATTTCTTGTGTCGTAATCATGCGATCTTAGTGAATGTTTGAATAATGAACCTACGCAATAATTTTCCTTTAATGGTACATGACTCTATGGCCTATACATTTAACAATCCTACATGGCGATCATCCGAAATATTTAGAAGGCTCTGAATATCTACGAATCTATTATAGAAATCAAACTGAATTTCCTTATGTTCATAGGGGCTATGAACATAAGTTCACCTATAGGACTTTAAATAACCTGGTGATCACAAATCCAACATGGCGGCGACGCGAAGTATAAATATTCTCATGGACGTTTCTCGCAATTTAACCATCCTAGTGCAGGGAAACTTGGTACAGTAAATCCCTATACGAATGTTAATCCACTGGAATCTAATTTATTTCAATGTTTTCCATAACCACAAGATGGCAGCTGTGCGAAATTTTAAAATGTCCTTGTTACTTCTTGTGTCCTAATCATGCGATTTAAATTTGAATGCTACACGTACACAATAATATTCATGTACCAGTACATAGCTCTCGGACCTACATATATAAAATCCAACATGGCGACCATCCGAAATATTTAGTCGGTTCTCAATATCTACGAATCTATTACAGCAATCAAACTGAAATTTTGTATGTTGATAGTGGCAGTTAACATAAGTAGGATATATGAAAATAGGCTGTATAGTTCTTCACGGAACTACTTGTACTTTAGTGCTGTTTGTAGCCATACGCTAAATAGATAAATTATTACAAATTGAGTAAGCTCGATAGGATTCGTCTGTATCGATAGACCCGAATCAAAGAATTTCGATCACTACACTTCTAGCGTTTTTCATATAATAAATAGTAAACAAGACGTTGTTCTTGGGTTCCCATGATTAGAAACGATCATATTACTTACCAAATATTGAATACATGTTGAATTAGATGGTAAAACTAAAGTTTCACTTACACAGATGATTATCCAGCCATCAATCGGCTGTAACCAGAAGTAATAAATGGCCTGCGTTAGCAGCTAGCGCTTAATACGCTGCCTGGTTGAACTACTAAAAGGAGTTGGCATCAAAACCTTCATAAGAGTTTAACTAATGCAAACTGAAAACTAATGAAATACCTCCTCAATTTTTTAGTTTGGCTGAAGATTACTATATCGTTCGGCGAAAAATATTTATATCATTCTAACAGTTTTATAGAAGTAGAATATAGAAGTCAATGCTAAGTGTATTTTGGCTTTCAATTATAAACACCCATATGTTTGAGATCAGTGTCGATGTATAAGTAAGCAGACATAGGGATTTTAAGCAATAACCAAACACGATTCCATTATGGGCGTGTATTTGTAAAGAACAGGCGTTACATTTCTGATGTGATCCGAATTGGTTAAAAATGAATATCATAAATTGAAGTTTTGATGCAAGGTTTGATTGATACTATGTTGAAAAGGTCAACTTGGTCTAAACACGTTCGGCCATATCGCGAGTAAATGGTTCCCATTAACGTCCTCCGTGGACATAAGTGACAAGTTAAAGTGCGCAGCTTCTTATGATCCCAGGGGATGCGAATAATTTGACTTATTTAATTTCATCACTAACACGAAAGTCTCCATACGTGAACTTCCACAAATTGTATCCGAGCATTTGTACTCAAAACAGAGGTTCACAACTAGTGGAAAAAATGTGAGCTGTGGTACCCACTCTATTTTAGACCCAGGAGCTAACACTAGTGGAACACAATAACTGACACCCACTCTATTCTAATTATCATAAACACAGGTGCTCTCAACTAGCAGAACACTTGTGGTTGTGCCCACTCTATTGCTATTATCATCAACACAGAGGCTCACAACTAGCAGAACACTTGTGGTGGTGCCCACTCTATTGCTATTATCATCAACACAGAGGCTCACAACTAGCAGAACACTTGTGGTGGTGCCCACTCTATTGCTATTATCATCAACACAGAGGCTCACAACTAGCAGAACACTTGTAGTGGTACCCACTCTATTCTTATTATCACCAACACAGAGCCACATGTAGTGGTACCCACTCTATTCTTATTATCATCAACAAAGAGCCTCATTGTAGTGGTACCCACTCTATTCTTATTATCATCAACAAAGAGGCTCACAACTAGCAGAACACATGTAGTGGTATCCACTCTATTCTTAGTATCATCAACACAGAGGCTCACAACTAGCAGAAAACATGTAGTGGTACCCACTCTATTCTTATTATCATCAACACAGAGGCTCACAACTAGCAGAACACATGTAGTGGTACCCACTCTATTCTTATTATCATCAACACACGGGCTCACAACGAGCAGAACACATGTAGTGGTACTCACTCTATTGTTATTATCAACAACACAGAGGCTCACAACAAGCAGAACACATGTAGTGGTACCCACTCTATTCTTATTATCATCAACACAGAGGCTCACATCTAGCAGAACACATGTAGTGGAACCCACTCTATTCTTATTATCATCAACACAGAGGCTCACAACTAGCAGAACACTTGTAGTTGTACCCACTCTAATCTTATTATCATCAACACAGAGGCTCACAACTAGCAGAACACTTGTAGTGGTACCCACTCTATTCTTATTATCATCAACACAGAGGTTCACAACTAGCAGAACACATGTAGTGGTACCCACTCTATTCTTATTATCATCAACACACGGGCTCACAACGAGCAGAACACATGTAGTGGTACTCACTCTATTGTTATTATCAACAACACAGAGGCTCACAACAAGCAGAACACATGTAGTGGTACCCACTCTATTCTTATTATCATCAACACAGAGGCTCACATCTAGCAGAACACATGTAGTGGAACCCACTCTATTCTTATTATCATCAACACAGAGGCTCACAAGTAGCAGAACACTTGTAGTGGTACCCACTGTAATCTTATTATCATCAACACAGAGGCTCACAACTAGCAGAACACTTGCAGTTGTACCCACTCTAATCTTATTATCATCAACACAGAGGCTCACAACTAGCAGAACACTTGTAGTGGTACCCACTCTAATCTTATTATCATCAACACAGAGGCTCACAAGTAGCAGAACACTTGTAGTGGTACCCATTCTATTCTTATTATCATCAACAACACAGAGGCTCACAACTAGCAGAACACTTGTAGTGGAACCCACTCTATTCTTATTATCATCAACACAGAGGCTCACAAGTAGCAGAACACTTGTAGTGGTACCCACTCTAATCTTATTATCATCAACACAGAGGCTCACAACAAGCAGAACACATGTAGTGGTACCCACTCTATTGTTATTATCATCAACACAGAGGCTCACAACTAGCAGAACACTTGTAGAGGTACCCACTCTATTGTTATTATCATCAACACAGGGGCTCAAAACTAGCAGAACACATGTAGTGGTACCCACTCTATTCTTATTATCATCAACACTGAGGCTCACAACTAGCAGAACACTTGTAGTGGTACCCACTCTATTCTTATTATCATCAACACAGAGGCTCACAACTAGCAGAACACATGTAGTGGTACCCACTCTATTGTTATTATCATCAACACAGAGGCTCACAAGTAGCAGAACACATGTAGTGGTACCCACTCTATTCTTATTATCATCAACACAGAGGCTCACAAGTAGCAGAACACATGTAGTGGTACCCACTCTATTATTATCATCAATACAGAGGCTCACAACTAGCAGAACACTTGTAGTGGTACCCACTCTATTGTTATTATCATCAACACAGGGGCTCACAACTAGCAGAACACTTGTAGTGGTACCCATTCTATTCTTATTATCATCAACTCAGAGGCTCACAACTAGCAGAGCACATGTAGTGGTACCAACTCTATTCTTATTATCATCAACACAGAGGCTCACAACAAGCAGAACACTAGTAGTGGCACCCACTCTATTCTTATTATCATCAACACGGAGGCTCACAACTAGCAGAACACATGTAGTGGTACCCACTCTATTGTTATTATCATCAACACAGAGGCCCACAAGTAGCAGAACACATGTAGTGGTACCCACTCTATTCTTATTATCATCAACACAGAGGCTCACAACCAGCAGAACACTTGTAGTGGTACCCACTCTATTGTTATTATCATCAACACAGAGGCTCACAACTAGCAGGACACATGTAGTGGTACCCACTCTATTATTATTACCATCAACACAGAGGCTCACAAGTAGCAGAACACTTGTAGTGGTACCCGCTCTATTGTTATTATCATCAACACAGAGGCTCACAACTAGCAGGACACATGTAGTGGTACCCACTCTATTGTTATTATCATCAACACAGAGGCTCACAACTAGCAGGGCACATGTAGTGAAACGGTTTTACTGGCCCTCACTGTTGGGGTGTACAAATGTAATGTTTCTACTAGCCCTTCCTTGCACTTTGAATTATTTACTCTGACTAAGATATGTTGTATTAATGGGCGCCAAGACCTCAACGCTATGTTGAAATCTAAATTTATATTTAACAACACCTAGCTCTGGTAGAACACCTTCAGGAATCTTTTCACTCAGATCGTGGTATGATTTGATCATTAACCCAACTAACAATTGTATCAGGAGAAGGAATTTGGTCTATATCTAATGCTACCTACTGAAAGCAAAATTTGCATGGTTGAAAGAAATGAATGTATTATATAAAACAAGTATGGCAAAATTAATAATAATAATAATAATAATAATAATAATAATAATAATATATTTTAAATTTAAATTGGAGCGTTGCGATCTGAATATTACCTCTAGAGAATTACGTGAAAACGGAGTCGGATGATTTACTGATTTTACTTTTATTCCCAAGCTAAGAAGTTACTGAAATACTGAATATGAAACAAAGAAACGAGAGATTATGTAGTTCTGTGTCATTCGCGCTTACCATTGGAAATTGCCGTAGCATTTCCCTCGTACTGGATGTTGAAGAGAGCTTCCCACAGCCTTCTGGACGTCGTCATCTTCTTCGTTAGTTGTAGAAATATTTGTAGAAATGTTAAATTATGGTCCGATCATATCGGAACAAACCACTCGAGCAGCCACCACGGTCAAGTTTTACAAAGATAATCGCCCTGCCTCCTCGGCGCGCAAACCATATATGCACTCGTCACCTCCCCTCTCCAGTGCCGTCTTCTTCTCGCCCGCTCTTCACTGATTGGCTGAGCCACCACGCGATACTCCCCACCTCAGGGTCATTACACTCGGCGCGACGATGATGTCGATGACCGGTCCTGGCCATTTCGCCTTTTCTTGAAGCAGCAACCCCGCTTGCGTCACGCTTCTCGACAAGAAAAAGCCTGTAGCCGAATTCCCAGTGACTCATCTCTCTCAACAACCTCTAACTGACAAAAATCCGTAAAATTCCGTAATCACGTAATTTTCCGCGATAATGTTGTTCATAATGATTCGCTTGATAGTGTTTTCTATAACATCGAAAACCAATCTGTATACATATAATTTTATAAAAAACGCTCCAAAATACCTTAATAATAATAATAAGTTACATGAAAACTTCTCTTGGCTGAACAATTTGCCGCGTAAATAAATATTAAATGGCTTCCTACTGACTTATGTCAGTGGCGTAAAATAGCCTCGAAAAACACGTTACATATTCGCCTCGGATCATCGGATGATTTACCGTGACGACGGTCCATCATGCGATTATCCCAGACACGTTAATAAAATCCCCATCCAAAATACATATGACATAAATTAAATCACCCTAAATCACATATATATACACTCATAATTTTCTTTACGCAATTTGCGTCAAAGTCCGTTGTCATTTTGGATTGCCCTGTGCAACCAGTCCAATGTTTTTCATTTAGATTAATGTTCCACGGATTAGTCTCACTGATCTCACGGAGCACACGATCACACTATTGTGGCAGCGCATCGTGACCATAATACTTAATCTCTCTGTAGATGAGACAAAATTAATATTGGCTTCTGAAAAAAAAACAGTAAGTGCGCATTACATTTAACACCAAATATTTCTGTGCCGTAATCGCCCTGTCCCGTAGACCAAATTCTACTTAATACTAGTTCACAACTCAGACCAGTTCTCCTCACTCAAATAATACCTTTGTACTAATTACCTTAAATTACACACTTACAACTCTTACATGGCGAGGCCGTAAACAGAAATCACGGGTGCTGTTATGTATGAGTTTCATGAAGGACTGTCTCGCCTTCTGGTGGCCCATCTTTTGTCTCGTGGACGCCTTAAGCAAAAATACCTTGTTGAAGCGCTCACCCATCTCTAGGAGACAAATGGGAATTCACCAGCGCTACCAAATTCTGGCCTTGGTGTATCGAGACATTTTAGTGCTCAAGAGCATCCGACAATCCCGTCATATTTCCCTGTACCTTAAAAACTCTCAATTACTTATATACTACACCCCTTTGTGACTTCTGATACGCCTGCCTGGAAGACCAGATCTTCCACGCACCAAATACCACACTTACTCATTTGATAGGCTGGCTCGCAAGCTAAACACACTTACTTTATGACACATACTTTCGTAGACTATGTATATTATACGTCCCGTATAATCTGTTTCCCTTACTATCCTCCAGCACATACGCTGTTTTGCCAATACGTTTGGAAACTATAAATGGGCCCTCGTAGAGATAAAAGAACTTGAACATGACTTTCTCTAGCTTATTTGACTGTTTCGGCACTCTAAGTAAGACTCTGTCTCCCGGCTCGAATAGGTCAAATTTAGTTTCTTTTTGTTGGCGAATTCTCTTTTGTGCTGATTTAGATAAATTCTGTTTCGCCAACTGGACAATGTAATCCATCCCAGGTTGCTTTCCCTCATTTAAACCCAACACCCTCGCTAGTTCATTTTGTGGTCTCTTTCCGAAGTGAACTTCGTATGGCGTCAATTTCATGCTCTCATGCTGGACAGAATTCAGCCAAGTCTCGACTTTGGGAAGATGTCCAACCCAGGCCGTATGCTTGTCATGCACTAGAGTCCGAAAAAGACGAGCCACTTCCCTTAATGGACGCTCTGCAGAATTACCCTGAGGGTAAATTACAGAGGAATGAACGTGTGAAATACCAGCTTCCTGCATACTGGTTCTCCATTTCTTTGCAGTAAACTGTGGTCCACTGTCAGATAGTATCCTGAGAGGAAGGCCAGACTCAGGTACATACTTATTAATGATCAGACGGCTACACGCTAGTCCCGTGGCTTTCCTTAGCGGATATAGCTTGACATATTTACTAAAAGCGTCAATAACTATAAAAATGTACTCCTAGCCGTACTGTCCTTTAACGATCGGGCCAAATAAATCCACACACAGTAGTTCGCCGGGACTACTGGTGAGAACTGCAGATCTCTCCCCCACTAAATATTTAACTGAATATTTGCTCCTTTGACAGGTGTCACACTTAGCTAAAATCCTCCCAACATCCCTTCCCATTTTACTCTAAATGAAGTCACGACCAATTTCATAGAAGACCTTGGCAGCACCAAAGTGTCCTAATTCCCTATGAATGAACCAAATTAGCTCCTCCCGCAAAGTAGCAGGAAGACATATTGCCCATCGATTATTCCTACATTTCCGTGCAAGAAGCCCATCCTGCATCTTGTACATGAACCGTCCTAATTTCACATACTCTTCTTCACTTATTTCCAACCTAGCCAGAGGCTCCCTTAACTTAACTTCATCACGTTGCTCCACTAGCATATTTCTCAGTGTCTGTAACGATGCCCTGTTGCTACTGTCCACACATGCACATATTAAAATACCGTCCTCTGCTTTAACCACAGGCTAAATATATTTTACTGTGAATTCGTATTCCTGCAGCGCAAGAATCCACCCACTAACTCTGTTAGAACTGAGTTTACAAGTCCTCATATACAGTAATGCATGGTGATCTGTATGGATCTCAAATTTCCCCCTACTAAATACATTCTAAATTTCCCTAAACTGAAAACAATACTTAAAAGCTCTAACTCAGTAATCGTGTATCTTTTCTCTGCTGCTGTCAGTCCTCGCGAGGCTAAAGACACAATGCACAGATTACCCTCATCATCTTTCTGACATAATACTTCAGCAATGCCTATATGTGAAGCATCTGTCATTACCACATATTCCTTATCTTTCAAAGGATATTTCAGCACTACAGCTTTCTCAAAACCTTCCTTCAGCGCTCTAAAAGCCTGATCATGCTTGGACTCCCATCTCCACCGAGTCCCACTTTTAAGCAATTCCCTGAATGGTTATACCAACCCTGAGTATTTAAGAACGAACCTCCTGAAAAAGTTGCAAATTCCCAGGTATGTATTTAACTGTTTAACATTCTGTGGCACCTCTGCGTTAAGTATCTTATTAACCCTACTTTCTTCTGGTGTTACATCTCTACTCGACACTCTATGACCTAAAAATGTCACTTCTGACTGACAGAATGACGACTTAGACAGCTTCAAAGTGAACCCTGCCTGATCTAACTTCTGAAAAACTATATCTAAATGACGTAGATGCTCCTCAAAACTGCGTGAACTAATTACCATATCATCAATGTAAATGGTTACAAACTCTCCTCTGTCATCCCCTAATGCGATGTTTAAAGCCCTAATTAAAGCTGCTGAACTACTCTTTAACCCATAAGGTGTTCTACAAAATTGATAAAGGTTATATTTATGACTAAAAGCTGTAAATGGTCTATCTTCGTACATAAGTGGCACTTGCCAAAAACTGGAACTCAAATCTACACAAGTGAAATACTTCTTCCCCTCAAATGTTTGCATTAATTCCTCTATTGACATAGATTTCAGCTGATCTGAACTAATTCTACTATTAACCAAACGAGCGTCTAAACAAATACGAACTGTGCCGTTGGCCTTGGGTACCGTGATCAAAGAATTAACACATGGACTGTTAGAGTGCTCAATAATCCCATCTTCAAGCATCTGGTTAATTTGTGCCTCAACTGCACTCTGATAAGCGAAAGGTACAGGATATCTAAGTCCTGTGAATACTGACCTATCAATAACGTTCAATGAATGTGTATAGCAATTGGCCATACCAATGCGATCCTCAAAAACTCTCCTATTACACAATAACACATCATAGAGCCGAACACACTGTTCCACCTCTATATGTCCCTGAAATGCTGCATCACGTAACGAGTCCTCTAGACTACCGTTCGTAATCACACTGCCCAAAAAACATGGAGAACCCCGCTCTACGGCTGGCGATATCTCATTTAAAGTACAAATCACACCTACAACACTACTTCTCTGAATATGGTCATTGAACGCTACTTCTACTTCAGAATCTCCCCATTTAAATTTCAAACTCCCTACATCATAACATAAGTTACCAGACACTCTACTTAGCCACTCTGAACCCAAGATAACACTGAATACTAAATTTGGAATTACAAGACAAATCTGCTTTTCTACATGATTATTAATTTTAATGTCTACTAAAACTTGCTTAGAAATTACTTTAGACCTCTTCCCAACAGCTGTGATAACAAAAGTGCTTTTAATTGGCATCTCCTCAAAATTTACTCCAGTTCCTTTCATTTTATCATAAAATGCACTACTTATGCAACTCTTCATACAACCACTATCAATTAAAACATCTGTGTACGCCTCGGACACGTTAAATTTAACTATGGGGCTCTTACTAACCACCTCCTGAATAATACCTTCATCATTTAGTTCACGTAATAATTCATTTCTTCCATTTAGGTCATAGGGTTCCTGTGTAAGTGTATGGACAGGGCATGTTACAGACTGAGATTCTGACCTTACATCGCAGCCTGGTTCGTGTTTAAAGCATTGCTACCGCTTGGTGTAGAACTACTCACTACTGCACTGGTCTGGTTGTTCTGGGTTATGTTAACGGTATCTCTATGTCCGTTATTACCATTGGGCTGATTCCCTCCTTGACCCCTGTTCTGGTTATAATTATTATTGTTATTATACCTCCCTTGGTTACCCCTAAAAACATTATTTCGGCCTTGATTTCCCCTGAAATCATTATTTCTACCATGGTGGTTCGTACCATACCCATTTCCTGTGTACTGGATTATTATTATTATTTTGGTTCCCCCTATTTTGGACGCTGGCCTCTTCGCCACTGTTCCCTTGAACTTTCTGATTCCTATTCTCATTAGGCCTGTTATTATGGTTACCCTGGTTCCTACCGAAATTCTCCTCGTAACCACCGCTTCCCAGAGCATCGAATGTACTTAATAAATTTTCCACTTGTGAAATAGATTTAACATTTTGGATACAGGCAGCTTCTTTGATTCTATATGGAAAATGTCTTAGTAATAGCCTGACTACATCACTTTCCTCCTTCAAACCATCCAGATATTTACACATCAATACCTGTCCTAAAAAGTACTCGGTCATAGTGTAGTTTCCTCTCGGGTTATATTTCCCACACACTATTCCCTCACGATGCTGAGACTGAATTACCTCATTCCAAAATTTCTCACAAAATTTAACTTTAAAATCTGAAATATTCTCGAAATTGTCTCTGTAGACAGCAAACCAGTTTCTTGTCTCCCCTACAAACGCTTGCTCTAAAATCTTAACTACCTGGCACCACTCAATACTACCATCTTCCAACCTCTCCCCGAATTTATTTTCTATTGTATTCATGAACTCCATTGGACAACCCTGCCGATTACTGAATTTGCCTAGTTCTATTTCCCTGTGTGTGCTATTCACAAAAACTGGCCTACTCTGACTTTTTTCCTGCCTAATTCTAGCTTTCAACTTCTGTTCTAATTCAGCAATTTTCTCCTCAGCTTTTCTTTCAATATTAGTTACAGTTAACCTAATGCTCCCTTCCGATGCTTCAACTTAACCACTTAACTGAGCTTGTTTCTCATTAATCTCATTAATGCTTTCCTTATTCCTCTTCCTTAAAGCATTAACTTCAGTGATTATTTCTGTATGTACTTTATCAATTCTTCCCCCAGCAGTTCTTTAACCTCTTTAGTTGCTACTTGAATTTTGTCAATTTCTCCCCCCAATTGCTTTTTGACCTGCTGTGTTTCAAGTTGCACTAGTTCTTTTAAATTTTCAGCCTGTGTACTGATTCCAATTTCTAACTCCTCCTGTACTTTTCCTAATTTTCTGTCTACATCTGCAATAATCTCTTTAGCTTTTTCTTCCATCAACCCTCTGATTTCTCCTCTAATCTGCTCAAATTTCTTATCTAATTTTAGATTGTTCTCTTTAAATTTATCATTTAATTTATTGCTCACTTCCTTACTGATCTGTTCCAATTTAGCGTTTAGAGCCTCTGTACTCTCTTTACTTTCCCTACTGTTTTGTTCAAGTTTAGCATTTAAACTATCGCTCAATTCCCTATTACTCTCTTTATTTTCCCTACTATTTGTTCGAGTCTAGCGTTTAAAGAATCTGTGCTAATTTTATTTTGTTGCATAAAATGAAGAAGCAAACTCTCTAACCCTGCTTGACTGTTTTGATTACCCCCTCAGTATCGGGATTTACCTCCGACATCCCTGTACTGCTTTCGTTTCCAAGACTAGCCATACTGCTCGTATCTTCACTTTCCAACTAGTGACCACTACGCAACTTCATCTCTTCCTCAACACTACTCATGCTGATACACACCGATAAATGAAAAAAAAAAAAAAAAAATACAGGCACAGAAATATATACCCTTCTCCTTCCACAAATGTTATTAGGTTTTCGGTCTCACGTTGGTAGCGACAAGTGTAATGGTTTTACTGGCCCTCACTGTTGGGGTGTACAAATGTAATGTTTCTACTAGTCCTTCCTTGCACTTTGAAAAATTTACTCTGACTAAGATATGTTGTATTAATGGGCGCCAAGACCTCAACGCTATGTTGAAATCGAAATTTATATTTAACAACACCTAGCTCTGGTAGAACATCTTCAAGAATCCTTACACTCAGATCGTGGTATGATTTGATCATTAACCCAACTAACAATTGTATCAGGAGAAGGAATTTGGTCTATATCTAATGCTACCTACTGAAAGCAAAGATTGCATGGTTGAAAGAAATGAATTTATTATATATAACAAGTATGGCAAAATTAATAATAATAATAATAATAATAATAATAATAATAATAATAATAATAATATATTTTAAATTTAAATTGGAGCGTTGCGATCTGAATATTACCGCTAGAGAATTACGTGAAAACGGAGTCGGATGAATTAGTGATTTTACTTTTATTCCCAAGCTAAAAAGTTACTGAAATACTGAATATGAAACAAAGAAACGAGAGATTATGTAGTCCTGAGTCATTCGCACTTACCATTGGAAATTGCCGTAGCATTTCCCTCGTACTGGATGTTGAAGAGAGCTTCCCACAGCCTTCTGGACGTCGTCATCTTCTTCGCTAGTTGTAGAAATATTTGTAGAAATGTTAACTTATGGTCCGATCATATCGGAACAAACCACTCGAGCAGCCACCACGGTCAAGTTTTACAAAGATAATCGCCCTGCCTCCTCGGCGCGCAAACCATATATGCACTCGTCACCTCCCCTCTCCAGTGCCGTCTTCTTCTCGCCCGCTCTTCACTGATTGGCTGAGCCACCACGCGATACTCCCCACCTCAGGGTCATTACACTCGGCGCGACGATGATGTCGATTACCGGTCCTTGGGTAGTTTATTGGCTGAGGAATAACCCACCCACCAAGGGAAGATGATTAAGAGAAGGAAGTAGATTTGGGATTGGAAAAGAAGGATAGAAATATAGGAGGAGAGTCCCACAAAATTAATAAGTTTAGTTTTAAACACACTTAAAGGTGGTTGCCACCGAAAATCCGCTTTCGGATACCTAAAATGAGTAAGGACTTGGTCTAAGCTGACGAGAAACACAGATAGAACTTGGGCTGTTTGCAAGAGAGTGGCTTTCGTATAATCCCTCTCAAGCATATATAAAACTACTATGGGGAAGAGTGCTGGTCTGGCAAGACTGAGAGGAACAAATTTATTGTATGTCTTCTCAAAGAAATTAGGTTTTACAAAGTAATTCGAAGAATGCCAATGATTTAATAATGGTGGTTAGTAGAAGGTTGAGGAAAGATCATTGGGATATAGGATCAATGTTCATGGCCGTATTTAATATAACCGGACGATCGCGACGCGGTAGAAACGTGGAGCAAGCACTGGTTATCACTGTAGTCTATGAAGATGGATGCAAAGTTCACTGTAGAAACACTAAAGTTTATGAGAAAGAGAGTTATTGCAATTATGAAAATAACTGATTACACTATATAGGTGAGAGTCTATTTCTTGAAAAAGTTGAGATTTACAATTAAATGCGCCATAGAATGTTCCAGAGGGTACAGCGGTGGAAGAAAGTTAGCTATTGCAAAAATTTGTAAGGAAGATTCCTCATTTTAAATATCATTGTCCCAAGTGAGCGAAAAACACTTGACTGCAAGACTCGCAGATAGAGTACAAGATCTCGAAGGTTCCAGAACGACCTTAGCAGAAAAATGGGGTTGAGAAAATCCAACGGAGGAACTAGCTTTATAATTATAGACAGCGGGTATTAGATAATATCCCACGTAGCGAGAAGATTTCTCATTTGAATAGCTTAAGAAAAGCTCTTTTTTAGTAAGGTTGGCTTATACAAGCAAAAGCTCAACATGGCAAATCCCACGAAGAATGATTTTTGCCCCAAAGTAAATAATTTCACACTGTCTATAAAATATAATTAAAAGCATGTAGATAAAATGATGAAGATGAGGTTAAAACCTTTAAAATGGTACTTATCTTGATTTCATGTTGAAGTCGAAGTTTCCGTTGATGACTACCTAGCCAACATGGCGTAGAAGAGTGTGTGCCTCTTGGATTGAGGAAGCTAGCTCGAGGGGAGCTTTAACTGACCGAGTCAACTGCAGACTGAGAAGTGAGAGCTGCTCAACGGAGCACGGAGGGACCGAGGAAGGGGAAAAGAGTGGGGGGTAGGAGACAAAAGGAGAACATATAAGTATTGCCAATATTGTAACAAAAAAATGATCTCTTGCTGAGCTGGTCTTCAAAGAGTTGATAACAGATGATACTAGCGCAGCATGGTGAGTAAAGAAGTGGACGTAGTCCTCTTGCTCAAGGAGAAAATAGCTGGCGATGATAACAGGATTTGGTGGCCAAATGGATAAGTAAGTCCTCTAGCACCAGGAAGAATTGAGGAGCTTCAGAGATTCGCTGCGAGGTGACGCTAGGTGGGTCACAGAAGTTATATATCTAGAACAGACTTATGAAGACATAAGAGATTTGCCAATCAAGGAGAAAACAAAAGATCACTGTTGGTGTTTGACAAAGAGAAAGGAAGAAATGAACATGCAAGGAGCAATAAAAATTATATCTCAGGTACCGTGTATTCAAAGAATACACCATACTGGGGGGAAACACCAACAGAGAGCAAATAAGCAGTTACACATTTAATGGAAGAGGAGCGATCAAAGACAGGGGTCTTGTAATCGAACCGTTAATGGTCAAGACTCTGACCACCCTGACTCTCCCATCTCTTCCAGGGTAACACTTGGTCACTCTACCGGAAGTCCAGACTAGAGGGGGAGAAACATCCCTAACCAAGACCAAGTCCCCCACTTTAATGTCGGGGCTGGAAAGAAACCACTTCTGCCTCCGTTGCAAGGAAGTTAAATATTCCAAGTTCCATCTCTTCCAAAAAGAATTACGGAGGGCTTCAAGTTTACGCCAAACAATAGGTAGATTAAAATCCCTGTAAGAATTGGGAAGAGGAGGAGGGGCAGAAAGAGAAGTGCCGATAAGGAAGTGACCAGGGGTGAGTGGAAGTAGGTCATCAGGGTCATTGGAAAGCGGAGTTAAAGGGCGAGAGTTAACAACACCTTCAATCAGAACAGACAGTGAATTGAATTCTTCGTAAGTCAGAATTCGATTACCTAAGACTTTTCTTAAATGACGTTTAGTGAGCTTTACGCAAGATTCCCACCTACCACCATGATGCGGAGCGTAAGGAGGTATAAAGCGCCATTTGAAACCTTTTGAATAAGAAAAATTAGAAATTTGTTCCATGGCAGGAGAGGAAGTGAGAGCTTTCTTCCACAGGGAAGCTGCGCCCTGAAAGGTGGAAGCGTTATCAGAGAACATCTCAGAAGGAACACCACGCCTAGCAGTGAAACGAGAGACAGCTGATAAAAAATAAGAAGTAGAAGCATTCGTTACTAGTTCCAAGTGGATTGCGCCGGTAACCATGCAAACAAAGAGAGAAACATAAAGCTTACCAAACAATTTGCGTTTAGCTTCAGGAGAGTTTCGTTGATATTGGAACGGACCCATATAGTCCACGCCAGTTAAAGCAAATGGGCGTATAGGAGAAGAACGAAAAGAGGGCAGATCGCTCATTAATTGAGTATTGATTTTAGGTTTCGCTTTGAAACAAGGAATGCACTTATGAATTACAAAGAAACTTCATGAATTCCATTTATAATCCAGTGCTTTTCCCTTAAGAGGCAAAGCAGAGTACGTGTACCAACATGAAGATTACGGTAATGAAAGTCACGTATAATTAAGGAAGTTACGTGATGTTTGGAAGGCAAAATAACGGGATGCTTTTTGTCTTCAGAGAGTAAAGATTGCGAGAGCCTTCCACCTACCCTGAGTAACCCATGGTCATCAAGAAACGGGGCTAAAGCACGAAGACAGCTGGATTTGGGAAGATCTCTTTTAGAAGAAAGCAACGACAATTCAGAAGAAAAGGCTTCTTGCTGTGTCAGTTGTAAAACCTTAACGGTAGCGAGATTCAATTCATGATTGGTAAGGTGTGGTTTAGGGAGAAGAGGTTGGTCAACCACAAGATATTTCCATCTAAGGAGATAGGCGACAATCCGTAGTAATTTATGAAAAGAAGAATAGCGGGACAACAAAGGATGAGAAGCGTTGGAAACAAGACACGAAGCAATGGGTAGAGGTACTTTAGCGTCAGGCAAGTTGGAGTTTGTAGCTGGGGGTTTAGAAGGCCATGAGGAAGATTCTTCGATTAGCCACGAGGGCCCATGCCAGTACAATTGGGAAGCTGCCAATTGAGAGGGTAAACAACCACGAGAGATAATATAGGCTGGATTATCCGCACTGGGAACATGCCTCCATTGACATCCAGAAGAAAGAGTTTGAATTTTGGAAACCCTGTTTTATGTCGGCTATGACAGCTATGGGAAATAATCGAAAGTTTAAGAGTATAGCAGATAGATCTGATTGAATAGCAGGACCAGAATAAAGAGTGTCATTAAGGCTGTTGCCATTAACGTCGGGTGATGAACCATTAAAAACAACTCGAATTTTATCTTTTACAAGAGGGTTTTTCCACACGGGATGATGATTTAAATAAACCGTTTCAATTAGGGGGTGCAATTCATCATCAGATTTGTTAACAACTTCCATATGATCTAAGCTTTCATACTCATCCATGAAATCAGTGTACTGTCGTTTAACAAGAGGTTCCTTCTTGAATTTGCTCTCGATGGCGAAGAGAGCTTTTCGAGCTTTAGGCTGAGAGTTGATAAGTTTAGGAGGATTATTTAATCTTGGCATTTGAACGACGAACCGGCCATGAGAAGAACGAGTGGTGGTGTTCAAAAAAAGTTGCTCACAGAATTCATTTTCTGAAGAGGTTACATTAGGAGAATCAACATTTACAAGCCTCCAGAACTGTTCCAGGTCAGTATTGGAGAAGTAACATTGCGATGCGGGTTGAGGAGAATAATGGGGAAGTTGCCCTGTGACGATCCATCCAAAATTAGTGTCTCTGGCGACCACGTTTGAGGATAACTTACGAACCTGTTTACGTAGGCAATTCCAGAAAACATTGGCACTAAAGAGTATGTCAATAGGGTTCTGCATATTAAAACAAGGATCGGCTAGCCTTAAATGCGAGGGAATGTTTAACCCTGAAATATCCACAGAGTGACTTGGAGTGTCTTCCCCAATGCTATTAAGAATTAGACAATTAAGTTTAAGAAAGTTGTTTCTATGACAAGTATCTCTTGTAGTTAGCTTTGAGAATTGTAAAGCTTGCGATTTTGAGCTGTTGATGCCCGACACGTTGATAGAAGTGGGGTTTACAGGTAGACCTAGTTTTCTAATCAAGGAATTAGACACAAAATCATGAGTTGCCGCTGAGTCTAGAAGACCGCGTGCACGGACCCAGTTGCCAAAGTTATCCTGAACTTCGATTTGGACAGTAGACAACAATACTTGAGCACTGCGAATGGACTTGGCATTTTGAATATAAGATGAAGCATTAGAATTGTTAGCACTATCATTTTTCGGCGAAGTAGATGCTGTCGATGACCTTGCCTGATCATGACGATGTAGCAAAGTATGATGAGCCTTTTCACAATGGTAGCAAAGTCTTGTGGACTTGCAATTAGAAGCAGAATGCGTAGGCGCTAGGCAGTTGAAACAATGTTTGTTTTGAGAGACTAATTTTCGTCTGTCGTCGACCGACATTTCTTTAAAAGATTTTCAGAGGTAGAGGGCATGGGGATCTTTACAAAGTATGCACTTTGCCGGTTCGTTTAAACTTTTGCGAGGTTCGCTTTGCGTGTTTAGAACAATAGAGCTAGCAACACGACGTTCACTAGACCTAGTTGGGTAACCAGTAGTGTTTGATTTAAATTTGGATGAGCTGGACCCGGGGTTTTGGGTATTGGACGCTGAGCGTTCACTTTTGGATTTGATGGACATTAATTCAAATTTGGAACTAGGAGATGAAGGTTCACTTTGATTAGCTAGAGCGGTTAAAAGTTGGCATCTGGCATTTATGAAAGTGACTAAATACTCGTAAGAGTAGTCGTCTTCTTTAGAAAGTTCAATTTCCCAAGCTTTGAGGGTAGCAGCATCAACTTTAGAGACTACTAAATGTATTAGGAAAGTATCCCAATGTTCAGTAGGTTGATCTAATTGGGACAAAGCTTTAACGTGGAGTTGGGTAGTGTCAATTAAAGTACGCAAACTAGTGACGTCATTGTGCTGTGACGCAGGTAGGTTAAATAGAGCCTTCATATGGGGTTGAATACGTAAACGTAAATTTCCATATCTTTCTTTTAATACATTAAAGGCAATGGGGTAGTTTTCGGCACGCAGAGGAAGTGCTTCAACTAACTGCAAAGCTTGACCTCGAAGGATAGATCTCAAGTAATGAAACTTGTAAATGACTTGAATGTCTTCATTGTCATGAACAAGGGAGCAAAATAATTCATAGAAAGAATCCCAAGTGGATTCATCTCCAGAAAAATGGGGTAAATCAATTTTCGGTAAAGTAGGTTTGGGCTTGTGAGTGCCCTCACGGAAAGAAGTTTGGGGCTCGTGAAGGGAACCAAGAACAGAAGCGTCCTTTTTCTGCTCCTCTTCGAGTTGGCGTATTATTTTGAAAGCAGAACCTATGCCTTCGTAATATAAGTTTTCTCCTTCGACACGATCTTCTGTTTGATTGAGCATGCAAGTTTCTATTTCAGTTTGAATGTTACAGTAGTTTTCATAAGAACGTTCAAAATCCTTTACACGATGTTTCAACAAATCTAATTGCGCGTCTGAGGGATCTAATTCTTTTATGTACCTTCAGAATCGGGTAATTTGCCCTTTATAGGATGCTCGTTTAGAAGTAAGTTTTTCATCCTTATCCTTATCAGTGGGAGCCATATTAAAGAAGGTAAATGAAAATGTAACTCACGAAACTGTGGAACCTTGGAAATGCTGTCAAGCTGGCAGCAGCGAATGAGTAGAAAGAATGGGACACACCATAGGAGACAGGAGATGCCTCTTTCCCGTTCACAGGCTTTGCACGATGTGGTTATAGCTGAAATATTCAACACAGATATTAGTAATATGCAAAGTATTGTCAAATGACACTTTTTTAAAAAGAAAAAAGAAAAAATGGGCTCTCCCGGGTTTCGGCACCAAATTTTGGGTAGTTTATTGGCTGAGGAATAACCCACCCACCAAGGGAAGATGATTAAGAGAAGGAAGTAGATTTGGGATTGGAAAAGAAGGATAGAAAAATAGGAGGAGAGTCCCACAAAATTGATAAGTTTAGTTTTAAACATACTTAAAGGTGGTTGCCACCGAAAATCCGCTTTCGGATACCTAAAATGAGTAAGGACTTGGTCTAAGCTGACGAGAAACACAGATAGAACTTGGGCTGTTTGCAAGAGAGTGGCTTTCGTATAATCCCTCTCAAGCATATATAAAACTACTATGGGGAAGAGTGCTGGTCTGGCAAGACTGAGAGGAACAAATTTACTGTATGTCTTCTCAAAGAAATTAGGTTTTACAAAGTAATTCGAAGAATGCCAATGATTTAATAATGGTGGTTAGTAGAAGGTTGAGGAAAGATCATTGGGATATAGGATCAATGTTCATGGCCGTATTTAATATAACCGGACGATCGCGACGCGGTAGAAACGTGGAGCAAGCACTGGTTATCACTGTAGTCTATGAAGATGGATGCAAAGTTCACTGTAGAAACACTAAAGTTTATGAGAAAGAGAGTTATTGCAATTATGAAAATAACTGATTACACTATATAGGTGAGAGTCTATTTCTTGAAAAAGTTGTGATTTACAATTAAATGCGCCATAGAATGTTCCAGAGGTTCCAGCGGTGGAAGAAAGTTAGCTATTGCAAAAATTTGTAAGGAAGATTCCTCATTTTAAATATCATTGTCCCGAGTGAGCGAAAAACACTTGACTGCAAGACTCGCAGATAGAGTACAAGATCTCGAAGGTTCCAGAACGACCTTAGCAGAAAAATGGGGTTGAGAAAATCCAACGGAGGAACTAGCTTTATAATTATAGACAGCGGGTATTAGATAATATCCCACGTAGCGAGAAGATTTCTCATTTGAATAGCTTAAGAAAAGCTCTTTTTTAGTAAGGTTGGCTTATACAAGCAAAAGCTCAACATGGCAAATCCCACGAAGAATGATTTTTGCCCCAAAGTAAATAATTTCACACTGTCTATAAAATATAATTAAAAGCATGTAGATAAAATGATGAAGATGAGGTTAAAACCTTTAAAATGGTACTTATCTTGATTTCATGTTGAAGTCGAAGTTTCCGTTGATGACTACCTAGCCAACATGGCGTAGAAGAGTGTGTGCCTCTTGGATTGAGGAAGCTAGCTCGAGGGGAGCTTTAACTGACCGAGTCAACTGCAGACTGAGAAGTGAGAGCTTCTCAACGGAGCACGGAGGGACCGAGGAAGGGGAAAAGAGTGGGGGGTAGGAGACAAAAGGAGAACATATAAGTATTGCCAATATTGTAACAAAAAAATGATCTCTTGCTGAGCTGGTCTTCAAAGAGTTGATAACAGATGATACTAGCGCAGCATGGTGAGTAAAGAAGTGGACGTAGTCCTCTCGCTCAAGGAGAAAATAGCTGGCGATGATAACAGGATCTGGTGGCCAAATGGATAAGTAAGTCCTCTAGCACCAGGAAGAATTGAGGAGCTTCAGAGATTCGCTGCGAGGTGACGCTAGGTGGGTCACAGAAGTTATATATCTAGAACAGACTTATGAAGACATAAGAGATTTGCCAATCAAGGAGAAAACAAAAGATCACTGTTGGTGTTTGACAAAGAGAAAGGAAGAAATGAACATGCAAGCAGCAATAAAAATTATATCTCAGGTACCGTGTATTCAAAGAATACACCAGTCCTGGCCATTTCGCCTTTTCTTGAAGCAGCAACCCCGCTTGCGTCACGCTTCTCGACAAGAAAAAGTCTGTAGCCGAATTCCCAGTGACTCATCTCTCTCAACAACCTCTAACTGACAAAAATCCGTAAAATTCCGTAATCACATAATTTTCCGCGATAATGTTGTTCGTAATTATTCGCTTGATAGGGTTTTCTATAACATCGAAAACCTATCTGTATACATGTAATTTTATATAAAAAAAGCTCCAAAAATACCTTAATAATAATAATAAGTTACATGAAAACTTCTCTTGACTGAACAATTTGCCGCGTAAATAAATATTAAATGGCATCCTACTACCTTATGTCAGTGGCGTAAAATACCCTCGAAAAACACGTTACAGTAGTGGTACCCACTTTATTCTTAGTATCATCAACACAGAGGCTCACAACAAGCAGAACACTTGTAGTGGTACCCACTATATTCTTATTATCATCAACACTGAGGCTCACAACCAGCAGAACACACGCACTGATACACACTCTATTCTTATTATCATCAATACAGAGGCTCACAACTAGCAGAACACATGTAGTGGTACCCACTCTATTATTATTACCATCAACACAGGGGCTCACAACTAGCAGAACACATGTAGTGGTACCCACTCTATTGTTATTATAGTCAACACAGAGGCTCACAACTAGCAGAACACATGTAGTGGTATCCACTCTATTCTTAGTATCATCAACACAGAGGCTCACAACTAGCAGAACACTTGTAGTGGTAGCCACTCTATTCTTATTATCATCAACACAGAGGCTCACAACAAGCAGAACACTTGTAATGGTACCCACTCTATTCTTATTATCATCAACACAGAGGCTCACAACCAGCAGAACACTTGTAGTGGTACCCACTCTATTGTTATTATTGATACGTGCAAGGGCACGTCCCTACGCTTTCAAACATGTATATACCCTTGGATCGTAACATCTCGACATTTGAAACGACCGCCTGGTGACTTGCTTCCCATTTTGAACACGAGATGGTAGCGCCAGTCGGACTGTGTAAAGTCTGCACGTGGTTCCTGTTTCTCTCCGATAGGTAGCGTGTGCTGCGCCTTATAAAACTCCTTATACGCATGACATAATTGAAAGACAATTACATTCTTCGTCATGAAACAAATGCCAGTGTATTCAGGATACCGCCAAATTAATTTCCTATTTATGACATTGTTGTTTGATGTGTCAATCTCTGATTGGACAATAAATTTTACATGAAGGCAGTTCTGCACTTGACACGCAATAATTCTCCGCTATTTTGTGGAGTCCATTAGCCATCGTGAAGTAAACAAGACATCAAGCCGACTGGTCGTGAAAGGTGTCACCGCTAATGGGGGCCTAGCCCCCATTCTCTACGAAATATTAATGTATTCAAGAGAAAAGGAATTGCCTGTTCTCTTCAGGCTGTGAATTTCATCGTTTCGCCGTGAAGTGGACGTGTGAAATGTGGTCGCATGTCGATATAGACCTGTGATTGTGACCCGCACGAGGCATGTGCCGTGTGGCCATTTTCAAGGCAATATAGTGCCGCACTTTTATTGTATTTAAAATGTGTTAGTTTTTTTTATTTTTATTGTGTCTCCACTGCGAAGGACGTAAGGTACGTTACATTATTTTTCTTGATGTTTATTATTGTTATGGAGCTCCGATATCATCTTGTAGTAATATTTTAATTCTGTTCCTCATTTGTTTTATAGGCCTAATTTTATTTCTGTTTTAATTACGTTTCCTGATTTATTTTATTTTGTTATTATCTTCGTACCTTATGGAGACACATTTCTAGTTTATTTCTCGTTTAAATTATTATTTATTTTCTTTTGCCAATCTTATGATTGATATAGTATTCAATTTAATTTATTCATGATCCGGTGCATTTCTCTGTTGTAATAGTATTTAGACATAATTATTTTCCGCCGTTCTTTTCCTTCTGCTAATGTTTAAATTTAATTTTTATTTATTATTTGCCGTAATTTCGATCTGGCATGCGGTCTTCGGTTTAGTGGGCATGTTTTGTTTTGTTATGAAGAGATTCATTCTGGTCTCAAGGTCAGTCTCTAGGCGTCCACCGCGAAGCTCAAACGTGTTGTGTTAACTTAAGATGTTTCTTTTATTTAACCTTTTCGGTTTAACATTGTGTTTTTCGTAATTGTTCCTGTGTTTTTCTCCATCATGCAAATTAATAGATTGTTTCCTGATTCAGTTTAATTTAGTTATTTTAACTTTATTTCCGTTTCTGGTGAAGGTGGATTTTTTATTTTAACATGGATCTACGCATGCCGGATTGCTATTGCATTCCCTTGCAAATTATCAAGCCCTTTTTCATTGTGTTATGCATGTAATTTTTTTTATTTTACCGTTTGGGTTGTTTTACATTTTAAATTTTAATTTTAGTCTTTTCTTTTCTTGTCCTTGCAAGCAAGCATGTTTGGCGGTCTCTTGCATTCATTGTAAATTATGGTGGCTGATGCATGTTCTTTCTCTGGTGGATGTGTTCCTTATATTTTAACATTAAATTATTTGTAATTTTTTTTAAATCTTTTGTTGTGGCATTATTTCACCGACGGCAGTTCCGTTGGTATTTGGGGGGGGGGGGTGTCTTTACGATAGCCTGTGTGTGTTGTCCCCTTCTCCATCTTCCTTCCCCTCCTTTTGGAGCTCTTCTGTTTGGACACATCTTCTGGTGGTGATGTTGCTGCGGAGGTGACCCGGACCCCTGAATACAGGTAAGTTGGCCCATCCACGCTCGCCGTACACTTCTCATTTTGGTAGCAGAGCTCGCTCGAGTTCACTTCCGTAACTATCCCCTCCCCAGTACCCACAGGCTGTTTTATGGACCCCTCTAATGCTGATGGGTCGGTTGTTGGTGGGATTTTGTCAGGCCAGTGCACTTGATGTTGTGTAAAGCTAATCCTTGCCGTTTGTTTTATTTCATGTTTGCCTCTGGATATCCATGTGGTACGCTGTAAGTGTCCTGTTCTGAGCGAGGTGTTTCCTGCTGTAGTTTTATCCTGTTTGTGTGCAACATCCCCACTGAAGATGAAGCCCGGTGAGTGACTGACGTGTGTTCTTGGCATGGGAAATGGGATTTCTTAATATTCTGATAGCCTACTTGCTGCGTGTGAAGGCACCCTGGAGCCCCGTCCGATGCTGTTAGCCAGATGTTTTGTGCCAATTTTTGTAATTTAGCTCCCTGTTCTCGAGCCAAGCAGGTGGTGACGTGTGCAGTTCTGGACAGCATGGTGCATGATTTGGTGTAGTAGGGTGGCTGTGTTCGAGTGTCAGCCTAATCTTTGGTGATGGTAATTGCTGGTTATGGTACTGTTGTGAAAGTGTAAACTGTCCTTGTAATTCCTGAAATTTTGTTTCCTTCTATATTGGCTGTCTGCATTCTGTGTTTTCCAAAATGGCCGACAACAATAGTGTTTTCAATTTAATTGACTTAAGCGATAACCTTGTGAATTTGGAGAGTTCTTCTGGGGTTGAACGTGAATCACCTCTGTTTACTAGGTCTGAGGTTTCGGGATCGATTACCAGTAGTAGTTTGCCTGCCCCTCTGTTGCCTGGCGCTGGCTCGTCCATACCACTTAATCCTGCATACGGTCATTCTTCTCATGTTAGGTCACCTAATGATTTCCTGGGTCCTGCCGACCCATTGCATCCCAGTTCTTTCTCTAGTAATATAAATGTTTTGTCGCCTGTAGAGGGTGTGCGAGCGGGCTACCCTGGTAACAATGTCCCTTTCCCTAATGCTACATTCTCGCCTACCGTTAATTATGGGTCGATTCCTCATCCTATTTCTGGTTTCTTAACTAAGTTAAAGCATTTCAACCTTGATGACGTTACCCAAGTGGTACAATTTTTAAAGCAAGTGGTCGAGTTGGGCAACCATGCCTCGATTTTTGGGATGTCGGAAATTCAGATTTTCCAACTTTTGTATCCAGTTGCATCCGGTATGCTGCGCGATAAGCTTGTTGAAGCTATCCACCTCCGCATGTCCTTAGCCATGTTTATTAGGGAAGTGTTGTGGTTTTTTGTCCCTGCGAGCGCCCTAAGTGCTCTCGAGCATAAGTTCCTTTATCGTGTCCAAAGGCTGGACGAGTCCCTTAGCGACTATGTCAGCGACATTAAGGTGGATGCCCAGGTTTTTGCATCCCCTTTAACAGAGCGACAGTTGGTGTCATCAATTGTGA
Source organism: Meconema thalassinum (assembly GCA_946902985.2). Classification (NCBI taxonomy): domain Eukaryota; kingdom Metazoa; phylum Arthropoda; class Insecta; order Orthoptera; family Tettigoniidae; genus Meconema; species Meconema thalassinum. The sequence continues at coordinate 186,895,650 of OX336399.1, read as the reverse complement.
ATGGGTTTTCGCCTCAATATAGGTCATACATGACTATGTGTACCAGGCCTTCGTCATTTGTCGAGCTGAAACAGGTCGTTATAGAGGCTATGGCAGTGAAGCATGCAGATTCCCTTCGTGTAGCTAATGTTCCTCCTCCTTCCTTGATGTCTTGTCCCCCTCCTTCCTTGATGTCTTGTCACCCACCCAAGGTTATGTTTCATCCTCGACCTAATATTAAGTGCCACACGTGCGGTGGCGTGGGACATGTCAAGAAGGTGTGTCCGAGTAACCAGGCTGTGTATCGCCAATGACGGAACGTTGAGGAGACCAATTCGGGTGTTACTTCCAAGGATATTTCTGTGCGTAATAATTTGGGAAAACCCTGTGAAGTTTCTGGTCGCCCTACCAATGATAGTCTTGATAACTCTATGAAAACTAATTCATCATGTGCTAATTCTGCTTATGTCGCTGGCCTACCTAACCTGTCGGTGAGCAATGTCGTGGCAAGTCAGCCTAATTCTAAATGTAATGTGAAACCTGTGGTGCGGGTGTCCTCGCCATCTAATTGTAATCGTGTTAGAGTGAGTAATGATTTTGGAATGTCTCCTGTGGCTAAAGGAATATCCCCGTTTATTGAAATTTGTGTTAATGACGAGCCCGTTCTGCATTGCTTGATTCTGGTAGTGTCGCATCCTTTATAAGCGAGGACTGGTTTTTATCTATGAAGAGTGTTTGCAAATTTCCTGAGTTAGAGCCTAACAATGAATCTTTTATTTCGGCAAATTGTTCAAACTTAAATATTTTGGGTAGTATGACAGTCAAAATTCATATTCTAAATTTTTCTTGGAAATTTGAATTTTTGGTTGCCAGAAATCTTTCTTGTGCTGTGGTCATTGGAGCTAATTTCATGTCACACGTTGGTATGCTTCTTGATTTTGGTGCTCGCAACTTATGGTTTAAGTTTAATCCACAGAGTAAATTATCATTTAACCCGCTTTTATCTTCTCGTGCTGTCAATTCTGTTACTGAGCCAATGACTATTGAGGATCTTGATCTGGAAAATTTAACGAGTCTTCAAAAGGATGCCATAAAGAGATTATGTCAGGAGTATGGCGATGTATTTACTGACAAGCTGGGTGTAACCCATTTGATGGAGTACAAGATTGAGCTAACCGATTCTGTGCCGGTGCGTTCCAGCCCGTATCGCCTTGCCCCGCCCAAGATGGCTGAACTTCGTAAGATTATCGATAAGATGTTAGAAGAAGGTGTAATCCAACCCTCTATCTCTGCCTACTCATCCCCTGTATTTCTTGTGCCAAAACCTAACGGTGGTTTTCGGCCGGTGGTCGACTATAGGGCTCTTAATCAAAAAGTTGTTTTGCAGTCCATTCCTTTGCCGGACCTTCACACATGTTTTAGTTGGTTTCGCAACGCGAAGGTGTTCACGATCCTCGATTTAAATTCTTCCTACTTCCAAATTCCCCTCTCTCCTGAATCCAGGCATGTTACTGCTTTTTCCACTGACTGGAACCTGTTTGAGTATGTCCGTGTCCCGTTTGGCCTATCCACCGGAGCCGCTGTGTTGAGCAGACTTCTGGACAAGGTATTTTCTGAAATTAAATTCAAGTTTGTGTACCACTACCTTGACGATGTGGTGATCTATTCTGAGTCCTTCGAGGAACACGTTGATCATCTGAAAATTGTTCTTGATCGGTTGCGTGACGCTGGCCTTACCGTCAAATTGTCCAAGGTTTCCTTTGCCAAGCCCAAAATTTCCTTCTTGGGACATATTGTTTCTGAATCTGGTATCTCAGTGGACCAGTCTCGTACGCAGGCCATCAGAGATTTTAAACCACCCAAGAACGCCAAGGGTGTTGCTCGTTACGTTGGTATGGTGAACTTCTTCCGTAAGTTTATCAGTAACTTTGCCGACCGTGCTGCTCCTCTAAATCAATTGCGCAAAAAGGCTGTGAAGTTCGAGTGGGGTCCCTCTCAGCAAGCAGCCTTCGAAGATCTTAAGCTTGCGCTCTCTAACGCCCCTGTGTTAGCCATTCCGGATTTTGGGAAGCAGTTCATTGTGCAGACTGATGCGTCTGGTCGTGGTGTTGGTTGTGTTCTACTGCAGGAATCTGATCTGGGTAGGCAACCCATTGCATACGCTTCTCGTACCTTAACGGACGCAGAGAGGAAGTATTCCATTTACGAACTTGAGGGTTTAGCTGTGTTGTTCGCTCTAGAAAAATTCCGTATGTATCTTGAGCACACCAAGTTTCTCCTTGAGACCGATTACCAAGCCTTGAGCTGGGTCTTAGGGAAATCCCGCAAAACTGGTAGAATTGCTAGGTGGGCAACTAGGATTCTGTCGTTCCAGTTCACTGTCCAACATATTCGTGGGTCCGAAAATGCGGTAGCTGATTCTTTAAGCCGCATGTACGAGGAAACAGCTGAAGAGGATGTTCAGGAATGTGAACCCGTAAACCTTGTATCTGCTGTAAATTGTGTCAATGCCGTTCTTAGCAATTCCCCTGTGCTTTTTGAGGATGTGAGACGATTCCAGAAGGAAGACCCCTCCTTATCTAGCCTTATTGACCGTATCAATTCTGGTGAAGTGATCAAGCCCTACTCTCTGAAGGACGGTGTATTGTGTTGTTCGTCTCGTCATGACCGCCTACCTAAAATTGTGCTCCCGTCGGTCCTCATTCCCGAAATCTTTCGTTACTATCATGAATCTCCTATTGGTGGCCACCTAGGAGTATTCAAGACCCGAGCTAAAATCAGACAGTTTTTCATTTGGCAAGGTATGGATGGCGACATCAGGAGGCTCATTAGGAATTGTGCTGCATGCAGTATTAGCAAACCTCCGGTTTCTACTAAGGTTGGCCTGTTGTCATCTGAACCGGCATCTAGACCCATGGAGAGGCTTTTTATCGAGCATGTTGGACCGTTCCCTCGCTCTGGTCGGGGAAACCAATTTGCGCTTGTTTGCACTGACGGTTTCTCCCGGTTTAGTTGGATTTTCCCCACCAGACAGGCTACGACCATTTCCGTCATAAAGTGTCTTAATTCCATCTTCTCGTCTTTTGGGCCGTGTCAGTATCTGGTGTCAGATAATGCCAAGTGCTTTGTATCTCATCAGTTCCGTCAATTCTTATTTGATTATGCTATTTCGCACGCAACCACCACTCCCTATTTTCCTAACCCATCTCTCGCTGAGCGAGTCAATCGTAATCTCCGTTCTGCTCTGATTGCTTTCCACCACGACGACCATTCCAAGTGGGATTCTAATTTGCATTGGCTCAATTTTGCTTTCAACACCGCCGTGCATGAGAGCACGCAAGCTACCCCTTTTTCGTTAATGTTTTCCTTTATGGCTAATTCTCCTTTGTCCAACCTGTGGAACCTGCACGATCTCCTTCCTGACAGTTTCACGCCCGAGGATATGAGGGCGAAATTCGACAAGGCTAGAGAGAATATTAAGGTATCCCATGACCAACTTGCCAGGCGACACAATGCCTGTCGCAAGCCAGCTGATTTGGAAATTGGTGATGTTGTGTACGTCCGCAATTTCGAGCCCAAGGGCGTCAATAATCTGGTTTCAAGCAAGTTAACCCCTCGTTTTAAAGGCCCATGTTATGTAGAGGCATTCTTGACTCCTGTTACTCTTCTTGTTCGTAACCCTAAGGCCAACAAAATTTCTAGAGTGCATCTATCACATATTAAGCGAGGTGGAGAGGTGTCTAATGAGGAAATGCTACCGTGAATTTTGTAAAACAAATTTTGTATAATGTAGAGTATCCCTAAAATTCATTGAAGCCTTCTGGTATATGTTCCTTGTGGAATTTTGGAATTTTAATTGGGTTTAAAAACTCTGACGGGATACAAAATGTAAATGTTGGGAAGTTCCCATTTTAATGGTAAATTGTAAAAGTGTACCTAATTTTGATGTTTCATAGGAGATGCTAACATGTAAAGTGGGATCGGTGGGAGACCTAACTCATGGTAACCTTGTATTCCAGTTCCCTTTGGGAATTTTAGTGGTCATTCCTCTACCGTAGTTCCTTCTAAATGTATAGTCGTCTGACTCATGTAATCTTGAAATGTACTTCGAATCTGTAAAAAGGTAAACTTGTTAATGAAATTTTGTAAGCACGGATCTAGGGCATGGTCAGAAATATTTTCTTCATTTAAATTCAACCTTGTTTCTCTTTTGTAAAATGTAGTAAGAAATTGTAGTTCTGTAAACCTTTTTTGAAATTAGATTAACTTCTATTTTTGTAAATGGCTGCCCATGCGTCGAATGATATATTGCACATTGCTTCCACCTACTTCGTCTAAAGCGACCTACATTGGACTTATTGGAAATTTTCCTAACGTGTCTCGGACTCTGAAAGCACTGCTGGTGCTGGTGTTCTGCGTTTCTGAAGATTTTTGGACACAGTGATGCTGTTGACTAAGTGGTTTGCGAGGTGATCAATTATCCCATCACTGATAATCTGACTCTGCATTCTTCCTAACCAAAACGATGCGGTTTCATCCATCAATTGGAGTTAACTGGTGAACATTATCATCGGGAAACATCTCTGGTGAATCGACAAGTTAAGGAGTACTGTCTATGCCTAGGCATATTCGTGAACGGTGTTCACGCTTAAGGGAGGGAGACAGATACGTGCAAGGGCACGTCCCTACGCTTTCAAACATGTATATACCCTTGGATCGTAACATCTCGACATTTGAAACGACCGCCTGGTGACTTGCTTCCCATTTTGAACACGAGATGGTAGCGCCAGTCAGACTGTGTAAAGTCTGCACGTGGTTCCAGTTTCTCTCCGATAGGTAGCGTGTGCTGCGCCTTATAAAACTCCTTATACGCATGACATAATTGAAAGACAATTACATTCTTCGTCATGAAACAAATGCCAGTGTATTCAGGATACCACCAAATTAATTTCCTATTTATGACATTGTTGTTTGATGTGTCAATCTCTGATTGGACAATAAATTTTACATGAAGGCAGTTCTGCACTTGACACGCAATAATTCTCCGCCATTTTGTGGAGTCCATTAGCCATCGTGAAGTAAACAAGACATCAAGCCGACTGGTCGTGAAAGGTGTCACCGCTAATGGGGGCCTAGCCCCCATTCTCTACGAAATATTAATGTATTCAAGAGAAAAGGAATTGCCTGTTCTCTTCAGGCTGTGAATTTCATCGTTTCGCCGTGAAGTGGTCGTGTGAAATGTGGTCGCATGTCGATATAGACCTGTGATTGTGACCCGCACGAGGCATGTGCCGTGAGGCCATTTTCAAGGCAATATAGTGCCGCACTTTTATTGTATTTAAAATGTGTTAGTTTTTTTTATTTTTATTGTGTCTCCACTGCGAAGGACGTAAGGTACGTTACATTATTTTTCTTGATGTTTATTATTGTTATGGAGCTCCGATATCATCTTGTAGTAATATTTTAATTCTGTTCCTCATTTGTTTTATAGGCCTAATTTTATTTCTGTTTTAATTACGTTTCCTGATTTATTTTATTTTGTTATTATCTTCGTACCTTATGGAGACACATTTCTAGTTTATTTCTCGTTTAAATTATTATTTATTTTCTTTTGCCAATCTTATGATTGATATAGTATTCAATTTAATTTATTCATGATCCGGTGCATTTCTCTGTTGTAATAGTATTTAGACATAATTATTTTCCGCCGTTCTTTTCCTTCTGCTAATGTTTAAATTTAATTTTTATTTATTATTTGCCGTAATTTCGATCTGGCATGCGGTCTTCGGTTTAGTGGGCATGTTTTTGTTTTGTTATGAAGAGATGCATTCTGGTCTCAAGGTCAGTCTCTAGGCGTCCACCGCGAAGCTCAAACGTGTTGTGTTAACTTAAGATGTTTCTTTTATTTAACCTTGTCGGTTTAACATTGTGTTTTTCGTAATTGTTCCTGTGTTTTTCTCCATCATGCAAATTAATAGATTGTTTCCTGATTCAGTTTAATTTAGTTATTTTAACTTTATTTCCGTTTCTGGTGAAGGTGGATTTTTTATTTTAACATGGATCTACGCATGCCGGATTGCTATTGCATTCCCTTGCAAATTATCAAGCCCTTTTTCATTGTGTTATGCATGTAATTTTTTTTATTTTAACGTTTGGGTTGTTTTACATTTTAAATTTTAATTTAAGTCTTTTCTTTTCTTGTCCTTGCAAGCAAGCATGTTTGGCGGTCTCTTGCATTCATTGTAAATTATGGTGGCTGATGCATGTTCTTTCTCTGGTGGATGTGTTCCTTATATTTTAACATTAAATTATTTGTAATTTTTTTTAAATCTTTTGTTGTGGCATTATTTCACCGACGGCAGTTCCGTTGGTATTTTTGGGGGGGGGGGTGTCTTTACGATAGCCTGTGTGTGTTGTCCCCTTCTCCATCTTCCTTCCCCTCCTTTTGGAGCTCTTCTGTTTGGACACATCTTCTGGTGGTGATGTTGCTGCGGAGGTGACCCGGACCCCTGAATACAGGTAAGTTGGCCCATCCACGCTCGCCGTACACTTCTCAATTATCATCAACACAGAGGCTCACAACTAGCAGGACACATGTAGTGGTGCCCACTCTATTCTTAGTACCATCAACACGGAGGCTCACAACAAGCAGAACACTTGAAGTGGTACCCACTCTATTCTTATTATCATCAACACAGAGGCTCACAACAAGCAGAACACACGTGGTGGTACCCACACTATTGTTATTATCATCAACACTAGGGCTCACAACTAGCAGAACACTTGTAGTGGTACCCACTCTATTCTTATTATCATCAACACAGAGGCTCACAACTAGCAGAACACTTGTAGTGGTACCCACTATGTTCTTATTATCATCAACACAGGGGCTCAAAACTAGCAGAACACATGTAGTGGTACCCACTCTATTATTATTATCATCAACACAGAGGCTCACAACTAGCAGAACACTTGTAGTTGTACCCACTCTAATCTTATTATCATCAACACAGAGGCCTACAACTGGCAGAACACTTGTAGTGGTAGCCACTCTATTCTTATTATCATCAACACAGAGGCTCACAACAAGCAGAACACTTGTAATGGTACCCACTCTATTCTTATTATCATCAACACAGAGGCTCACAACCAGCAGAACACTTGTAGTGGTACCCACTCTATTGTTATTATCATCAACACAGAGGCTCACAACTAGCAGGACACATGTAGTGGTACCCACTCTATTCTTAGTACCATCAACACGGAGGCTCACAACAAGCAGAACACTTGAAGTGGTACCCACTCTATTCTTATTATCATCAACACAGAGGCTCACAACAAGCAGAACACACGTGGTGGTACCCACACTATTGTTATTATCATCAACACAGAGACTCACAACTAGCAGAACACTTGTAGTGGTACCCACTCTGTTCTTATTATCATCAACACTGGGGCTCACAACTAGCAGAACACTTGTAGTGGTACCCACTCTATTCTTATTATCATCAACACAGAGGCTCACATCTAGCAGAACACTTGTAGTGGTACCCACTATGTTCTTATTATCATCAACACAGGGGCTCACAACTAGCAGAACACTTGTAGTGGTACCCACTCTATTCTTATTATCATCAACACAGAGGCTCAAAACTAGCAGAACACATGTAGTGGTACCCACTCTATTATTATTATCATCAACACAGAGGCTCACAACTAGCAGGACACATGTAGTGGTACCCACTCTATTATTATTACCATCAACACAGAGGCTCACAAGTAGCAGAACACTTGTAGTGGTACCCGCTCTATTGTTATTATCATCAACACAGAGGCTCACAACTAGCAGAACACATGTAGTGGTACCCACTCTATTATTATTATCATCAATACAGAGGCTCACAACAAGCAGAACACATATAGTGGTACCCACTCTATTCTTATTATCATCAACACAGAGGCTCACAACTAGCAGAACACATATAGTTGTACCCACTCTATTGTTATTATCATCAACACAGAGGCTCACAACTAGCAGAACACATGTAGTGGTACCCACTCTATTCTTATTATCATCAACACAGAGGCTCACAAGTAGCAGAACACTTGTAGCGGTACCCACTCTATTATTATCATCAACACAGAGGCTCACAACAAGTCTGGGTTCACGCCGCACGCCCTGCTTTGGATGAGACGGTGGCGCAACATAGCGGCCAGCAAGAGGGGTAATAATCTCAAACAACAACTTCGTTGGCGGCCTTGCATTTCGGACCTCCGGCCCGATTGCGTGGAGATGTAGGGAAATTATAAAATATTATTCTAGGCAATGCTGACACCATCACGTGGTTATGAAAGCCGGACGTCCTCGGAAAAGGAAAATATCTTTCAGCTGTAAATACATTACTCCACACATTTATTGAGAATTCATAGGCAATGCTTAAACTATCACATAGTTATGATTGTGAAATATCTGTATTAGTTTTCCTACCGACAGTAGTGGCTACGCTGGCTAAAGCGCAGTGTTAGGTCATGGGGCCAAGCTCTCTGCTGACTCGGTAGACGCGTGGGTTTAAGCCCCACCGTCGGCCGTCCTTGAAATGGTTTTCCGTGGTTTCCCATTTTCAACACCAGGCAAATGCTGGGACGGTACCTTCTGATTTGCCACGGCCGCTTCCTTCCACATCCTTCTCCAATTTCTTTCACCTTAATCAATTCCATCTCTCATCCCGACGCGCAGGTCGCCCACGGGCGTCGAATAGAAAGACCTGCACTAGGTCTCTGAGGAGACCACACGGAAAATACGTTTTCCTGCAGACATCCGCCTCGAATAGGCTGGCCTACCCTGTATTTTATTTTTACCCAACGTTAAGAGGTCCTGGCTGCCCTTTGCTGAAGGCCCCGCGCTGGTTTATTCCGGCACGGTATCCAGCTTTTTACGTTTCGAGATGTCGAGATGACCTTTATTAATAAATTGTATGTTATAATATGAGGCTCATTCTAATACAGTTCGTGTATGCATTTTCATTGAATACGGCTGTACAGGGTGGCGCCTTTTCTATGTATTTAGCGTGTATCTCGGCAACGAATTAAGCTGGAGCATATCGCTTTTCGCAATTCAGTGCCACCGTTTTGTGAAACAAACCATGGTGAAATCGAAATCATCGCGGCACTCTTTCTTTCCGAACTACAGTGTGATTTTGAAAAGTCTGCATTTTGGGACTCCCTTAATATTTCGAGCATTTTTTTACTTATTGAAAAGGTGAAAACGGGTTATTATAGGGCATTTTCCGTAGAATTCAATTAGACCAACCATTGAATTTCCACTTTTTTATATATACATTTGGGCCCCATTTTTTAATCAAAAACATTTCATAACATCAAAACAGTGCGAGATATAAAAAATCATACGGGTAGTAAAGTTGCTAACTACTGAGATCTTCCACCTGTAGATTTAACTACTTCGATAAGACAGACCGTTTCCAAGATATGTTGATTTGTAAAATAAAGTATGAAATTCAGGGCCCCTCAGATAGAAAACGGTGAGAGAGATCAAAAAATCATAAGGGGTAAAATGTTGCTAATTACTGAGGTCTTACACCTGTACATTTAACTGTTTTCGATAGGACCGACCGTTTCCGAGATGTAACGATTCGAAAATAAAGGATAAATTTCAGGGCCCGAAAAGAAGAAAACGGCGAGTGATATCAAAAAATCATAATGGGTGAAAAGTTGACAATCACTGAGATCGTACACCTTACACCTGTAGATTTAACTTTTTAGATAGGACCGACCGTTTCCGAGATTTAACGATTTGACAAAAGAGGATGAGCTCTCGACATAAAGGAAGCAATCGAGATTCACCTAGCCAAACAAAACTATCTCAACAATCTAAATGAACACACATTTATGGAGAGTTCACCCCTTTTTGCTCTACTAAAAACACACCCTGCCGAAAACAAGACACAACTTAGCGATACAGCTAAGCTAGATAAAAAGGGAGGGGGAAATAGCGGTGGCTATAAGTAAATGTTATTTGGATCAGGTGTACTATGTACTTTTTTCTGCAATAAACATAGGCCGATAAGCGCGGCAGTAATGAAGGTGCCAGGACGTCTTCAATAGACCGTGTACCGCTCAGTTTGAATGCCTTTTTTGTCCACGCGTGGCGAAGATAGTTCCACGGTCTTTAATAGTTGCAGATTCCTGTATTCAATAGCATACATTCTTATCTAGATTTGGGCAACGTCACACAAATAAACATGACACTGACCTCAGACAGAACATAGCAACTAAAGGGGGAGGAAGGGGAAAACCAGTTCCGCCCAGTTAACACCCGGGGAAGTCGACTACAACTGGTGCCTAAGTGAACACGCAACTGCTTCAAGTTCCAGTTAAAGAGACAACTCGATAAGTATTAGCCTGTATTATTACAGTATAACCATAGTTGATTTTGTATAACCATATAATCACCCCTAACAGACAAATTCCGGATTTTTATCACTATTTTAGAAATTCACCTAACATTAGATATACCACATTTAGCATACACCGACTGTTGCATTACCAACACTGCAACTAAATAATTGTATATATTGTATATATTTCTCACCTGTATTCTCAAACATAGATGTTATAGCCTAAGTGTAATGGATCTGATGATGATCGCTTGACGATCGATACTGGTCATCCTAGTGTATTTATTAATCTTATGTAATATATTTCAGGATTAGGGCATAACCCAGCTCTATTTGGGTACATTCGTGTTGACCGACAGAATAGCACCAAACTTTTGTTTACTTAGGAAGCACTGAAAAATGGCTTCAAACCTCACAATGTTCACGGCTAGTCAGGCAAATCGTTAAGCCAAGAGGTTCAAAACACTCAGCCTTAATCTCATGAACATAGACAAGTCAATTTGGTTCAACAAAAAATGTATAGAACTAAATCTCAACCCTAAATACGTACCAATTAAAACCGTACCGATTACACCAGCCTCAATCATTTCAACTAAACAAGCCAAAGAGCTTTGGATAAAAAACGAACTAAGATTTGCATACATAAGAAAGCAAAAAATCAACCAACAACTATACGATATTCAATTGCAACTAAGTAACTTCTGGCACGCATCCCAATGGGACAGTTTTACAGAGCACCTACATGACACCATCAAAATCAGAGCAACGAGGAAGCACGAAACGCTAGAATATAAACTAAGGAAACTAGGATAAACACAGAATAATCAATCTAGTGAACAATACACGAATAACAATTAATTAAATTTCCACCGAAGGGTATACAACAGAACGAACGTAACCTTCTCTCAAAATGAAATGAATATGTTAGACAAAGGTTTGAAATACAACTGCACAGACGCACACACGAACCATAATATAAAACAGTTAATCACAGATATCGAGATAGCCAGTCACAAGCTCCCAGCAGAAGACAGGGTAGTAACCAAAAATCTTGCCACCAATGAAGCCAAAAAACCTCAAACGAGAGGGCGAAAACAATTCCACTCAAAACAACAAACAACTAAAGGAAGTGAAGTCATTGAAGCAAAAACTAAAAGAACATGACTTAATCATCACAAAATCAGATAAAGGAAATTCCACAGTAATTTTGAACAAAACAGATTACATTGAAAAAAAACAGTCCAATTCGTAAACAACAACGAAATCAAGGAATTAGCAACCTCCCCCTCCCCCCCAACAAATTCCAAAAACAAATAAAAAGTGTATTAAAAGAAACAGAATACATATTGACCAAAGCTGAAAAATCAAAACTAATAAACATGAACCCGAAAATACCGTCATTGAGGGGACAACCAAAAATACACAAAAAGCAGTGCCCAATGAGACTTTAGGTACTTGGATTAGGTATATAATATAACAATAAATTATATTTGATGCTGGCGACTAGTAAAACTTTTATTCACTCTTGATGCCAACAGAAAGACAAAACACACAAAACAAGCACAGAGTAAAGAATCAAAGAACTCTAAGTTCTCCAAAGAGCTCTTCGCTCATGGCCTCCACACACTCCCTCCCCAGTGGTAACGCTAAGGAAGCGACGAGGGAATGTCACTCGTCTGCCAACTCTTGTGGTGACACTGGGACGAGGCTCAGGATATTTCAGAGGAGTAGCTGGATCCGGAGGTGTAGATGTTGCGGCAGTGTCCGTTGTTGACGTTGATTGGGGTTCCTTAAGAAGGAATGCTGGCTTAAGTCGATCTATGGACACTGTTTGTGAGCCTGATGGGGTCTCAATATTGAAATGTTTGTTATTCCTTGACTGAACACGATATGGTCCGTTGTACACTGGTTGCAGAGGGCGTCGGTATCCATCCTGCCGAAGAAACACGTATTCACACTTCATTAGTTCCGGGTGAACAAATATCGTGTTGCCAGAGTGGTGCTCTGATTGCACAGGTTGAAGTGTCCTGGTTTGTTCTTTCAGCTTGTATAAGAAAGTTGGAATATCTTCTGTATTTGAAGGTCCATTGAAGAAGTCTGATGGTAGTTTAATTGGAGTTCCATAGGTCATCTCTGCTGGAGTTGTGTTGTGATTGGGGATGATGTAGGATCTCAGCCCTAGCAGAACTCTAATGGAAGTTTGGGGACCCAGTCGCTTGTTAGGTGAGCTTTCAGAGAAGAATTCAATTGTCGATGCCAGCGTTCAATCATCCCGTTTGCTGCCGGGTGGTATGCTGTAGTTTTTATATGTTTGACGCCAAGTGATTGCGTGAGACATCTGAAGAGTTCACAGTCAAATTGTCGTCCACGATCAGTAGTGATTGTATTGGGAACTCCGAAACGGGCAATCCAGTTTAAGAGTATGGTGGATGCAATTGTTTCTGCGGTAATGTCTTTTATTGGAACTGCTTCAGGCCACCGTGAGAACCGGTCCATCATGGTGAGTACATATGAGTAGCCTTGGGATGATGGAAGAGGTCCAACAATGTCAATGTTGACATGGCTGAATCGTTCTGTGACTTGATCATATAGGCCGATAGCGCTGTGTGTGTGACGCCAGACGTTTGCTCTCTGGCAAGGGACGCATGATGATGCCCATAACTTGATATCCTTTTTCATCGACGGCCATACGTATCGTTGTTGGATGAGTTTGATCGAACCTTTTACCCCAGGATATGACAGGTTTTGGATGGACTCAAATATGCGATGACGAAATGCAGTAGGGATGATTGGTCTGAGCTTGCCGATGTAATTGTCACAGATAAGTTCATGGTTATTGGGTAAAGGAAACACTTGGAATTTCAGAGAACATGCGCTTGATTGCTGCAGATGTTTCAATTCCTCATCTGTAGCTTGAGCTTTGGCAATCTCCTCCGTAGTAAAGCGTAAAGGAATACTGATGGAAGAAATTCGAGAACAAGCGTCAGCAGCAGAGTTATTTGTTCCTTCCACATACCTAATGTCAGTGGTGAACTGCCCTAAAAAGCTCACGTGGCGTAGTTGCCGAGGGGTAGCTTTGTCGGGTCGTTGATTAAACATAATTGTCAAAGGTTTATGATCCGTGTGGATTGGGAATTCTCTACCGTCTAGCATATGTTTGAAATGTTTGACAGCTGAATACACAGCAAGAAGTTCTCTGTCATAAGTCGAATAGTTCTTCTGTGTGTCGCTGAGTTTCTTTGAAAAGAACGATAAGGGTTGGAGAATATCTCCTCTAACTTGGTGAAGTGAAGCACCCATAGCAAAGTCAGACGCGTCTACCATCAAAACCAACGGTACTTCATAGGAAGGATGTGCGAGAAGAGCTGCATTAACAAGACTGGTCTTCAAATCTGAGTATATCGTTCGAAGTTCATTTGTCCAAGTAATTTTTCTTTTGTCGTTCTTCTTTGCTCCGTGAGTGATGTCAAAGAGTTTAGCCTGCATATTGGCTGCATGAGGAAGTGCTCGGCGATAAAAGTTGATTAGTCCTAAAAAACGACGCAAGTCTTGGATTGTTTCTGGTAGTGGACAGTCTTTGATTGTTTGTACGCGATCTGGCAATGGAAGGATACCATTGGCAGAGATCAGGTAACCAAGAAATGACACTTCTGTCACTCCAAAGATGCATTTGCTAATATTAATGTTAATATTGAACTGACTGAGGCGCTCAAATAATAAATACAGGTGCTTTTTATGTTCATCTTCACTGGAGGAAGCTATGAGTATATCATCGATCTAGCAGTAGGTGAAATCAAAATCTCGTAGAATGTTATCCATATATCTCTGAAAGGTCTGTGCTGCATTGCGTAATCCAAACGGTAGGGAAACAAATTCAAACAGTCCGAAGGGGGTTATTACTGCAGTCTTCGGAGTGTCGTCAGGATGAACTGGTATGTGATGGTATGCGCGTAGGAGATCGGTCTTGGAAAATACTTTTCTTCCATCCAGCTGACTGTTGAAGTCTTGTATATTGGGTATTGGGTAGCGATCAGATTGAGTGATGTTGTTCAATGCCCGATAATCACCACAAGGACGCCAAGATCCATCTCTTTTGGGTAAAAGGTGGAGAGGACTTGCCCAACAGCTGTTCGATGGTCGACAGATTCCCATATCGATCATCTGCTGAAATTCTGCCTTGGCAGCTGCAAGTTTCTTTGGTGGTAATCGCCGTGCCTTAGCTGAGACTGGATATCCAGTTGTTATGATGGGGTGCATCACACTGGAATGAGGACTTGGAAAATTGATTCGTTCTTTCAGGAGATCAGGGAACTCTTTGATAATTTCGGCGTACTTTTGATCTGGAGGGATGGTATGGAGTGATTCGATCACTTCTGTTTTGATCAAGGTAGCTGGCGAGGAGAGGTTAGTCGTACTGTCTATGACACATCTGTTTTTCAGATCGATTAGCAGGTTGAAATTGTGGATAAAATCAGCTCCAATTATAGGTGTTTGTACTTCTGCTATCAGAAAATTCCAACAGAAATGTCTGCGTAAACCTAAATCTAGTTTGAGAAGTCGCTCACCATATGTTTTGATTGGACTGCCATTGGCTGCATACAGTTGCCTTTTTGACACTTGCCCTTGTTCCTTGAAAGAAGTAGGGAGTACGGAGATATCAGCTCCTGAATCTATGAGGAATTTGTAGCTAGTTAATTTATCAATAATAAACAAGCGGCGCGATAGCAAGCTCCGATCACATGCCCCGTCCAGTGGGGAGCGAGCTAGTTTTCCGGCACACTGACGTTGCAACGATGGGAGCAAGGGCTAGTGCATTTCTTAGCTCTATCTCCAAACTTAAAATGATACCAGCAAAATGATTTGTTTGGGTTATATCTACTTGTTGGTGCTTTGGAAAGTGACGTTGAGTCTCGCAATCTAGATTGAGATCTGGTTCTCAGTTCGTTGACACTTAAAGTTAACTGAGAAATCTGCGCTTCTAGGCGTGAAAGTCTGTCTGTTTCTAAGTTGAGGTTAGGTTGGTCTCTAAAACTTTGCTGCGTGGCTTGGGTACTGTATATGTTGTGTGTCGGAGCTGAAAATGCCATTATTCTGTCGGCCATTATTGCCAAATTGTCCAACATATCATTACTTGACGCTAATATAGAACGCACATTGACGGGTAGCCGCTGGATAAATATCGTGCGTAAGAAATCGTCCTTAACTTGTGTTCCAGTCAAATTTCTCATTACCCTAAGCAATTGGGACGGTTTCTTGTCTCTTAAGTCTAATTCCGTCAGAAGCTTGTTAACTTTACGACCCTCTGATTCTTCGAACTCTTGGACAAGCCGTTTTTTCAAGTCGCAGAGAGGCGAACTGGACAGGGGTTTGCACAGAAAATCAGATATTAATTCAGCTACATCGGCATCTAACGCACCTAGCACATGATTAAACTTGGTAAGTTTGGCCGTTATCCCTGCTAAAGCCGACTGCGCTTCTATTTGCATGGCCCAAACCTTGACGTTTTTGCGCCAGATAGGAGGAATTTTTACTGCGACACGGGCTATCTCCGCGTCGTTTTGAGACACTGGTCGTATCTGTAATGACTGACCTGGTATTTCTTCTCCGTTGCACGACTTCACGTCGGGGTCACCAATTTAGGTACTTGGATTAGGTATATAATATAATAATAAATTATATTTGATGCTGGCGACTAGTAAAACTTTTATTCTCTCCTGATGCCAACAGAAAGACAAAATACACAAAACAAGCACAGAGTAAAGAATAAAAGAACTCTAAGTTCTCCAAAGAGCTCTTCGCTCATGGCCTCCACAAGACCAATAGTGAATTGTAGGAATGCGCCTACTTACAAAATCAGCAAAGAGTTACTAAAAATCTTAAAACGCCGCCTTTCCAACGCCAAAAACAACTCTGTAAAGAACACAACGGAATTAGTAACAGCACTGAGCACCCTACAAAAGAAACCTAGCATGAGGCTTGTATCTTTCGATGTAACTAACATGTACACCAATATTTCTATTAATGATGCAATCAACACTCTCGAAAATAACTTAAAATCCAACAATTCGGCAAAAGAAACTGAAGAGATTGTGTGATTACTGAGGATTGTCCTCGGCCAAAACGTGTTTAAATTCGACAATAAAATGTAGACACAAACAGAAGGATTATCGATGGGAACACCACTAAGTGGATTAATCGCTGACATCTTCGTTATTGCACTAGAAAATGAGTTTTTAGGAATAACTTTAAGAAAGGGAATAGTAATATGGAAATGATACGTAGATGATGTAATTTGCATCTACGATACTGAAATAATAAGCGAGGAAACAATTCTCGAAACCATTATTAGCCTACACCACTCAATCAAATTCACTAAGGAATCCGAAACAGATCGAAAAATAAATTATCTCGACATTACTATTGAACGTAAAGACAACGAGCTTTCATACTCCATATTCCGAAAAGCCACACAAACCTCGCATGCAATCGACAATCAGTCTAATCACCCCAGTACGCATAAATTAGCGGGGTTCAATTCAATGGTGCACAGGGCTTTAAACATACCCAAGTCAATAGACAATTACAATAAGGAAATAAGAACCATTAAACAAATAGCAAAGGAAAACAATTTCCCGCCAAGCAAAATAGACCAAATTGTAGCCAAACATAAAAATAAAGATAAAATGATTACAAAACCGGACATTAATGAGAAAAAATTCGCGCGCTTCAACTAAGTGAATGAGAACACTTATAAAATCACTAATCTATTCAAAAAGCAAGGCATAAAAATAGCATTCACAACGAATAATACGACCGGTAGGTACCTGCAAAATAGCAATCTAAATAAACAAGACAGTATTCAAAGTCAGGGGTATATTCTACTACATGCCAAGACACTGGTTGTCAAGCTAATTACATTGGGAAGAGCGGAAGATGAGTAGATACACGTTATAATGAACATAGGAATGCGATAAGATACGGAACATATACAGCCGTATGCGAACATATGTGTGACACGAGGCACAGCTTTACTAAAATTGAGACTGACCTAAAAATAATTCATCACGAATCGAAAGGCAGAGCTCTCGACATAAAGGAAGCAATCGAAATTCACCTAGACAAACAAAACAATCCCAACAATCTAAATTAACACACTTTAAGGAGAGTTCACCCCTTTTCACTCTAATAAAAGACACACCCTGTCGAAAACAAGACACAACTTAGCGATACAGCCAAGCCAGATAAAAAGGGGGGAGGGGGGAATGGCGGTGGTTATAGGTAAATGTTATTTGGATCAGGTGTACTATGTACTTTTTTCTGCAATAAACATAGGCCGATATGCGCGGCAGTATTAAAGGTGCCGGGACGTCTTCAATAGACCGTGTACCGCTTAGTTTGAATGGCTTTTTTAGTCCACGCGTGGCGAAGATAGTTCCACGGTCTTTAATAGTTGCAGATTCCTGTATTCAATAGCATACATTCTTATCTAGATTTGGCAACGTCACACAAATAAACATGGCACTGACCTTAGACAGAACATAGCAACTACAGGGGGAGGAAGGGGAAAACCAGTTCCGCCCAGCTATCACCCGGGGTAGTCGACTATAACTGGTGCTTAAGTGAACACGCAACTGCTTCAAGTTCCAGTTAAGGAGACAACTCGATAAGTATAAGCCTGTATTATTACAGTATAACCATAATTGATTTTATATAACCATATAATCACCCCTAACAGACAAATTCCGGATTTTTATCACTATTTTAGAAGTTCACCAAACATTAGATATACCACATTTAGCATACTCCGACTGTTGCATTACCAACACTGCAACTAAATAATTGTGCATATTGTATATATTTCTCACCTGTAGTCTCAAACATAGATGTTATAGCCTAAGTGTAATGGATCTGATGATGATCGCTTGACGATCGATACTGGTCATCCTAATGTATTTATTAATCTTATGTAATTTATTTCAGGATTAGGGCATAACCCAGCTCTATTTGGGTACATTCGTGTTGACCGACTGAAAAGCACCAAACTTTGATTACTTAGGAAGCACTGAAAAATGGCTTCAAACCTCACAATGTTCACGGCTAGTCAGGCAAATCGTGAAGCCAAGAGGTTCTAAACACTCAGGCTTAAACTCATGAACATAGACAAGTCAACTTGGTTCAACAAAAAATCTATAGAACTAAATCTCAACCCTAAATACGTACCAATTAAAACCGTACCGATTACACCAGCCTCAATCATTTCAACTAAACAAGCCAAAGAGCTTTGGATAAAAAACGAACTAAGATTTGGAAACATAAGAAAGCAAAAAATCAACCAACAACTATACGATATTCAATTGCAACTAAGTAACTTCTGGCACGCATCCCAATGGGACAGTTTTACCGAGCACCTACATGACACCATCAAAATCAGAGCAACGAGGAAGCACGAAGCGCTAGAATATAAACTAAGAAAACTAGGATAAACACAGAATAATCAATCTATTGAAAAATACACGAATAACAATGAATTTGATTTCCACAGCAGGGTAAACAACAGAACGAACGTAAACTTCTCTCAAAATGAAATGAATATGTTAGACAAAGGTTTGAAATACAACTGCACAGACGCACACACGAACCATAATATAAAACAGTTAATCACAGATATCGAGATAGCCAGTCACAAGCTCCCAGCAGAAGACAGGGTAGTAACCAAAAATCTTGCCACCAATGAAGCCAAAAAACCTCAAACGAGAGGGCGAAAACAATTCCACTCAAAACAACATACAACTAAAGGAAGTAAAGTCATTGAAGCAAAAACTAAAAGAACATGACTTAATCATCACAAAATCAGATAAAGGAAATTCCACAGTAATTTTGAACAAAACAGATTACATTAAAAAAACAGTCGAATTTGTAAACAACAACGAAATCAAGGAATTAGCAAAAGACCCCACCAACAAATTCCAAAAACAAATAAAAAGTGACTTAAAAGAAACAGAATACATATTGACCAAAGCAGAAAAATCAAAACTAATAAACATGAACACGAAAATACCGTCATTGAGGGGACAACCAAAAATACACAAAAAGGAGTGCCCAATGAGACCAATAGTGAATTGTAGGAATGCGCCTACTTACAAAATCAGCAAAGAGTTACTAAAAATCTTAAAACGCCGCCTTTCCAACGACAAAAACAACTCTGTAAAAAACACAACGGAATTAGTAACAGCATTGAACACCCTACAAATGAAACCTAGCATGAGGCTTGTATCTTTCAAAGTAACTAACAAAGTACACCAATATTCCTATTAATGATGCAATGAACTCTACCGAAAATAACTTAAAATCCAACAATTCGGCAAAAGAAACTGAAGAGATTGTGCGAATACTGAGGGTCGTCCTCGGCCAAAACGTGTTTCAATTCGACAATAAAATGTACACATAAACAGAAGGATTAGCGATGGGATCACCACTAAGCGGACTAATCGCTGACATATTCATTAATGCGTTAGAAAATGAGTTTTTAGAAAAGACTTTAACAAAGGGAATAGTAATATGGAAAAGATACGCAGATGATGTAATTCGCATCTACGATACTGAATTAATAAGCGAGGAAACAATTTTCCTATCCATTATTAGCCTACACCACTCAATCAAATTCACTAAGGAATCCGAAACAGATCGAAAAATAAATTATCTCGACATAACTATTGTACGTAAAGACAACGAGCTTTCATACTCCATATTCCGAAAAGCCACACAAACCTCGCCTGCAATCGACAATCAGTCTAATCACCACAGTACGCATAAATTAGTGGGGTTCAATTCAATGGTGCACATGGCTTTAAACATACCCATGTCAATAGACAATTATAATAAGGAAATAAGAACCATTAAACAAATAGCAAAGGAAAACAATTTCCCGCCAAGCAAAATAGACCAAATTGTAGCCAACTGCGGCGTAGCAATGCTCGTTAAATCGTGCACCAAGAATAAATAATTAAATAAATGAAGAGGCTTACGAGGATGGTAAGACCCGCTATAGGCCTTAGACTACAATAACATTTCTTGGCAGTGCCTGGAATCGAACCCAGCCCTCCTGGTGACAGTCAAGAATGCCACTCACTACGCCACGAGGTACACTCATATTACCTTCATAAAGGTCGTGAAACTGGGGAGTAGATGTAGTTTTAAAGGCGATATCTTTTCTCACTTAGGTTTGCTAGTTATTGCATAGGGAACTTGTTATGAAATTCATTAGGCTGTGACAAACGCCACGTATTATTACTCCATTGCTCTCGAGCCTATTCATTACGTTGCGTCGTCTGCAGGTGCCGAGTATTCATGGGCCGAGCTCGCGCGCTCTTCTGGGGAGATGCCAACACTTCATTCGCATGCAAATTCTACTTTATTATTGCTACCAGTACATCCCTTCATCCTCTGACGGCAAGAGCTCAAAGCCAGAGCGATACTGTTAGACATAACCACTCCAGTAAATAGTGAAACACCAGAAGCCACTTTTCAGTTTTGCCTATGTAATTTACAGGGTCATCGAAAAATAATGCCTAGATTTTAAATAATCGCTATAAAAGAACAATTATTGATGTGTAACATCTTTCCACTCGGTTGCTGGATATTTGTGTGGGTGTGATTTTGAAAAATGGGACGGAAGTGAATCGGAACGATCCAGCTGGCAGTGGTGGATCGAATGGAAGTGTGTTACACGCACTGCCAGCTGGATCGATGGATTCAGCTGGCAGTGGTAAGATCCCGGAAACAATGAGCACGCGGTGTCGGAAATTGATGCCATTTCTGACGGTAAACGCTCATGCGAACTCTGGTGTCAACTGATTGAAGCACATGTTGTACGGGAACTAGGCAAGCCCTCGTGAACTATTGCTGAATACAGTCTCTTTACTCACAAGAGGGTCTATTCGTAAGGCATTTTAAACTCAATTTCACGCAAGAACATTATCGAAACAAGCAAAATATCAATGAAACTTAATTCCGTAATGCGGTATTATTGGAACGTGGAAATAAGTCACCATTATATTATATTATATTTGCGTGCTCGAATTAGCCGTAGTGTTAGCGACCCTGACTGTGAATCTAAAGATCTCGGGTTCGAATCCCGGACGGGGTATATATTTTCGCTACCAGATTATCATTTTAAACGATATTTATCATATCTATATGACTCATTTTAACAGAATCCGTATGAAATTACGTGTTGGTCTGTGAATCAAGAGGTCCGGGAACTGGACAAGCCTTTCTTGATCTACTGCTGTGCACATTGCATTTACTCGCAAGTTGACCTATTTATAAGGAATTTAAAGTGGCGTCTATTAATCTAGTTGATCCATATCGTATTCTTTATTTAGGCTAGTGCTGGTGGAAGCTACAAATCATCTAATGAAATGAGTTCCGTATTATAAACTACAATATCTGTATAACACTCCCTTTTACAATAGATTAATATTTGTGCCAAATATATTATAATATATCGGTGTATCAACAATTTCACGTGAGGTTTCTTCTATGTTAGATGTTATAAATCATATGCGACTACAGTAAGGCTCGTAATTAGCCTACTTTTCACATTTTGCAAAAATGAGGAAAACGTAGACTTATGAGATCGATCCGGGAAAATGTGTGTGTGTGTGTGTCTGTCTGCCCATCTGTCTGTCTGTCCTTCTGTCTGTGTATGTGTGTCCCCCTATCAACTCCTAAACGGCTGCAGAAATTCTATATTTTTTAAAACCTAATATCTATATATCAGGAAGTATGCAAGTCAACAGCCCTATACTTTGCACACGTTTAGCACCTGACATTCTAGATTAATTTGGAATAATTAATATAAGTCAGTGCTGCCAACATGATTCTATGCCTGCTGGTAGGTCCAATTTATAATACATGTAACTTCTATACTAACAAATGGGTTTCGACCAAAATTGGCACAATAAGATATCATAATAATTCAGATTAGGCTATTTCTGACCAGAACACGCATGACATTGTTGCCAACATGCTTTTACGCGTGCTGATAGATCCAATGTCTAACTGCATGTAACGTCCATTGGACTTCAACAATTTTTAAAAATTCTGTACCTTAAGAGATGGAACTAAGAATATATTCAGTCACCAGGGCTGCCAACTGTAATGCTCTATTAGGCTACATTATACCAGGTATATTTGGAAGTAATTAGACATTTCGATATTGCCAACTTAATTTAAGAAAAGTAGGCTCTTTAGTTCGTCACGGAACTTCTTGTCTTTTTTTAAAATTATTATTCTCCTGTCAGGAACATTCAAAACAGCGAAAATGTACAATAAATAAATGCACATACATACGAGGGGCGTACTCTATTGCTTTTTGTACGCCTGGATAAGTTTTACATTTCACCTTTGAAGGTAGTGACGTGTAGCTAGTGTCTTGTTTCACCGTTTGGTAGCAGCACACGCACAGGGCCCACCGAATACATTCGTCATAGCCGACTTCATGGCTAGGCTTGTGACTGGTGATGGGACAAGGCTCCTTTACCAAGAGCCACTAACGAAACAACAATCGAGGCAATGGAAGCATAGGGACAGCCCGCCGCCAAACAAATGTCGAACAGTGCCATCAGTTGCCAAGCGAATGGCTACCTTATTATTATATATAATATTTGCAAATGGGGGTAATTCCCCGGTGGAAAATTGTACAAGAACAGAAAATTACCAACAATGACATCTAGTATTTATATTTTGCAAAAGTTCCGCCTAATCAATACCTTTATTGTATTATATATAAATATCACTCAGTGGTCATTGTTACATGTTTCGAGGCCCAATTGATTTGGCCCCTTCATCAGCCGATATAGATAAAATGTGGTTGGATAGCTTAACACTAATAAACATTCCTTTCAAAAACCCTGTTGTGGTGCACCATAATGAAAGGTGAAAGATGTTTACCCCAAAGATACATAAGGAAATAAAATGCATAGGCCAAATAAATAAAGAAAGAAAGACAGAAAGAAAGAAAGAAAGAAAGAAAGATGGAAAGAAAGAAAAAATGAAGGAAAGAACGGAAGAAAGAAATAGTTGATACTTGAAAAATATAAAACAAAAAGTGAACACGATCTAAAATTTCACCCTTTGTTTTTTTTTTTTGTTTGTTTGTTTTTGTTTTTTCAAATTTCAACTATTTCTTTCTTCCGTTCTTTCCTTCATTTTTTCTTACTTTCCATCTTTCTTTCTTTCCTTCTTTCTGTCTTTCTTTCCTTCATTCTTTCTTTCTTTCTTTCTTCTTCTTTTTGCGTTTTGCCCATTATAGAGCGTGCTTGAACTTGTTTTTCGGCTTGATGATATTCGCCTTCCTATCTTCCCAAAATCTCTTGATGAAGTCACTGTGCTGCTTCTTCCGTTCTTCTGTCCACTTGGTTCCAGTCCTGCCACTAGTTTTCACCCTAAACGTGTGCTTTGTTACTGTGGTCCTGAAGACTTTGCGGTTTCTCAGAATATTTCCTCCGATGTTGAACTTTTGCAGGTCCTCTCTTGATTCATCCAGCCAGGCTATCCTTGACTTCTGAGAATTTATTACATTGAATAACCTTTTTGTAAGTCTATAATCGTCCATCCTAAAGAGGTGTCCATAAAATGTTAAACGTCTTCTTCGTACCGTGTTGCTGAAACTATATGTGTGACGGTATAGATCTGAATTTCGTCTTTTAATCCAAATTCCGTTTTCTTGTGAGGGGCCGAATATTTTTCTAAGAATTTTACGTTCTTGCTTTTCTAAATTTGTAATTTTAGAATGACCTCCTAAAGCTATGGTTTCTGAAGCATATAGAGCTTCCGGTAGTACAACTGTTTTGTAGTGTTTCAGTTTTGCATTATGTGACATTACTCTTTAATTATAGTTATTTCATGTTAGTTTGAATGCTTTATGAAGTTTCGAGGCTCTTTCTGTGTTAGCCAAACTGTCCAATCTTGAAAGATTTATTTATTTATTTATTTATTTATTTATGTTATTTCATTATGTATCTTTGGGGTAAACATCTTTCACCTTTCATCATGGTGCACCACAACAGGGTTTTTGAAGGGAATGTTTATTAGTGTTAAACTATCCAAACACATTTTATCTATATCGGCTGATGAAGGGGCCAAAACAATTAGGCCTCGAAACATGTACCTATGACCACTAAGTGCTCATTTATAAATAATACAATAAAGGTATTGATTAGGCGGAACTTTTGCAAAATATTAATACTAATTGTTTTATCAATACGGAACCAGAATGAACAATTCAAATACTAAAAACAATAACATCAACAAACAATATACACAATTCGCAATTTAGGAACTATAGTAATTACATCGTAGTATTTACACAAAATTTCAATCTTCTCTTAAACACATCAAGATGTTTGGGGAAAGGCTCTAAGACTGGGGCAGGTAATGAGTTCCCAAAAGAGTTGGGTTATACCCTAATCCTGAAGGTAATTACATGAAGTTAATAAATACACTAGGACGACCAGTTTCGATCGTCAAGCGATCATCATCAGATCCATTACACTTAGGCTATAAAATCTATGCTTGACAATACGGGTGAAAATATTTACATTATGTACACTTATTTAGTTGCAAAACCTCCGTGGCTTAGGCGGCAGCACGCCAGCCTCTCACCGCTGGGTCCGTGGTTCAAATCCCGGTCACTCCATGTGAGATCTGTGCTGGACAAAACGGAGGCAGACAGGTTTTTCTCCGGGTACTCTGGTTTTCCCTGTCAAAATTTCATTCCAGCAACACTCTCCACTATCATTTCATTTCATCTGTCATTCATTTAATCATTGCCCCAGAGGAGTGCGTTAGGCCTCGGCAGCCGGCACAGTTCATATCCTCGCCGCTAGATGGGGGCTTCATTCATTCCATTCCTGACCCGGTCGGAGACTGGAAGCAGGCTGTGGATTTTCATTCATTTTGTTGCAGTATTGGTAATGCAACTTGTCAGTATATGTTGGTTGTAATCCCTATGTTTGGTGAAAGAACTCCGGAATTTGTCTGTTTGGAGTGACTATATGTTTGTTGTGAATGTTCAATTTTGATAATACTGTATAGTATAGGCTACTTATCTGGTTGGATGTCTTCCACACTAACAACAGCGAGCATTTTAAGCTTCACTCGTGCACTAGTAACAGGCGACTGAATTGGTATGTCATCTTGCTGAACTGGTTTTCCCTTCCCCCGCCCCGTTCATATGTGCTGCTGTATTAAGTGCATGTGTACCTTTGGTGTGTTGCCAAGCCTAGACATGATGTATGGTATTGTATTCAGGACGGTTTTCAACTATTAAAGACCGTGGATTAATCCTCGCCACGCATAAACTAGTAGCCATGTAAGAGAAGCTGGTCTCTGAGAATGTCGCGGCACCTTTAATACTGCCGTGAATGTCGGCCTAGGTTTATTGAAGAAAAAGGTACATCGTACATCCTGATCCAAATAACATGTACCTTTTATTAATAATCCCCCCTTTTTATCTAACTTGGCTGTATCGCTAAGTTGTGTTTTGTTTGCGACAGGGTGCGTTTTTAGTAGAGTGAAGAGGGGAGAGCTCTCCATGAAAGTGTGTTCATTTAGATTGTTGGGATTGTTTTTTTTTTTGGCTAGGTGTATCTCGATTGCTTCCTTTATGTCAAGAGCTCTGCCTTTCGATTCGTGATGAATTATTTTTAGGTCCGTTTCAATGTTAGTGAAACTGTGTCCCGCGTCGCACATGTGTTCGCATACGGCTCAGTTTGTCCCGTATTTTATCGCATGTCACGGTAGTAGGGGGATGGTGGGTGTTCTAACGAGTGTCATGGCCGCCGCGTGAGTCTAAGCCGATAACTCCCGAACCAGTGGTCGGATATTCACGAATAAAGTGTTATTGGACTCGGGCTGACGGGGGCTTTGCTATGGACCACTCGTTATATTTTTCAAAAATTCTTTGAATTTTTTGTTTTCGAAAGTTGGTGATAGTTTGAAAACCAAAAAATGATAGAACGTTGTGACATAGCTCAAACGAATGGTCTTTATGCCCTTTATTTTCTATAATGAAACTTTTTTACTTTTATGTTTTTTTTCAAAACACTCGAATTTTGAAAATCCTATATTTTGGAAACTAGGAACTCTACAAAAACGTTTATTTGACATAAATGAAAGGTCCCTATGCCCTCTACCCCCAAAATAAATTTCAAGTCGCTAGAGCAAATATTTGTGTTTTGGTAGTAGTGTGGTAAGGAGAGAGCTGTTCCACTTAGGAAGTTGTGAGCCCCTGCGACCTTGGAATGGAAGGAGCCATGCTAGGAGGGCGTGCTTGGATTCGTTTTTTTCGTCTCGTTGCGCTCTTTACGGGAATGTCGGTGTCGAAAATGTGAAAATCTGGAAACACAGTCTTTTTGGGGTAAAAACGTGATTTTAGACTTTTTGCTATATCTCACGAACCAATAACGCTAGAGGCATGTACGACGGGTCCAAGGACTCGGGGTAACGTCCTCTCTGCTATGGACCACTCGTTATAATTTTTAATAAAATTGGGAAACTCGATTTTGGGGTAAACACGTGTTTTTTGCGATTTTTGCCGATATATTACGAACCAATAACGCTAGAGACGTGTACGAGGTGTCCTAGGACTCGGGGTAACGCCCCCTTTCAAATGTGGTAGATATTTTTTTCAAAAAATAATTCACATGGGTCTAACGCCATACATGTTGAAAAAAACGTTTTCTTTTTCTTTACCTGTTTATAATGTTTATAAAGCGTAGTGGTTGAGAGAGACGATACGGCTGGGTGTGTGTTTCAACGAACCTGCCGCTAACCACAAGGACCATGCTTAATAGAACAATCGCTATTTCGGCTGGTCGGTGTATGACAGAACGAGCATGCGTTTTCTGATATTTTACCTTTAACGTGTAAACGGTAATGAGAACTTGGTTCTATGTTGGTCGAAGCGAGTACAGAAAACAAACTTACAGGAGGTGAAGGTCATTTGAGCTTATTGGAAGGCTCCGATCTGACTTGACAACAAGTGCAATGGAAAAAATGACCAAGACGCTTGAAGGTGAAATAATCTGACCATCGTGGTGGTAGGGGAGTGTGAAAGGCATGCACACACATGTGTGAAACCACAGGCACGCTAAACCAGTGACATCCTGTTTTGCTTCGTACGTGACAAAATGCAAGTTCATGTGAAATTTGATCTACCGCAGGTGTTCGCTTGGGACGTTATCTGTCCACGTGCGCGATAACTGTTAACAAGTGACATCCTGTCTTGCTTCGTACGTGACAAAATGCAAGTTCATGTGAAATTTGATTCGCCACAGGTGTTCGCCTGGGACGTTAGCTGTCCACGTGCCTGATAACAGAATGGTCAAAGCGTGGGAAAAAAAAAAGATTATACATGCAACGTAGCATATATAAAGACATGTCGTTATCATTTCCACGCTCACATAGGTGACTACCTTTGAACACACTGCGTTTATCAGTTTTGGTGTTGGTGGAAAATATTTAACCTTGTTGTGAGGTAGGTATATATTTATTCATTTATACATTTATTGATTTATATATAAATACATGCAATTATTTATTGATTAGGTAATTAATGATTTTATTTATTTATTTGTTTGCAGATAACCGGTATAGCCTACTTGTCGTGTGTGTGTGTGAACGATATTAAAGAAAGAGAAAGGCAGACAGATTGAAAAGAAAACCAGTTCCACACTAGTCCGTGAGACGGGAATATAGCAAAGCATTATACGTCAAGGTGAGATTTGTTTTTATATATATATATAACCTGTTTGATTTTGTTTTGTTTATGAAAGGCATAAACTATATGGAATGGATATACTTATGGTGGTTTATTTTATTTCTTTTTAGATATTTGGAAAAAAAAAGGGTTCACTGCTATAGCAAATACAGTTGAAAACCAAGTGGCTTTAGAGTGGAACCATTGTCAAGCAGTCTACAGCTGAAAACTCAGGTGAGAGTGTTCTTTCAAAATAATGTCTTTTACTGCTGCGGATACGTTAACTTGGGAGCCCCTTGAGTCTTGTTTCAAATCGCGTGTATGCTCTGGCCGCATAGTGAATGTTAGAAAAAGTTCGATTCCCAAAGAATTTTTAGAATCTTGTTTTGAAATTTTTAAAATTGAAATTTGTACAGCGCAAAGGTTGCATACGGCTTTAAAGGTGAATACAGAACTAGTGTGCGATTTCATATATAAAAAGAAGGACGTAGAGCATAAAGAAACATTTTATATTTGCAGTAAAATGCAAGAGCTATTCATAGCCCATAATTTGGAACAGTGGTATGAAACCCACGTGGTGAATGCCTTGCTATCAAAATTTGATAAACTGCAACAAGGACCGAGTGGCCTTGCCTTAGACAAAATTCATTATTTACAAATCAACATTTGTCAATTCAACCCGCTGAATGCTGGGTCAAGCTACATTAAAACACCACCAGCAATAGCTTCGAAAAAGGCTGTGGTGAATATTAAGAATCGTGACAATGATTGCTTTCTGTGGTCTGTGGCTGCGTATTTGCAGCCGGTACAACATGATGGTTGTTGGCCGGGAAAGTACAAGGCCAAGTTTGATGAATTGAAACAAACTTTAAATTTAACTCGAGTGTCGTTCCCTATGGACTTAACCGAGATCCATAGGTTTGAACAAGATAACCAGGACTTTTCGTTCATGGTGTATGGCCTTAATGGTGATGAGATTGTGGGTCCTCTTTATGCCACAAAAGAACCGAAACGACACCACATTCATCTTTTATATTTATCTTATGGAGAGGTGAATCACTATTGCCTCATTAAAAGCCTGAGTAGATTGCTAAGCAGCCAAATGTCTAAACATAAACCTAAGAAACATATTTGTGACCGTTGTCTGCAATATTTTACCACTCCTACGCTTTTGGAACGTCATAGGGTAGATTGTGTTTCTCAGGAAGCAGTGAGACTGATATTGCCACAAGGGGACAAGGCTTTGTTAAAGTTTAAGGACATTCATAAGCGTGACACTGTCCCCTATGTGGTATATGCAGATTTCGAAGCTCTCACTACACCCATGGCGGGATGTGAACCAGATCCCTCCATCAGCTCAACCACACCCATTCAAAAACATGAACCCTTTGCCATAGGATTTAATGTGGTGTGTGCCTATGACCCCACACAATCCGTGTACAAATACCGTGAGGGGTCAGATTGTGCCAAATGGTTCTTGGATGAACTTATCAAGTTGGCCGACCATGTACAGGAAATACTGGACCACCCAGTACCCATGAGCCTATCTCAAGAACAGCAGCAGTGGTATGAGCATGCCACAACATGTCATATTTGCGAAAAGCCACTGATCAATGCTGAAGACACCGTTCGTGATCACTCGCACTTTACGGGGGAGTTTCGTGGAGCTGCGCATAGTAAATGCAACTTGAACTTTCCAGCTCCTCGTTTCATCAGTGTCTTTTTCCATAATCTGGCAAATTATGACATTCAGTTTTTGATTCGTGAATTGGGCCATGTCAACAAGGGCTCGTTTACCATTATCCCCCAAAACCATGAGCATTTTACAGCCCTGACATGGAGGTTGAGCAACTTTAGCATTCGATTTTTGGATTCCTTTAAGTTTATGGCATCCTCGCTAGACAGCCTTGTGAATGGCTTGAATGAGGAGGAATTAAAAAATACTAGAATGCATTTTAATGATCCTGAGCAATTTCAATTGTGCATTCGGAAAGGTATATTCCCGTATGATTTCTGCAACAGCTGGGACGTGTTAAAGCAAAGAAAACTCCCACCACAAGAGAAATTTTACTCGAAACTAACACGCAGTACCGTATCCGATGAAGACTATGCGCATGCATGTCAAGTTTGGCGAGTGTTTGGCATGAAGACGCTAAGTGAATATGCTATGCATTACCTAAAACTAGATGTATTGCTGCTCAATGATGTGTTTGAAAAATTCCGTAACTTGTGTCAACACATTTACGGTCTTGACCCGGCTCACTATTATACGAGTCCTGGGCTCTCGTTCGATGCCGCTTTGAAATACACTCAAGTGGAATTGGATTTACTCACTGATGTAGACATGGTTCTATTTTTTGAAAAGGGCATTCGTGGCGGCTTTGTGTCACTTAACCAGCGCCATGCCGAAGCGAACAATGTCTACATGCCTGATTATTCACTAGACAAACCAGAATCGTACTTAATGTACTATGACGTGAATAATTTGTACGGTTACGCCATGAGTCAGCCTTTGCCCTATGGGAAGTTTGCTTGGCTGACAGACAAACAAGTGTCAGAATTTGATGTGAACATGGCTAGCCAAGAAACAGGCCGTGGATATGTGCTAGAAGTGGATATTGAATATCCCTCATCCTTGTATGATGAACATGCCGATTTCCCATTCTGTCTTGAGCAAATGGTTCCCCCTGACAGTAAAGTGAAAATTGAAAAACTCATGGGCACACTTTACAACAAAAATCGGTATGTGCTACATATCCAAATGTTGGTGCAATGCCTTGCCCAAGGCTTGGTGTTGAAGAAAATCCACAGGGGTATTTCTTTTGCTCAAAAAGCATGGCTTGAGCCATACATGCGACTCAACACAGAGCACCGACAAATGGCAACACAGCAGTTTGAATTTTTTTTTTTTAAATTAATGAACAACTGCATCTATGGCAAGTCTATGGAGAATGTCCGCAAATACCGTGACATTAAATTGGTGAATGTCTGGGAGGGGCAGTGGGGTGCCCGGCGGTACATTGCCAAGCCAAATTTCAAATCGATCAAAATTATCGATGAGGATTTGGCTACTATTGAAATGAGTAAGACCAGCGTGACCATGGATAAGCCCATTTACTTGGGTCAAGTCATTTTAGACTTTTCTAAATCGGTTATGTATCGATTCCACTATGAGTTTGCCAAACGCCATTTTGAGGACGTCTCTCTTTTGTATATGGACACGGACTCATTCATTTACCACATTCGCCACTGCAACCCCTATGACGTCATGAGGCAACATAGTGACTGGTTCGACACCTCTTGCTATAGCGCTGACAACGTGTTTCAGCTGCCCATAAAAAACAAGAAGGAAATGGGCGTTTTAAAAGATGAATGCGGTGATTCCATTATGACGGAATTCGTAGGTTTGGCTTCGAAAATGTATGCTTACCGCACACTCGACTGTAAGGAAGCCAAAAGAGCAAAAGGTGTAGGTAGAGCAGTGGTAAAATCGCTACGTGTAGACGATTACCTAGCGGTTTTACGCACTGGCAAAGCTATGTCTCATACACAGTGCAGGATACAATCCAGCAACCATCATTTGTATCTTGTGGAACAGAGAAAACGCACCCTCGCCTCCATGGATAACAAGCGTGTGTGGGCTGATGACCTGCTCACTAGCCTGCCCTGGGGTTATGATCGCAACGAGGAGGAGGTGTGATTTCACTGTTTAATCGTTTATGGGACATGGCTTTTTGTAACTTGTAGATTTAGAATTTTGTAAATATTGGTTTCTGTCATTGTAAATAGTAGATTTTGTAAATAGTGACAATCCACATGGACCTTTTGCTCTTTAAAAAGTTCTATGCAACCTAATTTTTTAAATTTTTTGATTGGTAAATAGTTTGATTCTTTTAACGCTGTACAAAATTGAGTTTTTTTTGTAAATATGAAATAAGTAAGATTTTTAGTAACTTTAATAACTAGTATTTAATTATTTTTCGTAATGTAAATGATAAACTAAAAAGTTCTTTTGGGATGAGTGAGCATGTCGAGAATGTGCTTTTGGGAATAAATAAAGTGGTTGTGTTTGTTCCCAAAGACAGGTGTGAATGTATGAGTGGAGAGAGAAAGCTGATGTATATGGTTGACCAGAGCAAACACGGTGAGGTAGGGTGGGTGGGTGGGGAGGGGGTAAATGGTCACTTATATATTCATTTTGTTTTAAATAGTTTCGTTTTTTCATTGAAATGTGGCAGTCAAAAGACATTATTTTTGT
Source organism: Meconema thalassinum (assembly GCA_946902985.2). Lineage (NCBI taxonomy): Eukaryota > Metazoa > Arthropoda > Insecta > Orthoptera > Tettigoniidae > Meconema > Meconema thalassinum. The sequence goes on along the minus strand of OX336399.1, from coordinate 186,863,234 downwards.
AAAAACAGTCTTACCTGCAGTAGTCGTAGACCTCGACGTTTCTCCAAACACACATCAACATATTGCAGTATTATCAAGGTCAAGCACTCGCATCAACATCATTGTCAAATCTCAACTTTCGACATACACCAAATGGAAAAAAATATGAAAACAGCAAAATGGAAATTCCATGTTTCCATATCACCAAAAACGCAAAACTCAAAACGGACATTTTTAAAAACTGGAAATGGCCATGTGTGAAATTTGAAAATTCAAAAACTTCAAACGGTCATTGTTTAAAAAGTGTCATCAGCAAAATGGAAAAATCCATATCATCAAAAACGTTAGACTTGAAACGAACGTTTTCAAAAACTGTAAATTGCAAATTGGCAAATGACAGTGTGTGGAATTCATTATGTGTGAAATGTGTAAAATGAAAAAATCAGCCATCAACATCACGATTTCTTAAAATTAAAAATAACAAATCATTGTGCTCTGGTAAACCTTTGTTTTTATTTCATAGTCATAGTGAATTGACAAAAGAAAAATAGAATACAAACAAATCCCAATTCCTCACTCCTCAATGTTTATGTCCATGCATCATCAACTTTCCTTTCATAGCACTCATGACAATCAGGGCTGCCATCCTTTCACCCACTGAGGCATCACTGGATGTGAAACGTTGTTTAGCTTTCTTCAATAACAATTTATCTGCCACATGTCTTAAACCAGGATGACTATGGCGATAAGAAAGGTCATGTTCCTTGCATGCTTGATCCAAAAGATTAATGGGTACATCACCACGTTGTAAACGTTTTTCGAGACGAGTTCCAGGGCCGCAAAAACGATAACCTGGAAGATGGATTTCGAAAGGTAGGTATTGAATCACTTTGTCAATGACGCCATTGCCAGTACAGGTCTGGCATATCCTTTTCCATCGATGGTAAAAAGGTTTGGTCTTCCTCCTCCTCTGTGGACGATGTTTGTGTTTGTTTTTGTTGTTGTTGCTTTTTCTCGCCATGACACCCGTGGAATGATTCAACAAAGTCTTTACATGGACTTTTATGACCGTGATACAGTTTCACTAGCTGGCAAGTCGCACACTGACGCATAGACGGTATTTTTGCCATGGCCACTTGCTTATGGTGATCGTAATCCGTACAGGGTTGCAATTCACTCAACACAGGGTCTTGAGTCCATGATTTTGGTACATGTTGCCAGATTTCTTTGACCGCGTTGGCAGCCACATAATAAATGAACGACTTGGGCAGCGCCAAGAGTTCCTCTTTGGTAAAACTGTCTAGTTTCTTTTTGCACACAAAGAACTTGCCGATGGCTTTGTCCGTAGCATTGCCTTTCTCCATGGTATCACGTGCTGTAGATGTTTACACGTCGCTTGTAGAAATCTCACTGGCGTCATTCACAGGTAAATCTTGAGTTATAATTTTGTTCAACAACTCCCAGCAGGCATGGGTGGTTAACCAATGAAAGAGATGCCACGCATGCGATAGGGCTGTATGGGTAATGTTGCCACAGGAACAAGTATCCATGAGCGTTTGCAGGGAGGGGCAGCCCAACTCCATGAGGTCGATACATTGACAGTAAGACGCCAAAAATGGTTGCAACCATTGACGTTTTTCATTACCTTTCACAAATACCACATTGGCCGAGGACAAGTGTGCTTTCATAACCACATCCAAATATTTATAGGAAATGGTTCCCTGATTCCAGTCTAGTTGCCTATGATTTTCAATCCACTGGGTTTGTTTACGGTCTTTTTCACACAACAAATCAAAAGCATGGGGTGGTTTAAAAAGCAAATGCGTAGCTTGCGATATCCAAAACGTGGTACAATCGATCATGGCCACTTGTTTAAATATAAATTTGTTGTCACCAATTTTAAACCCTTGGCAATCCACAATGAGTGTGCGCAACATGTTGACGCTTGCCTGGACCAAGTTCAACTGACGACTGACGGACGATCAGGTGTGATCATGACATAGACTTACCTGCCATGCTAGTTTCAAAATTGAGGTTAGGGTAGGACAGGGGGACATGCAAAAATAAGAATTTAAGAATTACATCATCATTTTATTATCATAACACGTCTTACAGGCTTTTCTCATTTTAGGATAAGGACGATAGCAACTGATACAACAATATAGTCTCTTGTGTTTGTAACGTCCATAACACCGATGATGTCCCAATGTCTCTAAACTAGGCGTTTTTGATGGTGATCTGCTCACCGAAGCACCATGGATACCATACGGCCCACATGTATCGTAACTTGTTTTTTTTTCATCACCCAGAGACACAAGCGAGGGATAGCTTGAATGACAGGGTATATTTCCCACTTTCATTCTGCACAGGTAGGGGCAGGTGGGTGACCAGCGCTGATGTTCCTGCATGGGTTCATCGCCCTCCTGCCATTGGTCTATGATGATGGGACAAAAGGCACATTTCACTTCATCTCTTGTTTTTAAAAAGTAGAATCCAGCAGCCGCCAAGGCTTGAGGGTTTATGAAAGGCACTGGCCACGTGGCAAAAGTCTTGAAACGTTGTTCCTCAGAGTTTACATTCATGGATGTAACGTCTCTTGAGGCTTTAAAGCAAGACATGACTGAGTGGCTTGACGTGGGATGACCTGTTATTTATACACTCGTCACTTGGTTGGACAGTGGATAATAGTTGACTTGTTTGTGATGAATAATCAGACAGTAGGCCGTCGTATTGGCTGGTACATTGTCATGCGTTTCAAAATCTAGTCGAATGTCGATATTGGATGGCTTGACAGACTCTTCCAGGTAAGAACAGTCAAAAACAATCAGTGGTGCTCTTGCCTTAAACGCTTGGGGTAGTAGCATGGGGCCGTTCTCTTTTTGATAATACGACCATCGAAATTTAGAAAACAAGTCGTACAGGGGCCCAAACTTATTTTTTGAAAAATCCAAATCCAGTCCTTCATAGGGAAACACAGCTCCGTTGAGGAAAAGACGTGCATTTCTCAATTGCAGGTGATCAAATTGCGAGGCATCTTTGGTTTGTTGATACTTGCGATTCGTTTGAAAACCCACGATCAGGTAGAGAGGTCTCTCTGTATAGCGAGCTGTTTTTACAGACCAACTGTGTGTGTTGGTAGTGGGCAATAGCGGATACTCATGGAGTGCCCAGCTTCTAAATTCCATGGGTAGAGGCATATCTCTCTTTACCATTTTGAGTATGTCCAGTTTTTTGCTATCGTTAAGGGTCACATGAGGCACTTTCCATAGCAAGCGTTGTAGTTGAACTTTTGAATCGATGGGGGCATTGTCGGCTCCCTTGAGTGCATTATTATCACTCCTGTCTCTCACCAGATAAAGCACTTGCCTTGCGTTGACCACAATGCGTTGGTGATCTTCAGCAAAGCCTAGAATCAGTTTAAGAGGTAAATATCCAGTAAAGGTTCCATCGGTGTGTACCATCCAGTCATTGGTCGAGTCAGGACACCAACCTGCCATGCAAAGTGTTTTACCTTCTTCCTCACTATAAGAGGGGTATAGTTTCATGACACTGGAAATGCCCACATTTCGAGTGCTATCCACCACGATATCGTTAATGACATAACGTACTTCAGAAAACAGAAAGGCTAAACCATGGTTGGCCAACTTGGATGTGGTAGGTGTAGAGCCATCGGCTTTGGTGAGCCGACCTTCAATCTGAATGACACTTTCATGAGGTAGGGTGTAAATATCTTGGTTGTTGATAACAAATTGAATTTCATCATTGTTATTGAGTCCAGGTGTTTGAGCTTGATAGGAATGGAGATCAATTCTTACCACTCCTGGTTGCTCCTCGATGCGGTTCGCTATCTCTAGGATAGAATTCATCATGAGGGTTGACGTGGTAACCCAAATGCTGTAAAATCTGCTTGTTCTGAGATGTTAACGTGTATTCACGTGGCAAACAACTAACACCATTCCTAGACGGTGTTGTTGCTTTATACACAAACTTCATAGTGGCTTTAGCACCAACTTGTAAGTCACTGGTGTGGTAGAATCTAGATCAATGAGTTGTTGATCTCTATTGATCAGTCTTAATGTTATATTACTAATACTATCAACAGCCACAGAATGAAAAAGCACCACTGGAGGGTTTTCACGAATAATATAGCCATTGGGCGATGTCACAATAAAGTCATAAAGTGAATGCGATGGTTCTTGATTGGTGTACACTTGGCTAATAATATTACACGTCACCGACACATGATGGTCCTCAATGAATTTCACTTCATGGTCTGATTCATGTTTTTTGTTGGGCTCCAACATACGTGGTTTAAATCCTAGTAATGGACCAATGGAATCGGGGTGTGTTTTAAAGTCAATGTTGAATGAGGAGAAAATACTGCAGCGATGAGTGTTGGTATTTCCTACAAGTTCAAACTTGTGCGTTCCGTCGAGAAATGACTTTAAACCATATTGATTGATCAACACCACATAAATGTGTTCATAAATATCATCGATCGTGTATCCACCAGAGTTCAAGGTGAGCACAGAATCATCATAGTAAAACTTGTTGTTCACATTTTCACGTATGTTGTATATTCGATTGTACGTTTCAAGAGAAACAAGTCCTAAACCATAGGGTTTTTCACTCAATTCGATAGGCGGGTAGAAGTCTAGGCTGACTTCAGGTCCACGTCCATGCACTGTAAACGTTTTACTTTCTGCCGACATACTGGTGGCGTTTTAGCTTATGCTGCGTCTTATATAAAAAAATTAAACACAAACGTCCACACTGTTGGCTGTTAAACGTTTGCTCTCGTTTCACATTATAATATATCTTGATCCTGTTTCCAAAATAGGTCACTAGTTCCATGGGCGGGGGCAAATTCCCAAAACTGTCAAAGTACCATACCGTGGATCCCTCTTTGACATAAGCTACATAATGCGTTCCTGGTCCTCGGTGATCATCCAAATTGACAACAGCACATTCATGTTTCCAGGGTCGTGGGGGTAATTGGTTTCGCATAAACACACCTCGAAAATGAGAAAGCTTTAGTTGTTTAGCATAGCTCTCCACATGTTGATGCGTCAGGGCATGTCTCGCTATGGCTGAGGTTATTTTTTTTTTTAATATTTCGAAATGGTGAAATCCCAAATCCTTGTTGATAAAAGGCTGGCTTTAAATTGGCATTTCTAGCCCCCATGGCAATCGCTTCCATCGTTTCATTGTGTCGCTGACTTTCTTTGAGTTGTTGCTTGCCCTGCTGCGCGGCTTTAATGGTTTTCGCCACTGCACTGGCACCGCCCAAAAGTGAGCCCAGAGCAGCCAACCCGGCAAATAATGCAGGTAAAAATCCCGCTCGTTTGGGGACGGGAATCACTCGCCCTTGGTTTGAAACCTGTCGCCGACGTTTTGGAATAACCTGCCTCTGTGCTGCTCGAAGGGCTTTCCTTATGGTCAATACATTATTTTTTCTTTTTTTCTTTCGCAAGGGCTTGTCCTCGAATGTTGTAAGCCCAGGCTTTGCCAAGGACAATGTCCTTTTTTTAGTCTTTCTCACCACATACCTTTGTTTCACCATGATGATAATGACCCACAACCTTTCACAAGAAAGTTTAAATCACAACTAACGTCAGATGGTTATTTCATGGCTGTATATTCCAATTCCACATAAAGTGGGAAGTCGTTTATGGTTTTTCCCGCTTGCTTTTCATCCCATGTCAACATGAGGTGAAAGGATAATTCGTCACCAGCATTGACCATTTCATGGTTATGGATCAACATCCTATGACCATTTATCTTTATTTGTAAATGGTTCTCATCAGGTATGGCATATTTGATGTGAATGGTTCCATCATAGTGTAATCGATAGTGGCTTAAACCCGAAGCAAGCGCATAGGTCAAGTGCTGATCATGGACTAGCGGTAAATGGTTTCTGTCATTCACAGGTTTTTCATTTGTCAGATACACTAAAAATACACATGGGATAAATTTATAAAGCCTTTTCATTTCATGGGTCACGTAACGCTTGGTACAAACATCGTCTTCGTCTTGTGGGTCTTCCACGTGAATAATCCGATGGTGATTAGCGCTATAGCCATTCACCATAAGCTGGGGCACTTTGTCATAAAACTCATACACTTTGTTATCCACATACTTTTTCGTAGTAACGTCTGTAGACACTTGAGGATGTTTTACATGGGTTAACCGCTTTCCCTTAAAGTCATAATCTCCCTGTTTTGTGCGTGGCACTACTGACCTATCCACATAGTGTTTATTAGCAGGATCTGTTTCCTGTTTAGGATCATGTATGAGGACAGGTCTATCTTTGGCCATCAACGCACGTCCAAAGACATCCATCGTCAACCTGTAGTAGCAGTCTACTGTTTCTATGACAAGGCTCGGTGTCCTGTATATAGACAGCCGGCTAGCCTGTCTAAGCCTTAGTTGACATGAAGATTATTAAGCAGCAAGAGTCATTCCCCGTGGGGGACATGGTTTCCCATCTCTGTCCCACATCACGTGAACAACGCCATGGTTCACTGTTTCCATCTTCCATTCGCTGCATCATTGTGGGGCCTTCCGGCTGTGGAAAGACAAATCTTTTGCTAACGCTCATTACAGCGCCCAATGGTCTGCGTTTTCAAAATATTTATATTTTTGCAAAATCTCTCTACCAACCCCTCTACGTGTTTCTGGATCAAGTCATGTCTGGATTACAAAAAGAGAATATGGGTTATTTTACATTTTCCATGCAAGAAAATGTGATTTCACCGGATGAGGTAAAGCCTGATTCACTCATGATTTTCGATGATGTATCCACTGAACGTCAAGGCATCATTCAAAGCTATTTCAGCATGGGTCGTCACAAACATATCGATTGCTTCTATCTTGGACAAACGTATTCTAAAATGTCCAAACAGTTGATTCGTGACAATGCCAATGTCATTGTTTTATTTCGTCAGGACGAGAGGAACAGTCGTCACATTTATAATGAACATGTGAATCCGGATATGACCTTTCAAATGTTTACAGAATTGTGTGCCAAGTGCTGGAACACTCAACGTCATGCCTGTTTAGTGATTGACAAACAAAGTGAACTCAACCAAGGACGGTATCGCTTAGGGTTTGATCATTTTATTGCTATTTAAGGCCCTGTCTCATTCCCCATCAAGTCATTTGTCAAGACACCATGGCGTTAGCAGAGAGTCAATTGAAAAAGCATATTATTAGAGCAAAAAATACTATTCGCCAAAAGTTTCGTCAATTGAAACAATCACGTGCCAATCATGCTTTGTTTATTCAGCAACATTTAGCACCTCCACTAAAAGCCATGTTGAAACCCTCTTTCAAGCCATCTGAAACGCTACCCACCGTTTCACAAGCCACGCAGACACTGCACGAGGACCCTGAGGAAGAGGAAGAGGAACAGGAAGATTTGACTAGTGTTAGTGAAGTTGAGGATGAGGAGGAACAAGTGTTTACGCCTCAAAAAAAGGCCGCACCCCTTGCAGAGTTTTTGAGAAAAAAGAAATCCTTGGCCATGGTCGAAACACCTTGCCCTTCCAAAGCGTCTCCGTTTTCACAACTCTTGGCCACCCCTCAACATAAAGCTCAACTGAAAACCATTTTAATAAAATATTATGGATCAACATTGGAACCCTATTTCACCGATCTATTTATTGGAAACACAGATACCACGTATGGTGTTCGCTATGAGAATGATAGTTTTAAAATTGGCGATTCATCCATTAAATTTGCTCGTACTAAAGCTGTCATTAAAAACATCAACTATAAATTAACGCCAGGACTGTTAAAGCTGCTCTTTTCTCGGACCCCCTCTTCCCATGATTATACGTCAGAGGATCTTGACAAATATAAATCCATTTTATTGGATACCCATGCTCACAAAAGACAGTATGATCCCACGCAACAAGTGAATGCCAATATATCTCAAAAATATAAAACCATCATTGCAAAAATGTTTCCCACTAGTCAAAGTACTCGTCGTAAAGCGTCCGCTTCGGGAGTGACATTTAAACCATTAAAACCCCTTGTGGATGTTACCTACTGGCACAATCCCAATAAGCTCGTCCAGCGGCTACAGTTGTTGCATGCCTCACGTCAAGCTGGCCATACCGGTCACGATTGGGAAATTCAAGAAATTGAACAAGAACTTCGAAATGCCAAAATTATTGTTTAAGCCCTCACCCATTAAAATGGGTATTGCTCACGAGTTGCATCGCCCAGCTAGGCGTCATTATCCACGACTCAAGGTGATTTCACGAGGTGTGGATGAACTTTGGCAGGCTGACTTGGTTGAAATGATACCCTATGCTGGCGTTAACGACGGTGTACGCTATATGTTGACCGTCATTGATGTCTATTCCAAAATGGCCTTTGTTGAACCTGTGCGTCGCAAGTCTGGCCCACTAGTTACCAAGGCCTTTCAACATATTATTCAACACTCCAAACGTCAACCTCAGCTGCTACAAACCGACCAGGGGAAAGAATTTTTCAACAAGGATTTCTCCCGTTTTCTCAAATCTAAGGATATTCACCATTACACCACGTACAGCAATCTGAAAGCCAGTGTGGTCGAGCGGTTCAACCGAACATTGAAAACCCATATGTGGAAAGCGTTTACAGCTCAAGGCACGTATCGCTGGTTGGACATGTTACCTGAGCTAGTATCACGTTACAATGACACCAAACATAGAACGATTGGGACCAAGCCACGTCTCGTAACTAAAAATATTCAGCGATTGGATAAACTGTTTAACCCCATAAAAACAGCCGATCCTAAACGTCACCGACTGAACATTGGGGATTTTGTTCGTGTGAGCAAATTTAAGTCTGCCTTCAATAAGGGCTACACGCCTCAGTGGGGGACTGAACTATTTCGAATTCGTCGAGTCTACTTGGACAGTCCAGTCACCTATTTACTCGAGGACCTCAACCATCAACCCATAAAAGGTAGATTTTATCTCCATGAACTTCAGAAAACAGCATTTCCTCAGCACTATCTTGTGGAAAAAGTGTTGAAACAAAAAGGAAATAAACTCTACGTCAAATGGTTAGGGTTTAACTCTACGTTTAATTCTTGGATCAATAAACTACATGTTGTGTGAACCTGTGTACTTTTTATTTATTCACACATGTTGTACACCACCTATAGCTCTATGTATACAGCGCTCCGCGCTTCATGCATGTTCATACATGTTTGTCTTTCCCTTTCCTCCTGTGTTCTCTCATACATTACCCCCTCCCCTCTCCCTCCCTTCACCTCCCACCACTGCTGTTTGCAGCTCTTGCCTGTCTATTGGTTGTGACATCATTCCGACAAGTTGCATCATACTTTTTACTGATTCAGCGATTCCCACGCTTTGAACATTCTCTTATCGTGCACGTGGACAGCTAACGTCCCAGGCGAACACCTGTGCCGGATCAAATTTCACATGAACTTGCATTTTGTCACGTACGAAGCAAGACAGGATGTCACTTGTTAACAGTTATCGCGCACGTGGACAGATAACGTCCCAAGCGAACACCTGCGGTAGATCAAATTTCACATGAACTTGCATTTTGTCACGTACGAAGCAAAACAGGATGTCACTGGTTTAGCGTGCCTGTGGTTTCACACATGTGTGTGCATGCCTTTCACACTCCCCTACCACCACGATGGTCAGATTATTTCACCTTCAAGCGTCTTGGTCATTTTTTCCATTGCACTTGTTGTCAAGTCAGATCGGAGCCTTCCAATAAGCTCAAATGACCTTCACCTCCTGTAAGTTTGTTTTCTGTACTCGCTTCGACCAACATAGAACCAAGTTCTCATTACCGTTTACACGTTAAAGGTAAAATATCAGAAAACGCATGCTCGTTCTGTCATACACCGACCAGCCGAAATAGCGATTGTTCTATTAAGCATGGTCCTTGTGGTTAGCGGCAGGTTCGTTGAAACACACACCCAGCCGTATCGTCTCTCTCAACCACTACGCTTTATAAACATTATAAACAGGTAAAGAAAAAGAAAACGTTTTTTTCAACATGTATGGCGTTAGACCCATGTGAATTATTTTTTGAAAAAAATATCTACCACATTTGAAAGGGGGCGTTAACCCGAGTCCTAGGACACCTCGTACACGTCTCTAGCGTTATTGGTTCGTAATATATCGGCAAAAATCGCAAAAAACACGTGTTTACCCCAAAATCGAGTTTCCCAATTTTATTAAAAATTATAACGAGTGGTCCATAGCAGAGAGGACGTTACCCCGAGTCCTTGGACCCGTCGTACATGCCTCGAGCGTTATTGGTTCGTGAGATATAGCAAAAAGTCTAAAATCACGTTTTTACCCCAAAAAGACTGTGTTTCCAGATTTTCACATTTTCGACACCGAGATTCCCGTAAAGAGCGCAACGAGACGAAAAAAAAACGAATCCAAGCACGCCCTCCTAGCATGGCTCCTTCCATTCCAAGGTCGCAGGGGCTCACAACTTCCTAAGTGGAACAGCTCTCTCCTTACCACACTACTACCAAAACACAAATTTTTGCTCTAGCGACTTGAAATTTATTTTGGGGGTAGAGGGCATAGGGACCTTTCATTTATGTCAAATAAACGTTTTTGTAGAGTTCCTAGTTTCCAAAATATAGGATTTTCAAAATTCGAGTGTTTTGAAAAAAAACATAAAAGTAAAAAAGTTTCATTATAGAAAATAAAGGGCATAAAGACCATTCGTTTGAGCTATGTCACAACGTTCTATCATTTTTTGGTTTTCAAACTATCACCAACTTTCGAAAACAAAAAATTCAAAGAATTTTTGAAAAATATAACGAGTGGTCCATAGCAAAGCCCCCGTCAGCCCGAGTCCAATAACACTTTATTCGTGAATATCCGACCACTGGTTCGGGAGTTATCGGCTTAGACTCACGCGGCGGCCATGACACTCGTTAGAACACCCACCATCCCCCTACTCACGGTAACGTGTGTCTACTCTTCTTCCACACTGAGTGATGTAATTAGCACAACAAAAACAAGTAGTTCCGTGAAGAACTATACAGCCTATTTTCATATATCCTACTCATGTTAATTGCCTCTCTCAACATACAAAATTTCAGTTTGAAGGTTGTGATAGATTCGTAGATATTGAGAAACGTCTAAATATTTCAGATGGTCGCCAGGTTCGATTTTTATATTAAATTAAGATTATTGTGTACGTGTGGTATTCAAACTTCAATCGCATGGTGTGCCCAAATCCAGTTGCCTAGATTGAAGGGTACAAACCGTGAGCCTAGAATTGAGGGAACAGGCCACGATTCTAAGTTCGGATATGGATGTTTGAATAGCGCGCGCCAAACCTTCTTAGAAGCTTTTCGAAGGAATTTACAGCCAAGAAGTGGGTAAATGACGTAGGAGGAGAGCGTCATAGTCGAGGCTATATGTCACTAAATATTTCCCGTTGAGATGGAAACATGAAACCTATATCAGATTACTGACAAGAACAAGAGAAGAAGAATGAGCTTTGTTTCAAAGAAATTGATCTAACAGAAGCCGAGTTATGAGCTGTTTTAGTTCCAGCGTTTTCGCCGCAGTGACCTCGAGCCAGCAAGTGGATGGGTATATAAGGCGAGCCTCGCAGGCAGATGTATGTTCACTTCGTCACAAGCACTCCGTTGCCTTGGTCGAGCTACGCTACGTAAGCGCTCTAGCCGCTTGACTATCACCGAACTTCGAACATCGTTATTATCGCCGAGCACATGGTTGCATTTAAACTTCAACTTACAGCACAAACTGTGGACTTAGAATTTTCGATAGTACATGGTTACTGAAAGTGTTAAACTATTTCGAGTGAGTTTAGAACTTTTCTTCGATTTCACAGAAGTGAAATAAGTCTGTAGCACTTGGTAATTTTTACCGCTACAACTTGGACATATGGTAGACTATGTATACAACTTTTTCTTCAGTCCACATTCACTTATAGCTGGATTAATTATATCCAATAGTTGGACCAGCCAAAATAAGTCAGTAACTTCAAAACCAGTCTTGCATATTACAATTCGAAAGCCGAATGGGAATACAGGTTTAGCCTTGTGCGATCTGAAAAGTGAGAAGCTTTGCCCAGCCAACTCGACAGAATTTGTAATTGTGCTGAAAAGATTGGAAGAGTATTGGAATACTGATTGTATCACAATGGGTCTTGGTAATTATTTCATCATGGATCGCTTAGATCAGACCCCTGTCAACTACACTTCAGCTCTTGAAGTTGCCAACATTTTTCTGCAAGACATTATAATCGCCACGATGTCTGCGTAAACAGCTTGTGGGTATAACATGGAAGCTGATACGAGAATATAAGTACGCGTCCTAATGGGACAGACAACAGGAATACTGAGTAGTCTGGTTCAGTCCAGATTTCTACCATCAAGACCTACAAGAATGTAAGCTGCAATTTACATTATTTCTCTGCGTAGTTAGATGGATTTTCTCGTATTTTCTACAGTCTTGCCAACACATTTTTTTCTCTATAGTCATCGATATGTTTATTTGCTTTTCCAAATATTTTCTTTCGAAACCTGAGCTAGGACCTGAGTTGATTTTTACTCAGACTTATACGATTCGATATTTATGGACGAGCAGAACGAGCATTTATTTTAGTTCGATATTTTTTTCTTGTTGCTGTCATTAGCCGTCATAATTTGAGATTTAAGAATTAATCTAAGATGAGGAATGGAATGGATTTTGAAGTCGAGGGTGATATTCCCCGAACAGTTTGATAGCTTTAAACCTAGTTTTGAACATAATAATAATAATAATAATAATAATAATAATAATAATAATAATAATAATGGGATTTAATAATAATAATTATTTTTCTACTTTTCTGAAATAATAATAATAATAATAATAAACATTTGTGGTTTATAATTATCATTTTCTGGTTGTATGATTAATACAGTTGACATCTGAAGTCCTACTCTAAATCGGATACTTGTTAATTCCGAAGGTTAGTGGTTAACACGTGCCCACCTATAATGAACAGTTAAATTCAGTGAAATTGTTTCACGTTTGCATTTCATATTTAAAGCTTTGATAAAGACACGGAAAGAAGTGAAATGGGAAGCTAAGCATGTATAAAGTAGGGTTTTTGCTAGAGTTTATATAAAATAAAATCATTAAGACGCAGCGTCTTTCACAACGTTTGCTAATTTTAACACTGTGTGGAATTTTTGATGGTGAAATTATATTGGACATTCTCGTAAACTCATTGGTGAGGTTTACTGATTTTTGAATCTTCCATTTGTCATAACAAGCAAAGGCTTGATTATTTTATATAATTTGGGAAGATGTCATTGTGTGTGTGCAGATAATTATATGCGCAATTTAAGTCGCAGGAATGAGGTTGTGTAAAATGGAGCACCAATCAAATTGTAGGTTGGATGTTTTTGATGTAGTAGGAGAGTCGTTTTTCGCCACACTTTCGTCGTAATATAACCACAGGTTATTTTGTGTACCATCATTATTAAATTACTGTTGATCCACGTGTTTGAAAATATTTCTAGTAATTGCTTACCCGGAATATTATTATTCTACTAGTTCATTTCATTCAGGAATGCTTTACCGCTGTCTAAATGCTGATTTATAATTCTGTGATTTTTATCACGTGTCAATCATATGGGCCAATGCTGTTGTTTGAAATTGTTACTTATTAACAACCACTATAAGCTGAAAGGATTTTCAGATCCTATAAAATTAAATATACATTTTCTTTATTAAGTTGATGCTGAACATATTTGACATTTTGTCAAAATCACTCTGATGATAATAATAATAATTTGTTTCATTATAAAACGTGTTAAATGATAGTTCAAATTTCCTAATTAATGTTTTCATGGAATAATGATTTTTTTTATTGACTGAATCCATGTGGAATGGAAGTTATATTTGGGGATAATTATATTTTGATTAAGTCAAAATTATTTTTGACAGACTTTGGATTGAGATCTGTTTCAATAGATATTTTGTTTTTTTATCCACAAAAATGCTCAAGGTCCATGTAAATCATAGTGTATTTCACTTATTATGAACAAGTTTGTATTTGACAAATCCTAATATTACTATTGCCTGAGAAGTGTTAGTCGAAATGCTACGATAATAGTTTTGAGAAATGAACAGTGAAAGTGATTTTCCAACCAGTGATATATTTTCTTATTGATCTTCAACGTGTGAATGCTAAATAATTTAGAGATCAGTATGGACGATTGACTTTGCGCTGATAAAACCCTACCCCTGTACATAATTATGTTGAACGAAGTCAACAGGACTGACATTCTGACCTCTCGTTTCAACTTTGTTAGTGTTCATGTGTTGGCGATATCGTATATTGTGTAAATAATTTATTCTTTTCCAGTCATCTTTTATGCCATTTAGGGCATATTTTTTCATGTCATTTTAATGTTTTAATAATATGAGATAATTTTATGGTATGCAATCACCGTTTTCATGAATCTCCTTCTATCCTTATTGTTGCGTCGAGCCGAAAATCAGTTAAGCATATTTTTTTTTTGTTGGATCTTTGCATTCGACTTTAACCCATCTGGCACCCCGGGATAATATGATTCTCGTGCTGACTGATTTTTGGTGAAATGCATATGTGGTCGTCCGGACTTCGGTCCAAACGGGCACATAAAATAAGATAGAAGAGAGAAATTGCTTCGAACGTGGGGCTCGATATTTATACGGTTGGTTATACGCCGATTTGATTTTGCAACATATATTTTGGGAATAAGAAAATGTCTGTTTCGGACAAATAAATTCATATTAAACCCAATTAGTGGGGAAACTTAATTTAAATTAAATATTCAAATAGTTAGAGTGGGACTTGTTTTGTTGTATAATGGCTTATCCATTAGGGTGTCAAATAAAATTTTAGTATACGTTCGATGGTCAGAAAGATTGCATTACATTAGAATCCATGTGGAGGATATTGACTTTGTATTTTTTTGATATTGTTGTTAAATCTAACTGTTAATAGTAGAGATTTTTTTCCATCACGTCCATATTAGGGAATATCTCATTTCATTCTGAGAAATCCAAGTAGCTACGCATAATTCTTGTTTTAGATTTAAGTCTCTGTGTCTGCTTACATTTATACCCCTAATTTTGAATTGTATTCTGATAAGTCATGGATGAGATCATGAGGATATTGAAACGTATGGAGGAAAGTTCCAAGAGCGCTGCACTGCAAATGGCAGAAATTATTGACAAAACTGATCAAATGGAGGTTAAGCTTAAAGAAAACTCTGATACTTTAAAAGAAAAATTAATGGAAAATTCCGATACCCTAGAAGATAGGTTAACCGCTTCTTTAAAAATTAATCTAGGGAATTCAATGGAAAATAAATTTCAAGAAAATGCTAATTCTTTAGAGACTAAATTAAGTTCTTTAGAAAACAGAATAAATGTAAATCTTGAAAAGTCATTAGAGGAAAACTCAGTAAATTTGAAAGCTAAAATGGGGGAAAATTCCGATGCATTAGGAGCTTATTTAGAAACCAAAATGTCTAAACTGTTCGAGAAAACTCATGAACTCGAAACTTCTTTAGCTTTAAATACTAGTAAAATGCAAGATAAATTTCGCGATGCCGACCAAAAATCTCAGTCATTAGCTGATAGGATCGAGCGAGGTATCAAGAAAGTAGGAGAAGACATGGTAAACTTAGAAATTCGCGTTCAGAAAGAAAATACTGATATGGCATATAACGTCATACAACGTTTAACTGAACAATTTCAATAACTGGTAGGAGGGGAGATTCAGCAGAGTGTAGTCAAGGAGTTGACAACTGAGATCAAGACAACATTTATCCAGGAGGTCAAAGACGCACTTAAGACGGAAACTCAAGATGGAATCAAAGAGATTAGGGAAACTTTGACGTCACATGTCCAGGTCATTATGAAAGACATCCAGATAGCTCAAAAATACATCGTGGAGATGACAAGTTCACTGAAAAATCATGAAAAGATGATGAACCAAATTTCCAATAACTTGAAGGAGAATTGTAAGGAAACAGAAGGAATCAAAAGAGATACCGAAGAGATCAGATAGAAGTCTGAAGAAAATCAGAAGGAGATCTAGGACATCAAGAATCAAGTTAAAGAGAAAAGTCAGGGTGATTATTTTAATAGCAAGGATGATAGCGAGAAGATAGGTGAGGAGAATGCCGAACTTAAGGAAACCATAAAAGCCCTCAATGACAAATTTTTGAATTATCAAAAACAAGCGAAGACTATTGTAGAACCTCAGAGTAAAACTACAGCTACAAGTAGAGATAAAGACATTGAGGAAATAAATAGAGTAGAAAATCCCCATAGACCAGAGGAGTTTAGGACGATGATGCAATCCACACCGATAACCTTCTATAAAAATGTAGAAGGTAAACCTTCAAAATTCTCTGGAACCGGAAGTATGACGCCTGTAGAATTTCTAAGAGAAGTAGGAGACTACTTAAAATATTCCAAAATTGGGAAGAAAAGAGAGATTAGAGTGATAGGAAAATTTCTGGAAGGATCCGCCTTGACGTGGTTTAGGGCTTTTAGATTTACTCTAACCAATTTCGAAGAATTTTCTAGAGGATTATTAAAGACATTCTGGTCCCCGGAAACCCAACAGCAAGTGAGAGCAGAGTTGTACTCGAAAAGATATTCCACTTCACAACCTACTCGTTACTCAACTTATTTCTCAGGACAGTTGTCCAAACTCCAACATTTAGATCCGCCGATGCCTGACAATGAACTGATTACTGCTTTGATCAGGCAATTTCCTGCAGATGTTCAGAGAACACTGATAGCAGCGGACATATACAGCATGGAGCAATTTGACGAAGTTTTACTGAGACTGGATCACACGAACGCCCAATTCTTTCATCAGAAGGCTGGAAAGAACGACAACACGGTATTTACGGTGTTGGCCGACCGATATTCTCAGACACCTCGCAACGGAAGAGAAGAGAAAACGCCGAGGGATGATCCAGGACAAGAAAGATGGAACCAGAGCAATTCTAGGTCATACGAAAATATACGTTATGCAAGACCCGGAAACAACTACCGAAATCATTGGGGGAAGACAAAGAGGAAATCAAGGGCGATATCGAGAGAAAAGATACTTTGGGAGAAGTAATGGATATTACCCAAGGAATGAAAATCCAAGAGAATCCAACGAAGAGTTCAAGCAGGAGGCGAGGAAGAACTTGGAAGAACGACACCAGGAAAACAAACAATACCTGGAACAATTGAGGCAGAGTGAACCCGGTACGTCAGGGACTTCACAAAATAAGGGTGAAGATGAAAAAATACTCCAAATGTGCAGTAGCAAATGGCTTCACTAAGACTTTCATTTATAGAATTACCAAATGGCAGGTAGAGGACGAGGATTTAATACAAAATAATGATGAACGCAAGGAGATGGGAACAAGGATCAAATTGCCAATTATTGTATGTGAAGTATTCGGCAAGCCTGTCGATACACTGATTGACACTGGGACGATGTTATGGTTGATAAGTGAGATATTGTATGCCTTATGGAAACTCACTGAGAATCTTGAAGAAATTCCTGTGTCCGGAATCAAGATCCAAGGAATCATTCCCAATAAGACATCCCTGTGTAAAACTCAGCTATACTTATGCATCAGGATAGGAGGACATGATTTTCGACATGTATTTGTGATTATGAAGGACATGGCTTTCGACATGATCTTAGGGGCAGATTTCATCCAGAAATATAAAGCTGTGATTGATATGAGTGCCGAAACGGTAAGATTTCAAAATACCGAGGAAATAAACTTCGGGGAAAACGAAGAAGAATACATCGAGGGAGATGCCCAATGGTCCTTGATATTTCGCGAGTCCTCAGAAGATAGCAAGTCAGAGAGATTGTCAGAGTTAGAAAATGTTCTTGACGAGTTCAAGGATATATTTGATATTCGACCTGGGGAAATGAAGGATTTCGAATACCAGATTCGAGTCACTGATGACGCACCCTACCACGTAAAATTGTATCCAATAGCCGAGAAGCATCGAGACACGGTGAAGGTTCTGATCAAAGACATGGAAAATAACAATGTTATTGAAAATTCACAACTTCTCATGTGAATCCTTTGACAGTGGTGTCCAAACCAGATGGCAGTTTGCGGCTATGTTTAGACGGGCGGAATTTGAATTTGAGATTATTACCTGAATACGACAGACCACATATTATTAGGGAATTACTCCGGAAATTCAAAGGCAAGAGTTGGTTCTCAAATATTGATCTCACTTCGTCCTACCATAATATTAGGCTTAGTGAAGACTCAAAGAAATTTACAGGGTTTATGTATGACCAACAAACCTATGTTTTTCGACGTCTACCATTTGGAATCAAAACGTCTGGATCTGTTTTGATTAGAGCTCGTGAACAGAATTTGAGTCCAGCAGTAAAGAAAATAGCAGTCCGATATATAGATGATATTCCCTTTGCATCTGAGAGCACAGAAGAACATTTATTACATCACCGAATGTTGTTCGAAGATTTGAGGAAAGCAAATTTTAACGTCAACCTTCGAAAGTGTCAGTTCTTTCAGAAAGAGATCAAATTTCTGGGACACATATTGGATGGTGAGGGCTACCGCCCAAATGAGACGAAAATCCAAGCTATTGCGAGTTTTCCCAGACCTACTAGAGTGAAGCATGTTCGCAG
Organism: Meconema thalassinum; assembly: GCA_946902985.2. Taxonomy (NCBI): domain Eukaryota; kingdom Metazoa; phylum Arthropoda; class Insecta; order Orthoptera; family Tettigoniidae; genus Meconema; species Meconema thalassinum. The sequence goes on along the minus strand of OX336399.1, from coordinate 186,844,544 downwards.
TTTTCCAGGCACATGCCAATTCTTCGCAGGGCATTGTCCTAAGTACACTGAGACAGACGCACCTCTCCAGGAATTGTTGAAAAAGGATAATAAATTGAAATGGAAATTGTGAGCAGTCGTTTCAAGATGCCACGAGTCTATTGGTAAATAGCCTCAAGTTAGAATATCTTGATTTCACGAAGAATTTTATTATAGAATCTGATGCGTCCACCGTAGGGATTGGAACGATTCTTTTTCAAGAAGACGACGATCATAGAAGACATTATCTGGCTTTTATAAGTAGGAAACTCCGTCCATCAGAGAGGAACTATTATACTACCAAGCTAGAAGCACTCGCAGTCATATTTGCTTTGGAAACATGGAAGAAGATTTTGATAGGACATTCGGTTATTGTTAGAACCGATCACCATGCTCTAGAGTTTATTCTGAGAACAAACTTTGCAAGTGAAAGGATAACGAGATGGTCGCCCTTCAGACAGCAATTCAACTTAGTCATTGAACACACTCCAGGGAAGTTGAATATAGGTGCAGATTTACTGAGCAGAGCAGTGGAATCTACAACGAAGGTTTTGCAAGTGACGTTAACCTTGGAAGATGAAGAAACTTTGAGGAAGCTCAGACTTTTGCCATTATCTCAGAGGAGAAATAGACCACTTAGGAACATTTATCGTTTTCTTCATGGTGACATGGATCCAGCAGATGCTGATTTTGTTACAACGGAAAGAATTTCCAGAGATTTTTGGTATTGGATGGCCTGATTTATAAGTTTGTGGATCCAGACCATACCAAGTTGAGAGTTGTTGTACCTCCACGCATGCAAGTCCCCATCATCTGGATGACACATCGCAAGTCTGGTCACGCTGGAGTAGACAAAACCATTAAAGAGATTCAAGAAAGATTTTTGTGGGAACTGATGAGAAAGTCTGTTACAAACATCATCCATGAATGCGACTTATGCCAGAGAAGTAAGCATAATTCCAAATTGTTAAGGGAAGCCCCGAGGCCTATTATTCCTACAAAGCCTTGTGAAATTTTTGCTACCGATATTTATTGTCCAATTCCAAACTCGAAGAGGGTAAATCGGTACATTCTTGTGACAATTGATGTTTTCACAAAGTACACTATGTTGCATCCTATTGTGCCCGTTTCCCCGACGTCACGTTGGCCCGGCGATATCAACGAGAAACCGAAGAAGGGACACAGGCGATACCAAAAAAAATTAAGTCCAGGAAAAATTTGTCCAATAAAAAAATATCAAGCAACTAGCTCGGGCAGGCAAGAGATCGAATATCTCGGGTCGATTAAAGGGAGAGGCATGCAAGGTTCAACAGGACAAATACTTCACAAACAAGAAAAAAAGAAAAAAGGTATCACTGACTCGGGAGAAGTTCCAAACTACAAGAATAACCAGAACTTGAAAAATCGAGATCCTAAATTTATTTTTGAGCAGACGGACAAAAAAAATTGACACTCCTATAACTCAATGAATATTATTAGTTTGGGATCATAAAAATCCATAATGTCCATCAATGTCATTGAGCTACCCTGTTTGACTTAATTAGGGAAGTACTCGCAAAAGAAATGATTAGAGTTCAACTGTTCGATGATTAGCTGAATAATAATAAAAAAAAAACACTTCACTTTCACCTTCAGCTTCTAAAAGAAGAAAAATTAGAAAAAAAATCACTATACATTTTTCCTTCCCATGAATGTTAACTGAATTAATAATTTACACATAAATTATTCACACATTTCTAATATTTACAGACTTATGATTGTCAATGATGATTGTCAATCAATTAATTTGACTAAATGAACTTGTGGAATGAAATTATTATTATTAATTTCTATCAACATAATTTAAAGTTTCCTTATGGAAATTACATCAGCTATAAATAACAATAACTTGTTTTAGCCGCACAATAACTGGCTTCAAATGACATCCTAATCCCTCATATCATTTTCAAATCATTAGCTGAGTTTATCATATGCTTATGGGATCAATTTAATTATTCAAATTGCGATATTATAACCTTTAGCACATATTAAATTAAGATTTAAATGATTCACCTGTGATCTGCAGGAATTATTAATTTTAAATTGACCAGCACTAGTAACTCTGATAACATTGCATTTATTATGACGATTAATTGAACAATAATGCAGTAACTGCCATTGCACTGTTTTCCACCGTTGGAACTAGTTAATATAATTACAAATATAAAGCACATTCTAATTCCATTGAACCTAGGACTGCATAAGCCCCTATACATCCTGGCATAATCATAATCATTTACTATATCATCGAAGAAATGTATTAATTGATTTATTAATCGTATTAATAAGTTGGAATGGTATTTCTCATGTCCAACAGTTGCCACCTTAAGACCACTATAAAGTGTCTACAACTCATAATTCATTGTGCTTATACTCAAAGTGCAGTTCCAAAACCATTTGACATAATGACAAATAATCCTCAAATTATTATAAACTCTCGTAATCTGCATTCCTAAATCTGGTCAAAATTTCCCTAATGTGACTGAGCATCATAGGCTTTGTATTCTTGTGCAATCTGAATTAAATTACTGTAAAGTCTAGGATCACAGATCATGAGCCATAATTATAATTTCAATGCCATAAATTAATGAATATGCTACAATCATTACCGCTGCAAAAAGTCAAACGTTCCGTTCGCAATCGCCTTCATGGTAAAAATCGCCATGAGAAAAAAAATCCTAACTTTAGAATTATAAATATTTCAAAACAAAATATTTATTAAATATCGGAATTTATGTGTGTGAAAGATCTCAATATCTTGAAAATAATTTGCTCTCTAAGTTTGGAAATTCATTCGAAATATATTTTAGCCTCCTGGAAGAAAGAACATAATTAAATCATGGTGTTGGTTTGCCCTAAATGTTCAGAAGGGTGTGGTGTGAATATATGCCCAAGTTGACGATGAATGTGTTTCCCATATTTTCCCACGACGAATTAATCTTGATTCTGTTCTTTAATTTGCAAGATCGGCGTTTAAGAAACTCGTTTAACGCCAACATCATCGTGATGCCTGGTCTACAGTGTATTCAGCCTCTCCGAATCCCGGACTCGTCCTCACCATCAAGTTTCCCTATTAAATGCTTAAGCCATTATCTTGAAGTATATGAGAAGTTCCATAAATATTCCCATATTCTTATTCTTGAGTGAAAGTATCATAGTGGATGACATCAGACCCCCCCTAAAAAGAATTAGGTGTACGCCACTGCTGAAGAAATGTTCCATGTATTTCACTGATATGGAATGGACGATGTTGTTTCGATACTGTTAATATTCTATTAATGCTCTTGCTGGCAATCCGGTTATTTGTTGAATGTATTATGTTGAATGCATTATGTTGAATAAGATGCAATTACTATTGTAGAAATGTTCAACATTGACTGACTATATGCCGGATTTCGTAGCACGACAAGGTCTGCTATTATATCGTGTGCTTTAACATGTTGCATATTAATGTCTCCGTATTCTGGCGTTCCACGGTGAATTTGTCAAGTCCGATTTGTAGCTGTGTTAATGTGTTCACTTGATAAAAATACAGTTTCTACTTACATCAGCCTCTTGGAGAAATCACTAATTTTAATTTTACCTGTCACTCGTAAATAAGTTATATCAAGTACCGGTATTTCACAAGCAAATTGTAATGCTAATATCATAGGGTGGACACACGCTTCCCGAAGGTAGAATGATCGTCTCCGCGCACATGTGTTTTAAATCAGCAATAGCACATACTAGAATGGAATGATCTCTCCGCGCACATGTTACACTTAGCACACCGGTTGCCCTGGTCACCTGATCCGTAGGAGTGTGGGGAGTTTCCACCCCTCATCTATTGCGTCTTGACTTGTCAAAGCCGATAGGAGTTGAAGATATTCCACACTCGCTTGTGCTAAATTTTAGCTCAATGCCATAAGGATGGGTCCATTTAGCAGCTAGAATAATTATGAAGAATGTTTGTTTAGCTCTGGGTCTGCTACAAACACATGCTGGAATACATTACAATATGTTACATTCATCAGCCACTTCCAAGGTTGCTTTACGAATCTCGGCAATTAAAGATCACCAACATGGTGGATTTCGGTCACATGTTCCCCTCTCCTGTTTTTTATAAGTTTTGGTCAGAGAACATATGAGACATCATTATGCTAAGATTATGTGAAGAAATCAAACATGTCTGTCCAGAACTAATTCTCAGGTTTGAAATATTTTCTGAGATTTCCAGCGTTGTAGTTTCCAATCACTCGGTCAGTGTGTATTTCTGCCAAACGATAACTGTTATTGCCGAAAACTCTTACAATCTTTACTGGACCATAATAAAGCATAGTGAATTTGTTATAGACTCTCATGGGTAAGTTGGATGATACTGGTCTCCTTATCAAGACTAAATCGTTTTCTCGTAGAGGTTCTCTGAATTTTCTTCCTGCCTGTCTTTTCTTTCTCTTTTCGGCGTGGCGTTCCAAGCTCTCTCTAGCCATGTCAATGCGCGTGGGAATTGATTGAATTATTTCCGGTGCTGTGGAAATAATTCCATCCCATACTCTCTCTGGTTTACGTCCAAAATGTAACATGTATGGCACTTGCGATGTACTTTCATGTATTGTCGAATTAAGGCTTTCTTCAATGATGGGTATAACCTTCATCCATTTATCATGATTATCCGAACAGTAAAGTCGACAGAATTTTCCAATTTCAGTCATTATTCTTTCTGCAGGATTTCCTTCAGGATATCTGATAGTATTGAGGATGTGCTTTACATTTAGCCTTACCATTGCCTGCTGAAATTCTTGACTTGTGAATTGGCTCCCATGATCACTTAATAAGAATTCGGGTGTGCCGGCTTCTTTGAAAACACAATTCTCTAGCCGTCTAATGATTTATCGCGATGTAGCCTTCTGAATCGGGTGCAACATTACCATTTTAGAGAATACATCTATTGTAACCAAGATATACTGGTTTCCTCTAAATGATCTTGGAAGTGGGCCATACATGTCCGTCGCATATAATTCTCTCGGTCGGGACGGAATTATAGCAATCGGTGGTTCCTTAGCAAGCTTCGAAATGTATTTGCTCCGCTGGCAATTATCGCGGGACCTTATAACCTTACGTATGGTTTCCCTCATACAATTCCAAATGAAAGCTTCTTTAGCTGCGTGCAGAGTCTTGTCCAGTCCGGAGTGTCCCGTTGAACGATGGACTAGCCAGATTACTTTATTAACAAGTTTTGGTGGTAAGACTGTTCTCAACTTCGTATGATCCTTGTCCGCATATTTCATGACAATGTCTCCCACGATGTGGTATTCTCCCGCTTGTCTCGAAGTTGGGATGAAATTCGGTTCATGCTGGTCCATTCTCTTCTTTAGGAAACGATACATGTTTCTCAAGGGTTCATATCTCTTCTGTGATGCTGCGATTCTTCTAAGTTTATGTAACGTATCCGCATCTTCCGGAACAACTTCAATCAAGTGTATGTCTTCCCCACAAGGATTAAGACTTAGAACATCGGCTAATATGTTCAATTTGCCAGATCGATGAACTATATCCACGGTAAATTGCTGCAAGAATAAGGTCCATCTGGTAATTCTATCATTAGCGAGGTCTGTTTTCAACATGAATTGCAAAGCTTGATGGTCGGTGATTATTGTGACTTTGTATCCTATCAGTGTCTTTTTCCAAGCCTGTAAAGCATATATGGCAGCTAATGCTTCCAATTCTGTCACAGTGTAATTGGCTTCATGGCTTTTAAGTTTGCGGCTGGCAAATGCAAGATAGTGATGTTTTCCCTCGGCATCCATTTGATACAATACAGCACTCACACCAATCTTTGACGCATCCGATTCTATGAAGAAATTCCGAGATAAATCGGGGTATTCCAATTTAATATGATCAACCAGCATTTGTTTAGCTCTATCAAACGCCTCACTACATGCTTCGCTCCATTTCCATTTATTGTTTAATTTCAACAAATTCTGGAGTGGTGCCATCACCTCCGTATAGTTAGGACAGTGCGTCGAAAAGAATTGACACATTCCTAAGAATTGTCTAACTTGACGTACTTTCTTCGGTTGAAGAAACTCCGCAATTGCCTGAATCTTCGTAGGATTAGGCCTATATCCGTGTCCGTCGATGATGTGACTTAAAAACGTTATTTCAGTTTGAAAAAAACCTGCATTTGTCACGGTTGACTTTGAAGTTGGCTGCTTTCAAATTATCAAACAATAATCTGAGGTGTTGCAAATGTTGTTCCCCGTCTGTAGATGCAATTATTATATCGTCTATGTAGCATATCACATTCGCTTTGACTTCTTGTTTTAGGTTGGAATCCAATGCTCTTATCATCACAGGACCGCTGTTCTTTAAACCGAAAGGCATTCTCTTGAAAGCATAGGTTATGTTATTAAATAGAAAACCAGTGTATTTGCGGCAATTTTCAGATAACGCTACGTGATAAAATGATGAGGTCAAATCGATGGTAGAAAAATATGTTTTTCCTTCAAATTTCCTCAAAATTTCCCGAATTTTTGGAGGTCTATCATGTTTCAAGAGCAGACGTTCATTCAATCCCCTCGCATCCATACATAAGCGTAGTTGTCCATTCGCCTTTTACACAACCGCCAGTGGATTTAGGAAAGGCGTGGGCATTCGACAAATGATGTCATCATCTTCCATCTTCTGGATCATGTCTTCAACTTCAGCTTGCCACTTTTCCGGAATCGGATATAATTTCTTTCGATAAGGAGTAGCATCTGTTAACTGGATTTCATACTCAAAATTCTTAACTAGTCCAGGTTTGCTATTGAAAATATCATCATATTCTTCTAATAAATCATTCAACTTCTGTTGAGTTTCTGGATTGATTTTTCCTCCTATATTCCTATGCTCTGTTTCCACTGAATTGATTATTTCATCCATAACATCCATATTTCCAAACTCCCATACTACGCCTTCACGAGCCTCTTCTTTCAGTCCCTCAGTGGAAGTAAAATATATATATCGGTTCTTCATATCAATGACCAGACCATTGTCAGATATGAAATCAACTCCGATTATGATATCGAAATTTGAATTTGATAAGACTAGGAAGATGTGTTGTATCTTCCTTCCAGCAAGTTCCATTTCTAACATTACCTGTTGTTTACATTTAATTATCCTGACAGGGATAACTCCTCTAATCTTTACAGTTGATGCCGGAAGAATGTCAAGTTTTCCTTTTGACTGGAGCAATTCCAGACATGACTGTGATATAATAGAAACCATGGCCCCTGTGTCCACTAACGTCTTTATTTGGCATCCCATTATCTTTAAAGAAATAGTCGGTAATTCATGTCTGATCCCTCGGCGTACTTCTTCATTTTCAAATATGAGGTCTTCATCCTTTATTTCGTATAATTCCTGAATTTGTACAATGTCCGAGTTGATTAGAATTTCATTACCTATTGTTGATTGGACGTTTTTTTTCATGGTTCAGCCCACTAATACTAGGCTGGTTTAACTCTTCTTCTGTTGGTGCTGAAGGTCGTGTATTTCTTAATTGTTCTATATATTCTCGGCTTTCCTGACACCTGGTGTCCAAATTGTTACTGTTTTGCTTGTTCCTCTCTTCTTGAGACCTATTATTCTGGTAGTAGCTGTTAAACCTCCCGCGTTGGTACCAGTTATTTTGTCCTCTGTTACGATACCTCGAATATCTTCGATTATACGGGGTATTTCTCTGATTATTATTATTATTATTATTATCGTTTCTACGGTTGTATTGATAATCATCTTGCTGGTGGTCAGAATCCCTCGATGTCTTCTCTTCTTGTTGCGCTGGTCTTTCTGTTTGGGCTGTCCTATCCATTAAGACCGCATTTATTTCCCGACTTTCCTTTCTGTCATGTCTACCATTATTGCCTAGAGTAGCGTGATCCATACGCCTAAGAACTTCTTCAAAATCTTCCAGGGTTTCTACTCCCGATACTATGAGCATGCGCTGTACTTCAATGGGAAATTGGCTCGTTATGGCTCTTATCAGTTCCTGGCGTGGTAAAGGTGGAGTTAGAAATTGTAGCTTTGCGAGCTGCGAAGTGAAGTAATTCGCATATCGAGTCGGATGGGACGTGGCATATTTCTTAGAGTACATTTCCGCTCTAATATCCAATTGTTCATCTGAACTCCAAAAACGGTGTAGAAATGATTGACTAAAGTCTTCCCTATTAACAAACGAACATCTAAATGCCCTAAACCAATTTAATGGAACTCCTTCCAAGTGTCTTTCAACTATTCTGAACTCTCTGTCCTTGGATATCCTGTTTTCATCCATGTATTCCCGAATATCTCTCAGGAATTCCATCGGTGTCAAGTTATTACCCCCATTAAACTTGCGTGGTCGATCATCAATGTTTCGAATTATTGTGACGTGTCCCTTCGTAGTTGAATTGGCTCTATTCCCTTCCGTATCTAACGTTCCACAAGCATTAGGACCATCTGATGTTCTTAAAACATTGGGACTATCTGATTGTAATATTTGTCCTGGTTGCTCATAAGTGTGGCTAACATTATTTTTCATGTTTGATAGTTCGGTTTCCAGATTCGATATCCGAATTGTGGTCATGTCGTGCTCTAACTTGTGATTATTTTCCATATCTGCCGCTGTAATAATTATACTATTCCTCATCTGTGTCTGTAGCTCATTACGCACGTGCTCGAAATCATTGTTACATTTCTCTGTTAGCTGGTTTACTTTCTCCTTGATATCAGCTATCTCCGTAGAATTAGTGTCAGTGACTGTTAGCAAATTCTTAACTTCTGTTTCATTTTTCTGCTGTACCCTCTCATAATGTTCTGATAAATCTTTACTTAAACCATCTAAATTGTCGGTCAACTTCTTTTCTAAACCTTGCAATCTGTCTACAAATTGTGCTTTGACAGCGTTAACTTGACCTGATACGTGGGTATGCAATTCCTTTCTAAGAACTTTGAGATTATGGGTAAGTCTTGTATCACAAGCATCTAACTGTTTGTCTAAGGCTAAATTACTTTTTTCAACATCTGCCTGCACTTGCGCAATTTGCGTTTGCAAACGGACATCTAAACTCTTTACATCGCTAGATACCATTTGAGTATCTGTATTTAAAGATTGAATATCTGATTTAATATCTATTATAGAATAGTTAATACTTTCTATTTCCATATTGGCTTTTAATATATCGGTTCTAACATTTAATATATCAGCATGAATATCCTGTGTATCATCTTTAATCAACTGCACTTTGCTTGATAAATTGTCAATATCGGCTTTTAGTTCCTGCCTACCAGTAGCTAAACTTTCATTTAATGTGGTTATTCGTGCATTAAGTTCCTGCTTATCAGCAGCCAAACTATCTTTAAGTTCCTGCTTATCAGTAGTTAAGTGTTCTTTACCACATTCAAATCCTCATACAGTCTGTCAAAGCCCCTTTGGATTTGAGCAAGAATGTCCTGGGGTCCTTCTGCTTCTGCTGCATCAGTCATTATAATTACACAAATATATAAATATACTTAAGACTAGGGAAACTTAATAGTAAGATGACGAACCAAGACCATGCGACTGAATATATTCGAATGAATTCCAAACATGTTTACGTCTAACAAATCCGGCACAACGATTTCTCAAACCTCCAATTATCCTGACATTTATCTTTACCTGATAAGTTAAACAAACAATATCTAGATTTGAATTTTAAAAAATCCCGATTCAATGACATTGCAAGATATCAGAACTCGTCTGACTATCCAACTATCCCCAAAAAAATAATGGACTGGAAAAAAAAAACGTCGAGCTAATCACGCTCGGCATCAAATTGCTGCCTTACGTAACGTTGCCCACACGTATAGGGTGCCAAATCGCTGTGCCCGTTTCCCCGACGTCACGTTGGCCCGGCGATATCAACGAGAAACCGAAGAAGGGATACAGGCGATACAAAAAAAAATAAGTCCAGGAAATATTTGTCCAATAAAAAAAATCAAGCAACTAGCTCGGGCAGGCAAGAGATCGAATATCTCGGGTCGATTAAAGGGAGAGGCATGCAAGGTTCAACAGGACAAATACTTCACAAACAAGAAAAAAAGAAAAAAAGGTATCACTGACTCGGGAGAAGTTCCAAACTACAAGAATAACCAGAACTTGAAAAATCGAGATCCTAAATTTATTTTTGAGCAGACGGACAAAAAAAAATTAACACTCCTATTACTCAATGAATATTATTAGTTTGGGATCATAAAAATCCATAATGTCCATCAATGTCATTGAGCTACCCTGTTTGACTTAATTAGGGAAGTACTCGCAACAGAAATGATTAGAGTTCAAGTGTTCGATGATTAGCTGAATAATAATAATTAAAAAAACACTTCACTTTCACCTTCAGCTTCTAAAAGAAGAAAAATTAGAAAAAAATTCACTATACATTTTTCCTTCCCATGAATGTTAACTGAATTAATAATTTACACATAAATTATTCACACATTTCTAATATTTACAGTCTTACGATTGTCAATGATGACTGTCAATCATTTAATTTGACTAAATGAACTTGTGGAATGAAATTATTATTATTAATTTCTATCAACATAATGTAAAGTTTCATATGGAAATTACATCAGCTATAAATAACAATAACTTGTTATAGCCGCACAATAACTGGCTTCAAATGACATCCTAATCCCTCATATCATTTTCAAATCATTAGCTGAGTTTATCATATCCTTATGGGATCAATTTAATTATTCAGATTGCGATATTATAACCTTTAGCACATATTAAATTAAGATACAAATGATTCACCTGTGATCTGCAGGAATTATTAATTTTAAATTGACCAGCACTAGTAACTCTGATAACATTGCATTTATTATGACGATTAATTGAACAGTAATGCAGTAACTGCCATTGCACTGTTTTCCACCGTTGGAACTACTTAATATAATTACAAATATAAAGCACATTCTAATTCCATTGAACCTAGGACTGCATAAGCCCCTATACATCCTGGCATAATCATAATCATTTACTATATCATCGAAGAAATTTATTAATTGATTTATTAATCGTATTAATAAGTTGGAATGGTATTTCTCGTGTCCAACAGTTGCCACCATAAGACCACTATAAAGTGTCTACAACTCATAATTCATTGTGCTTATACTCAAAGTGCAGTTCCAAAACCATTTGACATAATGACAAATAATCCTCAAATTATTATAAACTCTCGTAATCTGCATTCCTAAATCTGGTCAAAATTTCCCTAATGTGACTGAGCATCATAGGCTTTGTATTCTTGTGCAATCTGAATTAAATTACTGTAAAGTCTAGGATCACAGATCATGAACCATAATTATAATTTCAATGCCATAAATTAATGAATATGCTACAATCATTACCGCTGCAAAAAGTCAAACGTTCCGTTCGCAATCGCCTTCATGGTAAAAATCGCCATGAGAAAAAAATCCTAACTTTAGAATTATAAATATTATAAAACAAAATATTTATTAAATATCGGAATTTATGTGTGTGAAAGATCTCAATATCTTGAAAATAATTTGCTCTCTAAGTTTGGAAATTCATTCGAAATATATTTTAGCCTCCTGGAAGAAAGAACATAATTAAATCATGGTGTTGGTTTGCCCTAAATGTTCAGAAGGGTGTGGTGTGAATATATGCCCAAGTTGACGATGAATGTGTTTCCCATATTTTCCCACGACGAATTAATCTTGATTCTGTTCTTTAATTTTCAAGATCGGCGTTTAAGAAACTCGTTTAACACCAACATCATCGTGATGCCTGGTCTACAGTGTATTCAGCCTCTCCGAATCCCGGACTCGTCCTCACCATCAAGTTTCCCTATTAAATGCTTAAGCCATTATCTTGAAGTATATGAAAAGTTCCATAAATGTTCCCATATTCTTATTCTTGAGTGAAAGTATCACAGTGGATGACATCATACCCCCCTAAAAAGAATTAGGTGTACGCCACTGCTGAAGAAATGTTCCATGTATTTCACTGATATGGAATGGACGGTGTTGTTTCGATACTGTTAATATTTTATTAATGCTCTTGCTGGCAATCCGGTTATTTGTTGAATGTATTATATTGAATGCATTATGATGAATAAGATGCAATTACTATTGTAGAAATGTTCAACATTGACTGACTATATGCCGGATTTCGTAGCACGACAAGGTCTGCTATTATATCGTGTGCTTTAACATGTTGCATATTAATGTCTCCGTATTCTGGCGTTCCACGGTGAATTTGTCAAGTCCGATTTGTAGCTGTGTTAATGTGTTCACTTGATAAAAATACAGTTTCTACTTACATCAGCCTCTTGGAGAAATCACTAATTTTAATTTTACCTGTCACTCGTAAATAAGTGATATCAAGTACCGGTATTTCACAAGCAAATTGTAATGCTAATATCATAGGGTGGACACACGCTTCCCGAAGGTAGAATGATCGTCTCCGCGCACATGTGTTTTAAATCAGCAATAGCACATACTAGAATGGAATGATCTCTCCGCGCACATGTTACACATAGCACACCGGTTGCCCTGGTCACCTGATCCGTAGGAGTGTGGGGAGTTTCCACCCCTCATCTACTGCGTCATGACTTGTGAAAGCCGATAGGAGTTGAAGATATTCCACACTCGCTTGTGCTAAATTTTAGCTCAATGTCATAAGGATGGGTCCATTTAGCAGCTAGAATAATTATGAACAATGTTTCTTTAGCTCTGGGTCTGCTACAAACACATGCTGGAATACATTACAATATGTTACATTCATCAACCACTTCCAAGGTTGCTTTACGAATCTCGGCAATTAAAGATCACCAACATGGTGGATTTCGGTCACACTATGCAGAAGGTGAATGCAAAACATTGTGCAAACAGGATCAGGAATAACGTAATCCCGGAAGCAGGCAAACCGGAATTCCTTTTGTCAGACCATGGATCCCAATTTCCATCTTTGGAATTCAGGATTGCCATGGATAATTTAGGCGCAAACAACTTCTATGTTCAATTAGACATCCAGAGAGCAATCCTGCTGAACGCGTTATGGCTGAAATATCCAAATTTTTCCGATTGGATTGTCCAAACGAGCATTGGATTTGGATGGATGTGATTCTTTTAGCAGCCGAATCCATAAATTCTACAGTCCATGAGAGTACTGGACAGATACCCTTGTTGCTTCACCGTGGAATCAAGCCAACGAGACTTTGGGATTAGATAATCTCAATTCCACCTGAGATGGAACCCAGTCGTCAAAGGAGGGAAATTCTAGCTTTAGACAGTTTGAGAAGCAGAGCTTTAAAGAGAGAGCGCAGAATCAGAGGGAGACGATTCCGCAGACCCTTACGTGTAGGAACCCTTGTTTGGGTGAGACGACCAGTACCCTCTGGTGTCCAAAACCGCATATTTTCCAAATTTGCGAGTTTAAACTCTGGACCCTACCGAATTCATGAGTGTAACAACAACGGTAGTTACAAGATAGCCAATACACGAACTGGTATCATCACGGGAACTTTTAATTTTGCAAGTTTGAAGATCTATCATTCAAGAACCAGATAGCTTGATGTGTGAAAAAAATAATCATTCCAATTTTTTTTTTTTTTTTGCTATGTGTGGGGTGGATGTGCCCAAATCCAGTTGCCTAGATTGAAGGGTACAAGCCGTGAGCCTAGATTTGAGGGAACAGGCCACGATTCTAAGTTCGGATATGGATGTTTGAATAGCGCGCGCCAAACCTTCTTAGAAGCTTTTCGAAGGAATTTACAGCCAAGAAGTGGGTAAGTGACGTAGGAGGAGAGCGTCATAGTCGAGGCTATATGTCACTAAATATTTCCCGTTGAGATGGAAACATGAAACCTATATCAGATTACTGACAAGAACAAGAGAAGAAGAATGAGCGTTGTTTCAAAGAAATTGATCTAACAGAAGCCGAGTTATGAGCTGTTTTGTTCCAGGGTTTTCGCCGCAGTGACCTCGAACCAGCAAGCGGATGGGTATATAAGGCGAGCCTCGCAGGCAGATGTATGTTCACTTCGTCACAAGCACTCCGTTGCCTTGGTCGAGCTACGCTACGTAAGCGCTCTAGCCGCTTGACTATCACCGAACTTCGAACATCGTTATTATCGCCGAGCACATGGTTGCATTTAAACTTCAACTTACAGCACAAGCTGTGGACTTAGAATTTTCGATAGTACATGGTTACTGAAAGTGTTAAACTATTTCGAGTGAGTTTAGAACTTTTCTTCGATTTCACAGAAGTGAAATAAGTCTGTAGCACTTGGTAATTTTTACCGCTACAACTTGGGCATATGGTAGACTATGTATACAACTTTTTCTTCAGTCCACATTCACTTATAGCTGGATTAATTATATCCAATAGTTGGACCAGCCAAGATAAGTCAGTAACTTCAAAACCAGTCTTGCATTTTCATCATGGATCGCATAGATCAGACCCCTGTCAACTACAATTCAGCTCTTGAAGTTGCCAACATTTTTCTGCAAGACATTACAATCGCCACGATGTCTGCGTAAACAGCTTGTGGGTATAACATGGAAGCTGATACGAGAATATAAGTACGCGTCCTAATGGGACAGACAACAGGAATACTGAGTAGTCTGGTTCAGTCCAGATTTCTACCATCAAGACCTACAAGAATGTAAGCTGCAATTTACATTATTTCTCTGCGTAGTTAGTTGGATTTTCTCGTATTTTCTACAGTCTTCCCAACACATTTTTTTCTCTATAGTCATCGATATGTTTATTTGCTTTTGCAAATATTTTCTTTCGAAACCTGAGCTAGGACCTGAGTTGATTTTTACTCAGACTTATACGATTCGATATTTATGGACGAGCAGAACGAGCATTTATTTTAGTTCGATATTTTTTTCTTGTTGCTGTCATTAGCCGTCATAATTTGAGATTTAAGAATTAATCTAAGATGAGAAATGGAATGGATTTTGAAGTCGAGGGTGATATTCCCCGAACAGTTTGATAACTTTAAACCTAGTTTTGAACATAATAATAATAATAATAATAATAATAATAATAATAATGGGATTTAATAATAATAATTATTTTTCTACTTTTCTGAAATAATAATAATAATAATAAACATTTGTGGTTTATAATAATCATTTTCTGGTTGTATGATTAATACAGTTGACATCTGAAGTCATACTCTAAATCGGATATTTGTTAATTCCGAAGGTTAGTGGTTAACACGTGCACACCTATAATGAACAGTTAAATTCAGTGAAATTGTTTCACGTTTGCATTTCATATTTAAAGCTTTGATAAAGACACGGAAAGAAGTGAAATGGGAAGCTAAGCATGTATAAAGCAGGGTTTTTGCTAGAGTTTATATAAAATATAATCATTATGACGCAGCGTCTTTCACAACGTTTGCTAATTTTAACACTGTGTGGAATTTTTGATGGTGAAATTATGTTGGATATTGTCGTAAACTCATTGGTGAGGTTTACTGATTTTTGAATCTTCCATTTGTCATAACAAGCAAAGGCTTGATTATTTTATATAATTTGGGAAGATGTCATTATGTGTGTGCAGATAATTATATGCGCAATTTAAGTCGCAGGAATGAGGTTGTGTAAAATGGAGCACCAATCAAATTGTAGGTTGGATGTTTTTGATGTAGCAGGAGAGTCGTTTTTCGCCACACTTTCGTCGTAATATAACCACAGGTTATTTTGTGTACCATCATTATTAAATTACTGTTGATCCACGTGTTTGAAAATATTTCTAGTAATTGCTTACCCGGAATATTATTATTCTACTAGTTCATTTCATTCAGGAATGCTTTACCGCTGTCTAAATGCTGATTTATAATTCTGTGATTTTTATCACGTGTCAATCATATGGGCCAATGCTGTTGTTTAAATTGTTACTTATTAACAGCCACTATAAGCTGAAAGGATTTTCAGATCCTATAAAATTAAATATACATTTTCTTTATTAAGTTGATGCTGAACATATTTGACATTTTGTCAAAATCACTCTGATGATAATAATAGTAATTTGTTTCATTATAAAACGTGTTAAATGATAGTTCAAATTTCCTAATTAATGTTTTCATGGAATAATGAATTTTTTTATTGACTGAATCCATGTGGAATGGAAGTTATATTTGGGATAATTATATTTTGATTAAGTCAAAATTATTTTTGACAGACTTTGGATTGAGATCTATGTTTCAATAGATATTTTGTTTTTTTATCTACAAAAATGCTCAAGGTCCATGTAAATCATAGTGTATTTCACTTATTATGAACAAGTTTGTATTTGACAAATCCTAATATTACTATTGCCTGAGAAGTGTTAGTCGAAATGCTACGATAATAGTTTTGAGAAATGAACAGTGAAAGTGATTTTCCAACCAGTGATATATTTTCTTATTGATCTTCAACGTGTGAATGCTAAATAATTTAGAGATCAGTATGGACGATTGACTTTGCGCTGATAAAACCCTACCCCTGTACATAATTATGTTGAACGAAGTCAACAGGACTGATATTCTGACCTCTCGTTTCAACTTTGTTAGTGTTCATGTGTTGGCGATATTGTATATTGTGTAAATAATTTATTCTTTTCCAGTCATCTTTTATGCCATTTTGGGCATATTTTCTTCATGTCATTTTAAAGTTTTAATAAAATGAGATAATTTTATGGTATGCAATCACCGTTTTCACTAATCTCCTTCTATCCTAATTGTTGCGTCGAGCCGAAAATCAGTAAAGCATTTTTTTGTTGGGTCTTTGCATTCGACTTTAACCCATCTGGCACCCCGGGATATTTTGATTCTCGTGCTGACTGATTTTTGGCGAAATGCATATGTGGTCGTCCGGACTTCGGTCCAAACGGGCACAATGGTTAGAACAGATGAATTAACAACGAGATTTTAACATTTCGCACAGCTGCCATCTTGTGGTTATACAAACAATTGAAATGCATTGGATGCCAGTGGATTAACATTTGTATAAGCATTTAACGTGCAACGTTTCATTGCACTCGGATAGTTAAATCGCGAGAAACGTCCATTTAAATATTTATATTTCGCGTCGCCGCCATGTTGGATTTGTGCTCACCAGGATACTGAAAGACCTATAGGTGAACATATCTTCATTGCCTCTATGAACCTAAAAAAATCAGTTTGAATGCTTTAAAAGATTCGTAGATATTGAGAACTGTCTAAATATTTCGGATGCTCGCCATTATGGATTGTTATATGTATAGGCCATAGAGTTATGTACCATTCAAGGAAAATTATTGCCTAGGTTCATTATTCAAACTTTTACTTCGATCGCATGATTACGACACAAGAAAAAAAACTTAATTTTAAAATTTTTAACAGCCGCCATATTGAGGTTATGTAAACAATTGAACTAAATTAGACTATAGTGCTTTACAATGTGTATAAAAATTTGCTGTGCCAAGTTTCATTACGTTTGGATGGTTAAATCGCGAGAAAAATCTATTTAAAAGTCTCAACTGCGCTTGGCCGCCATGTTGGTTTTGTAGTTACCGGGTTTTTAAAAGTCTCAAAGGTGAACTTCTAGCAGTGCCTTTTAATAGTGTACACAATTTCAGGGCGATACCGGTAATAATTTCGGAGATACTGAATGCTGGTGAAATATTTCACACAGCCGCTATGTTGGATTGGTGAAACACAATAAAATTTAAAGGGCACGGTCGGGGTCGGCCAGAATGGTGCTATGATCTTATCAAGTTTCATTGTAATCGCTCGAGCCGTTTAGAAGTTATTAGGGGGACACACACACACACACACACATCATCACATACACACGCACACACACACGGACAAAAGGTGATCTCATAAGCCTATTTTTTCTTAAAATGAAAATAGGCTAAAATTGACAAAGAAAGATGTTTTAAATATGGAAAACAGTGTCTAAATTATAATAAACTATTTATTACCTGAAGTCAATATTTAGTACATTGAAGCCGTACCGATTTTGGTCACATTGCGACCTTCTCCAGCGTGCTATAGGATAAGTAACTGAGCAGTAACATACAACTTAATACAGGGCGCCAAGGAATGTTCTCCGCAGTGACTGCCAGAGCTTGCATCAGCAGTTTAGTTGGCAACACGATGTCCTTGACAGGGTGAATCCCACACTCGTGGGCTGTAGGCTGTCGAAACCGACAGTGTGTATTGCAATAAGCGAGCGTGTGTGTCATCAGCACCTTTAGCATCTGTTATGAATGGCTGTGATGAGTACAAAGTTTACTGTTTGTTTGTTTGTTTGTTTTGATACAAGCGACAGTAGTGCCACCAACGTAACAACTGATGCTCGCTCTCGCACTCATGTAGGCTCTGCGGAGAACATTCCCTGGCGCCCTATACAAGTTTTGTCGTACTAGAGGATACTATACATATTTTGTTCCAAAAGCTCACAGAGTAAAATATTAAAACTGAAATGATGCAGAGGTATCATCATGACTAGGGCCCGGATGTTGATGCCGTAATTGCTTTTTAAATATGCACTTAATACTTCCAAATATAAAATGGAGAAAATGACCTTATAATAAACTCGCCAATATTTCCTAATTTCAAACTGAAAAGTCAATCAAAATAGATTTCTAGCACTTAACAAAAGGTTTATGTTCACTTTAGTCTGAGTTGCACTGCACTACGAATGTCATTCTGATGTTGTCAAAATGTAAATGATCTGCGGTTATCAGCCAACAAGTTTTTATATCTCAAAAAGCTGCGTTCAAAACATCAACTGATATGATCGGAGCGTACTTGAAGTGAGGAAGGTCGTTTGCTGCTAAATCCTACTCAGTACTCAATCCCAACCATGCAGTAGTTTTCACCAGAAAGAATATCAGATTTTTCAGAATATTTTATACCCGGTGTTTTAGTCCATCACTTTATTCAGTTTTGATGCAATAACCGCAGCAATTTCGCCAAGATTGTTGCTAAGACTAGTTTCCACCCGGTTGGTTAAGTAAATGGAGTCAACCATTTCTTCGCCCATTTTCTCCAACGATAAGATTGTTGCTGTCAATAACGCGAAATTTGATTTTATGAATGCCGCCTTCAATGTTTGGTTCAGATGGCATGTCCTAGGCAATTGTTATTGCTGCAGCTTCTTCACTGTCAAAACTCTGCACTATTTCCTTCACTAACTTGAAGTTTTTGCAATATTGCATAATACATCAGCTACTAGCTTCTTATTAACTTCGAGAGACGTAACTCCCTCATATAAAGCTGTGACATGACTAAATTGGAAATAAAAAATGACATTAAAAGGCCGTTTTCTCTAAAGAATGACCAGAAAATCTACCAAACTATAAAAAATGCTCTTAAAATGGATAAATAGCAAAAAACGCAAAATGATGCAAAATAAAAATGACGAATTTGAAGACGGGGTGGCCCGTCCGGAGTTTCTATGTACTTCAGCATTCTTTTAGACGGCTCAGTAAAAATGATGACATGTCATCAACATCCGGGCCCTAATCATGACCATACGTGATTGCTTATAATATTGACTAGCAATACCCGTCGCGGCTTCGCCCGCGAATATTCTAGTTGTAAAGGGTACACTTAGCAAAATCTCAATCATGAATGCTATGACTGACTTATCCTTGGTATGAATAATCAGACTTTATCAATTCAGCTACTGGTGCAGTGGTTAGGGGTTTGTCATTCCTTCATAGGTATATCAGAGCGAAGTTAGTTTTCTGGGAATATCACAGACACTGTTAATTTAAGGGCCTTTAATTGTGGTTTTCGGAGACCCTTTATAGTCGGGTGAAAAAGACCTTTCGTACCACACTCACACGTGAAAATTGCGTGAAAAAAAATTCTAGAGTGCCCCTTGACCCCCTTAAGCGCATTATACTGTATGTATTGATGAAATTTACAGCTTAATTTGGTTCAGTATTAACCTTATAACCGTCTGGAAAGTTTCACTGTAATGTAATAATTGGAATTGCATTGCGTCTTACAGAAATAGATGGACCTGTGAGATTCTGTTACCATGGTTACCGTGTTGCATTCTTTAATTATTTCATTGTAAATATAAATGTTTTAAGGTATTTATTTAATTGTGAGGCATTTAAAGAGTAAGTGAGTGCGTTTCGCTTACGCATTGGTTTATGCTGACCCTGTAGGTACCCCATATGTGTAGGTTGGTGTTAATTGTACCTTAGTTTCGGTACAAATGGAATGGGACCTTAGCAGAATAATATAGGGAGGGGTAATATGTGAGAGAAAAGTAATGATCTGCTCTCCGTGTTCCTACTACCATTGCTATTGACTCTCAGAATGTGCCTATCCTAACAGCTTTATCTGCATCATTGATAGGAATACATTGCAGAACTCCTCATGTACCAAATTATCATTAACGAAACGGACACACACAATTAAAGTGATGCGATAAAAGTTACCGATCGCACTCTTCAACGGAATAAAATATTCGAGCCTTACAGTAGTCGAATATGATATGTAACATCTGCCATGGTATCCTATCTTGAAGTTGTTCCCGTTTTTATTATCCTTGACACTCATCAACACACAAATTTATTTTTTATTTTTTACACTTTCATGATACATAACAATTCCAAGACTCTCTTTCTTTTCTTCACTGCCTACTTGATATTTCTACTCTCGCACTGCCTGCATGATACTCTGCTGTTACAAAGTAATCCGTATGTGATAATTATTCCACATGGTACCACTGCCAGCTGGATCACATCCCTTCTGGCTGCTAAAGCAGGCTGGAGGGATGCGATCTAACTAGCAGTGCGCCTTACACACTTCTGTCTGATCCCATTTTTCAAAATCACTCCCACAAAAATATCCGGCAACCGAGTGGAAAGATGTTACACATCAAAAATTGATCCATGGCTAACTCCAATTCTGAAGGAGGACTCACGCTGCGAATAGAGTACAGGACATTTGCCAAGTGACGAACATGATCACATTTAACATATACCGTATAGAGGAGTAAAGAAGTGGTAATGTAAACAGGTGATAGATGGCACAGTATATGAATTCAAGTAAGAAAAAGGCTCTGGCGGAGGGGGTTAAACCCTAACTCACCCACAGACCCCGACGCACAGTGGGGCAAGAGTGTCTCAAATGCGGCATTAATTCTAATTTTATTTAATAGGATTTCTAAGTTATATATCATTATCAAGGACATGTTTGTGTCTTACGAAAAGTGAAAATACAGTTCATTTGACACTTCTTTATTAATATAATAGTTGTAAAACATTGTACAAATTATCTGTAGCAAAATGATTATTATAAAGCAACTTAAATCACATGAATCCTCAGAACTAGTGAGAGTACAATATTGTCTCAATTACTACCATCACTCCCTTCATCATCATCATCATCATCCCGACTCCAGGAGCTAATTCTTTTGGAAAGCCTTGTTTTTTTTTAGTTTCCTCTACCTCTTGCTGGTGATAAGTGGATCAGAACACACGAAAACGTAATTTAAAATATCGGCATTTTTTCTGTCAACTAAATTTTCTGGAATAATTTTCCCGGCATTTATTGAAGTATTTATTACGTGCTTCCTCTGTTAACTCCTATAGGAAACAATGCGAACGATACTATTTCAGGTCTATGTATCAAATATTTATGCAGTGTAGGAGACATGTTGCACCATGGGTATTTCTGAACGAAATATCTTGCTATGCTATAGGCAAAAGCTCTAAATTTTTCATGATTTCCAGAAGTTTTCTCCTTGTGATCAACATTTTATTTGAGATGGTACCTGAAATAAACCCAGACAAGATTTTATTTGACGCCCTCCGATTTTCTCTGTTCTTGATTTGATTGACATTTAGAAAAAGTAGCAAAACGTAGCAGCAAAACTAAACTGGTCTACAATATAGGGACCACAACCACTAGAAAAAATCAACAATGCATGCTCGAACTGCCTCGGAACATAAATATTCACCTTCTTATATCCCAAGATGGTAAATATTAGCAGACGTTTAAAGAACGATTCTTCTGACACACAAATCATATACAGTGTGGTCCACCACCCCTTATTATTTAGTGTTATGAAACCCAACTCATATTGCATTTCTCCCGATGGTCGATATTGCTCTGCGCTCAGTCTGTGTGACAGCAATGTAAATTGGTCATGTGTCTTGCAAAGAAAAACCGACCGTAAAATTTTCCCCGCCAATTACTACGGCCCATTCTACTAACATATGACTTATTGCTCCTTGAAATAACATACATACACGTAATATGATCAAATTAATAGCTTACGCCACGTGATCTGTAATAGTAGAAAGTTAAATCAACACCATAAACCATGATTTAAGACTCTGACATGGACTTAAACGTCTGAGGTGGGACGGCTACAGTAACTACAGCACGTTTAGCGTGCGGTATCGACCATGTGTTGGTGGCTGAGGGGGTTAAAGCCTGACTGTAAGTGGTGGGCGCGAGCGGGTAGAACGGTGCTTCGAATCCAGTAGTAGGTATACTTTTTCGAACGAAAGCCCACATTCCATTTTAGTGGGGATGTAACTACATTGCCACATTTATTGCCTTACGACGTATTTTTGTGAAGAGTAAGTTGAATTTGCTGATTTATAAACAGAATAAGATCAAATTGGTACGTTATGCCACGTGACGAGAAGTTAGCAAGTGGTTTTTGACGGACGGAAGACAGTTTGTTATGACAGTAATATAAATGTTGTTATTTAAGTGAAATGTTATCGCAAGTGTGCAATGAATGTCTGAGATAATCCAGCGCAGGCTGGCTTACTGACGTCGGTTTGGAAATAATGCTCGTGATATAGCCTATGTCTTCTGAAGAATCTAGTTTTCTCGAACGAGATCTGGAGTCCCACCTTTTCTCCACTTTCTTTGAGTGGATTAGAGTTAAAGATGGCGGCGCGTGCCAGCATCAAGGGAAGTGTGCTCCGTGTAATTTTAGTATTTTTAATGGTAAAATGTGCAGTGACTGAGGCAAGACGTGTTCATTCTGTGACCGTTAATGGTGAACAGGATCTGAAGAATCAACCCCTTATGGAAAATCTTCTGGTGGGTGACAAATGCACAATACATTCCTGGACATTGTGTGGCAGTGAAGGTCTGGGGCTGTCCACCATTAGCCGGACACGCCGAGCGGGAGCGGGAGGTGTCGCAAGGCTACCTGCTACCGGGTTCTCGCTCTGCTGTCTAGCACTTGCTCTAAGCGGCGACATAGAACTCAACCCTGGACCTTTGCAAAGCGCAATATGTGAAAAAATCGGCCGAAAAAAATCAGTTATATATTCAGTGCAGTAATTGTAACATGTCGAGTCACAGGACGTGTGCTAAAATCAGTACCTCTGAGTTCCGGTGCATTAAAAAAGGCACGCGAACGTGGACATGTTGGCAATGTGTTTTGCCGCCGTTTACCGACTCGTTGTGCAACAATACCAGTGATATTCCCAGTGACTCTGTAAATAGTGCAAATAACCTGAATAGTTCACTTGTAAATAAACACTTATCACTGTTCGCCTTCAAAGCCCGAGTTAAGTTTTTCGCTTAACAGTCTTCTTTAGTGATGTACTATGAAGTCGTTGCTACTGCTAAGTCAGTAGGTCTCGTGGTTCTTACTTCTGATGAGTAGTATCTGCTTTCTATGAATGAGAACTCGTTGGTTAGTTTTGTAGATGTATTTATTAATCTTTGACAATCCAATATATACAAGTTAACACCAGACAGTCAACCTGTTTAGTCGCTGCTGTAACTGGAAGAGAGGGAGTGCTCCTCAGCGCAGGGCTTTTATACAAGTCCCTTCACAAGGGAGAGGGCAATATGCGTCATACAGAATATGGACTCATGGTTCCAATAATAGGAATTCCATGAAGCGAACACTCATAGGCAGTGTGTCATTTCCTTGGTTCCGAGAATAAGAATTCTCTGAATTGAATACAAGCGAACACTCATAGGCAGTGTGTGTCATTTCCCTGGATCCGAGAATAAGAATTCTCTGAATTGAATACTCACAGGAAGTGGGGTAAACATATCGAGATATACAGAATGACAGATACACGCGGCTTGCTATTCCATCTCTAGTAATAATAATCATAAGTCTTAGTTTAGAATGGGGTCTGGAGTTCGACCCTAGACGGAATACATAACTCCTCCACCCTTTGTTGATCGTTATCGTCCTCGATAACAATTTTCTTAAATCTATTTTTTACAGATTTAATACATTGATTTATCCTTGTTCTATATATTAACAGGATAACACAGAAAATAAGTATTATAATACTTGTGTTCACAGACACAAAAGTCTTCATTTTAGTATTATATTCCTGAATGGGTTTTAAATCTAACTTTATTCCTTTCACATCGAGGTGGGATGAATGGAAATTTATTTCGGTCTTAACGTATGGATCACTTGGAGTTGTCAGGAGTGGAAACAGGTGCACATAATTTGTAGGTTGCTGTTGCAAAGTTATGCCCATACTTGTAATAGGGCAAGACTCATTTGAGTAGATAACATATGATCCTGCTAATTTTATAGTTCTCTGAGATTCTGGGCAGGTTTGCAAGATTATTTGAGGAATTTTACTAGAGAAAAGGCTATGCTTCTTATTTAGTGGTTGAAATAGTTATACCTCGTTTTTTACAGTGGCAAATTGACATCTGGTAGTGTCCGTTAAATTACATGAAGTTATTCTAGTATTAAAGAGTATACATGCATAATATTGAGTAATTTTATGCAAGGTGCGTTAGACCATCTTAAGGTAGGTCCTTGCAAGTAATATTTTTCCGGAGGGATTAATATTAGATTATTGCTAGGTACAGGAGAAATTTTATACAATATATAAGTTTTAGCATCAGTGATTGGCATATATAATATTACAACCATTTCTTCGTTCATCATGAGAACTTGCGTTTTTGACAGTTTAAGGTTCTCAAATTGATGATACTGGTCAGTATGAAGTATAGTTTTTGTTGGGTGGATTAGTTGTAAATGTTTTACAACATTTGTTAAATCCTTTTGGGAGAACATCTTGATATTTGTCATTTCATTAAATGACAAGCTAATAGTATCTTGCATCACTTGTATGATTTTATCTAATTTGTTCGTACACAAGAGCACATATTGTTGATGTTCCAGAAGGTTAATCTTGAAGTCTTCTTCTTGTAAAATACCTTTAATTACCTTCATATTATTGTTTACATGGTTCATTTCATTATAGAACTTTTGAGCAATGGAATTACTGAATGATACTAATTAATTAATATGTTTAATTTCTTCGGCGTTACTTTGTTTTAATGCTTTTAATTGTTCCTGTAGATTGTCTAGATCATCTTGGTCTAGATTGCCTGATATGAATTTAATTATACTACCTAAACCATTTATAAGACCACTCTTACTTCTAGGTGTAGCAGGCAGCAACTTATTTAATTCCTTTTTTGTTTCTTTAATTGATTCTCTTAATTCTGATATTAGATAAGGAAAAGTATTATTGCTTCGTGATACGAGACTTGAGATAGTGTCTTGAATATTATTATAAGATTCTTTTAAACTCGTTAAATTGAAATGAAACATGAACCGGTGATAATCGTTAATTATTAAGGCTGGTCCTAATGAGTCGGCATAGAATCTTTGTGTCTGGATGGGCTGTGTGATGATAGTGCCATATCCAGGGAGGAATCTGGAATAAGAAATTTTCTTTTTGGTTTAATGTCCCGAAAATTCCTTACATGAGTTTTACCGTTTCTCATTTTACAGTATACCCTGTTTTCTTCAATTTTGGTAATGATACCTTCGTTGTACAGGTTTTTTGATTTCTTGTTTCTGGTGAGGGGATTTAATACGTAGACAGTTTCATTAATTTGGTAATTATGATTGAAAATGTCGGTGTTTGGTTTAGTATGACTCTCTTTTACAATTTTCAACTGATTTCCTTGTCTTTCAATGTATTCATTGATTTTGGGACATGGCGAGAAGACATGGTCTTAAGCTTTATAGTATGGCCCATATAGAACGTTGAAAGGAGGTTGTTTAGTAGTGGAATGGATTGAAGAATTGTAATTCGTGATTATGGTGGTCACGAGCTCAGAGAGCGGAGTGAACTTATCGTGATCTCTGGAGATACGAAGTTTCTCTAGAAGGGTCGAATTCAGACTTTCTACTGGAGAATTAGATGAAGAATTCAAAGGGGTAGTAGCGTGATATTCGATGTTCGTGGCTTTACAATATTCTTTTATGACATTGTTTTCGAACTCTCCTCCTTGGTCATGTGTGATTTTCCTTGGGAATCCATGGTGGGAAAAGTAAACTTGTAATTGGCTTAGTGTGGCCAGACCTGTACCATTTGGTAAAATGTAGGCTTGTCCATACTTTGAGAAAATGTCAATTATAGTTAATATGCGACTTTGCTCGAAGTGAAACGTGTCGATGTGAATTTGAGAGAAAGAGTGATCGGCGGTGATGGGACCTTGCTTCGATACCTCGTTAGGGTGTCTCTCGTATTTGTTTCTTTGACAGAGGTTACATTGATTGATGATTGTCCTAATTTGTTCTCTTAAATGAGGCCAGTAGTATTTGGTCTTAAGATGTTCGTAAGTTTCTACTGTACCATTGTGGTTTTCAGAATGAGAGCGTGAAATCAGCTGTCTCTGAGTTTCTGGGCTCTCAATGTCTTCCAAGAATTTGGATGACCTGATAATGATTAGTTCAGAAGTAAATAGCTTCTGGCATGCCCTGATGAATGGCATCTCGAGAGTGATATCGTCAAAATAAGTAGCGTACTTGTTTGAGGTTACTATTATTTTGAGGAGGTGATTTGCTAAATCTTCCTGAAGATTCTTCTTTGTGACAATCATTATGTGTCTGGTGCATTTTTAAACAGGTTTTGTTTAAGTACCTTAGGATAATTACCATATTTTACAATAATCTGATTGCGGTTTTGGTTTAAGTTCCGTTCAGATATTTTCAATGTGAATATGGGGTCTGCTTGGTTTGAATGGACAGTTTCATTATCCATATCATTTTGGTAGGTGTCATCTCCGGGGATGGCAATGATTGAAGCTGCTTCATCAGCCATGTTAATTTCTACTCTAGAGAGTGCGTCTGGGGCATAGTTAGTTTTGTCTTTGACGTAATCAGACTCTCCTAGTTTTGTGTGGGGATATTCTTGAATATTCCCCTATGTAATGGAATTTATTTCCAGTGGCTCAACTAAAATTGGTTCCTTAAACTCTTGTTTTAGTTGTCCCGCTGTGGGCTGTATGGCTTGGTGAGTTTTGGCATCTAAGAGATACATTTCACCATATTTAAAATTCAGAACATACTCATCTTCCTTTTCGATGTTGACGGGAATCGCAGTGTTAGCTGTATCTACTGTGGGTTGAAAATGATTCACTTGCTTATGTGAAGAATGAAAGTGAAACGGTATGTCTGTGCTGTTGAGAGTGACTAGGTTCGAGGCGTAGTCAATCTTTGCGTCTAATTGAGCGAAATCTGCGTTACCTAAATTATTTAAGTCTTCGATTTTGATGGCTGGGCCAAGCGAAAATCCTGAGACTGTTCCTCTCCATCGTACTCATATTCATAGTACTGAGTGTCGTACTCTTGTGGGTAGTTTTGTATGTTGTACTCGTCTACATACTCTAGTGATTGCTGTATGGGACCTAAAGCTTCCTGTTCGATGTTTTCTGAAGGTTCTAAGTGAGCATTCAGATTACCTCTAATGTTTGAAACACCTGACATCGGCTGTGGAAATCTTTGCTGGTTAGTGGGAGTGAAACGTCGGCCAATATTATTGGGAGTTGGGTAAGGACGATTCATGGAGTTTGGTGGCTTGAAAGGCTGAGTGTTTGGAGCTTGAGCGTGTCCGAAAATTGGTTGTGGTTTATCTTTAAAGAAGGGTCTGTGGGTTTGAATTTGCATGAAAGGTTGGTTAAATGGGTTCCTTTGTGGAGCGGGGTTAAAATTCGAGAATGGATTGTGTGCTGAGTGGCCTAGTGGTCGAGCTGTTGGAAACTTGCTAGGAGGTAGTTTTCCTCTTAGTTGGTCCATGTAATCTTCATGGGCGCGATCGTTATCATAAGACCTGTATAACATGAGGCAATGATTCAGGTCTGTAATCTGTACATATCTTAAGTATGACCGGTAGGGTTCAAAAACTCCTGCTTTAAACGTGTTTAGGCTTAACTCTTCAAGTTCTCTTAATTTCAATTCCAAAATTTGGTTTTGGTAATTGAGTTTGCATAAGCTTTTGCATTGCAAAGTCAATCCTTCTAATTTATCATGGTAGTCATTGTATGACTCGTTTCTTTTCTGGAAGCAATTGGAGATCTCCTGGATGAGAAATCTCTCGTCTTTGACGTTACCGTATTTTCTTATGAGTTTATCTTTAAATTTTTCATAAGTACTGTTGGCTTCTAAGTCAAGAATGCTACATGCTTCACCTTTAAGTTTTGACTTTATGACGTTAAATAGGAAGTCATTTATTAATACTGAGTTTGTAGCTGACGCTATTCTCTTATGAGTGTTTAGAAACGATTCTGTTCTTGCTAAAAAATAGTCAAGACTGCAAGAATTAGTGCCGTTAAATTCAGGCAAAAGCTGTATCTGAGCATATTCGAACGTTGAAAGTAACTCGGTTTCAGGCATTTTGGTTGAATTTATAAAGACGGTTTTCAAAATTGTTTATAATAAATATTTAAATTGTTAAATTAAATTTTTTAACAGTTGTTACTTTTAAAAGTTAATTACTTACTTATAAGTGTTAATATTAATCAAAATATATGGGAAAGAGCCCCGGTTAGGTTTTCACAATAAAGGAAATAACTTATTATTATTATTATTATTATTATTATTAATCAAAATATATGTGAAAGAGCCCCGGTTAGGTTTTCACAATAAAGGAAATAAGTTATTATTATTATTAATAATCTAAAATTAATGATATGTGGATATCTCGTTTAGGTTCTCCATAATATGAACTAGTAAAATGATAAAATTAATTATATGTCTTCTGAAATGAGAATGTTGATTTATGATGATGTTTTTGTTTGTTTATAATAAATATTTAATTATTTGATTAATTTCTCTAATAGTGACAAGCGAAAGACCAGTATGGGCTGCACTAACTCACGTTTGTTAGGAAATAATATTACTTTATAATTAATTTTTGTTTTAATTGTTTAGTTACAATATTAATTCAAAAGTAAATAACGAGTGTAAGGTCTGCTAATTAGAGCCCACTAAATTATTTCCTCTTGAAAGTCATGAATATATATTGTGCCCTTTTAGCAAGAAATATGTCAATCACAGTATACCAGCGTAGCTCAATTCGGGATTTTCGGGGTAGCGGTAAGTTCACCCACTCTGTGACTCACATATTTTGGATTAATTAGAGGATACACTTGCATAAATAACAACAAAATCAACTCCTATTTTTAACCCAATTAATTAATCAAAATTATGGCGCTACAAACAATTAAACAATTAAATTACTGACCCATAATCATCTACTTGTTCCAAATGAACAAGGAATAACATAAGAATAAAACAAATATTGTATTAAAACATATGGTTTCCATATAAACCAACAATTCCTAATTATTTTTACTTCCATAAAGCATCAACTGTAAGTTTCATATAACTCCGAGCTCTTTTGGCTCAATGCTTTCTATAATAATGGTGTCATTCATTGTACACCTCCAATACTACTTTTTTATATTTTCTTATTCATCAAACAAATGTATAATTACATTTAAAATTACATGTTAATTATCTAACTCAATATTTGGGCATTTCACATGTTTTCAGCTGTTATCATCTCTCTCTAGTTTCACAAATACATCAAGGTAATCAGGAAATTACTTGTGTACTCCAGAGTATGAAGATACTTGACACAGTCAAAAAAACTATGGTCACTCCCGAAACCTAGTTGCCTTCAATTAACTCATGGAATCCTACTTCCATACAACATTACAATAGGGATTGTTATTTATCTCATATGTCTTATAAGACCATTATCACATAAAAAATTACGATCTGAACAAGCAAGCGGAAATATCAATCTACAAGGACCTCGGTTCAACCCCCGGGTCGTTAACAACTTTAAACACTCCTGGTGTATTCATTACTCCTTACAAGACGGCCTTCAGACACCCCTCCTGCTCCAAGGGTCTGACCGTGCTACTCGAGCGTTATTTATGACTATGCGGGAACCCTCCCGTCTAGCCTAAGCTAGAGCTCTCTTTAATGCTTTTACAAACAGCTTTTCGTTCATTCTCAATTCTTTGGGGAGACCTGGCATTCTACTCCTCGTGTACATTCAACAATATTATTGGGCTCATAAACCACATTCGTAATCTTGGCATTTATTAATTATGAAAGGTCCTCATTGATTGGGAAAGAGTAATACACATTCTACGACGAATAATAAAGGGGCTTTCACAATAAGAAGATTCTGAGTTCGAATCTCTTCACATGCCTCGGGAACCATTCCCATATAGAGGACTATACAAAATGCGATTTAGGGTCAGCCTATAGCTTATAAGACCTACGCTCAATACCATACATTTGCTCCCTTTCAATACAACATACACAATGGCCTCGTGATACTACGTCACAAATAGAGGACTTACACCAATTCTCAATTCACTACAATCAACTACCTCTCATAAGTAATTTACCAAGTACATTAACTTTTACGCGTTCCTAGCGTGACATTTTATTTTAATTGCGCTCCTTTGCGCTATACTTTATTTTTAAGCCTAGCGTCATCCAAAGAACTGATAATATCATATTAACAATTGATACACATCTCAATTTTTTTATTATTCTTTTCCTTTGACAATAACTTTCTCTCTTTTTAAGAACATGCATTTGAACATCATGTCTATACTTTTTATTAAGGCTCTAACGCTCTTATGTTCACATCAATTAATTTGATCTTTATTTAATATTTCCTTACTTGGTTATTATTATTATTATTTCATATCTTCATTCTTTACACAAGCTCAAAAGCTATTTCTTTCATATAACTCAAATTTTATTTCAATATATTTCATGATAATTATTAATGTTTCGCTTGCTCTTATGACATTCGTCAAATACACTGACATTTTATTCCTATATTTACTCTACTGGATTTATTCTTTTACATAATTATTTATAGTTTCTCAAATTTCTATTATTGTTCAGACCGCGTTTCTGTTATTCAGTATTTATTTATTTAAACACATCCCTTTTACTCAAAAACTCCGGTGGATTTGTACACAATCATTTCCCGACACCAAAATATAATGAAATTCATTACTCACATGTTTTTAAGGTCGTCTCATGACCTTTATCCCTGTGCGGTGTTTCATTTTGGCCCACTTGTTAACTTACTCCATATTGTAGAAATTCATCTCATGTACAAACACTTCATGACACATATTCAATACACTTAACATCGACAACATTTTTAATACACTGGTGTATCCTTTTAGAACACACAATAAACACTAAAAAATATTATTTTTACACACAATCTTGATAGATTTACACTTCACAACTTTTGATCACTAGGCCGTATTTTCCTATCCTATTACACGCGACCTCTTAATCTCCCGTTTCCAAGGGTGAAATTTATTCAATGTCGGCTTCCTATCCTGCAGAATACGAAAGTCTCGAATCATCTACTTTTCCCTGGAATCCTAATTCTTCGAATCCTATTCTGGATGACCGGCTATTTCTCTAGCTTGAACGGCTTCTTTTTAGATCTAGTTTATCGATCCTAGTGAAAGTCTGTTCGGATCGAGGTCCCCTCGATAACCTATCGATGATCGATGGATTTATTTTATAGCAGCTAGTACTTCTCGAGTCTGGTGCTTTAGAATAGTTCGTCTACTTTCTGGAGATAATGTCTATAGTCTCCGTTCTTCTTTGTTTATTCGGTTCTCGCACTCCTACTTTTCTGAAATACGTTGCGAACCTTACTCTGTTTTTCCCTATTTGGGTTCTTTAAATTAGATAACTGTTTATCTTCCTGTTATGGTACTTCCGTACGTTATGATATTTTCGGTCGTTTATTCAAAGACCTATCGCCTTAAGTCCAACGTTCGCAGCCTGCTCTGACTATATCTTACGAACTTTTCACTGTAAACTTGTGTACTGTCGGACCTAAATCCTGTAACTAGGATTTTCCTAATTTTTCAACACGGCGATACTTTAATATTTCTTCTTTACAACTCCTTATGGAGGCACGCAAGTTGTTAATACTGCGACGCCTGTGGCTATCAGATATTAATTCTGCGGTGTAATACAGCGTTTCTCCCCTCAAGGAGTACTGGTAAACTGTCTTCGATGTGAAGCAGAGTAACGCCCCACACGGCTGTCTGAATACTGATGCGTAGCAACGCCCCCTCGGGCTGTTTGGAACTGCTTGTACTGATGCTCCAGCGTCACGTCCCCTGGACTGTTTGAAACTGCCTGTTTGGCTTGGTGATGCCAGGAGCTTTATACTCTTTCGCTACAAAAAGATAAGACTCTAGCCCTTTCCGTGCCCAACTTTTAAAATAATGGTTGCACCATTATAAAAATTATACCTTCAGAAAGCTCGTCTTCTCAATGTTAAATAATCTCATTGCGCATAAGAATCGATCGTGCAATTCGGAGATATTAATTAATTTCTCGTCCTCAACTGTGTGGGTGTTGCTGTTCATTTGCATTCTCCCCTCTCCACAGGCCTTGGAAAATCCCCTATGACGTCTACTTGCGTTTGCAGTTTTCTCCTGTGCAATTATTACAGGGTTTTTCTTTACACAAAAATCTCTAATTCGAAATGATTCACCGTACTGTAATTGTTTACTTATTTTTATACTCGTAAACGGGTTAAATTTAATTATTCCTCTTCTGGCGCATAGGAGGTGTTGTCGTTTTCAAGCAAGCTCAGCTCGATTTCCGAGTCAGGCTTCCTTGTCTAACAACCGAAATTTTCCACTCGGTTATTAATACTCGTGACCAGCTCCTTCTGAATGTCAAGAGGGGTGATCTCATCTCTCGAACACCTGGCTCGCGCTGCTTGCACAATGTTAGGCTAGAATCCTGGCTTGATCTTTCTCTAAGTTACATTAGAAACTGTACGTTTCTTTCATTTCTTCCCCAAATACATGGATTCGACCTCCTTGGACCCTATGGCACATGGGTTCAATATTATTAAGTATTTATTGTATGTTTTAAGTTTATTAAGTTTAATTCAAATCGAAATGACAAGGCAAACTCTACTAGTTAAAGTTTACTGTAATTTGTTTCCGTTTGAAAGGGAAAGAATGTATTATTTAGGTTTTATTATTATTATAGTTGCTCTCCCAATTTGTTACTTGAAATATTGAACCATGCTTTACTAATAATACTCTAGTTCACA
Organism: Meconema thalassinum; assembly: GCA_946902985.2. Taxonomy (NCBI): domain Eukaryota; kingdom Metazoa; phylum Arthropoda; class Insecta; order Orthoptera; family Tettigoniidae; genus Meconema; species Meconema thalassinum. The sequence goes on along the minus strand of OX336399.1, from coordinate 186,811,078 downwards.
AATAAGGTATTATTTGGAGTTTGACTTACAGACAAGAAAAGATGATCAGTGCTGGCTGCATCCTCTTGGAACTGCGGAGTCGGTTGGTTCTCTTGTGTCGTCGTGTGGTCGGAAAGCGCTTCTGGAGCGTTGTCGGCACGTACGGCGATGGCGGTCGGTTGTTGCGAAAGGCGTTACTTGGAGCGTGGGCTTCTTTGAACGTTTGTCGGCGAACTTCCTTCCTTCCGTTAAGTTAGCAAAGTTGGTTGTGGACCAAAGGCGTCTCTTGGAGCGTTTGCTTCTTGGTACGTTGTCAGTTCCACTTCTAACTTGCTTCCTTCAAACTAGCGAAGTCGTTTGTGGACGAAAGGCCTCCCTGAGGTTGTCAGTTCCACTCCTGGCTTGCTGGCTGATTCATAGAAACGATGACTGCATCTAGTGTTGAAGATAGGTACCTTGGTGTCGCTAGTATAGTGACGAAAGGCCTCCTTGTGAGGTTTTGTCGGAACACTGTACTAACTTACTCGTAGATTATCTGGCAAGGATAATCGTTACCTATCTCGGACTGGGCCCCCAGTTAAGTTTGTCGCTTAACAGTCTTCTTTAGTGATGTACTAAGAAGTCGTTGCTACTGGTAAGTCAGTAGGTCTCGTGGTTCTTACTTCTGATGAGTAGTATCTGCTTTCTATGAATGAGAACTCGTTGGTTAGTTTTGTAGATGTATTTATTAATCTTTGACAATCCAATATATACAAGTTAACACCAGACAGTCAACCTGTTTAGTCGCTGCTGTAACTGGAAGAGAGGGAGTGCTCCTCAGCGCAGGGCTTTTATACAAGTCCCTTCACAAGGGAGAGGGAAATGTGCGTCATACAGAATATGGACTCATGGTTCCGATAATAGGAATTCCATGAAGCGAACACTCATAGGCAGTGTGTCATTTCCTTGGTTCCGAGAATAAGAATTCTCTGAATTGAATACAAGCGAACACTCATAGGCAGTGTGTGTCATTTCCCTGGTTCCGAGAATAAGAATTCTCTGAATTGAATACTCACAGGAAGTGGGGTAAACATATCGAGATACACAGAATGACAGATACACGCGGCTTGCTATTCCATCTCTAGTAATAATACTCATAAGTCTTAGTTTAGAATGGGGTCTGGAGTTCAACCCTAGACGGAATACATAACTCCCGCAGCATCACGCGGCCGGGACGGAAACAAAACATTCATGCTACAGTGACCGCCCTAGATCCAAGTATTGTGTGTTGCAGTGAAACGTGGCTCTCTGGGGGTGGTAGGTGATCGGGAGGTGTTACCAGACACATACCATCTGTTCCGGAAGGACCGACTGCACTCTTCAGGGGGCGGGGTTCTCATTGCTGTGAAACCTGAGTACAATGCAACTCGCGTCCATCAGCTGGAAACTGACGCTGAGGCCGTGTGGGTTGAGGTTCAATGCAGTAACGGTAAATATCTGATCGGATCGCTCTCCGAAATCGTCCCAGCTGATGAATGATGAGCTGATTCTCTCCCTCAAACGGGTTCAAAACGTTCAACAAAATTATGACGCTGTCTACATTGTTGGTGATTTCAACCTACAAATCACATGGAATAGAAATGCCGCTCCTATCCCAAATAATCCTATATCCAACAACTTCCTTACAGCATTCTATGATCTATTCCTCCATCAACTCATATTTGAAGCTACCCGTATCACTGAGACCTCCCGTTCAACCCTCGATCTCTTCCTAACAAACTCTCCATCCTCAAATCAGTCTCTACATGTCATCCCTGGATTTTGTGATCACCAAGCCCTCCTAGCTATATTTAACCACAAAAAGAACAGTCCAAAATTACAAACCAGAACAGTTTACAATTACTCCCGTACCAACTGGAAACTCCTTTCTGACATCTTACTTGACAGATTACCGGTCATTACACCTTCAGTCACCAACAGTGTAGATATAGATGGTACCTGGCATACTTGGAAAGAAATCTTTTTTCAGTGCGTCGATGAAGTGATCCCTAAGGTTACAATTAAAAATAAGAAAAAAACACCTTGGATCTCAAAGGACATAATATCCAAAATAAGAAAGAGAAATCAGCTCTATAACAAGTGGAAACAGTGCCCAAGTGACAGCTGGTGGGAAAAGTATAGGCTGGCTAGAAATAGTACCAAATCTGCAATTCGTGAAGCCTACAGTACGTATATGGACAAATTAAGCTTTAATCCCAAAGCAATGTGGACATTCATTCGGAGCAAAAGTGGCAACACCACACCACAGAGCTTTAAACATAACGGACTTTCTATTTCCAACCCACTAGACATAGCCAACTCGTTCAACTGTAAATTCCAAAGTAACTTCTCTCCACCTGACACCAGAGAAGGAATGTTTCTACCAAGGACATCATTCCCTCTCTTTCCCCTAGCCAGTCTATATTTCACACAACAGGAAGTTCGAGACAGCTTACGGAGAACTAGACCCCATGCCGCGACAGGACCAGACTTAATCCTTGCTCGGATCCTTCATTACTGTGCAGATGCCTTGGCGCCTTCATTGTGCGCTCTCTTCAACCAGTCCATTAACACCGGGACTCTACACACAAGAGTGGAAACATGCTAGCGTGGTCCCTGTGTTCAAAGATGGTGACAAAGAAGACATGGACATCTACCGCCCGATTTCTCTAACGTCTGGTATCTGTAAATGTATGGAGCGCCTGGTTGCTAAGAACATCCTGGAATTCCTGAGTGAGCGAGGCCTGTTAAATCCAAGCCAACATGGCTTCGTTCCGGGGAGATCTTGTACAACTCTTTTGACAAAAGTGATTGATGACTGGCAGAAATCTTTGGATCAGACTAACGTCTCCCAAGTGGACTGTGTGACCCTGGACTTAAGCAAAGCTTTTGATCAGGTGCCTCATCAAAGACTCTTGTTAAAGCTTGGCAAATATGGCATCGGAGGCAAACTGATTACATGGTTGACGTCATTCCTGGTAGGTCGAACGCAGTGTGTCGTGCTTGGCGGGGCCAAGTCACCGAGCATAGTGGTAACTTCGGGAGTATCACAGGGGTCGGTGATTGGGCCTTTGTTGTACATGGTTTTTACCCTCGACCTTCCAGGCTGTGTGACGTCCACGATGGCGCACTATGCAGACGACTCAATAATTTACAGAGCCATAAAAAATAATGATGACGTCAAAGCACTACAGGAAGATCTGGACAGTGTGGCACTGTGGTGTGATTTAAATAAGATGACCTTGAATGTAAACAAGTGTAAATATATTCGGCTAAGTAGGGCCAGACAGCCTATTGCGCATAGCCATTCACTGAGCGGCAAAGTTCTTCCCATGTGCAATTCACTGCGAATGCTGGGAATACACATTTCCAGCAATTTGAAGTGGAATGTACACGTTGCAGAACCTAGGTGTAGGGCATTTAGAATTCTAGGATTTGCAAGACGTAATCTTCTGGGATTCAGAAGCCGTGCATTCCGAGCGGTGTATCTCTCCACGATACGGCCCATTCCTCTGTATGGACTTCCTGCCTGGCATTCCACTACCGAGGAAAACATGAGGAAGTTAAGTGCAGTCCAACGTCGAGCAGAGCGTCTCATTTACAATCAGGGTAACAAAGTGTTGACAAAACCATTAACATCCATCAATGACCTATGTAGCCAAATAGATCTCACCTTTCTCCGAAAATCTCTAGCTGGCACCATTAAACTGTCCCCATTTCACCGCCTTCAGCTGTCATATCGTTCAGTCCGTAGAGCACAGGGTGTCACCCTTGTTCCTCCATTTGCTAGGACAACACATTATCAATCTGGATTCTACAATCGCTCTGCTCGACTTTGGAATGACCTGCCTCGTGAAATAAAAGACCTACCTCCACGACAATTTTGCCGCAAAGTGAAGGCTCTATAGGGACTAAAACCCCATGTAAATTGAATTTATATACTGTATAATGTAACTTTGTGAGTGATTGGGAGTGTGCGCGTGCGTGTATATATGTATGTATGTATGCGTGTGTGAGCGTGTATATGTGTGTGTGCGTGCCTGTGTCTTCCCTTTTATTTATGAATTGTATGATATGGACGTCATGTACAGCAGATTATGTGTATATAGCAAATGTAAAGGTGTAAATTGTATAATGTAATATTTGAGATTTGTTTAGATTTAATGAACGGAGATGGAGACACTGCTGTGTATGTGGGGCTTGCCCTTTCTCTATTTGCCGTCCATAAATTGTAGGCACAATTTTTGGTAAATAAATAAATAAATAATAATAATTATAATTGCCACCGTGGATGGCCAGCGTGGATGGGCCCCGCCTCGCTTCAGCAACCAAAATCACCTTCAGAAGACATGCCCCAACAGAAGAACTCCAAAGGGGTAGAAGGAAGGTGGACAAGGGGACAACGCACAGGCTATTCTACAGACACCCCCCAATAACTAATGGAATTGTCGTCGACGAAATAATGCCACAACAGTTGATTAAAATTTAAAATAAAAATTTAATGTTAAAATTTTAAAAGAAAACACCTCCACCAGAAAACAGAACATGCATCAGGCAGCCTAAATTTAAATATAAAATAAAATCTCAGCTAGAATTCTCACTGTAGAAATAATAAATATTTAAGGCCGATATCAAAAAAATTACTTGAGGTAAGAGCATAAACAGCTACAAACCAAAAAAACACCAAATAAGCACAGGACATATTCCCAAACTGGACCATGAGGGCCTTGAAGAATCAGAAAAAAAAACTAGTGCAAAATTTTATTACCATAAGCAAGGTAACGAAAGAATAACGTAGGAGTACCAAGAAAACTCCAAAAAGGAAAACCAATGGAAAATTTAAAACAAAAAGTTAACCAACATCACCATGACCCAAGAACGTGCACTTCAAAACACGCCAGAAAAACAAAACCCACAATGCACTTCTGTCAACAAGTTACCATGGCGACCAAGAACAGTTGAAGGTACATCAGTACGTATTTATGTGAAACGCGTAACTTACATTTCTAAATTAAATCTTCTCCAGTGAGAAAACAGCTAGATATAAACAAACTCAAGACACTACGAGATCAAATAGGTTTTACAGGCAACGGATCAGACTAAAAACCGACCGACTAATGAACCAATTTAGGCCTAGTGTTAATAGATTCGTCTGGCCAGTACCATAATATTATAAGAAGAAAATGCCTTAGCCAGATGCCAAATAATAAAATAAGAAGAAAAACAGTAGTGTTCCCCGGACAAATATAGTTTAACAAAAAATTTACATTTTCATAGGTGACATATCTATTCCAAGGTCAACCTTTCAGAACCAAAACAAACACTCCGTACACAATGCAAAACATGGACCTCCAATAATTTAAAATAATGAAATGCAAAACATACCTTTAGGGGAAACACTACTTTTTTTAAACACTACTTAGAAATCCTTAAAGGATTTATATCATCAAAAATAAACTAAAATAGCAGATGGCTGCCAGTCGCTGTCGAAGAGATGCACACCAAAGATCGCCTTTCCATATTAAGGCCGAAGAAAATATTTACACGATTTTCATAGATGAGAGTTGCACACTAATACTTCATGTATCTTTAAATACTGGAATATATTCCCAAGTTAGCGTGGACGAGGGCAGAGTCCTCGCCTTGGTGAGATTCACAATATGCGTAGATCTTTTCCCAGCAATCAGTCACAACTTAATATTCACAAGATGGATGACAAAAAGCGAAGAAGGCCACCCAGCATGCACCAGGTTTATTTAAATTGGACCAATTAAATTTAGCCGAATATTACGACAATGTGAAAACCAAATAATATTCACACGACACCACTAAAATGTTTTGGCGGCATGAAGTATATGTAGTCTTTTGTTTCATGTGGTAGAATATAATTGCCTTCAATTGTGCCACGAATAGGAAGAGTTTTATAAGGCACAACCAACACTCTCTAGTGGAGAAGAAGGAACCACGTGAAGGAACCCCGAAGTCCGACAGCAGCAGCCATCTTGTGTTCACAAACGGAATCAAGTCACCAGGCGGTCGATTCAAAATGTCAAGGAACACCAGAATACAGTGAAGATGGATTTTTAAAAACATTGGGACGGGCATTGCACGTAACAGTCTCCCTCCCTTAAGCGTGAACACCGTTCACGAATATGCCTAGGCATAGGCAGTACTCCATACTAGTCGATTCACCAAGCATGTTTCCGGAAGATAATGTTCACCAGTTAACTCCAATTGATGGATAAAACCGCATCGTTTTGGTTAGGAAGAGTGCAGGGTCAGATTATCAGTGATGGGATAATTGATCACCTCGCAAACCACTTAGTCAACAGCATCACTGTGTCCATAAGTTTTCAGAAACGCAGAACACCAGCACCTGCAGTGCTTTCAGAGTCCGAGACACGTTAGATAAATTTTTCAATAAGTCCAATGTAGTTTGCTTTAAACGAAGTAGGTGGAAACAATGTGCAAGATATTATGCGACGCGTGGCCAGCCATTTACAAAACAGAAGTTAATCTTATTTCAAAAAGGTTTACAGAATTTACAATTTCTTACTACAATTTACAAAAGAGAAACAAGGTTGAATTTAAATGAAGAAAATCCTGACCATGACCTAGATCCGTGCCTACAAATTTTCATTAAATAACAAGATTTACCGATGTAAAGTTCATTACCATGTTCACGTTTTTACAGATTAGTAGTACATTTCAATAATATGCGAGTTGAATGACTATACATTTAGCAAGAGCTGCGGTAGAGGAATGACCACTCAAATTCCCAAGGGAACATGTATATAAATTTTACCATGAGTCATGTCTCCCACCGAGTCCAACTTACATGCTAGCATCTTTTCGAGAAGATCAAAATTTAGTTTCAATTTTACAATTTACCACAAAATGGGAATTACCCAACGGTTACAGTTTGTATCCCAGCAAAGTTTTTATATCCAGTTCAAAATTCCAGAAGGAACAGATGCCTGAAGGCTTCAATGAAGGTTAGGGATACTCTACATTATACAAAAATCGTTTTACAAAATTTACGGTAGCACTTCCTCATTACAATTCTCTCCACCTTGTTTAATGTGCGACAGATGCACTCTGGAAATATTATTTAGTTGGCCTTAAGGTTTCAAAAAGGAAAATTAATTAATCTGACATGTATGCCTCTACATTGTTGGTTCGTGTTGGCACACATTGCTTGGCACGGGAACAATGAGGAATTCAAACGCAGTTACAGAAACGACCAAAACGAAGAGGAAATGGCAGCGCAGAAAACCAAACACCAATACACTCACACAAGGAACGAAATTGAGGTTCGACACCAGATGAGAATACAGTCGAAATCCGCCTGGGTGAGAAAAATCCAACATAAAAAGAACTAAGTTCAACAGTACACGAGGTACAATGCGGTTTCCTCGTTCAGGTTTAAGACACGACCACGTACAACCAAAGGATGACTAACATGGCCCGGAAATACGGTTAGATGAGAAACAAGCCGCTCTTGTCGAAAGACGAGGCTAACAGGGAACACTAACGTTTCATTCCAAACGATTTAATCAGAAAAAAATAGAATTACCAGTCAAAATCAGAAAATTTTATTTAAGTTATGGTGGCTGATGACCGTGATTGCCATAGTATGAACTAAACAGTAGGCCTATGTCATTTACAGTTAGCATGAGGCAACTGATGACCCAGATTTCCAGCAACAACAGATTACTGGCTTTAAATGCAAAACAAGCTGACTTACAGCAGCTGATAACCATAATTTTCAACAGAAATTTAACCCCAGTAAATTTAGAAGACCCTATATATATTAATTAAGCAGGAAAGCACATTACATTATGGCTGTTCACGAACTGAGACCTCATATTCACAACAACGTATTCATCTCACACATACTCAAATAACAGCGATACATAATTTTTACCACCCACAAAAATAATTCCCATTAATACTCAAATATGCAAGTTATGTAGTCGTAGAGATATCATAACACAAACAAATACAATTAAAACACAATACCCTTACAATTACATTAAGTTACATGACACATACTTGCATGTCATCGAACAGACCAGTCCCATACCAAGCCAGTTCGGATCGTGCAAGTCCTATTTACAACCTGCCCAGGGATCAAACCAAGAAAGAATCCCATACTTCTAATCCTAGCTAACCCCAGACAGTAGATATCTCCACGTAAAACAGACCTACATATTATACTTAGTTCAACATTACAAGGAAAGCAACCAATAAAAATACGATCCTAGGCTTACTTTTGCAAACACAACAAACCCTGAATTACCCCACCCTATAAATCTAAATCAAAATCTAACGTTAACACATACATCCAGACTCGATTTGCACACGATACACACTTATCCCAGAACGATTACAGTATAATGTAAGTTTAAGAACAAAAAATTACAAATCGCACCCTGCGATAAGAACACATCAAAACAAACACTTACCTTGACTGAGTTAGGGAAGAATTTCTAGCCAACTAATAGTGACATGCACGTTAAATGTGCCTTATGGCACCACAATAGGGACATAGGGCGGGCAGATTTCCATAGGTTAGCCCTTTTAATCGGACTACACTTTGCCATAACACCAATAGGCGTGACGGTTCCATAATAAATATATCACGAAGACAGCATATCACAATAGAATTTCATGCACAAGAAACATACAAGAACACAACAGTCTTCTTAAACACCAACACTGCCTCGACACCTGAAATTTCGACAAAAACATCATGCACAACGTAGCCCAGGACTGCAGAAGTCATCGCTTGCTTGGCTCGAGAACAGGAAGCTAAATTACAAAAATTTCCACAAAGCACATGGCAAACAGCTACAGACAGGGCTCCAGGATGACTTCACTCGTAGCATGTAGGCTACTAGAATATTAATAAATCCCCATTTCCCATGCCAAGAACACATGCCAGTCACTTACCAACTTCTTCTTCAGTGAGGATGTTGTATACAAACAGGATAAAATACAGCAGCCAACACCTCGCTTTGAACAGGACACTTACATCTCATCACATGGATATTCAGAGGCAAACATGAAATTAAACAAACGACAAGGATTAGCTTTACATAACATCACGTGCACTGGCATGACAAGATCCCATCTACAACCGCTTCATCAGCACTAGAAGGGTCCATAAAACGAGCCTGCGGGTATTGAGGAGGGGATAGTTACGGAAGCGAACTCAACCACGCTCTGCTACCAGAATGACCCGTGTGAATGGCCAGCGTGGATGGGCCTACTTACCTGTTTTAGAGGTCCGCCTCGCTTCAGCAACCAAAATCACCTCCAGAAGACATGCCCCAACAGAAGAACTCCAAAGGGGTAGAAGGAAGGTGGACAAGGGGACAACGCACAGGCTATTCTACAGACACCCCCAAATAACTAATGGAATTGTCGTCGACGAAATAATGCCACAACAGTTGATTAAAAATTTAAAATAAAAATTTAATGTTAAAATTTAAAAAGAAAACACCTCCACCAGAAAACAGAACATGCATCAGGCAGCCTAAATTTAAATATAAAATAAAATCTCAGCTAGAATTCTCACTGTAGAAATAATAAATATTTAAGGCCGATATCAAAAAAATTACTTGAGATAAGAGCATAAACAGCTACAAACCAAAAAAACACCAAATAAGCACAGGACATATTCCCAAACTGGACCATGAGGGCCTTGAAGAATCAGAAGAAAAAACTAGTGCAAAATTTTATTACCATAAACAAGGTAACGAAAGAACAACGTAGAAGTACCAAGAAAACTCCAAAAAGAAAACCAAACGAAAATTTAAAACAAAAGGTTAACCAACAACACCATGACCCAAGAACGTGCACTTCAAAACACGCCAGAAAAACAAAACCCACAATGCACTTCTGTCAACAAGTTACCATGGTGACCAAGAACAGTTGAAGGTACATCAGTACGTATTTATGTGAAACGCGTAATTTACATTTTTAAATTAAATCTTCTCCAGTGAGAAAACAGCTAGTTATAAACAAACTCAAGACACTACGAGATCAAATAGGTTTAACAAGCAACGAATCAGACTAAAAACCGACCGACTAATGAACCAATTTAGGCCTAGTGTTAATAGATTCGTCTGGCCAGTACCATAATATTATAAGAAGAAAATGCCTTAGCCAGATGCCAAATAATAAAATAAGAAGAAAAACAGTAGAGTTCCCCGGACAAATATAGTGTAACAAAAAATTTACATTTTCATAGGTGACATATCTATTCCAAGGTCAACCTTTCAGAACCAAAACAAACACTCAGTACACAATGCAAAACATGGAGCTCCAATAATTTAAAATAATAAAATGCAAAACATACCTTTAGGGGAAACACTAATTTTTTTAAACACTACTTAGAAATCCTTAAAGGATTTATATCATCAAAAATAAACTAAAATAGCAGATGGCTGCCAGTCGCTGTCGAAGAGATGCACACCAAAGATCGCCTTTCCATATTAAGGCCGAAGAAACTATTTACACGATTTTCATAGATGATAGTTGCACACTAATACATCATATATCATTAAATACTGGAATATATTCCCAAGTTAGCGTGGACGAGGGCAGAGCCCTCGCCCTGGCGAGATTCACAATATGCGTAGATCTTTTCCCAGCAATCAGTCACAACTTATTATTCACAAGATGGATGACAAAAAGCGAAGAAGGCCACCCAGCATGCACCAGGTTTATTTAAATTGGACCAATTAAATTTAGCCGAATATTACGACAATGTGAAAACCAAATAATATTCACACGACACCACTAAAATGTTTTGGCGGCATGAAGTATATATAGTCTTTTGTTTCATGTGCTAGAATATAATTGCCTTCAATTGTGCCACGAATAGGAAGAGTTTTATAAGGCACTACCAACACTCTCTAGTGGAGAAGAAGGAACCACGTGAAGGAACCCCGAAGTCCGACAGCAGCAGCCATCTCGTGTTCACAAACGGTATCAAGTCACCAGGCGGTCGATTCAAAATGTCAAGGAACACCAGAATAAAGTGAAGATGGATTTTTAAAAACATTGGGACGGGCATTGCACGTAATAATAATAATAATAATGGCAGAAAATAAAAAACTGGCATGAATATTAACATAACATATCGAAGTTTCACTCCGGAGGTCCGTTTTCGATTCCCAGCTCGGCCAAGATATGTAATACTTGTCTGAGGGCTGAAATTGGGTACACAGCCCCGTGAAGCAAATATGTGAAGAGGTGGGTTCATATCCCACCTCAGCCACCCTGGAAATGGTTTTCCGAGGTTTCCCACTTCTCATCCGGCCAATTCCTGGACGGATTCTATCTTAAGGCCACGGCCCCCTCCTTCCCAATCCTTAATTGGAAATAATCACATCATCACAAAACTCAGGTTATCAGACAAATCCTACACTCACACCCAAGTAAACGGGGCTAAATGACCGCGATGTTCTAGCCCCTCAAATGACATAAAACGTCAACATATCGAAGGATCTTCTGATCGCCAATGCTTGCATCGAAGTATATGTATTCCTTAGAATTTCCCATGGTATTATTAGCCTACTTTCGATTTTCGCAAAAAATGATCTACACAGGGCCAAAAATTGTGTGTGTGCCTGTTTGACTGTGTGTCTGTGTGTGTGTGTGTGTGAGTGTGTGTACTCGGAATGTCTGCCCCCCCCTCTCCCCCTATCCATTCGAACACGGTGAAACCGAATTGAACGAAATTTGGTACAGAGGTAGAACTAGCAAAGGGAAACTCAGTGTCATGTTTTATATGGCGAGCGTCTTTTGGCTAAACTACAAGGTCATCAGCTCATTAGTTTGCAGATGGCTGCCATGTATGTTTGCAAATTGATTCACCCTATCAATTCAAACTCGGTGAAACCGAATTGAACGAAACTTAGTACAGAGGTAGCACTAGCAAAGGACACTCCATTGTCATGTTTTATATCGCCGCCATCTTGACGAAAACGTAATGGCGGCCACCCTAATGTTAAAAGCATGAATCAAATTACGAGCAACCTTAAAATCTGATCTCTACCAAATTTTACAACAACATACCTTTATGTATAGAGAATCTTTTGACCACACTACAAGGCCATCAGCCCAATAATATGGGGATGGCGGCCATATAAGTGTGCAAATCGATTCCCCCTATCTTTTCAAACTCGGTGTAACCGAATGGAACGAAGTTTGGTTCAGAGGTAGCACTAGCAAAGGCCACCTCAATGTCCTGTTATATATCGCCGCCATCTTGACGGAAACGGAATGGCGGCCATCCAAATGTTAAAAGCTAAAATCAAATTATAACCAACCTAATCATTTGATCTCTACCAAATTTTTCAACAATATACCTTTTTGTGGGAAGCATCTTTCGACTGAACTACAAGGTCATCAGCCCAATAGTTTGCAGATAGCGGCCATGTAGGTATGCAAATCTATTCCTTATATCAATTTGAACACGGTGAAACCGAATTGAATGACTTTTTTTTACAGAGGTAGCACTGGCAAAGGGCACCACATATTCATGTATGATATCCGTCTAGCACGTTTTCAAGAAGCTACTACAACCAACATTCAATTATACTCCTTGAAAAGGACAAAGAGTTACAACAATACCCATAATCAAAGAGAGTCATGTTAGCTTTTGAGGCCAGAGCCCCTTTTGATTGATCCCTGTTGATTGGTCCCTTTGGACTGATCCCTACTGACTAGCCGCTTGGACGAGTCCTTGTTGGCGGATCCTGTGGACGAGTCCTTGTTGACGGGTCCCTGTTGACGGGTCATTGTTGACGGGTCCCTATGGACGAGTCTTTGTTGACGGGTCCTTGTTGACAGGTCATTGTTGACGGGTCCCTGTGGTCGGGTCCCTGTGGACGGGCCCCTTTGGCCTGGTCCCTACGGACTAGCCCATGAATTTATTCAAATTGTACCAAAGGGCCTAACTACATTTGTGTGTAAAGCAGTGTGTAGAACTGACGTTGTTCGCCAGCCCTCACTACTGTAATGTGATAAAGATATGAAAGGAAAGTGACGAAATACATGTGAACATGTGCGAGATGACATTATTACCGTCCTCCTTGTGAAAACCACATGTAAGCTAACAAGTGACATTCTGTTTTGGTTCGTGTAAGTGTAAAACTTGATAGATAGAGGACATGTCAAGGGGTAAGTGCAAAACTTGGTGGATGAATATGTTCTAGTGCTAGGGTTAATGAACACACCCTAGTACACGGGCCACATGTAATTTGTGGATAGGCCAAGATACCTAACTTGGTGGATGGATGTGTCATTTGTAGTTGAAAGAGAATAATGCACATTCTTAAGATGTTAAAACTGAGGAGATGGTACGTGCAGTAATCCGAATTGTTATTTCCTGTGTCATATTACAGACATGACAGAGAGCGCACAGTTCTGTTGCTATGAGTACCGCTGCAGTAATTTGAAACCCCAGGTGTTCATCAAGACAATGGGTGATGATCATGCAAAGTTAGCTGTCATTGAATATTACACAGGTGTTCCTTCCGGTGTCATGTTGCTGACATGGCAGAGAACGAACAGTTCTATTGCTATGAATAACGCTGCAGTAATTTGAAACCCCAGGTGTTGATCAAGACAATGGGTGAAGATCATGCAAAGTCAGGAGTAATTGGATACCACACAGGTGTTCCTAGTGTACTTTGGACTCTCAGCTGTATTGGGAATGGAATTGCAATGATCTGCAAAAACTGCTGACACGAGCGATGAGAGTTTATATAAGAGAGGTGTCATATATTTCCCTACTGTCAGTCATTATTACTCGCTTTGAGTGAACAATGCTCTATTACTGCTCAAGAGTTGTAAATAGCCTTTCGGTAGAAAATCATTAAATTATTTTGCAAGGTAAGTACTTATTATTAATGGATTGTAGTTTTTATTACTAATTGATGTTGAAGTTATTGATTGGAATGTATTTATTGATTGATTGATTGATTTGTTTACAGATAATTGGGTACCTGTAGGTTACCAGATTCCTATAATCTGTTCATTCAGTGGCAGCAGTTGATAAATTATAAAAAGGTAAGTGCCCCTCTAATAACTTTTAAACAGCTAGAGTTATATTTTGCCATGTTCACCACTATATGTCAGTGAAAATGGTATATTTGTCAGTCAAAAGTTGGAACTAGTTAACCATGATGTGTAAAGTTAAATTTGTAGGTTAGATTTTGATTACCGCTCTATTAAGTCCGAATGTTCATTGCTAGGTGTCAGTAACAGAGGGAATATTTAAAGACTTAACCTCAGTTCACCTAACATAACCTAACTTTACCTAACTTAACCTTGTCACGTGACATGTTTTACAAGTTTAGACTTGCTTTATGACTGACTATGACGTCACACTTAGCTCACTTAACTGGTGGCTGCTGGTTTCCATCACGTGACATGTTCTACAAGTTTAGACTTGTTTTAAGACTGGATATGACGTCACACTTAGCTCACTTAACTGGCAATCGCTGGTTTCTATCACGTGACATGTTCGACAAGTTTAGACCACTCTATCAAGTTCCAATGTTCACCGCTAGGTGTCAGTGATAGTGGTATAGAGTAACCCCCAGTTAGAACTACATGAAGTTAGACTTGCTAGGAGTTCACAGATGATCGATTTAAATACCCTGCTATAACCATTGACTGGAATATCATTAAACTATTTATACTGTACTTTGCTTCATCATTTATTAACATTTATGATTTCTTTCTTTTATGGGTAATTTTTCAAAGTGATCATCATGTTAAAGTGTGGTGACTGAAAGAAACAGTTCTCAAGACCTGACAGCCTTCAACGGCACGCAAATGTTAAACATGACATTAAAATGTTTGTGTGCAGTCATTGTGCTACCACATTTAACAGACAAGATAATCTAGCACGTCATGTAAATTTAATGCATGCTAGTTCAGCACCATTTTCGTGTTCAGTTTGCGAACTTGGTTTTTCTGCTATAAAGCGATATCAATCCCACATGGTTGAAGTGCAAGGGGAACAACAAGAATTGAAATCTGTAAAACCATCAACTAGCACGGAACCTTTAAACAAATGTGACACTCAAATGCGTGAACGTTCTCAGGATTGTGAAAATTGTTGTGCAACAAAAAGAAAGAAGAATGGTGAACCTTCGATAACACATTGTGATGTATGTAATATTGATATACCTTCTTCAATGATTCATGGACATTTACGCGGTATTCATCATAAAAATAACGCTTGCCATGAAATAAATTCTGGAAATATTCAACAAATTGGTAGTGCGTTTAAAAGTCGAATTGCTAGTTACAGACTTCATAGTGAAGAAAAAACTCAAAGTATTGAATCATTTTTAAGAAATGTTCAACCTAGTGTGTTTGGCTTGGTAGAAAATATTTTAGTGGAGCATATAAACCAACACAAAATGCAATACATAAGCCAATACAAAAGCCAACGCAAAAGCAAACACAAAAGCCAATACATAAGCCATCATAAAAGGCAACACACAAGCCATTGTTTATTTAGCATGTCATAATCTCCTTTGATACGTCTTAAGCTGTATATATCATCATACTTTGTAGTACATGCATTTGTAGAAAAATAACTTGTCAAATAAGCCAACACAAAAACCGATATAAGCCAACACAAAAGTCAATACAAAAGCCAACACGAAAGCCAATACATAAGCCAACGCAAAAGCCAACAAAAAAGCTAGTTCCAAAATGGCCTAACCTAACCTAACCTACGAGGTAGGATCAAAAAGTTCCAAAATGGCTGCCGTAGCTTAACTTAACCTTTGATTGATCCCTTTTGATTGATCTATTTACGGAATATTGCGCCAGTCAGGATTTGGTGATGGGTGGCACGGTATTTCCTCATAGGCGGTGCCACAAATTCACCTGGGTGTCTCCTGGTCAAGTCACAGAAAATCAAATTGATCACATCGCGGTGAGCAGGAGGTTCAGAAGAAGCTTGGAAGATGTTAGGAACAAGAGAGGAGCGGACGTTGGTAATGACCATCATCTTGTGGTTGCCAACTTCCGCATGAAGATCGTCACAGTCCGCCGAAAGTTTTAACACTCGGCACAACAAGTTTGATGTGGGCAAGCTTAAGAACCAGCAGAGATTGGACCAATTTAAACTGGAGCTCTGAAATAAATTCCAGGTGTTGGACTCCGAAACAGAGAAGGACGTGGTGACTGTGTGCAGCGAGGTAAAGAATATCTTCGTGGAAACCAGTGAGATGCAGCTCGGATACAAGAACTACCTGCGGAAAGAATGGGTATCCGATCAGACCTGGGACAAGATAAATTATAGGAAGGAGATTAAGGCCAAGCTCAACACCTGCAAGACTAGGCAGCAGAAGGTTCTCACACAAGCAAAGTATTTCACAGCAAACAGGGAGGTAAAGAGGAGTGTACGGAAGGATCATAGGAGGTGGATTGATGAGCAGGCGGAGAAAGCAGAAGAAGCGGCAAGAAGAGGGAACGTTAAGGAGCTCTATGGCATCACAAAGATGCTTTCGAAGAAAGGTTTTAATAAAACTAGGCCTGTGAAGAGCAAGACGGGCGAGATCCTCACGACGTGTGAACAGCAGCTGACAATATGGAGAGAACACTTTGCGGAGGTTCTTAATAGAGATAGAGGACCAGAAAGTAAGCAGCGAGGAGAAGATGAAGAGGAAGCAGAAAGTGACCCAATCATCAGCCTCGACTCCCCAACTCGGGGCGAAATACGGACAGCGTTGAAGCAGATGAAATGCGGGAAGACACCAGGTCTGGATAATATCCCAGCGGAAGTACTGAAAGCAGACCTGGATATTACGATCGATCTGCTGCACCCGCTGTTGGAGAAGATCTGGAAGGAGGAGAAAATACCAACCGACTGGAAGAAGGGGTTGATAGTCAAGTTGCCGAAGAAAGGGGACACCACAAACTGTAACAACTGGAGGGGTATCACCTTGCTGTCCATTCCAAGCAAAGTGCTGGCGAGAGTCATCCTGAATCGTTTAAAAGACTGCGTAGAAAAAAGGCTTCGGAAGGAACAGGCTGGATTTCGACAACATCGCAGCTGTGTGGATCTCATCAACACCCTCCGAATCATCCTGGAGCAGAGTGTGGAGTGGCGGAATACCCTTTACCTCACATTTGTTGACTTCGAGAAAGCCATCGACTCCGTAAATCATAGAATCATGTGGAAGAACCTCGAGGAATAAAAAAATTCCAACAAAGATCATCAGAATCATGGAAGAGATGTACGAAGGGTATGAGTGCCAGGTTCTTCACGAAGGCAAATTAACAGAAAAGATAAAGGTCAGTTCCGGAGTGAGACAGGGGTGTGTCCTTTCCCCCACGCTGTTCCTGTTGGTCCTGGATAGTGTGATGAAGAAGGTAATGGGAGGACGTAAGAGGGATATTCAATGGGGTATAAATGACAGGCTTGAAGATCTGGATTTCGCAGACGTCATTTGTCTTATGGCACAACGGTACCGAGACATAGAAGATAAGCTGGGGAGGTTGCAGAGAGAAGCAGAACGTGCAGGACTGATGATCAACACCAACAAGACCAAACAGATGAGAATAAATTCTGACATCACGACTAGTGTGACAGTCAACGGAAAGGACATTGAGCGAGTTGAGTCCTTCCTCTACCTTGGAAGTATAGTCACAAATGATGGGGGAGCAGAGGAAGATGTTAGAAGGCGTATCAGGAAGGCAAATGGTGCCTTGGTCCAGCTCTACCCCATCTTGAGAAATAGAAACATTTCCAGGAAGACCAAGCTCCGCCTTTTCAATAGCAACGTAAAGTCGATTCTTCTCTACGGCTGTGAAACGTGGAAAGTCACAAAACCGATCAACAACCAGCTACAGGTGTTCATTAACAGATGTCTGCGTCGCATCATGAATGTGAGGTGGCCGGACATAATCTCAAATGAAGATCTTTGGACCATCACCAATCAACAACCGATTAGCACCCAGATCAAGGAGAGGAAATGGCGCTGGATTGGTCACACTCTAAGGAAGCCGGACGGAGCTATTGAGAGGGCGGCGCTAGACTGGAATCCTCAAGGCGCCAGGAAGCGAGGTCGACCAAAGAAGACCTGGAAGAGGACGATCGAAAATGAAATTGCAGAGGTGGACAAGAACTGGAGTCAAGTGAAGAGAATGGCCAGGAACCGTACTGCGTGGAGAAATTTCGCCAAGGCCCTATGCTCCGGAAGGAGCGGCAGGAATTAAGTGTGTAAGTGTTTTGATTGATCTCTGTTGATGTATCCCTTTGGACTGGTGTCTGTTGACTAGCCCCTGTCGACTAGCCCCTTTGGACGGGTCCTTTTTGAAGGGAGTCATTTTTGACGAGTCCCTCAGGACGGGTCCTAGTTGACGGGTCCTTGTGGGCGGGTCCTTTGGACTGATCCCTATGGACTGGCCCATGCATTTTACCCAAATTATGTTTTATGTATTAAAAGATTTGATATCTGTAATTTCACCTTCGCTCCCAGTTTTTACATATAGTCCAAAGAGTTCAAAATTCATTTTAAATGTTTTATGCTCCACTAAAACATTTTCTACCAAGCCAATCACACTAGATTGAACATTTCTTAAAAATAATTCAATACTTTGAGTTTTTCTTCACTATGAAGTCTGTAACTAGCAATCCGACTTTTAAACGCACTACCAATTTGTTGAATATTTCCAGAATTTCTTTCATGGCAAGCGTTATTTTTATGATGAATACTGCGTAAATGTCAATGAATGATTGAAGATGGTATATCAATATTACATACATCACAATGTGTTATCGAAGGTTCACCATCCTTCTTTCTTTTTGTTGCACAACTATTTTCACAATCTTGAGAACGTTTACGCTTTTGAGCATCACATTTGTTTAAATGTTCCGTGATAGTTGATGGTTTTACAGATTTCAATTCTTGTTGTTCCCCATGCACTTCAATCATGTGGGATTGATATCGCTTTACAGCAGAAAAACCAAGTTCGCAAACTGAACACGAAAATGGTGCTGAACTAACATGCATTAAATTTAAATGACGTGCAAGATTATCTTGTCTGTTAAATGTGGTAGCACAATGACTGCACACAAACATTTTAATGTCATGTTTAACATTTGCGTGCCGTTGAAGGCTGTCAGGTCTTGAGAACTGTTTCTTACAGTCACCACACTTGAACATGACGATCACTTTCGAAATTACCTATAAAAGAAAGAAATCATAAATGTTAATAAATGATAATGCAAAGTACAGTATAAATAGTTTAATTATATTCCAGTCAATGGTTATAGCAGGGTATTTAAATCGATCATCTGTGAACTCCTAGCAAGTCTAACTTCATGTAGTTCTAACTGGGGGTTACTATATACGACTGTCACTGACACCTAGCGGTGAACATTGGAACTTGATAGAGTGGTAGAAACCAGAGGTCGCCAGTTAAGTGAGCTAGGTGTGACGTCATAGCCAGTCTTAAAGCAAGTCTAAATTTGTAGAACATGTCACGTGATAGAAACCTTCGATCGCCAGTTAAGTGAGCTAAGTGTGACGTCATATCCAGTCTTAAAACAAGTCTAAACTTGTAGAACATGTCACGTGATAGAAAACAGCAGCCACCAGTTAAGTGAGCTATGTGTGACGTCATAGTCAGTCATAAAGCAAGTCTAAACTTGTAAAACATGTCACGTGACAAGGTTAAGTTAGGTAAAGTTAGGTTATATTAGGTGAACTGAGGTTAAGTCTTAAAATATTCCCTCTGTCACTGACAACTAGCAATGAACATTCGGACTTAATATAGCGGTAATCAAAATCTAACCTACAAATTTAACTTTACCATCATGGTTAAGTAGTTCCAACTTTTGACTGACAAATATACCATTTTCACTGACATGTAGTGGTGAACATTGGAAAATATCACTCTAGCTGTTTAAAAGTTATTAGAGGAGCACTTTCCTTTTTATAATTTATCAACTGCTGCCACTGAATGAACAGATTATAGGAATCTGGTAACCTACAGGTACCCAATTATCTGTAAACAAATCAATCAATCAATCAATCACTAAATAAATTCCAATCAATAATTTCAACATCAATTAGTAATAAAAGACTACAATCCATTAATAATAAGTACTTACCTTGCAAAATAATTTAATGATTTTCTACCGAAAGGCTTTTTACAACTCTTGAGCAGTAATAGAGCACTGTTCACTCAAAGAGAGTAATAAAGACTGACAGTATGGAAATATATGACACCTCTCTTATATAAACTCTCATCGCTCGTGTCAGCAGTTTTTGCAGATCATTGCAATTCCTTTCCCAATACAGCTGAGAGTCCAAAGTACACTAGGAACACCTGTGTGGTATCCAATTACTGCCGATTGTGCATGATCATCACCCATTGTCTTGATCAACACCTGGGGTTTCAAATTACTGCAGCGTTATTCATAGCAATAGAACTGTGCGCTCTCTGCCATGTCAGCAACATGACACCGGAAGGAACACCTGTGTAATATCCAATGACTGCTAACTTTGCATGATCATCACCCATTGTCTTGATGAACACCTGGGGTTTCAAATTACTGCAGCGTTAGTCATAGCAACAGAACTGTGCGCTCTCTGTCATGTCAGTATTATGACACAGGAAATAACAA
The DNA here is from genome assembly GCA_946902985.2 of Meconema thalassinum. Classification (NCBI taxonomy): domain Eukaryota; kingdom Metazoa; phylum Arthropoda; class Insecta; order Orthoptera; family Tettigoniidae; genus Meconema; species Meconema thalassinum. Next base: position 186,790,401 of record OX336399.1, on the reverse strand, counting down.
GTCGGTTTACTTCACGTACCATCTCCTCAGTTTTAACATCTTAAGAATGTACATTATTCTCTTTCAACTGCAAATGGCACATCCATCCACCAAGTTAGGTCTCTTGGCCTATCCACAAATTACATGTGGCCCGTGTACTAGGGTGTGTTCATTAACCCTAGCACTAGAACATATTCATCCACCAAGTTTTGCACTTACCCCTTGACATGTCCTCTATCAAGTTTTACACTTACACGAACCAAAACAGAATGTGACTTGTTAGCTTACATGTGGTTTTCACAAGGAGGACGTTAATAATGTCATCTCGCGCATGTTCACATGTATTTCGTCAATTTAATTTCATATCGTTATCACATTATAGTAGTGAGGGCTGGCGAACAACGTCAGTTCAACACACTGCTTTACACACAAATGTTTTTAGGCCCTTTGGCTCAATTTGAATAAATTCATGGGCTCTTCCGTAGGGACCTGGCCAAAGGGGCCCGTCCACAGGGACCCGACCACAGGGACCCGTCAACAATGACCTGTCAACAAGGACCCGTCAACAAGGACTCGTCCATAGGGACCCGTCAACAATGACCCGTCAACAGGGACCCATCACAAGGACTCGTCCACAGAGATCCGCCAACAAGGACTCGTCCAAGGGGCTAGGCAATAGGGATCGGTCCAAAAGGACAAATCAACAGGGATCAATCAAAAGGGGATCTGGCCTCAAGACCTAACATTACCCTCATTGATTATTGGTTTGCCTATGGACAAGCGCCGCTTGGAAATCTTTTTGATCACCCCTCGTGGGTTGGGCTAGGTTAGGTTACACTACAACCGCCATCTTTAAAAAGCCCGCCCTCTTGAAAAAGGTATGAGTGGGCATGCATATAAACAAAAAAAAACAAGCATGTTAATTCATAGTGACTATCCACCGTATACATGTATCTTGTGTAGAACAACGTTAAATTTCATATTGGCATTCAAACTCTCACATGTTGCACTTGGAAAGCGAGATTCTCTAAAAAATACAATTTCACCCCCTATTAGGGGTAGGGTTTATTTTGGGGTGGAAATATATTGTCCATTGGAAAAGGGGTGTCAGCCCGAGTTCAACAACACCTCATTCGTCAATATCCAACCAAGGGTTCGAGAGATATCGCGTCGCCGCCATCTTGTGAGGTGGGGAGGTGGAGGTGGCTGTAGAACACACCAAAAACCACTACTTGCGCCCGCTCGCTCTTTCGAAGATCACGGGTTCAAGACTATCCAACGGCAGATTTTTGAAATCCTTTTTAACTATTTATTATACCCTCCCTACATCGTACAGCAAGATTTCAACTTGGTTTTGTTCACATTAACTACGAAGACGATAGGGAAAGTTATTTTCTTGTCTCATTTAAATGGTTATTTTCCCTAAATACTGTTCAAAACCATGGATGGATACTATTCGTTATAATTATTTTTTTAGTCGATTTTACCCTCCAGGTTGGGTTTTCCCACGGACTCAGCCAGGGATCCCATCATTACCGCCTCTAAGGGAAGTGTCCTGAAGCTTGAAACATTTCGTCTGGGGGATACACCTGGGGAGATGGGATGAGCACTTGCCCAGGCGGCTTTACCTGCAAAGCGAACAGGGTCCTCTTGAGGGATGGAAAGGGAGGGGAAGACCTGGAGGGATAGGCAAGGAAGAGGGAAGGAGGCGGCCGTGGCCGTACGGTAGGTAACATCCCGGCATTTGCCCGAAGGCGAAGTGGGAAACTACGGAAAACCACTTAGAGGATGTCTGAGGTGGGAATCGAAACCCCTCTACTCATTTGGACCACCCAAGGCTGAGCAGACCCCGTCCCAGTCTTCATACCACTTTTCAAATTTCGTGGCAGAGCCATGAATCGAACCCAGGACGTCCGGGGTCGCAGCTAATCACGCTGACCACTACGCAACGGAGGCGACTCGATTCGTGATAAATAGAATTTTAATAGTTCAATATTTATCCCAGAATAATACTATGACTTGTTCTGTAATTTCTGCCTTGCTGCGAGGCTCAGCGGTAACGTTCTCGCTTGCTGTGCCCAAGGTTGCTGGTTCGTATCCTGGCGCAGTCAGCTGGCATTTTAGGGTCCGCAAATGCGAGGGAGCCGTATCAGTATATTTACTGGCAGGTTGAAGATCCCATTCGGAGTAAAATTCCGGCACCCCGGCGTATCTAAAAGCCAGAGCTGTTAAACGGGACGTAAAACCATTAATGTTATAATTATCTGCATTTTACAGTATGTTTGGGGCAGATGAACTCGTAGTTCCGCCCCTTAAAACCTCACTAACTAACTATTACTGTAAGTGTATAGCAAGCGCTTTTCGCACAGAAAGAAATTATAGTTTCGGTCTGATGTATTTATTCGTGAGCCTACCCACATAACAAATCTATTTCTTATGTGGGTCGTCTGAGTGAGTCGGAGTTTTCCTTTAAACCAAGGTGGTCAAAATTTCGAACACTTGCTACCTTGAATATACAAGATACCTTGCTTTCGTTCTACAGATCATTATGTCGTCGTCCAATCTGGCTGCGTACCGTCGGATAATACGGTCCTTTTTAGGACCAATTAAAAATCACTCGTTGGAACAGACAGATATGCGTCCATAATACATCCACAATAAACGAGATTAAACCAAAAAAATTGTACTAGTTCAAGGTTCGAAACTACTACAATGCGACTTCGTTGACGCTATTCTACCAATTCTTGATTTAGCCACCTTAGCTACCGAGAACCATGGTGTATTGCTGGTACGTATTGAATCTATTCGTAGACACTTCCTGTCCAAACGTAAGAAGGTGTTATTCGGAGCTCTGATCGTTTCAATCATGCATTATATTTGAGGTCATTGAAAGAACACTGCAACTATTGATTTCTACTATATTCGCGAGGATTTACTCAACGGCAAAGTTGTACAATGGACGTAAAGGCGCAGGAACTAATGTTTTCAGGATGACTATGATATACGCGTTAGTTGGGTTGTCTTCCTCCAAAAAAAAAAATAAGGGGCTGGTGGACCACACTGGATATTATTTCAGTAGTATGCATCCCTCCCATAGCGCTCACAAGTGACCGATCGTGACAAATGAGCATTCCAATGAAAGAGAATAGACATTAGCAGTGACTTATTGCACTATAATTTCATAAATATCTATAATTTCTTTAAGAAAATGACATTAAAAAATTGTACGAAGTGTGCGATTTGCAAACACCGTTGTTGTAGGAAAATACGCTCCATAATAGCTGTCCACGGGCCACTGTGACGCCTATTTCATGTCATATTAACATTCTGAGGTCTTTCCTTTGTCCTGAAATGTAAATAGTGTTCTATAATCATTTGGTTGAAATAAACACTGAACCTTTCTCCTTAAGTGTCTCATTATAAACCTATTGGGGAAAGTGTGGTTTATGAACATGCGAGATTTCTCGCACGGATCTGCTAGTATTACTATATAACAACTAAAAATATCATTACATACCTGAAGACGAAGATTCCATGGCGAAACAATGAGAAAATTCCGAAACCACGACTAATCTGCTCTGCAATATCTCAACTACTGTGGGCTCACCAAGCGAGACGCAGTGTGCTCAAGGTCACAACGTGTTGCAACATGGTCGAGCAAGTCTTCTAGTGTTCTGTTATACCAAAAATATCATCATACGACCAATTCCAGTTTTATCATTTCAAATGACCTTGTCGACTTCGTCGTTATGCTTGGGTCTATCGTTTTGCGTTACAGTTACGGCGCGTATGACGTCATCATGCATATGCACCGTGTCTTAGTTAACTGCTGGGGTCTGCCGTTATGCGATACGGAGACGGCGAGTGCGTGACGTCAGACACGAATACAGGGTGACTCCTAAAGAAGTGTGCAAGATGTCAGACAGGAATACAGGGTGACTCCTAAAGAGATATACATGACGTAAGATAAGACTACAGGGTGACTCCTAAAGAGGTGTACAATATGCCAGATAAGAATACAGGGTGACTCCTAAAGATATATACAAGATGCCAGATAAGAATACAATCTGATTCTTAAATAGGTGTACATGATGGCAGAGAAGAATACAGAGTGACTCCTAAAGAGGTGCACACCATGTCAGACAAGAATACAGGGTGACTCCTAAAGAGGTGTACAAGACAAGAATACAGGGTGCCTCCTAAGGAGGTGTAGAAGATGTCAGACAAGAATACAGGGTGACTCCTAAAGTGGTGTACAAGATGTCAGACAGGAATACAGGGTGACTCCTAAAGAGGTGTACAAGATGTCACACAAGAATACAGAGTGACTTCTAAAGAGATATACAAGATGCCAGATAAGAATACAGGGTGCCTCCTAAAGAGGTGTGCAGGATGTAAGAGCAAAATACAGGGTGACACTTAACGAAGTGTACAGTATGTTAGATCCAATTCAAATACAGGGTGACCCTTAAAGGGGTTTGCAAGATTTCAGATTCAAGAAATGGGTGACCCTTAAAGAGTTGTAAAAGATGTCAGACTCAAATACAGGGTGACCCTTACAGAGGTGCCCGCGCGGGAAGCCTAAGTTAATGGGTAATGGAGTCTGTTGAAAGAGCCTTTCTAACATGTGTAGCATATGTAGCATGCGTCATTTGAAATGATATAACGCCTAGTCTCTCAGACTGACTGTATCATTTTTAATTAATGCCGCATTTGAGGCCCTCCTGCCCCACTGTGTGAGGGTACGCCACTGCATGTAAGCTCCTGTCCTTGCAGATAAAAAGAGCTGTGTCCTCTCCAGGAATGCATGATAATTGGAATTTGTGGCGCGGTGGCTAAGTGGTGGATAAGTTTCCACCCTCGCTTTACTTTGTCTGCATATTTAATGTCTCATTACCGTACCTTTAGCGGTAAAAGCCAGCAAGAGGGGATTCCCTTGTGCTACAAAATGAATGCCATAGAGAATGAATAAATAGCGTTACGTTATGACTGACTTCAACGAGTAAAATAATGTATTTCATGATTTTTCTAAAATCCTGAATGTCAGTGTATTCTCGTGCAAAATCTGAGGTTCGTAACAGTTGGTTGATGGCTTCCACAGTTTAGGGGCTGCGACAACGCGGTCATGTAGCCCTGTTTTCCTTGGATGTGGGTAGAATCTGCCTGATAACCAGTGTTAATGTGTTGACTATATTAGTGTGTGTTATCAGTTGTTATTTTTAAATTCATGTTAGGACTGCAGACATTCGATTTTCAAGTAGTTCCAACTTTTGCTACCAAACGTCACCATCAACGACCAACTAGTTCTGAACTTGGTTACTAGATGCCACAGCAGTCGGCTCCTGCTAGCAGGGTGCTCTAAGATATTTCTTCAGATGAGCTACGCTGATGAACATTTACCTTAATAGTAACTTAAAACTAATTGTACTGACTATTTACACTTTTATTCATAGCATTCGTAGCATATATTACTGTTACGAATAACGGCTTCGGTGGCATAGTTGCTCAGATTCTATGCCCAAAATCGCGGGTTCAAACCTGGCCGAATTCGTCGGATTTTTTAAGACCGTTAAAAATCCCTCAGTATGCCTTCCTTCGGAAGGGAAGTAAAGCCGGCGGTCCCATGTCATAGATTTATGGCAAGTTAAAGAACCTTCCACTAATTACACCTGTGTGAAGCTAAATTATATAGGTTAAACATTTGACGAACGCTCTTTGGTTCAGACGTTCGTCACCAGTAGCCGACTGCGATGGCATCTGGTAACCAAAGTTCTGAACTAGTAGTCGTTGACGTTGACGGTGGTGTTGGGTGGCAAAAGTGGGATCTACTTGAAAAATTCAATGTCTGCAGTCCTTACTTGAACTGAATACAGCACACATTAATACAGCCATCACAATTAACACCGGTTATAAGACAGATTCTACACACACCCAAAGTACACGGGGCTACATGACCACCTTGTCGCAGCCCCTAAACTGAGGAACCAACAAACCAACCTTTGTCGTGTGTAGTCCACTAAATTGATTTAAAATTTATTGATATTTTTGTGGGAGTGATTTTGAAAAGGGGGACGGAAGTGGATCGGACGGAAGTGTGTAAGATGCACTGCCAGCTGCTAAAGCAGCCAGGAGGGATGCGATCCAGCAGGCAGTGGTACCATGTGGAATGTATATCGCGTACGGATTACTTTAAGGTTTGGAAGCGCTATTACAGATATTTCTACAATAAATCATCTTTAAGTTGTCGATCTTTGGTGTAAAAATATTCATTATATCATATTTGCTGGAAACAACTATGATTTATTAAGAGTCTGTTTTTCAATCTCTGGATAAAAGTGATGGGCATCCAATCCCCGAGTAACTTTGCTCAACACTTTCATACTAAACGGTAAACGCTAATGCGAACTCTGGTGTCAACTGATTGAAACACAAACCACGTGTTAAAATTCTTTGTATCAGTATTTAAATTATTATATGCTTTAATAGGAAACATTGAAACTAGTCGGCAAAGCCGGAATTATGTTTGTGCACAATGGCCATTCAGGTATTAACCCACATTGCGGTAATGCAGTGATCAATGTAATATATATCGATATTTCTATACAGGAACTGAGCTAGCCTTTCACGGACCACTCTATGAATTCCATTTACTGTCAAGTAGTGTATTCATAAGTAATTTAAAACTCAATCCCACGCAGGAATATTATCGAAAAAAAGCAAAATATTAATGGAGCATAAAAAAACTTCCATATTATTACCGGCACGTGAAAATGAGCACCTCTCTTGTACTCTAAAATTTATGTGGTTGTAATGGCTGCGTCGATAGCATCTTGGTCTACAAATCATGAAGTCTCAGCAATTATTTTTGCTACCTGATTATCAATTTAATCGATATATACCATAACATTATGCGTCATTTTAACAGAATCTACTACGATTTATCTAATTTTAATTACAGTAGTTTGCACCAAGCAGGAGTTGGGAAGTTTGATTGTGTTGAACATTATTTCTAGTAGTCTATAGATAGGCTAGAGACTATGGTTTCATTCCTCCACTTAATTTACAATATAATATGTGATGTTTGTTCAAACAAGTGTGACAGTAGCGTATCTCCAATTCAATCTACAGGGTCTTTCATATAAAGTAAGAACGGCAAGCGGCGGTTTTGTTATTCGCTGCTGCGGTGGCTTTGGCCGAGCTTGTGGTGCGCCATGGCCCCCTGCTGTACTATATATATTTCGTATGGCATGAAGATGCAATATACAATTATTTACATTCTACAGTATTTACAGTACAAATATATACAGATTGAGACCTTGATCTGCAAGTAGCTTCAGTTTTGTTAGAGCTGGATATCTAATTTCTCTAAACATTCTAAAGCTTCATCACTAGCTTGATGAATCTCCTTCATTGGACCATTGAACCTTCGGAGTGGGCAATCCATAGCGATGTGACTGATGGTCTGAGGCACATCTGCAAAGTTGCAGAAAGGATTCTCGGCAATTTTCCATTTGTGCTTCCAAAACTGACACCTACCGTGTTGAGTTCTTATACGGTTCAGCGACGTCCAGATTTTTCTGGGAAGGTCGAAACCAGGGGGCTGCTTAACTGGATCCGAGATAAGACCTAATCTGTCTGGATTTGAAGTCAGCCACTCATTGCGCCAGGCTTCATTCACTTGAAACTGCTCTTGGACCAACTTCCTTCCTTGTCTCCAAGAAGGATTCCGGGATTTCAGCCTGAGATCTTTAGGTGAGCAGTCTAGATGAATTGGCAGAAGAGGGTTGTCACAACATTTAAGCCATTCTCTCTTCAGTGCCATTTGTCTTCAAAGATGAGGAGATGGGATGTTGGAGAGTACTGGTAATCATTTCAAAGGTGTAGATTGGATGGTTCCTGCTACAGTCCTCATTTTGTCGTTCAGCTGTACGTCTATCTTCTTTGCATGAGCGCTGCTACTGGATACACATGGGCAAGTGCTGAAGTTCTGAGGGTTGCTATACTATCGAAAGCGCGCGCATAGTACATTCGAGGGCTGTTTTTTTTTTCAAGTTCCGATGGACTGTATAAAAATAACAGATTGACATACCAAACAGATTTTACTACTAAATGTTAGCTTGTTTTATTCTTATGTCTCAACATAATCGCCAAAACGATTGTAACATTTGTCGTATCGTTACACCAGCTTTCTAATGCCCTCGGCAAAATATTCTGCCGCCACTGAGGTGAGTAGTCTACGTCTGGACAGCCTCCTGAAGCATTTCCTTTTTGACGAGGCGTTGCAGCCCAACCATACCTTCAATTCTCGAAAAAGTTGAAAATCATTCAGGATTTACAAAGAATTCAAGTGTGAAGTTTTGGACCATCTGCATTTTAGTCCAAACCAGCTCAAATGTTTCAATCGTTTTGGCGATTATATTGAGACATACGAATAAAAGAAGCAAACTTTTAGTAGTAAAATCAGATTGGTATGTTATTTTTATACAGTCCATCACAACTTGAAAATAAAAAATTCCTCTCGGCACGCCGTAAGGCGGAGGTAGATTTCACCGGGCAGACTAGAGGATAGGCTAAAATTGGCGAAATATGCAGGTTTTCGTAGGTCGATAAGACCTCATTTATTGCGAGAATGTATTTTACACTTGGAGGTTAATTAACATTTTGTCGTCTTTCTATGCATATTTTTAACATTTTATTGTCTTATGGGGATGGTAAATTTCTTGTCATATTTGGGGTTCATTTTTATACTTTTGATCACACTGTCCTTATGCAAGGTTTGGAACTGATGTGTAACTATCTAACAGTCTGTTACTTCTTCACGCAAAATTTTATCTCCCGCAGAGATGTTGGTTGGTTCCTCAGTTTAGGGGCTGCGACAACGTGGTCATGTAACCCCGTGTACATTGGGTGTGTGTAGAATCTGTCTGATAAACGGTGTTAATTGTGATGACTGTATTAGTCTATAATTCAGGTAAGGTGTGCAGAAGGTCAATTTTAAGTAGTAGTACCTAATTTTGTACCAAATACTACCGTCAACGACACCTACTGTGAACTTGGCTGCTAGATTCCACCGCAACCAGCAACTTGCAATGAACGTTGGAACTTCCCCTACGAAGGAAAGCACGCTGAGGGATTTTTAGCGCTCTTAGAAAATCCGACGACTTTGGCCGGTTTTGAACCAGCGACCTTGGGCATAGAAATTCAGCATGCTACCAGTTAGCCGCTTCCCACATAGTCAGATGGAACAAGAAGTTCCGTGCCGAACTAAAGAGCCAACTTTTCTTAAAGTTATGATTCATGCCAATGATTAATCTACAGTATATGAACCTATCTAGAATAATGACGAAATTAAGTTGGTAATATGGGAATGTCTTAATTAGTTCGAAATACTGTATACTAGGCATAATGTAGCCTAATACAGCAATAAAGTTGGCAGCCCTGGTGATTGAATATATTCTTAATTCCATCTCTTAAGGTACAGAATACAAAATGTGGTTGAAGTCCAAAGGATGTTACAAGGAGTTATACATTGGATCTATCAGCACACGTAAAAGCACGTTGGCAACAATGTCATGCGTATGCTGGTCAGAAATAATCTGAAATATTATATCTTTTTGTGCCAATTTTGGATGAAATAAATTTTTTAGTATAGAAGTTATATGTATTTTAAAATTAGAGCTATCATCAGGCATAGAATCATGTTGGCATCACTGACTTATATTAATCACTCCAAATTAATCTAGAATGTCAGGTGCTATACGTATGCAAAGTATAGACCTGTTGGCTTGCATACTTTCTGATATATTGATATTAGGGTAAAAAATATAGACACCATTTATTAACAGTTGGCAGCCCTAATTGCTTATAAGAATACTTATAGTCATATCTGTTATATTACACATAGGACATGCGAAATTTGGTTGAAATCCAACTGACAGTATAGAAGTTACATGAATTTAAAAATTGGTCCTGTCAGCAGGCTTAGAATCATGTTGGTAGAACTGACGTATATAAGATACTCCAAATTAATGTAAAATGTCAGGTACTATATGCGTGCATAGTTTAGAGCTGTCGGTTTGCATACTTCCTGATATATTGGTATTTAGATAAAAGGTAGAGAGAGCAATTATTAACAGTTGGCAGCCCTGGTGGCTCTTAAGAATACGCTCAGTCATACCTGCTTATGTGCATATATTACATACAAAATTTGATTGAAATCCAATTGATAGTGTAGAAGTTATTTGCATTTAAAAATTGGACCTATCAGATGGCATAAAATTATTTTGGCAACACTGTCATATATGGCCTCCTGGAAATTAAACTGAAATAGTATTATCTACATGTGTGCCAATTTTGGAATTGCTCCCATGTATGCCTTCCATGATATCCAACATGGAGCTCAAATTTCTAATGCGTTTTTTTTAGCAGTTGCTAGCACTGACATCTTTTTCAAATATGGGCTTGAGATATTCCGGTATACATCTTTACTCATACTAAATTTGGTTTCGATTGCTGCAGCCGTTTAGGAGTTGATATGGGACACACACACACACACACACACACACAGCCAGCCAGACAGAAGGACAGACAGACACATTTTCCCGAATCGATCTCATAAGTCTACTTTTTCCTCATTTTTGCAAAGTGTGAAAAGTAGGCTAAAAATGAATGTGATCTCGTCAATGGCGTTGTCATGGCAACCTCTGATAGCTCATGCCTCATCAATTTAGAAGCGTTGTCATGGTAACCTCTGATGGCACTTGGTATTTTCTTTAATTCCGAAATCGTTTTTCTCATCCCTTGGCGTAATGGTGGGTCATATCAAAATTTCTTTCAGACAAACTTTTTAGGTAATTATTAGGGGAATATTTTTCATTTTGTACGGTTTTGATATTGTGCCTATTAAGAGAGATATGATTAATGTTTCCCGAAAAACCCACTTTTTTCCATCCCTTTGGTCAATGGTTGGTGCTATCAAAAAACTGATTTGACATAAATGTTTGGCACTTATCCAACACATATTATGAACTTTGAATGGATTCGATATTTGATGTATTACGAGAGTTATAGCGATATTTCACTATATCGAAAAAAGCCCTCCATTTTCACCCCCTTTGACCGATTTTGCCCATTAACGAACTCGACCGAGAATTTAAAGGGATACTTATTATGTAAAAAAATCATATTGATTGGGGCAAAATTACGGCAGTTATCGTGTCCACAAGAAACTGATATACATATATACATATATACATTGAGACCGTTTAGTCGAGTCAACAACCACGATGACTTTCCTAACATCCCATAAGTCGAATAAAATTACCGTGAGGATCAGGTGAACTTCCTAATAGGCTAAGCGGCACGAGACACTGTAGTCCACGGGGATCGTGGTACATGGTGACGATGGTCATAGACTGCCTAAGGAAAGGTTCACCTCAAAACTAGACTGAGAAATTAAACATCCAGACTTAAGTAAAACACCGTGAAAATTTATTAAAATTCACAAGCCCCTAGCCTAGTTCGGAGGGTTATAATCGGCTAGTCCGCAAACTAATAAACAAAAGAAAATAAAGAGCAGGTCCCTACCTGAGAAGTTACTGAAAAACCCTCGCGAAAGATCTAACTCACAATAATAAAGCAACAACAGCAACACTAGGAAAATGGTACGACGCAAGTCCCTAGTTCAAGTTACAAGATGAAGCTATTATCAGAATTTACATTTAACAGGGTAGCAAAACAAATCTAAGTTAGGATGGTACCATTTCGACATTTACATTTAACGTTAATTCATCTAGCTAAGTCCTATCAATTAACAAAATTTACGGCGATGACGTCCGTAAAAGAAAACAATTACATCCAAAAGCTAAGTGTACAACCATGAAAAACAAACAATTTAATTATGCTTAATAACTATGTGCTAACAGCACACAATAAGGTAACATGTAGGATTTATGCACTTGACATCATAAATAAGTAATGAAATAAACACAGTGGTTATAATAAAAATTCCTGCCTGCACCTTGGTTTACTCTTTGTAAGCCATAGTCATCTAATTATGTGTAGTTACGGTGACGAATGCGTAGTTAAGACTACGTCTGACATCGCATGGCCTGAGCTGGTGTATTCTTGGAATACACGGTACGAGAGATTATAATTTTCAATGCTTTTGCATGTTCTTTCCTTCCTCTTTGTCAAACACCAACAGTGATCTTCTGTTTTCTCTTAGGTGTTCAGGTCGCTTATATCTTTTATGAGTCTGTTCTAGATATATATTCTCTGTGACTCACCTAGCGTCATCTAGCAGCGAATCTCTGAAGCTCTTCAACTTTTCCTGGTGCAAGAGGACTTACTTATCCATTTGGCCACCAGATCCTGTTACCATCGCCAGCTATTTTCTCCTTGAGCAAGAGGACTCTGTCTACTTTTTTACTCACCATGCTGCGCTAGTATCGCCTGTTATCAACTCTTTGAAGACCAGCTCATCAGGAGAAAATAATTTTTTGTTATAAAGTTGGCAATGTTTATATGTTCTCCTTTTGTCTCCTATCCCCCACTCTTTTCCCCTTCCTTGGACCCTCCGTGCTCCGTTGAGCAAGTCTCACTTCTCAGTCGGCAGTTGACTCGATCAGTCAGGGCTCTACTAGGGCCAGTCTCCTCTAACCAAGAGACATTCTCTACGTTCTACGCCATGTTGGCGCATTAAGTATCGGTTAAGGGAACCTCACCTTCGCCATGCAACAAAGATAAGTACCTGCTTCAAGTTTTAACCTCATCTTCATGATTTTACCGACCACATGTTTTTAACTATCTTTTATAGGCAGTGTGAAATTACTTATTTTGGGGCAAAATCATCCTCCGCGGGATTTTCCATGTTGAGCTTTTGTTTAGTCAAGCTAATCTTAGTGAAAAGCAGCATTTCTTATGCTTGCCAAATGAGAAATCTTCTCACTACGTGGGATATTATCTAATACCCGCTGTTTATAATTTACAAAGCAAGTTCCTCCGCTGGATTTACTTTGGCCCCATTTTTCTACTAAGATCGTTCTGGAACCTTCCAGATCTTGTACTCTATCTGCGAGTCTTGCCATCAGGTATTTTTCACTCACTTGTGAAAATAATATTTAAAATGAGGAATTTTCCTTACAAATTACTTTAATAGCTAACTTTCGTCCACCGTTGGAATGATCTATGGCGCATCTAATTGTAATTCCCAATTTTTTCAAGAAATAGACTCTCGCCTACCTAGTGCAACCGGTTCTTTTCAGCATTGTAAGAACTTTCTTTCTCATGAACTTTCGTGTTTCTACAGTGAACTTTGCATCAATCTTTACAGACTATAGTGATAACCAGTGCTTGCTCCACTTTTCTACCGCGTCGCGATCGTCCGTTTATATTAAATACGGCCATGAACATTGATCCCATATCCCAATGATCTTTCCTCAACCTTCTACTAATAACCCATATTAATAAAATTGTAACTTTTCTATAAGGTGTCACTCACGAAGTGCCCTTCCATTTTTTCTTGTTTAACATTAATTAATTACTGTATAACTACGTGTTTCAAACACGATTTAAATTTACATTGTTTCTTCCCTATAATCCGGGAAAACAATTTTTTTCCACTCTTGAGTGAGTTATTTCTAGGTTTCACGAAATGGAAACTGCCCCATTTAGCTCGTGATTCCTACTTCAACGTGGGAAGTCTAGAACCTTCCTTTTGACTTTCTTCAGGTTTCATAGTAAGTGACCTGCCCTCTTGTATAATAGTCATAAAAGTAATGCAGCTTAAATATAGGAAGTTGTAGGAACTTCTATCTTATTTTTCATGTTTTCTTATTGTTATTTTAGAAGTTTTTTCCCTCTTTATAGAATATTCTCTCCGGAATTTCTTAAGGTACACTCTTTGTACTCCAATTAACGTTCAAACTTTAATTACTTCATTGGTTATTTGTTTAAATCTTATAAAGATTTTAGAAACTTGTAAGGTTTTAAACCTTGTAAATTGTCAATTGCCTGGAGCAAAAGTTTAATGTTGAGAGGTCTGTGACCCCATTTGTTGAAAAGTTCAAATGAACTATATTTGTCAAAAATATATTACATACTTATTAAATTCATTAACCTTCTTTGAATTGTTTAATAAATTAAATATTTGTTTTTGGATTCATCATTTCTCTGATACTACAGTTAGGCAAGATCCTGGCTTTCCTAGCTCTTCCTAGGTTTATGCCCTCGTTCATACTCAATAAAGCTTTTACTATTTGTCTTGCCAAACCATCACCCTTCCCTATAGTAGTTTTATACATGCTTGGGAGGAAATACACTAAAGCCTCTCTCTGGCAAAACGCCCAAGTCCTAGCTGCGGTTCCCGTTAGCTTCGACCAAGCTCGCACCTACTTTAGGTATCAGAGAGTTAATTTGCAGTTGCAACCGCCTCTAAATGTATTGAAAGTCAAATTCATAACTTTTGTGGGACTCTCCTCCTATTTTTCTATCCTTTTTCTCCAATCCAAAACCTACTTCCTTTTCTTTATCATCTTCCCTTGGTGGGTGGGTTATTCCTCAGCCAATAATCTACCCATGAGCTCCACAAGCTACGAACTCTTGGTTCGCGCATGCTTCAGGTCGCTACAAAAATGTCAACTGTCCTAGTCATTTCCACACAAGGAAATTATCTTCAACTGCACGGCTATGTCAACAGTTTCAAATTCAAAGAACAAAGTTAGATAGAAAGAATCGTTAGTTAGCCTTGTTTTACGACAATTATGCGTTTTATTATTAAGATGTCGGTTTATAGGTTCATCGTAGGTTTATGGCGAATAACATTGACAATAGCCTGGGCACGGAGTGTCTCCACTGAGATCATTCTCCCTCAAAAAGCCTCGACTCAACAGTCGGAATATAATCAACGAGTACAACAACTCGGACACACAATAACACAAGTTACCAGCGGCGCTAAGCTCACGTTCAATAACTCTGGGATAGGCCTGTCCACAACAGTTACCTTCCAATAACATCTAGTCAACGGGAACAGTCCCGGACAAGGCAAACTCAAAATACCTTCATACAATAACATCCTGCTATGACAGGGTAGCCTTCACCATACTATAGTAAACCTGACATAACTGTACCTGTCAAACGACAGTACACGCAGCAGAGCGTTTAACTAACAAAAAGCGATCTATAAAACATGTGATCAAATACAAGAGTGGAAACTGATTTCCATAAGCAAAATAGCAATGAAAGGAAATGCGAATACAAATCGTACTCTGTCCTTGTCAAAAGTAGTTTTGTCTCACAATAAAGCAGGCGTGCTTTCCTGTGTCCACTTGACACAACACATTGACTCTCCAAGACCGGCGACTTTAAATAAGTAAAACTATACATCTGGCCTTTCAATAAAAAACTTTACAACAGGTTAAAAACCTCGAAGAATACGTGTATTAAAACATGCTATAAATCTGAGTACAATAATGCAATTCCGTCTTTCTACCAAAGACGTCTAAATGAAAGTAATCTTACAATTACTGGAGCTCTTTGCTTTAAAAATACAATTCAGTAGTTGCTAGTACAACATCAAATACAAACGTGTCTTACATGACACAAGCAAAAATTATAATTGTGGCGCAGATTCACTACAAGGATCAGCTTAATGATACGTTGGGAACTGAGTTCGATGCTAGGCAACGAAACATTCCTTCTAGTTGTTAGGTTCAAACTTGACCAAGAATAGCTTCTGAGCTTATTCAAAAGGAAAATATAATGCATTTACAAAACTGGCAATTACAGTCGATTGCCTAACTGATACGAACGTTCTAACGACAGTCAGGGGTGTAACAAAGGATGGCTGCAAAGAATGCAGTTAATTAATAACCATGGCATCTGATTGCCATAACTAAAGTCAGCAAAGACTTGAAAATTACCCCAAGTAGGGTTGAACAAAATAGCCTTAAATGACTACGGTCAGGTTCAGCAAAAGGTAGGCATTGACGTTCTACGACGTTCATCAAGCTGCACCAGGGCTGACCAAAATGTCTGACCCAAGGGTGTCTCACTATAACTGAAATAAATGACATCTAACTAATCTAGATACATCCCTACCTAGAAAAATGGCTGACACTGAGTGCGGTTGGTTCACAAACTACATTAAATCTACTATACCACCAGAAACTAGAAAAAGAAAGGGGTGTGACAAAAACTCACGAAATGGAGAAGCTCTCACTCAGCCCTCTATTCCACAACAAGGGTTGTACAAAATCCTCTCTGGCTCTCTGGAATGGTATCCTCCTCATCAGCATTCCCATCTGGACTCCTCCAAAGACCAGGGTTCGATTTGTCCCTGTCGACAACTTCGTGGATATGCCTGGAAATGGCATTTTTGGCTCCTTCCTTCTCGTTCGTTGTCCTGGAAGTTCCACCATCATGCTGGTTCCCGTAGAAACATCACCCTCATACCGGGATGGTATTAGCCCATGGTGACTGCTTCAATCATGGTGAAGAAAAGTCCAATCACGTGGATAGTGAAATAAGTTACGTGATAATTCATCCTCTCACTTTCAAAATTATAATGTTCGTCGTGAATGTTATAGGCTTCAATTGTAGAATACGACACAGCCTTAATTTCGAAGTTGTGGATTAGCATGTGAACTAACACTGTTTTATAATTCTGCACGTGCTAGTGACGCTACTTTTGTATCACGCAGCATCCGTGAATTATATGTCGTTTCTAAAATGAAATTTTCACTTTGGCAATTTAAATGAAAATGAAAATCCACAGCCTGCTTCCAGTCTTCGACCGGGTCAGGAATGGAATGAATGAAGCCCCCATCTAGCGGCGAGGATATGGACTGTGCCGGCTGCCGAGGCCTGACGCACTCCCCTGGGGCAATGATTAAATGAATGACAGATGAAATGAAATGATAGTGGAGAGTGTTGCTGGAATGAAATTTTGACAGGGAAAACCGGAGTACCCGGAGAAAAACCTGTCTGCCTCCGTTTTGTCCAGCACAGATCTCACATGGAGTGACCGGGATTTGAACCACGGACTCAGCGGTGAGAGGCCGGCGTGCTGCCGCCTAAGCCACGGAGGCTTACGGCAATTTAAATATATCATACAATTATAATCACACTTATTCAGGATAATTGTAACACTATTACCTGTATATTTCCACTAGGCATCTGCCCTCCGCATACGCGTGGGTAAAATGTGGTGTTACAGCAATGTTGTGCAATACACTATACTTGCCAATTATTATTTCCCAAACTTCTTCTTTAGTTCACTGGGCTTCAACAACAGTGAATAATAGTATTAGCGTGCTCGATGGCACCTTATAATCACTTTCAACGCCCAACAGCGGATATTCTTCTACGTCTCGTAGGACAAATGCAATTCCACGCCTACACAAGGCGGATTCTCTAGACGCAGTGCGAGGCACTGGGTGTCTCTAGAAAGTAGGTCGTCAAAACGAAGTCGTTGAGCGACTACTTACGTTCCTTTTTGCGTATCTGCAAGGGTATTACCTTACCTAAAGTAAAAATAAACATTCTCCAAAATGTTTTAATAATGCAGCATGACGAAATGGAATATTCTGAGTCTTGTGGAAAGATAAAATTAATTAATAAGATCTCAGATAAATAATGAGCAGTTTTCACCAAAGTCAAAAGTGCGATTCACCGCTACTTCAAAAAGTATCGCGTGATCTCTCAGCTCCACGTGGCTTCCTGGGTGTGTTCAAAAGTACAACATCCCATCATAAATGCTCTGTCATTAAAAAATATCACATGAACAATAGCTCAGCGGGTTCAATGTATATATATATATATATATATATATATATATATATATATATATATATATATATATATATATATATATATATATATATATTGAACCCAACGGTGTTCGGCCGACTGGTGTCGAACGTGGATCTCTGAGATAAATGTGTACAGACTAGAGATACCAGAAAGAAACGAACACAGGATCTTTTGAGGGAGTTTAAGCTATACAAATCCCTAGAGAAAATACATATTAAATCACTGTTGTGATATGAACAAATTCTGACATTATTTGTTAATATAATGCAGGAAAAAGTACCAGAATACTGCAGTATTGGGCTGTAGGATGTATACAATTCTGGACTTAGCGCAGAGAGTTTGAACTTTTGACAGTTTGTAAATGGCTCTAGAATTGAGGCGTGGTTTCGTGGAGCCATGTCAGTCACTGTGACCTACTTATGCTGTCTGGAGCAGGTCAGGACGGTAATATATGGGCAAGTTATTCCCCGTTACAAAATGAAAAGTCCAGGGGGATAAGAAGATACCAGAGTAATTTAATGATTGCTCGTGAATGGAGTAACTCGGAGACATGAGGATTGCACCTATGTGAATGTATAGCCGGGAGGCTAATTATCAAGCCGTTAAACATTGAAATCGAGGCAGATTTAATGTAACGCGTGGTGAATTCTTGGAATACACGGTACGAGAGAATATAAAGTTTAATGCTCTTTGCATGTTCATTCCTTCCTCTTAGTCAAACACCAACAGTGATCTTCTATATTCTCTGTGGTGATCACTTCGCTTATATCATTTGTTGGTCTGTTCTAGATATATATCTTCCATGACCCTCCTAGCGTCATCTAGCAGCAAATCTCTGAAGCTCCTCAATTTTTCCTGGTGCAAGAGGACTTCTTTTTCCATCTGGCCACCAGATCTCGGTACCATCGCCAGCTATTATCTCCATGAGCAAGAGGACGTCGTTTACTTTTTCACTCACCATGCTGTGCTATTGTCGCCTGCTATCAACTCTTTGAAGACCATCTCCTCAAGAGAATTTAATTTTCTTAAGTTGGTTATGCTGATATGTATACCTTTTGTTTCCTACCCCCACTCTTTTCCCTTCCTTGGACCCTCTGTGCTCCGCTGAGTGGGTCTCACTTGTGCGCCGGCCGTCGACTCAGTTAAGGCTCAACTAGAGCTAGCCTCCTGACCTAACGAGGCATCTTTTAGATTCCACGCCATGTGGTAGTTCTAACCATCAAGGAGAACCTCACTTTCGCCATGCAGCAAAGTTAAGTACAAACTTCCAGTTTTAACCTCATCTTCATGATTTTAAAGACTACATGCTTTTAACGATCTTTTATATGCAGTGAGAAATTACTTATTTTGGGGCGAAAATCATCCTTCGCAGGGTTTTCCATGTTGGGCTTTTGTCTAATCAAGCCAATCTTGGTGAAAAGCAGCATTTCTTATGCTTGCTAAATGAGAAATCTTCTCACCACGTGGGATATTATCCAATACCCGCTGTCTATAAATTACAAAGCTAGTTCCTCCGCTGGATTAACTTTGACCCCATTTTTCTATTAAGATCGTTCTGGAACCTTCCAGATCCTGTACTCTATCTGCGAGTCTTGCCGTCAGGTATTTTTCACTCACTTGTGAAAATACTATTTAAAATGAAGAATCTTCCTTATAAATTACTGCAATAGCGAAATTTCTTCCACCGCTGGAATGTTCTATGGCGCATTTAATTGTAATACAAAAGCATTTCAAGAAATAGACTCTCGCCTACCTAGTGCAACCAGTTATTTTCATAATTGCAATAACTTTCTTTTCCATAAACTTTCGTGTCTCTACAGTGAACTTTTCATCTAATTTAAAGACTATAGTGATAACTAGTGCTTGTCCCACTTTTCTACCGCGTCGCGATCGTCCGTTTACATTAAATAAGGCCATGAACATTGATCCTAAATCCCAATTATCTTTCCTCAACCTTCTACTAACAAATCTTATTAATAAAATTGTAACTTTTCTATAAGGTGTCACTCTACGAAGTGCCCTTCCATTTTGCTTGTTTATCATTAATTAATTGCTGTATAACTACGTGTTTTATACACGCTTCAAACTTACATTGTTTCTTCCCCATAATCAGGGAAAACAATTCTTTTAACTCTTGAGTGAGTTATTTCTAGGTCTCACGAAATGGAAACTTCCCCATTTGGCTCGTGATTACTACTTAACCATAGGAAGTCTAGAACCTTCCTTTTGACTTTTTCTTCAGGTTTCACCGTAAGTGACCTGCTCTCTTTTGTATAATTGTTATAAAGTAATTCAGCTTAAATATAGGAAGTTGTAGGAACTTCTATTTTATTCTTCATGTTTTTTTTTTCTTATTGTTATTTTCGAAGTTGTAACTTTTTCTAAAACAGTTACCTGGAAATTTCTTAAAGTACACTCCTTGTACTCAATTGAATGTTTAAACTTTAATCACTTTATTTGTCTTCTTTAAATCTTACAAAGATTTTAGTACATATATAAGGTTTGAAACCTCATAAATTGTTATTATCCTGGAGCAATCTCTAAATGTTAGGAGGTCTGCGACCCCATTTGTTAAAAAGTTTAAATGATCTATATTTGTCAGAAAAATATATTTGTTAAAGTTATCAACTTCTTTTGAATTGTTAAATAAATTAAGCGTTACTTTTCGCTTTTTCATTTTTCTAGTACAACGGTTAGGCAAGATCCTGTCTTCCTTGGCTCTCCCTACTCAATGCCATTAAATTTATTAATAGGGCTTTCACCACTCGTTGCATTTGAGCAAAAACTCTTAGTGATAATCTCGTTAAAGTTTCTCTTAGCTTTAATAGCTAATTATAACTGGTCAGTAAGGCAAGTAAAGCTCGCTACGCCAGCTACCTGCTTGTGGAGATCCTCTCCGAAAACTTATGGTCAGTTTTTCAAAAGATAAGTGTTTTTCTTTGTCTAAACTTTTAGCCGGCCTCTCGCTGAGTAAAAGCTTAGCCATTTCCAGATGCGACCATTGGTTAACTTACCAAAATTACTCTCCAAGGTATAATTTTTTATCACTATTCTTCCTGGAAGCACTTGGTCGCTTTTTCAGGAACTCTATAACTTCAAAAACTGGAAATACCAAACTTGATTCAAATTATTGTCATTCTTCGAATTACTTTGAAAAAACGAATTTCTTTGAAAAGACATACAATAAATCCGTTACTCTCAGTCTTGCCAGTCCAACACCCTTCCCCATAGTAGTCTTATGCCTGCTTGAGAGGGAATATACTAAGGCCACGCTCTTGCAAACCGCCCAAGTCCTAGCTGTATTTCCCGTCAGCTTGGACCAAGCTCTTACCCATTTTAGGTATCAGAGAACGGATTTTCAGTGGAAACCGCCTCTAAGTGCATTAAAGGTTAAATTTATAACTTTTGTGGAACTCTCATCCTATTTTTCTATCCTTTTTCTCCAGTCCGAAACCCACTTCCTTTTCTTAATCATCTTCCCTTGGTGGGTGGGTTATTCCTTAGCCAATAATCTATCCAACGCGCATTAACACAGTAAAACTGAGGCTAGCGACAGGATCTGACCATGTCTTCGGGGATGAACCGATGACGCCGCGCGGGGAAGCGCTGGCAAAGGCAATTAATAGTAATTAATTGGCCGATCGATCCTCGAGCGCACAGATGGATCTGTGATCAGCGAGGAAAAATGAACCATAAAAACGTTATTTCAAGACCAGAAGTATACGAAGAGAGGAGATGACGCTAAAAGGAAATTTTCGAACTACTTTTTGTCTCCAAGGGAATATAAGGTCAGTGGAGAGAACAGTCGGGGTCAGTTGAACCGTACTTGAGTGCAGAGAGCATGCCGCCCGAGTTTAGAGTGGAGCGCGTGGACTTTAACAGTCTAAGCTCATCAAGATAAGAGTCATGCAGTAAGGTATTAGTAATAACGATTAATAAGGACAGTCGTGCCATACTTTTATAGTCGGCATTACGAGTGATTACTATTGAGTACGCAGGAAATGTACCGTGTGATATACAAGGTAGGACAATTGTAAGTGGTAATTGTACAAGTACAATGTACAATGGACGAGCGCAATATATAAGCTATGGTTAGACATATAATAGGATGTCGGATTGCGCAGATATAAACTTTGTTATGCAAATGGTGAGATTTCGCAGGGATACCACTGTAATTAATGATCACGACGATGTGCAAGCATATTTATGCGATATCAGGAAATTTATCTAAGGATAGAAATTGATAGACAGATTGGGGGACCGCTAGGAAACCTTAGGCAGAGAATCGAGACTTTCGGACGAGATGCGGGAGAGAAGCGGAGCCACCAGATTAACCAATGTGAGTACCCAAAAACCATGATTTTGTAGTAAGTATAGTCCACTGTATGTTGAGTAATTTCAAAATTTATAGAATATGCCAATAAGAGTCAATTTTGGGAGGTAGAACCTCGAGATATTAATGTTGTGTTGATTTTTGTCAAGTTGAGATGTCTTTGTACATCATTGAGTGGATAAATCGTTACCACTAATGTAAAAATGGCGATTGAGTTATATAGAATATTAACGTAACGAACACGGATGTTCGGTTATTGAATACGGTTACGTTGTGTCTGTTTTGGGAAAATTTGTGTCAGTAATAATAATAATAATAAGAATAAGAATAAGATGAAGAAGAAGAAGAAGAAGAAGAATAAATGAATACACACCAGGGAAAATTGGTTGTAAGCAAAATATATATATTAATTGGTATACTTGTGTATCCAAGCGATAGTATTATACGTGTTGGGCTAAGTAAAGGAATTTAATATCAGGGTATATTGAGATAATGGAAATAAATATGCAAGGATACAGGAACTGGAAGGGTTTAATAGAGAATTGAATTCGTAGCTTGATGAATAAGCTTGTAAGAGTAATTGATAGATTTTATCTTACTAATTAAAGGACGGGATCATATCACTATGGTCAGGGGAGCCAGGTAATCTATTCGACGTGTGAAATCTCGTATAGCCTAGGGCATACAGAGATATTATTGCCGAGCTTATTTAGTGAGAAGGGAAACCCTAGCTCTGAAGATATTGGAATATTCCGGATTCGAATCCAGTGGTGCATGGGAGGATAAAATGGACATCTCAGCATGACACCTGATATCGATCGAGAACTAGCTATTGAATAAATTCAGCTCCAGGGATTGAAATTTGACGGCAGGATGTGCCTGACCGTGTCATTTTACAAGATGCAGGCTAGCCCAATTCGACAGGTGTATGATGAATCTCGTTCCTTCATATAATGTAAATGGACCTGTTGAGGCCAGCTATTAATATCCTAAGGTTAGGAATAAATTCTTAAACAATTCCATATCCTATCTTGCATACAGTTTAGTTAGATCATTTGGGGTATGCAGGCCAGTGAGACTGCACTATTGTATTTAAAGCCATATGCTACTGTTTGGAGATAAAGAAAGAGGGAATATAGGGAGGGACGGAGCAAGTGTTTTGTTACCGCTCGACTCAGACCCATTGTATACAGGAAGAGCCGAGGGAGAGATTTTAAACGACCCTTGGAGGGTGACATTTAGAGTAGAAAGACTTTGAAACCCTGTTTGTAATAAAAAAAATCGTTGTTGTATTGTATAATGAATTTGTGTGGTTTGAAACACATGGATAATTAAGGATCATTCTGATAACTTAATACTTGGCAAACTAATGAGTTGTTGAAAGTTGCATTTTTATACTGACATTGTCGCCTATTTCTAAAGGTGGACAGTAGATGCCATAGGCTATGCCCACGCAAGGGTAGCATAATATACCATCCGACACAGCGGTAACGGAATCTTTGAAATTGAACTCATGACGGCATACAGTGGAATTGCAGAAAGGGAAACTGCATAAACGGGAACTGCATAAAGTGGAACTGCAGAGAGGGGGTATAATTACAAGTAACACTGGAGTTGCAAGTAAATATTATGTCAACCCATAAATTGGTTAATGCATGGTAGAGCATTTTGGTGGGAAGAGAGATACAGAACACAATTGTACGCATAATGTAAATTAGGATGTGTTGAGAGTAAACAATTAAATTGTGAAATTAAAGAGGTCACATTAGGTGACATAAGATTGTAAGTACAGTTATATGTGGAATTTGCCAGTGCATCAGCGCACTTGAGAATGAATTTTATGTTAATCTCATGGTAAATGAATGAATAATCATTTGGATTTGCGAGGATAAAGTGCGAATATTAGTGAATTGAAGGAATAATTTTGCATTGGTTTGTGTTATATTGTTGGGAGTGTGTTATTGTTTGTGTGAAGCCATGACTCAGAGCTCAATTAAAGTCTTTAGAATAGAGTTGTGGTTTATTATTGTAGAGTTGATACCTTTTAGTCTCAGATCAAAAATATGCAACTGCTCAGTGGGTGAACGGTACACGCCTGAGGACTGATGCTGGCTGGAGGCAGAAGCATGTTTTCCATGGAAATTATTCATATGGGTACATGGGATTTGATGTCCTGTACAGTGATTTGAGCTAACGGTACAACTTTAGTCGGTCAAGATCTGATGTAAACAACTCTATTAACTTAACGAATAAAATGAATTAGGGGAATGACCGCACCTAACCTTAGCTAAGCTCCGATACAAACAAAAATAAATTTTGATAAGCACATATATTTATCATGGCGAGGCCCAAGCTGGGGCATTCGACAGTAAAACCGAGTCCTAGGATGGTTGCTGCGATGTCTTGCGAGGCCAAACCATCCCTTATATATATCATGTCGCCCGTGTGTGGGGCAAAACATGGTAAACACCATATATTTCTTATGGCGCCCAAGTTTGTGGAGCTTATGGGATTTGGGGAAACCCCATATATTTTATATGGTATTTCATGGGGAAAACCATAATAATTATTTTTTTGCCTCAAACTGTGTTTGAGTGATTTTTGAGTTCAATAGAGTTTTGAAGTAACGCAGAATCTCTCTATTGAGAAGAGAAGTGCCCAAGGGTAAGAGCGCTACGCACCCAATTCAAATTTATCCAAAATCCAAATTTTAAGTACAATCTTACAATGTGTACAGTGTCTTGAATTTCTCTTCAAAACGAATCCATACATGTATACAGGAAGCCTGCCTATATCTCAAAGTGAATTGTGGTACGAATGGCTGGTACGGAGGGAATTTTGCAAGGGATTGCAGAGCTAAAACAGCATTTTGACGCTGTCAATGAACAGAATAAGCTGGAAGCCAAGGCCTTCCAGGATGAAATAAATAACCGATTAGACGCTAATCAGTTGGCAATTAATGCAAATCAGGTTGCAATGAATAACAATAAGGAAGAAATAAATGCTAAGCTAGGTCAAATGCAGGAGACAATTAAGACCGAGGTAACTGAAACCGTTGTAAGCATTATATCAGAAATGCAGGTTAAGACCGAAAAGCGTTTCGAGTCGATAGAAGCCAAACTTGAAAGTAATTTGCAGGCATGTAAGCACGTACAGGATGAAACGAACAATAGGTTAGATGCGCTGTCTAATGAAATTAAGGATATTCAAATCCAAAATGAGGCGAATCTCGAACGCCAAGCGAAACAGTTTTCCAAATGTACTAGAACGGTAGATCAGAGAACGACAGTAAATGGGATGAAAAGTTGAAAGGTTATGCTAGAGCGATTAACGGTGATCTGAAGAAGCAGGATCAGAACATATTAGACCAATGTCAGGAAATAAGAGAAATTAAGGCTATCGCTAACGAAAGTAAAGAGTTGGTAGGCAACATAAAGGGTCAGATGAGCAAAGTTCATCAAGAACTGGACCAAATTCAAAGCGACATTTTCATAGTCAACATAAGACAAGAGGAAAACAGAGGGGAACTCGCTAAGGTCCGAAGTGAAATATCAAAGGTCAATGGACATATCCAAGAGGAAATTAAAGAGCTTAAAGAAGAACTCGAAGTGAGAGAAGGCCAAAAGACAGAGGCAAGCGACAAGACCCTTGCTCAAATAAAGGAAGATGTAGAGGATGAAATTTCCCATATGAAGCAAAGCCTGAAGGAAGATAAGAAGAAAATATTTCAAGTGGCAGAAGAGAACAGGGATAGGCTAACCCGAATAGAAAAAGAAGTAATCGCTCGATTGGAAAGAGCAGAGATGCGCCACAATCAAATGGAGACTGGGATAATAGCACAGGAGGAAACCTTAATGAAAGATCCTAAGTCAAGTGAAGGCAGTGTGGAAGATATGAGGAAAACCAAGTGGGCAGATTTAGAAACCCAACCTATAATAAGGAATGCTACAGGCCCAGGCGAAAGTGCATATATGACGCCAGGTGCACCGATTGCAGCTTCTACGCCGCATGAAAATGCTATTCACAACCAAGTTATAAATGTAATTAGAGCAAGCGAGGAGAAACCAAGAATATTTTCAGGTAGCCATTGTAAAATGACACCGAAGTATTGGTTGAAAGAAGTGTTCGAATATTTGAACGATGCGCGGATACCACAAGAGCGCAGGCTACGAGCCATAGAGAAACTAACGGAAGGAGAATGTGCGTTATGGTTTCGCAGTTTCCATTATACCTTCGATACTGTCGAGGAGTTCCGGGAAGCTTTTCTGAAGCGATACTGGGATCCGACGACCCAACAGAATTTACGATTGGATTTGTACTCGAAAAGATACAGCACCAACAATCCAACGAAGTACGCTGAATTCTTCGCATCTCAGGTGTGTAGATTTAAAGAACTTGACCAGACACCTAGCGAGCTAGAGCTATGCATTGCTATTGCAAAACAACTTCCTTATGAAATCCAAAGGCTGCTGATTTCGGCAAATGCAAAAACCACAATGGAAATGGAGGCAGTTCTTAGGCTACTGAACCTCACAACATCCAATACTATGCGTCAGAATCGAACCGTGGAACAGGTACACGTGACCAACACGCAGACTGACCAGTACAAAGCTCCGAAAAATTATAAAGCTACTAGCACCGAAACGTTAGATTCCAACGGACGTCAATGGGAACATGAACCCAGAAGATGGCAACCGAGATATAAAGGAAACGCTGGTAGAGGAAGAGGAGGCCGAAATTCTTTCAATCAACAGAATACAAGGGGTAGACCGTAGCAAAATAATGGAGGTAACAATGGCCAAGAAGGCAACAATCGAAATTGGAGACCCCAGGAAAGAAGGCGTAACTTTGATGACGAGGTAGAGGAACGTTATCACGCTTCATTGCAATACCTGGATGAAAGGTGAGAGGAACCCCAAAACCAGCAAGTCCGCTGGCAAGAAGCTATGCAAAATAGGACGTCACCAGACAGATATGGAGACGGGGCCAAAAGTTTGGAGTTACAGCGCAGTCAACAGGAGAGAAGAAACTCTAACGGGACTGGCGCTGTAGAGAAAGAAAAAACATCAAAATTAGAAGGATTTGAGAATGATGGATGGAATGCAGTCAACATCATTAATTGGATAATCAAACCGGAAGAATTAATCAAGGATACAGGAGGATCACAGGTCATGATCAAAAGAGAATTGCCCATTATTATAGTAAGAGTGGCAGGGTTGAATATAAGAAGTCTTTTGGACACGGGTTCAACGGTGTGTCTTATGACACAAGCTTTGTATAATGAGATAGCGCAAAGATAAAACATTTTGAAAATACCTATCTCAAGTGTCAAAATAAAGGGTGTCATTCCTGACAAGACGATGATATGCAAATATCAGGTAGTCCTAGACTTACAGATAGGAGGCTCTATCTTTTCACAGCGTTTTCTACTAGTAAACGAATTGCCTTTTAACCTTATTATTGGGGCAGAGTTTATAAGGGAATACAGAGTGGTAATAGACCTATCACAGGACAGAGTTATGTTCCGTGTGAACGAGGAAGCCGAAGGCTTAGAGGTCTCACTCAAACAGAATGCACCAGGGACAGATGAACAAGTATGGCATATATACAGAGACATGACTGAGGAGGAAGTGTTAGCTATCGATCATTTAGAAGACGAACTGAAAACACTAGCCGCAGACATGGAGAAAGATCTGGAAGCCGAACTGGAAGATTGTATTTTGGAAAAACTAGAAGAAGCGAAAATTGGTCCAAGAGATAAAGAAAATTTAAAGAAATTGTTATTGGAACAGAAGGAAGTCTTTGACTCGAGACCTGGTCGTATAAAGAACTTCACTTATGCATTCCAAGTTAACGACTGGACACCATTTAGGCAGAAACCCTACCCTATAGCCGAAACGCACTATGCTAAGGTTAAAGATGCAATTCAGGAGATGTTGGAGGCCGGTGTTATTGAGAAGACACCTACGCCTTACGTAAGCCCATTGGTAACCGTACCTAAGACAGACGGGACTGTCAGAGTGTGCCTGGATATGAGGCATTTAAATATGAAGGTGATACCAGAGTTTGACCAAGTGCCACCTATTAAGGAAATCCTCAGAAAGTTTTAAGGGAAGACCATATTTACAAATTTAGATATTACGTCGAGCTTTCACCATGTTGAATTGGAGAAGAAAACTAGTCTATTGACAGGATTTATGTTTGATCAACACACATACTCATTTTTAAGACTACCCTTCGGTTTGAAAACAGCTGGTTCAGCTTTGATAAGGGCGTTAGACCGCAATCTATCGGATGAAGTTAAAGAGAGTACCATGAGGTACGTAGATGCCATTCTACTCACATCGGAATCTCTGGACGAGCACATGAGAGACTTGAAGAAGTTGCTGGATAACCTTAGAGAAGCAAATTTTAAGGTTAATATCAAGAAATCGCACTTCTGTAAGAGGGAAGTTACATTCCTAGGGCACGTTATCGATGAAATTGGAGTAAGGCCAAACCCAGAGAAATTAGAGGTAATTCGAAATTTTCCTCGACCCACGAAAGTTAAGCACGTTCGACAGTATTTGGGAGTAATTGGATTCTCTGCTAACCATTGCCCAAACTATACAACAACTGTGGCACCTCTGCAAGATCTATTGAAGAAAGGCGGCAGGTGGAATTGGACGGAGCAATGTCAAGAAGCATTCGTGAGGTCAAAACAAATGCTTTTGGAATACGTGAAGCTGGGATATCCTGATTATACCCAGATGTTCATAATACAGACGGATGCATCACTTAGCCTTTATAAGTAGGAGATTGAGGGCCCAAGAGAAAAATTACACGATTACAGAGATAGAGTTGCTCGCAATTCTGTACGCATTACAGTACTGGCGCAAACTCGTGTATGGCTTTCAAATCGTCCTCAGAACAGACCATAAAGCTTTAACATTTTTGTTAAAGACGGATTTGTCTATCCAGAGGTTGACAAGATGGTCCCTGTATATTCAACAGTTCAATGTTGAAATAGAATACTGTCCAGGAAAAGAGAACGTAATACCGGACATGTTAAGCCGATATCCGAGAGAAGAGGAAACTCTAGCTGTCCAGATTGAAAATCGAGATCAGAAGACCTTAGATGACTTGAAGAATCTTAGCAACCTACAACCCGAAGATGCGTGGTTGAAAATGATGATTGATTTCTTCGAGGGACGCTTAGCAAGGGGTACTGCAATATACAGAGAGGCAGATACGTTATCAACAGACTACGTATGGTACAATCAGATGCTACACAAGTGGGATGATGTAGAGCATACCCGTCAAAGAATTGTTATTCCTGCATCTTTGCAGAGGAGATTGGTGTGGCTAGCACACAGAGCGTTTGGACATCCGGGTATAGATAAGATAACTGCTCTACTGAAAGAAGCATTCATTTGGCCGAAGTTAAGAGAAACTGTAAGAAATGCTATTAGGACATGCGATTTGTGACAAAGGGTAAAGCCGAACCCCTTTTTAATGAGACAACGACCCATTCCATTGTTACCAGAGAAGCCAAGGCAGCTAATGAGTGTAGACAACTTTGGACCACTGCCTAGAGCACGTAGAGGTAATAGACATATTTTTGTAGCCATGGATGTATTTTCAAAAATGGTGGTATTATGCCCCATACAGAAGACCAGCTCGAAGCAGGTATTAAAGAGACTGAAAGAGAGAGTTATTCCGATACTTGGGAAACCGGATAACCTTCTCTCAGATCACGGGAGCTGCTTTACTAGCGCAGAATTTCGTTGGGAATTGGCAAATTTAGGAATTAGGCAGATTCTATCTACCATTCGCCATCCTGAGGCTAGCCCCGTTGAACGTGTTATGAGAGAGATCCAGAATTATATGAAAATGTACTGTTCAGAAGAGAATTGGAAATGGATCGATGTCTTGGATATAATAGAGTACTGCATAAATAATACTGTGCACGAAGCGACAGGTCAAGTGCCCGTGACTCTACATTTGGATCAGAGACCGGAGAGGCCATGGACTGGTGTTATTCCATTACCTGTAGACGCGCAGCCAGGACGAGAATTGAGGATCCAGCGAACCTTCGAATATCTCCAAGCACAGGCTGAAAGACGCCAGAGAAGAAACCGTGCGAAGCGATATCACAGACCGCTTCTCATTGGGGAAAAAGTTTTAGTTCGGAGACCAGCCAGTTCAGATCCAGAAGCACGGAAATATAAGAAATTCAATTTTGGATATCACGGCCCGTTCGAAATTATAAGAGACCTACAGAATAATGCATATAGAATAAGGCATTTAGAAACGGGAAACGAGGCCGTTATGAATTCTACCAAACTCAAAATTTATTATTCACCAGAAGAATTTGACGAAAAAGAGGAAGCTATAGCAGCGCACACCCAAGTGGATGTGGACAGCAAAGTCATCCAGGCAGACAATCTTGAAGGCTCACGATGCGAGACGGAAAGGAAAACAAATAGCTCGCACAGGGAAGGAAGGAGACAGACAGAGTGCAAGTGTCTACGACTGCTATACAAAGAAATGGTCGATTTTGCCGGGGAGTTTGAAGCCTTGAATGAAGCCCTCCGCCAGGACAATGCACGTCTGAGAGCCGAGCTTAGAGTAGAAGGGGAAGGTAGACAGGCCCACTCGCAGCAGACGAGTTGAATGACCGCTTATTGTAAACAAGGACGGTCGGGCCACAGTCAGCCAGTGACTTACAGAAGGTCACTTGCAAACGACTTCTATAAGTTTTGCAAGAGGAATATGAACCCAACGGTGTTAGGCTGACTGGTGTCGAACGTGGATCTCTGAGATAAATGTGTACAGACTAGAGATACAAGAAAGAAACGAACACAGGATCTTTTGAGGGAGTTTAAGCTATAAAAATCCCTAGTGAAAATACATATTAAATCACTGTTGTGATATGAACAAATTCTGACATTATTTGTTAATATAATGCAGGAAATAGTACCAGAATACTGCAGTATTGGGCTGTAGGATGTATACAATTCTGGACTTAGCGCAGAGAGTTTGAACTTTTGACAGTTTGTAAATGGCTCTAGAATTGAGGCGTGGTTTCGTGGAGCCATGTCAGTCACTGAGACCTACTTATGCCGTCTGGAGCAGGTCAGGACGGTAATATATGGGCAAGTTATTCCCCGTTACAGAATGAAAAGTCCAGGGGGATGAGAAGATACCAGAGTAATTTAATGATTACTCGTGAATGGAGTAACTCGGAGACATGAGGATTGCACCTATGTGAATGTATAGCCGGGAGGCTAATTATCAAGCCGTTAAACATTGAAATCGAGGCAGATTTAATGTAACGCGCATTAACACAGTAAAACTGAGGCTAGCGACAGGATCTGACCATGTCTTCGGGGATGAACCGATGACGCCGCGCGGGGAAGCGCTGGCAAAGGCAATTAATAGTAATTAATTGGCCGATCGATCCTCGAGCACACAGACGGATCCGTGATCAGCGAGGAAAAATGAACCATAAAAACGTTAATTCAAGACCAGGAGTATACGAAGAGAGGAGATGACGCTGCAAGGAAATTTTCGACCTACATTTGGTCTCCAAGGGAATATAAGGTCAGTGGAGAGAACAGTCGGAGTCAGTTGAACCGTACTTGAGTGCAGAGAGCATGCCGCCCAAGTTCAGAGTGGAGCGCGTGGACTTTAACAGTCTAAGCTCATCAACATAAGAGTCATGCAGTAAGGCATTAGTAATAACGATTAATAAGGACAGTCGTGCCATACTTTTATAGTCGGCATTACGAGTGATTACTAATGAGTACGCCGGAAATGTACCGTGTGATATACAAGGTAGGACAATTGTAAGTGGTAATTGTACAAGTACAATGTACAATGGACGAGCGCAATATATAAGCTATGGTTAGACATATAATAGGATGTCGGATTGCGCAGATATAAACTTTGTTATGCAAATGGTGAGATTTCGCAGGGATACCACTGTAATTAATGATCACGACGATGTGCAAGCATATTTATGCGATATCAGGAAATTTATTTAAGGATAGAAATTGATAGACAGATTGGGGGACCGCTAGGAATCCTTGGGCAGAGAATCGAGACTTTCGGACGAGATGCGGGAGAGAAGCGGAGAATAGATCCTCAACGCCTGAATTTTTGATATTCTGAAAGGAAAGGTCAACCATTAAGAAATGTACATAGTGATCGTGTGATTGTAGTGATGATCATTTAAATATATGTAAAATTATTAGTGTAATAAGTGATATAACGTGTTGTGTGAATAAGGAAGCAACAGCTTCGACATGGAGAAGCCAAGTGCAGTGTGTTTTGTAAGGCAAAAATTATGTAAAATGTGTGTGGAAAGTGTATGAATGCCTTGCTTATTTGCAAATTATGGCGGGCATTACTGGAGGAAATGCGTGGTCGGAACCACCAGATTAACCAATGTGAGTACCCAAAAACCATGATTTTGTAGTAATTATAGTCCACTGTATGTTGAGTGATTTCAAAATTTATAGAATATGACAATAAGAGTCAATTTTGGGAGGTAGAACCTCGAGATATTAATGTTGTGTTGATTTTTGTCAAGTTGAGATGTCTTTGTACATCATTGAGTGGATAAATCGTTACCACTAATGTAAAAATGGCGATTGAGTTATATAGAAAATTAACGTAACGAACACGGATGTTCGGTTATTGAATACGGTTACGTTGTGTCGGTTATGGGAAAATTTATGTCAGTAATAATAATAATAATAAGAATAAATGAATACACACCAGGGAAAAATGGTTGTAAGCAAAATATATATGCTAATTGGTATACTTGTGTATCCAAGCGGTAGTATTATACGTGTTGGGCTAAGTAAAGGAATTTAATATCAGGGTATATTATGATAATGGAAATAAATATGCAAGGATACAGGAACTGGAAGGGTTTAATAGAGAATTGAATTCGCAGCTTGATGAATAAGCTTGTAAGTGTAATTGATAGATTTTATCTTACTAATTAAAGGACGGGATCATATCACCATGGTCAGGGGAGCCAGGTAATCTATTCGACGTGTGAAATCTCGTATAGCCTAGGGCATACAGAGATATTATTGCCAGAGCTTATTTAGTGAGAAGAGAAACCCTAGCTCTGAAGATATTGGAATATTCCGGGTTCGAATCCAGTGGTGCATGGGAGGATAAAATGGACACCTCAGCATGACACCTGATATCGACCGAGAACTAGCTATTGAATAAATTCAGCTCCTGGGAGTGAATTTTTGACGGCAGGATGTGCCTGACCGTGTCATTTAACAAGATGCCGGCTAGCCCAATTCGACAGGTGTATGATGAATCTCGTTCCTTCATATAATGTAAATGGACCTGTTGAGGCCAGCTATTAATATCCTAAGGTTAGGAATACATTCTTAAACAATTCCATACCCTATCTTGCATACAGTTTAGTTAGATCATATGGGATATGCAGGCCAGTGAGACTGCACTATTGTATTTAAAGCCATATGCTACTGCTTGGAGATAAAGAAAGAGGGAATATAGGGAGGGACGGAGCAAGTGTTTTGTTACCGCCCGACTCAGACCCATTGTATACAGGAAGAGCCGAGGGAGAGATTTTAAACGACCCTTGGAGGGTGACATTTAGAGTAGAAAGAATTTGAAACCCTGTTTATAATAAAAGAATCGTTGATGTATTGTATAATGAATTTGTGTGGTTTGAAACACATGGATAATTAAGGATCATTCTGATAACTTAATACTTGGCAAACTTATGAGTTGTTGAAAGTTGCATTTTTATACTGACATTGTTGCCTATTTCTAAAGGTGGACACTGGATGCCATAGGCTATGCCCACGCAAGGGTAGCATAATATACCATCCGACACAGCGGTAACGGAATCTTTGAAATTGAACTCATGACGGCATACAGTGAATTGCAGAAAGGGAAACTGCATCAACGGGAACTGCATAAAGTGGAACTGCAGAGAGGGGTATAATTACAAGTAACAGTGGAGTTGCAAGTAAATACGATGTGCAACCCATAAATTGGTTAATGCATGGTAGAGCATTTTGGTGGGAAGAGAGATACAGAACACAATTGTACGCATAATGTAAATTAGGATGTGTTGAGAGTAAAGGATTAGATTGTGAAATTAAAGAGGTCACAATAGGTGACATAAGATTGTAAGTACAGTTATATGTGGAATTTGCCAGTGCATCAGCGCACTTGAGAATGAATTTTATGTTAATCTCATGGTAAATGAATGAATAATCATTTGGATTTGCGAGGATAAAGTGCGAATATTAGTGGATTGAAGGAATAATTTTGCATTGGTTTCTGTTATATTGTTGGAAGTGTGTTATTGTTTGTGTGAAGCCATGACTCAGAGCGCAATTAAAGTCTTTAGAATAGAGTTGTGCTTTATTATTGTAGAGTTGATACCTTTTAGTCACAGATCAAAAATATGCAACTGCTCAGTGGGTGAACGGTACTCGCCTGAGGACTTATGCTGGCTGGAGGCAGAAGCATGTTTTCCATGGTAATTATTCACATGGCTACAATATATACATACATAAGTTATATATAAACTTTTGAACTGACGGTGGTTTTGGGGTCTGGGGGATGTGAAACGCGAAGATATGTCGAAATTTTCCGGAAGTCGAAACATGGGTCCCATTGCAATAGTTAGCTTTCTAATGAAATCTACCTAAAAACCAGCCCTCGTATGCACTTGCGCACGCTTTCAATAGTACAGCAGGAGGCCATGGCGTGCCACAAGCTCGGCCAGCGAATAACAAAACTGCCGATTGGCGTTCTTAATTTATATGAAAGACCCTGTATGCATTCATCATAGTACCAGTATGCAAACGGAGCGTAAATTAACATTTTATGAATGTCCAAGCTGTGTAGTAAACGAGTAGAATAACATGTCAGATGTTACACATCATATGCGACTAGTGTAAGGCTCCTATCTTTTTATTTGTTATCCTAAAATGATAATTCCCAAGTCATGCTTTTAACATTAAGTTCCTACCCTCAAGGAATGTAAGTGTGAAATTTTGCTTTCGCTTCTCCGTCCTTGTCCTTGTCCTTGTATTCGTCTTCGTTTTCGCTCTTTATTATAATCTTAATTTTGATCATTAATTCTTTGCTTTCTGCTTATTTGTTTGCTCTTTGGTTGTCAGAAGTACAAAACGTCCACAAGAACAAATTATTCAAATAAGACTGAACTAGCGGACCCGTGCGAATAACGGGTTGTGTGTGCCCGCCCGGCTCTAGTGCTATACAGTTCTGCCAGAGGCTATCGTCTTGTTTATTTGTTTAAAAACACTTTATAAACAAATAAATATATTTCCGTTGACTTTTCAAGAAATGCAAGATTTTTCCTGTACTATTGAGACGATTTGGAAGATTTTGGTACAAACCACACCTTCTAACTCCCTCTGGTTTATGAGCCTGCGTTTTGTGAAATATACACCTTAGCGTATTTTATACAGTTATAAGACTAGCTGTTATGCCCGGCGTTGCTTGGGATCACAAATTGATTCTAAGAGATCGTACCTTTGCTCGCATTTTCGTATTGAGTGCAACCCAGAGGAAGGTCGTTGTTATAATGAGCAATATTATTGACACTCAAAGTCCTTGAGCGTGATTTCCAACTGATCAAAAATTGTGCTAAAGTTGTTAAATAGGAGGGAACGACGGCTTTATACTGCTTGTACCTTATAGACTAAGCTTGATATTTCGTTAATATAACTAAGGAGCCTACTTTAATCATTGTATGCATTATTAACTTAACTTGACTTATTAACTTAACTAACACATTTTAAGGGCCAATGAATTTCTTTTTCTTGAATATATTAGCCTTGCGTGTTTTGTCGAACAGCAACATTTCAAGTCAGATAAACACTTAGAATCCCAGCTTCATGCATTTGATTATGGAAATAACGAATACCAACAAATAAGAAATACAGTACATACTAAATAGGACCTAAGAATCTATATGTCCACCTACACTTAAATAAGAACTACGCATACGAGTACAGAGAAACCTTGTGGCCGCGAGACAAACTAAGCCTATTCAAAACACCATATCACCCAGATGACAAAATCTGGAAGTTAAAACTATACACCAAAAGGACCCAGGTGATGAAAAACTTTGACGACAAAAATTACACGATTAGCAACAAATCATATCTGAAACTATATTTACCAAAACTCTCCTTCCTCAAGTAAAATCAATACTGAAACACTCATACACGAAAAGCAACACACGTAATATAATAAACGACCCTAAAACCAAAAAGGAATTAAAAAAGTATAGATATAAGCAAGACAAATACTATCTTCTCAGCTCATACCGTAAAATAATGATGCCCCACCGATAATGCAAGTCCCTATCCACGTGATGATGCCCTTAAATGAAATTGCAAACCTTGTGGGGCATGCCAATTCGGTGTTCTAGCCGCATATTTACAACTTTTATAATTCTTCTTCTTCTTTTTTCTTT
Source organism: Meconema thalassinum (assembly GCA_946902985.2). Taxonomy (NCBI): domain Eukaryota; kingdom Metazoa; phylum Arthropoda; class Insecta; order Orthoptera; family Tettigoniidae; genus Meconema; species Meconema thalassinum. The sequence goes on along the minus strand of OX336399.1, from coordinate 186,753,778 downwards.
AGCGTTTGTCCGACCTTGTGGCAGGGTCCGCTATGTGGGATCGTAGTCTCCATTTCCCTCGGTCATGGGCCATGTCTGGATGAAGATTGACAGCCTTTAGATCATTGTGCAGTGTATCGGCCCACCGTTGCCTTGGTCACCCTCTGGGCCTCTTTCCAGCCACATCCAGTGTGTAGGCTGCTTTTGTCATCTGCGCGCAGCACATGTCCAAACCATCTCAGACGGTTTTCCTGCATTTTTTCCCCGATTGGGGCAACACCAAACCGATTTCTGATGGCATCATTTGAAATATGATCCAGCCTAGTGAAACCTGCTGACCATCTAAGCATCATCGTCTCCATGACACATAGGCGACGTTCTGCTTCCTTAGTAGATGGCCAGCACTCCGTGCCGCAGAGAGCGACAGGACGAATGACAGTCCGGTAGATCTTAGATTTCAGATGGTCATTCGTCCTACGGTCACAGTTGACGCCAGTTGTCATTCGCCACTTCGTCCAGGCTGCGTGTATCCTTGTGTTGACCTCGTCAGTAAGTCGCCCATCATCAGAGATAGTGGAACCAAGATACTTAAATTTCGCTACACGTGGTAAATCTTCTCCGTCAACAGTAATGGTGCCCACTTCTTGTGTATCGGATGTCATGTATTCTGTCTTCTTCTTGTTGAGGCACAGACCATATTGGGCAGGTCGATTGTACCACTCTTGTGTTTGGCGTTGGAGATCAAGCTTCGTCTCAGCAGCCAACATGACGTCATCTGCATAGATAAGTGTCCATGGTAGCGGCTGGTGCAGGTCTGACGTTACAGTGTCCATCACAAGAATGAACAGCAGTAGTGATAAGGCGGAGCCCTGGTGGACACCTACGGTGATGCGGAAGTCATTAGACGCTCCCGCAGCAGCTAGGACATACCTCCTTCGTTCTGCGTAAAGCAGCTGCACCCATTTAAGAAGATGTTCTCGGATACCGTGTTGACGGAGCGCTAACCAGATTAGGTCATGTGGCATCCGATCAAAAGCCTTCTCAAGGTCGAGGAAAGCAAGATGCAAAGGTTTATTTCTTTCGGAGTATTTCTCAACCAGTTGCCGTACAGCGAAGACTGCATCTGTTGTGCCACAGTTTTTCACAATGCCTGCTTGGTTCCTTGTGATTTTGGCAATCGCACGAATTCTTTTGTCAAGGATACGCTCGAAAACTTTCATTGCGTGGCACAGAAGTCTGATCGGGCGGTAATTTGAACATTCGGCAGGGCTTCCCTTCTTTTTGAAGATTGGTACTGTGATACTCCATTGCCAATCTGTTGGTATTCGACCTTCTTTGGTAATCCGACTGAAGAATTGTGTCAACCATCCTGCAGCATCCCACTCCTTAGAGCACCATAACTCTGCTGGAAGATCATCGGGGCCGGTGGCTTTCCCAGGCTTCATCTCCTTCAGAGCAGCCTCAACTTCGGCAATGTCGATCTCCTTAATTGGTCCTTCAACAGCACAGGTGGTTGGGATTGGTGGATGGGGAAATTCTTCAGTCGAAATGTTCTCGAAGTAACTCCGCCAGCGTTCCCTTGCTTTCTCCCAGTCTACTAGCAGCTCACCCACTTCAATGTTGATGCCATAGAAATGTTGGATATCTTCCGTTTTTCGATGCCTCGATTTGATTATCCGATAAATGTCACGCTCGCCCTCACGCGTATCAAGTTTCTTGTAGAGGTCTGCATATCGCTCTGCTCTTGTTGAGGCAACAACTTTCTTGGCCTCACTACGGGCTACTTTATAGGCATTCCAGCGAGATGGATTTTTATCTGCAAGAAACTCATGGTACAACTGCTTCTTCTTATGTACCGCTTCCTTGACAGTGTCGTTCCAGAGCCACGTATCTTTCTCAATCCGCCGTCGTCCTGGTTTTGTTGTTCCGAGAATGGCATGTGCAGCTGCATGAGACGAGTCTTTTAGTTTTGTCCAGCTCTCTTCAACTGTCGTAATGGGTGGTACAATGATTTTTGCAATGACATTGGACTCTATTTCCTTAAAGCGCCACCATTTGATTCTTGGAGGACCCGTTCTGGCCGTGCATACAGCTCTTGGTGGCGTTATACGCAGCTTACAGATGACAGGTCGATGCTGCATCGCAACGGTTTCGTATGGAACAACTTTCGTGTCTAAATCGTCTGTAAGGTTACGACGTCTCACAAGGACATAGTCAATCTGAGTAGCATTTGGACCACTGTAGTACGTGATTAGATGGGTATCGCGCTTTTTAAACCAGTTGTTTGTGATGACCATGCCATGAGTTTCTGCGTAATCAAGGATTCGTTGTCCGTCATCATTCTTCAGTCCGTAGCCGTGTCCACCATGGGCAGCATGATCTTCTTTCTGCTGGCCGACATGTCCATTTAGATCGCCAGCAACAATGAGGTAATCTTCAGATGGCACTTCCGCAGTCTTCTCATCAAGCAGCGTCCAGAAAGCATCTTTAGTTTCTGTGTTTAGGCCTGTTTGTGGGGCATAAGCGCTGAAGAAATGAATTTTTCTCCTGTCTGCTACGTAAACAATTTTCATAAGGCGGTCATCATACCTTTGCACTTCACATACAGAGCCATCAAACTTTGCTGATATGACAATGCCGACACCATTAGTTGTTCCGCGGGTTCCATTGTATATGAGTTTGTATCCACACCCAATTTCGTAAGACTTTTCTCCGCTCCACCTCGTTTCCTGCACTGCACAGATATCGATGCGCCTCTTTTCGAGTGCTTTAGCTAATTCGCTACTTCTTCCAGTCATAGTCCCGACGTTCAATGATGCGAGACCGAAAATGGGGGCTCGCTTGTTTAGCCGTCGCCGCCCTTGCGACGATAACCTTGCATACTTTTCACGCCGACTGGGCCCTGCCCGCGCGCGTCGCTTACGGGGTACGCCCTAGCCTTGGTTCCGAAATCTTGAGACGACATTCCTATAAAGATGTGACATTATGTTTTTACGGCTGGCTTGTCACAAAGCCTATCGCCAAGCATTTTTGCGCTACTGCCAGCGTATAATTCGGCCGCCCCAAACATGGGGTACAGACGCCGTTTGTAGCCGCCCGATCCGGGTCAGACGCTACAACTGATATCCACCCCGAAAATGAGGATGATATCTTTTACTCAATTAATCCCGAGCACTGGGCTGCCCCGTCCGCCATCTACACCGTACCGAGGATTAACCTCTCCACTGCAACTGCCGTTGAGGTCTTCGCCGTAACCCTGGCAAGGGACCCTTTCATGGGACTACCAGCCGAGTCAGCTGGACCAAGGTGTTTTTGAGAGGTGTTACTCCTCTATCACTCGCCCTTTGTCCTGACTTGTGACAGGCAGAGCCTGGCTTCCCAAACATTGGGTCCAGGTAGGTGGGGTTACAACTTTTATAATTAATTGAAAAAAAAAAGATATATAATTATAATTAATTGAAAAAAGTATTTTTTCGGTAGAGGAAGTAAGTAGTAAGTAAGTAGAATAATCTTGTTGTATAGAAATATGAAAGACCTTTCGTACGACATATCACAGGAGTAAATCGAAGGTAAATTAAACGCATTGCATGTATTTTTGAATTTTACATCCTAAAGTGATTCCCGGATGTTTTATAGCCATTTGCAAATTTTGAACGCTACCTGTTGAGTCGTTTTCAATTGATGGAGGAACAGATAGATAGACAGACAGAAGGACAAAAGTACATTCTTAGGGATGGATTGGATGAGACTTGTCAAAGTCGATTTGCTCGTAGAGAGATAGGACGTAGCTCGATTTACGCATGGAAATGCAAGGAGCAATGTTCGTGGTTTCCAAGTGGGAACCACGAATTTGGCGTTTCAATGCCCCAAAAACAAACGGTTTTCGAGATATTGCAAAAAAACTATTCCCGGTCTGCGAAATTGATAAACGTTGTCATGGCAACGCCATTTCACGGGGTCACATTCCGCTTTCATTCTGTCTCTGTAAAAGAGAATATTTGCATGACAGATTGACGTCAGTGTCGAGACTTTCGTACGAACAGTGTCACCACATGTATAAAAGAAAAGACCCTAAAAGATGGTATAGATTCTGTCCGCAAAACAGACAAAATCCGATAAATAATGGATAAAAGCAAGAAAAATACTATCTTTTCAGCTCATACCGTAAAATAATGATGCTCCGCCGATGATGCAAGTCCCCATCCTCGTGATGATGCACTTAACTGAAATCCGAAAGTGATTCCGGGATGTTCTAATAGCCATTGGCAAATTTTGAACGATATCTGTTGAGTCGACTTCTATTGATGGAGGAACAGATAGATAGACAGACAGACAGAGGGACAAAAGTACAATTTTATGTAACTTATATAGGGATAATGTAGACTAGTGGGCCCGTGCGAGCTTTCGCAACGTGAATGTAGGTTTATGGGGTAGTAGGGGAGAATGTGGGAGAACGATGTTTTAAATATTGAGGAAATGTATGTATTGCTGTTAAACGGCATACGTACATAAGAAGAACACAAAGAATTATGTAGAACAGTGTTTTGTATTTGTCACAGCGCCTCTTTGTAGACAATGTTCGATGTTACAACGAATTCATCGGTTATTGTTTGCTCGGTAGTTTCTTCTGCAGCAATTTTTACATTTGGAAAGGATTGAACCCTAGAGAAAGTGACATACGTATAATTGTATGTGTGAGAATACTGGATGACAATCTTGGCGAGACCACACCGGAGCCATCTGCTGAGAGACTCCTCAGCTAGCAGAACGCCGCGCTCCCGCCAGATGGCTGCCACCACCGCGATGCCCTGTGCTCTAGCGGCAGGCTTGCTTAGCAGTACGCCACACTCCGGCCAGATAGCTGCCACCGCCGCGCTGCCCTGCACTCTAGCGGCAGGCTCGCCAGGTTACGGTGCTCCCATTGTAAATGTATATTTTTAAGGTATTTATTTAATTGTGAGGCATTTAAAGAGGAAGTGAGTGCGTTTCGGGCACACACGGGGTTATGCGGAACCTGTAGGTACACCATATGTGTAGGTTGGTGTTAACAGGACCTTATTTTTGGTACAAAACCGGAATGGGATCTTAGCAGAATAATATAGGGTGGATTCTCAACCACCAACACCTTTGATGATATACGGTACTTATACACTGTCCTCATGGTAGTTGTTGTTGTTGTTGTTGTTGTGTATTCATAGGCTGGCTGCGTGGCTCAGTTGAAACGTTCTCGCCTGCTATTTCCAAGGATGCAGGATCGAATTCTGGCCCAGCCACTTGGAATTTGAGGGTGCGCAAATGCCAAGGAGCCGTGCTAGTAGATTTACTGGCCTGTTATAGATCCCCTTCGAGGCAAAATTCCGGGAATCGGCGTCTATAAAAGCCGCATTAGTTAAAAGGGACGTAAAACCAATAACATTATTATTATTAGTATTATTATTATGTTAATTCATTGAGGGCTTTGCGGTATCGTGGTAATACAGCCCCGAGTACTTGGATGTCTGATAACCTGTGTTATTGTGGTGTCCGTAGTAGTGTGTGTAAAACACATGTTGTTCTTCCAGTCTTTCTTGTCCTCAACCTTTGCTTCCTTAATTAAGTTTGCTATTCCTTGGTTCTTAGTATGTGTCCTACCAACCTATATCTTCTCTTAAATAACAGTCGTAAGAAACATCTCTCCTCGCCCACTCGTCTTAATACCTCTTCAGTTGCTACTCTATGTACCCATCTGATCTTTATAGTTATCCTGTAACACCACATTTCAAACGATTTTCATCTCCCCTTTTCTGCTGCACCAACAGTCCAAGTTTCACTTCCATACAGCACCACGCTCCGGACAAAGACTTTCAAAAATAACTTCCTAATATCTAAATCTATATCTGACGTCAACAGATTTGTTCTCTGTAGAAATGCTTTTCTTACCTTAGCCAACTTATTTTTATATCCTCTTTGCTTCGTCCATCACTGGTAATTTATTTTTTCTTCCTAAATAGCAGAAACCTTCGACTTCCGTTAACTTTTCACCTGCCAATTTGACGTCAGTAAGAGTTTCTGATTTATTTCGGCTCCATTCCAATGTCTTTGTTTTAGGCTACATTTATTACTTTTCAACATGAATTCTTTTCTCAAGAATCCATATCATTTAAAAACTCATTATATTTCTCTGGTGAACCGGCTACGATGACAATATTATCATCAGCAAATTTTAGAGTTGAAATTATGTCTATATTAATCTTTACTCCCATTTTTTAACCTATTTTCATTTATGAAAAAATAGGCTTATGAGATCACCTTTTGTCGGTGTGTGTGTCTGAGTGTGCGTGTGTGTGTGATGGTGTGTGTCCACCCCCACCCCCCTAATAACATCTAAACGGCTGGGGTGATTTCAATGAAACTCGGTAAGTTCATAGCAATATTTCGGACGACCGTGCCCTTCAAAATTTGTTACGTTTCACCAATCCAACATGACGGCTGTGGGAAATATTTCACCAGCATTCAATATCTCCGAAACTATTACCGATATCACCCTGGAATATTTTACGGTGATAAAAGGAACTACTAGAAGTTCACCTGTGTGACCTTTGTAAACCTGGTAACTACAAAACCTAAATGGCGGCCAAGCGAAATTGCGACGTTTAAATAGACGTTTCTCGTGATTTAATCAACCAAACGCAATAAAACTTGGTACAGTATATTGTTACGGCTGTGAGTACTGTTTGTTTCGTCGCATCGCCGCGTGAGTCACAGCTGCCCCGGGATATGCTCTGCCTCTGTGGGTTACCTTCGCCTTACGCAACGGGCTGCGAGGACAAAGGGATGGTCCAGAATATTCGTGAACCAGCTAGTGATGGAAATCTCGAGAAGCCATGAATTCATTGAGTCAGCAGCCTGCTATATAAGCGGCCTCGTCAGCGAGGGAGGGACAGTGTTTTTGAGCTAGTGCCTGTTTTTACCTGAGTGACGTGACTTGCGAAACACAGTGAGATTCTTTCATAGCCGCGGAGCACTGTGTAGCAGACTCGTAAATAGCCTAACGGTAGTTTGTGTACTCAAGGGAGTGTACAGGTATTTCGGTGAGTGACAGACTGACTAGACACAGGTCAGCCTAATTAGTGAACGGACAGCTGCTCGAGAGAGTGAAAGGGAAGTGTTCCTAGTCAGAGAGGAACTAGAGCGAGATACTAATTGCTTGTATCTGTTTATTGTGCGGTGTACTGTAATTTGCTAAGACCTGCAATAAAGTTACTATTTCTTTAAAAGGACCATTGTTTCGTGCATCTACCCACCGTAATCCAGTTAACGAAAGTGCCACAAGGGGTGGCACGTTACAATATGTTTATACACATTGCAATGCACCGACATCTAACTTCGTTCAATTGTTTACATAACATCAAGATGGCGGCTGTATGATTTTTTATATTAAGTTTTTATTTATTGTGTCGTAATCATGCGATCGAAATGAAAGTTTGAATAATGAACCTACGCAATAATTTTCCTTTAATGGTACATGACTCTATTGCCTATACATATAACAATCCAACATGGCGACCATCCGAAAACATTAGATGGATTTCAATATCTACGAATCTATTACAGCAATCAAACTGATTTTTTTAATGTTCATAGGGGCTATGAACATAAGTTCACACATAGGACTTTCAATAATCTGGTGATCACAAATCCAACATGGCAGCGACGCGAAGTACAAATATCCACATGGTCGTTTCTCGCAATTTAACCTTCCGAGTGCAGGGACACTTGGTACAGTAAATCCTGATACAAATGTTAATCCACTGGCATCTAATTTTTCTCAATTGTTTCCATAACCACAAGATGGCAGCTGTGCGAAATTTTAAAATCTCGCTTTTTCTTTTTGTGTCCTAATCATGCGATTGAAGTTTGAATACTACACGTAAGGTCAAGTCAAGTTACTCCGTGATATCAAGTAACACCGTGATAAGGCGTATTTCCTCTATCACTGCGTAGGTTTAATTCCGAAAGTTCTAAGTTTTTACCAACAGATGGCAGTAGAAACCAGAAATCCAGGAAACCCTTTCGTTCTATCTTTGACCAACTCAATGAGGTTTAAAAATATATTAACAGAGAGTTGACATTTCAACAAGTGATCCACATTCAGTGAAATCGGTGGTGACGATTTTAATTTCTTATAAACAACTGTTTCATTATATAAGTTTCATTTTAACACCAGTCAGAGGTAAGATGCAGACCATTCGCATGCAAAATTTACATGCATGTAGTGTTACGCATGCAAGGTGTGTGAGCCTAGCAATAAGCACGTTTTTCTTAAGTTGGACGCTGAAATGGTGCCAAATCGGAATAAAGAGGCTCGCTCCTACACAGGTGAAACACTTAAAGAAGCATTGAATTCGATGAAGGAAGAAGGATGGTCAGTATACAAGGCCAGTAAACGTTTTAATAACCCGTAGAGTGCACTAAAGGATTATTGCACAAAATGTTCAGCCGATCCAGGAAGTGCAACCCTTGCAAAAATTGGAAAGCCAATCGTTGTGCCATCAGAATTTGAAGTGAAGATAGTGTGTCAGGATAGACACAATAGATCGGTCTTGGCCTAATTCCAGACCCCAGAACAATGACGATGATGGTTGTGGTGCGTGAGGTCGCTCCCCTGGCGGATGACACCAAGAGGAAGAATGGAGCTGAATGGATTGATTATCAGTTTTGTATTGTCTGGTACCTATAATGTCTATTTTATGTGTGATAGGTGTGAGGAATCTGATAGTAACTAATAAGACTTAAAATATATCTAAGTTAATGGAAATTTTTAATAAAATGTTTTTTTTTCCCTATAAAAACACTGTGTAGTGAAATGTTTCATTGGGGTAATAGAAATGTATAGTCTATATACGATTTGAACACTTTTATTACATTAAACATTAGTTTTCAAGATTATAAAGTACACTGATGGTGAACACCATGCTATCACGGAGTAACTTGAACACTATCACGGAGTAACTTGAATATCACGGCGTTACCTACTTCTACTAACGGATTTTGTTAGTTAATATCTTGAACTAACTTATGAATATTTGTAAGATATATGCCAGAAATGTTCTGTAGGGTATTCCTCTTTAACATGAAATGAATCGAAATAACTGAAATCTAAAGTTTCAGAAATAGTAAAAAAAAAGCTTAGTATCAAGGAGTTACTTAACTTTACCCTACACAATAATCTTCATGTAACAGTACATAACTCTAAGACCTACACATATAAAAATCAAACATGGCGACCATCCGCAATATTTAGTCAGTTCTCTGTATCTACGAATCTATTACTGCAATCAAACTGAAATTTTGTATATTGATAGTGGCAATTAACATAAATAGGATATATGAAAATAGGCTGTATAGTTCTTCACGGAACTACTTTTTTAATCTAATTTCTTTCATTGCTTGTTCTATGTAAAGATTAGCTTACCACGACGGGTGAGTGGTGAACGTGTCAGTCTACTAACCCCATGCTTGCAGGTTCGCTCCTGGCCGTGGTAAGTGATTTTTTTTGAAAGGCGGCAAAAATTACGACACCATGTCATACGATGTTGGCATGTCAAAGAAGCCATTTGAATTCAGTAGGCCGTGTTCATAAAGGCAACATTAATCTTTGGAGTTTCCGCCAACACTAAGTTCCCTAATTTCTCTACTAGAAATCTGTTCAAGGAGCTTAGATATCTAACCTCCTTGACTTTCATAATGCTTGGAAGAACAACGGAATTCGACGTGCAAGCTACCCTTAAGGTGTCAAATAACAAAGCTTGCACCCGGCACCCCAGGCCATACGATATTATTATTATTATGTAAAGATTGAAAAGTATGGATGATAAGTTGCAGCCTTGTCTTACACCTTTCTAAATACCAGTTTCTCTCTTATGCCCTTTGGCTCGAATAACTGCCGTCCGGTTTATGTACAGATTGTAGATCACTCACCCTCCTATCCCTGTTATCTCAAAAATTCTATACACTAACCCTAGTACACGAGGCTATATGTCCACGATGTGTTAGCCCCTAAAAATGCAACAACAACAAAGTTTTGTAGCATTTAAGGGGGGACCAACACCTTTAAGCTCCAAAAAAATTTCATTTTTCAAAAATATCATATTCGAATAGAACAACAATTTCTCTTTAATTCAGTGAAAGAATTGCTTTAATATCTCGAATAGAACGGAAGTTACAGTAAAAGTATGATATGACTGACATCACCCAGTGAAAATTAAATTTCCTGTCAACGCCCATTTTAAGGAGCAATTTCCATTGGCCCTTTTAGAATATTCACTTTATCTATCGAATTATGTTGATAGCACTGGCATTATAAAATTTGCACAAAATATAGCTGGAATATATTGGTCTAATAGTTGTTGTTGTCGTTGTTTGAGTCTTCAGTCTTTTGACTCGTTTGATGCAGCTCTCCATATTTCCCTGTCCTGAGCTAATCGTTTCATCTGTATATAGCTGCCACACCCTACATCCGAGGCAATCTGTTTAACATATTTCTAACCTGGTTTATCTCTACAGTTCTTATCCTCGACCCTTCCTTCCATAACGAACTTTGATATTCCTGGGTGTCCTACCCACCTATTTCATCTCTTCCTTAGCATTAGCAAAGAAAACTAGTTTTAAAAGAAATAAGAGACTATGACTGTAGGAAAACACTGAGAAATCCGGTGAGGAAGGATCATTTTATGCGGCAGGGGAATTTTAGAACACCCCAACCATGTAAAACTTTCGTCGCTCATTTCCCGTGAGTTCATATTTTTTCATTCCGTTTCCCTAATAACTCATGAACTTTCAAAGATATATCAGTGAAGTTTTGTAGTCTCATTTCTACGATAGTTATCAACAAAATGTACTAGAATGGTTGCCCTAACCATTATAGTTTATTAATAATAAATTATTTACTATGAAAATTTTATAGATTTTTAGACCCATTATTTAAAAAATCTCAAAATAATATTTCTTCTTGAAATATTTCAATCATTCTAGTACATTTTGTCGCCATGACATCTAGGACCACATTAAAAAAACAATAATTAAAATGTGACAATATTTCCGAGAGTTACTAAAGAAACCCCATTCTTGTGTATTATTTACAGCCGCCATTTTGTGTGCATATATATCCATGATGATGAAATGAAAATCCACAGCCTGCTTCCAGTCTCCGACCGGGTCAGGAATGGAATGAATGAAGCCCCCATCTAGCGGCGAGGATATGAACTGTGCCGGCTGCCGAGGCCTGACGCACTCCTCTGGGGCAATGATTAATGAATGACAGATGAAATGAAATGATAGTGGAGAGTGTTGCTGGAATGAAATTTTGACAGGGAAAACCGGAGTACCCGGAGAAAAACCTGTCTGCCTCCGTTTTGTCCAGCACAGATCTAACATGGAGTGACCGAGATTTGAACCACGGACCCAGCGGTGAGAGGCCGGCGTGCTGCCGCCTAAGCCACGGAGGCTTACCCATGATGATGCAATTTTCTAAATATCTAATAGTTGGTCTGTGTTTAAATTGTATTGTATGTAGACTGTGTTAAGTGACCACTCCGAACAGTATATCAGTGCAAAGAAAATAAAATAAATGTTAAATATTCACTATTTTGTTTCTGTCGAAGGTGTTGGTTCCCCCTTAAATGAGAAACCAAGACTTGTTCATATTCTGAAGCTGCTGTTTACTTGTGTGCCATCTATCGGCGGGCAAGGCAGGTTCCGAGTGACCATGTAATGTGGCAAAGCGCCGGTAGAGTGTGCACGCGTATCTGCCATCTGTCCGTATTACTGTAATTGAATCTACTGTTTAATTAACTACATACATCACCATGAGTAACGCCGCCATGGTAAATGCAATATTTTGTAAGGTTTGAATGATTTTATGAATTAGGTCTGCAACTAAACGTATTCAAATGTAGACAGTCATTTTCACGCGTTATCTCAGTTTATTAAGTCTGCATTATTTGTATAATTATGTACGTGTGTTGCCTGTCGATAATAATAATTATTAAAGTAATTTAAAAATTATAGTAGAAGACCCGTGCTGCTTCGCAGCATTCACTTCAACAATCCTACAGCACTACTGTCCATATGACATTTGCATGTCTTCATGCTAGTGAACTGAAGAGGCATTTACGGCACCGTAGCTTTTGGGTAAATGATGAAGTAGACTTATGAGATCTAATGTGTGGGTGTCTGCCTGTCCTCTGTGTGTGTGTCCCACTATTTACCCAGTGTAAGCTTAAAAGGCGCACGGACGTCAGGTTCCAGACGCAATTCTGAAAAGCCGAGGTGAACAGCTAACTCCAAACACATTAGCTATACTATTCTCTGAAGTACGTGGGTTGGAGACCACGGGACCCCAGCTGAGTCCGGCATTGCTTCCATTTACTTGGCCGGGCTCTTCTCCGTCTTCTTTCCTGTCGACATCCCTTGGTCAACTCTCGTTCTTTTCCGACCCCGACGGTATTAGGGTATCTGAGGCCTAGGGAGTCTTTCACTTTCCCGCCTTAATTGGCACTTGTCTCATCTTTCCTGATCCCTCCTTCTTCGAGGGGTCAGACCTTGTTTTCTTTTCATTATATTTCCTTTTCTCTTTAAGATCCCGCACTGTTTTTTGATAATTGACTCCCCGTGTATCTAAATTCCATTTACCGATTTTTTTACATCTACACTCCATTTTGTAGGTGTTTTCAGTCTACGTTGCATTTTGTAAGTCTTTTCGATCTACAGTAAATTGCATTTTGCGAGTGTTTTCAACCTCAATTGCATTGTGTAAGGATTGCAATCAAAATTGCCTTTTAGTAAGCCTTTTAATATAGGGGATGGGACTTTTGTGAGTATTTTGAATTTCAATTGCATTTTGTATTTTCAACCTAAACCGCTTTTTGCACGTATTTTGATTCTCAATTGTATTTTGTGGGTATTTTGAATCTAAATTACATTTTGGAAGTATTTTCAATCTAAATTGCATTTTGTAAGTATTTTCCATCCAATCAAGTAGTTTGAATCTACCATACATTTTGTAAGCATTTTCAATTTCAATTGCATTTTGTGAGTGTTTTGAATTTCAATTGAACTTCGTGATTTTTTAGAATCCGAAATGAGCATTTTTCAATCTAAATTGCATTGTGTATTTTCAATTTAAATTGCATTTTGTACGTGTTTTGAACCTAACCTACATTTTGTGCATCTTTTTCAATCTATTCCTTTTGTGAGTATTTTCGTTCTAAATTCCATTTTGTAAGTATCACCGCTCTCCATTTTGTGAGTAGTTTCAATCTGAGTTCCTTTTGCAAGTATTTTCCTTCTCACTTATTTTTCGTTCTGGTTTCCTCTTCATTGTTATTTTCGCTATCACCCAGACAATTAGGGGCCGATAACCTAGATGTTAGGCCCCTTAAAACAACAATTATCATCATCATCTCTGAAGTATTAACTCGACACGACGCGACAGTTTGATGCTGGCTGAAGGTAGGGTGATAGGTCGCTCGCAAGGTCGTAAACTCACTCTGAAGCTAGTAATTTAAATTTCCACTGAATGGAGATTGCTTGAAGAAATGAACACGTTAAAACACTTACAGTGGTCGATGTGGGAGCTGTCGCGGACTTTCTTGCAGAACTTTTCGTGCAGAAAAATTCTCCGAGTATATCGATATTTTTAACGGTTTACCCAGCGTATGCTTAACAGTCACATGGACGTTAGGTTTTTCTTCAACTCGATTCACTTAAATCGCAACTGCTCGACTTGTTTTGGTCATAAATAAATGTTTTTCTACCTAATCCTTTATCTTCATCGAGAAATCCTTTACAGGATGGTGAAAACCACATCAAAATCCATCAAGTTGCTCTCGAGATTACCCGTTACATCCAAGAATTGGGAACTTCGTTTTATACTAAGTAGATAGAGATATCCACACAATTTAATGCTACAGCGGTACAATTTGGTGTTCTGTCTACTTATGATACCATTGGTATACATTTAAAATAAAAGATGGGTCTCTTATATATGAATTTAGAGATGTACCGTAACTCTTGGGTAACATAGAATGGTGTGCAAATTAATAGAATTAAATAAAATAAATTTAATTAGTCATAATTTCTTTTATTCAAAATAATTTTATTGACCAACTTCTATTGTTGTCCTTCTTAGTAGTGTTTCCTCTCCCGTGGAATTACACCTTTTCCCTTAAGGAATTGCGTCTGAAAACGTTCAGATTATTGGATTCCGAGGGATATCTGAGCTGGGTCCATTTTCAATATTTAATTGACTTTAGAATTCAAGTCAGGTGATTTCAATGCATAGTTCATAAATCTTTGAATAGTTCAATAGCGTTCATCAGTTAAAAGACCCCAAATCCCTCTGCTCGAAATTCACACTTTAAGTAGAGTGAAGTAATAAAAAAGAAATGTGAGGCATTTTGCATTTGCAAGGCTCCTCAGTTAGTACAAATTCTAAAAAATCATTTTAATTTGAGTTTCTTAAATTAAAATATAATTAGGAGTCTTGGTTAAACATTTGAAGTGATTTCATCGCCTTGTAAACATACTTAGTGCATTAAGCCGTGAAAAGTAAAAATGCAATTTTGGAAAACTGACATCGAATCTAATAATTTGCACACCTCTGTAAAGACAGCTATCGCCTCCACCACTACAGATAGAATAGTAAGTAAAGGCGATTGATGAGAAATGAAAAGATAACTCACACAGAAGGAATTAATATTTAATAAGCTGTAAATTTGATTGAATATATCTTAGTTATAGAACTGAGGGAATGAAATAACGGGATGTAGGATAGTAATCACCGATGTAGGACAATAATTTTTTTCTTTCACCATTACCACAGGACAGTTATCGTATTAGGAATTCGGACGTCCTTGTATACTTGTTATTTAATCTGTGCCCCGTTTGCTGAGGTCTGTGCTCCTCCGCAACATTCGTTTCAACATTCTAATAGTACTTCCTTCCATACAACATTTGCTGTTCGCTTGCCTTTTGGTTCTATTTGAAATTTGACGTCATGGAAGGATTTTGCTCGCGATAGTGCGACATACAGTTGTCCGTGGCTAAACACCGGTTGAGGTAAATAAATGCCTACTTGATCTAGTGTTTGACCTTGAGCTTTATTGATAGTTATACAAAAAGCCAAACGTACTGGAAACTGCCTCCTTTTGAAGGAAAACGGCATATAAGTATCTGATGGCGTAAAGTCAAGGTGAGGAAGTGGGACATTGTTTCCAACATTTACGCCAGTAATAATTTCCAGGTGTAAACAATTGTCATGCATCTTCCGAACCGACAGTCTAGCACCGTTCAACAGACCTTGGGTAACATTAATATTTCTCAAGAAAATCACAATTTAGCCTTCTTTTAGTCGAAGGATATGAGGTGGCAATCCACTTATGTCCATGCTGCCTAAAAATTCTGTTGGGAATTGTAGAAGTTCACTCTCATCTTCACTAATCAAATTACTCACACTGATGTAAGTTCTCGATGATCCTGGGATTAGCTCTAAAACGTTGTCTTTGATTTATTTACAGTGTTAATTTTTAGGTGCTAAAATCGCTATTTTTGAAAAGCGTGAAATATCTTTCAGCGTGGAAACATCGTTTTCATATATTTCAGTGATGAGATCAGTTTTCGCAATGATGGAGGGTGGTAAGTCGTTAATTCTGAATTTTCTCCATCGACGTGAGGGTATTCACCGTTACCAATTTGTATCAGGAAGTTTGCAAAGTCACGTTGATCTGTATCCGCTCGCATATTTTTGTTGAGTTTAAAAATTTTGAGTATTGGCCACAAAGGAGAGAACCTTACTGACATTTGGACTGAAACACAACAGCCAATACCTGCCTAAAATCTCCACCTAAGATGATAATGTTTCCTCCGAAAGGCACGTCGTTATTCATGATGTCCTTGAGCAGCCGATTTATACACATCAACGCGTGCTTATTAGCCATAGGGGCTTCATCCCAGATGATAAGTTTTGCTGAACGAATATAAAAAGCTTCCTTCCTGTTAACTTTTATTCCTGATACAGAACTTTCAAGTAAATATAGAGGTAACTTGAACTGGCTGTGTACAGTGCGCCCCTGAGGTAGTAACATTGCTGCAATACCAGTCCATGCAACAGAAACTACATTTAACCCCAAATTTGTGCAACTGTGAATCAAGCATTAGTAAAGAAATGTTTTCCCGGTGGCTCCTGGACCGTCAATGAAATATTCATTACTCATCCTCTCATTGCCGTTTTGTACTAACTCCAAAATTTCTGTAATTATAGCCGTTTGGTTTTCATTTGCTTGTTTTATCATACGACTTAATTGATCCTCATTAAGTTTTGGATAATTCATTGGTAAATTTGTCTGAGGGAAATTATCAATAAGAGCTGGCAATTCGAGAGAAGTAATGGGAAGACCATGGAGCTTCAAATAATACCTTTCTGTTTCTGTAGGCGAAACATCACACATTCTGCCTATAGTTTTTCAAATATTTTTTCTTTTTTGCCACTGGCAGTTGCTCTTATTCCAGACGTAATGTACTGGTGTTTCAGGATATATATACGGATTTCTGGCTTGCGAATCTTGATTTAACTTGAACCACGCTTGTAATTCCGTGTTGCGCAACTGTGCTTGAAGTAAATATCAGGAGCGTAATCATTTTTAAAATATATATTTTGCAAGTTTGGCAAGTGAACTGGTAATTGCACGATAGAATGTGACTGTTCATGCATGTGAAATGAAAATATCCTGTATGCGGCTTCTGTTGGACCAACATATCTAGCATTTAGAAAAGAAGTAATTTCTTCGTAGTTCACCGTTTTGCCTTCAGGACATATTTTAACATTGCAGCTGTCATGACCTTTATACACATACTTGTGGATGTATATAACACTCCGAACACTTGAGCGTATTTCAACATTAACATGAGCTTGAAAGTAAAGTAAAAGAAATGGATTGTAGGGAACAATGAATCGACTATCGATTTCAATGTCAATGCCTCGAATTGACTTTTCAATAATACGTCCATTATTTCTTCTCCTATACGAAGGATAACCATTGGCGTTATCTTTGGTCTCTTCCTGAAACTGTTTTGGGAAATCTTTCTTACATACGCCATCTTTCATACAGACTGAAGAAGGATTCAAAGATTCGCAAGGACCATGTACTATATGACGCCTCACCTACTAGTATAGCGCTTCATCCTCGAGATCAGGTATTTCGGCTGACACCACACTGTCAATGTCAGAAATTTCTCGAAACTTAAAATCTTCCGTTAATGTTAATAGTAAATGGATGTGCGGAAGACTTCGTTTTTGAAATTCCACTGTATATAGATATGCTTTTACTTTACCGAAAAGTTCCTTAACATTAATCAATCGTAGCAATTCCTTTACTATGCAATGGAAAACTCTCACTATAATATCAGGCCTATTATTAGCCGTTTCCCAAGGATGAATGCTGTTAAGTATTTCTGGCCAGCCCGCATTACAGGTGAACGTAATGAATAAATCTGGCTTTCCAAACTTCCTCACTATCGCCATCGCATCCTGATAATTTTGCATCATATTGCTTGTGCTACTTGTAAAAGAAAATGGCAAAACTACAATACGACTGACTCTGGGATTTTATTTTTTCTGCTCGTACTTGCAAGGCGTCTGTGAAACCGACATATGTATCAACTCGCAACTTCGTTTGTTGATGACGTATATATTTTTACCGGTCACCTTCCATAGGACAGTAATCCATGAATAGCTGTTGAGTCAATTTACCACCGTTAATAAGGAGATTTAAATCGAACTCAGCTCCTAGACCTCGAATGGCAATTCTGTACAGAATATACTCACGCATTGTTACAGTATGACGTATTTTAGTTTGTTTCACTCCAGCAGTTGGCATTGAAATGTGCCAACCAGACTCTCCGCAAGGCCAAATCAAGATATAACACATAGGATCACAGTGCATACTATCAGAATCAACATTCCTCAAGCCACCTTCTCTCTCATATACTGCAATGTGTCGATGAGATGGTGGAGCTCCATCAACAGTTCCAAATACAGCAGCAATTTCTGAACATGTAGGGTCATTATAATGTCTTGGATCGGAGGAAGGTTCATGATAGAAACGCATTACCAATTCCATTTGACGACAATTTTCTTTTAGAGCTGATTTTTTCTCTTCACTTACATTATGGTGCATTGTTTTAAAAGAGTGCACGTAAGGATTGTGCTGATCTAGTAAACGATTTAAAAGACTGAGGGTATCTTCTCTCTGTTCGTGATTAGCATCATTCAGTAGCCTTATCTCATTTGCCTCTGAAATTTGTAAGATGCATTATAGGCCATATGAACTGTTTTCCTCTTTTCTGGCATATAAAGGGGAAATTCTATGATGAATGACACCATTGATTTTGAAACAGTAAGGCCCATGGCTCGGTAGTAGCTCAGCAGTAGCACCAAAGGATACAAACGTCATAGCATTATTATACTGCCGAACATTTTTCCTAATATTTTTGCTGATTTCGTCACAATTCGTAAACAACCGCTTAATTTCTGGAAGTATTGTGCATGGTGGAAGTTTCACTTTGCCATCGATACAACAAAAAGAATAGTGACCACTTGTATTTTTCTCTTTTGAAAAGTAAACAGCTGAGCAGTAGTGACAAATGTTACACAGACTTCCAATCGAGAATGGTTCTATGTAGGGAATAGTTTCATAAACAGCACATCGATAAGTGGCTGAGAACGGTTTTGTGACAATCTGTTTCTGATATCGATTTGAGTCGCATAGTGCTCGTTTCTGTGTCTTGGTATTAACGTTTTCAACCATATTTGACTCTGACTTAGCACTGATATCTAGGACGTCATAGTGACCGTTCCGGCCATCTCCAGAATACAGTAAGGAAATTATTCTATTTGGTGGCATATTCTCGGCGTTTACAGTATGAGTTTTATTATTAGTAACTTTGTTAATATTCATTTTGTAAACTTGAGCAGCGGCAACTAACTCAACATGACCTCCATGAATACCATTCATAGACATATGCATTTTGTAATCATCGCCCGTATTGATAGCAGTTTCGTACATATCGCTGTTGTCAACAATAAAGGAAGAATAATTATTCCAATTGTCTGTAACATGTTTAAGAATTCGTTTTCTAACCTGTGTAAATAAACTCTGATTGTTGTACACACAATATGCCAATGAACTGAACAGACAATTTCCGTCACCTTTAATTCTTATCTTCTTATCACGTTTTGTCTCTGGCTAACTGGTTCTGAGGTTCGCTTCCGACACGATCCTGGGGTTTTACTGCACGCAAACTCACACTTAATTTGAAACTGTAAATCAGCCACTGAATCGAGTGACTTGGCATCCACGTTCTGAACTGAGTTAGCACTGATACCGGTATTTAAGACGTCATAATGACCGTTCCACCCATCCCCAGAGTATAGGAAAGAAATTATTCTATTTGATGGCGTATTTTCTGCTTTTACACTATGAGTTTTATTATTAGTGATTATGTCAATATCCATTTTGTAAACTTGAGCAGCGGCAACTAACTCAACATATACATATACATATACATTATGTAATCATCGCTCGTATTGACAACAGTTTCGTACATATCGCTGTTGCCAACAATAAAGGAAGAATAATTATTCCAATTGTCTGTAACGTGTTTTACAATTCGCTTTCCAACCTGTGTGAATAAACTCTGATTGTTGTACTCACAATATTGTACAGTCCCCCAGGGGGTTGCACCCCCTGGAAGCCACCCTCCATCATCTATCAAAACCATCCCTAACTGGCAAATCTCATAAGTCCAGAACAACATCTTTCACACAGCAAGAGCAGCTAACCAACCTGGAAGGCTTGCCAAACACTTGCATCACACCATAAACAGCTACACATAACTATCTGGGGCAGCTATGCCAGTGGAATGCTGACAGCACAACAGCATAACCTATAAGAAGGACCTTAATGAGGACAGGTTCTACTCTCTACTCTCTACTATCTGTCATACAGTGCGTGTCGCCGAAGGCTCTGCAGGCTGCTATCTCCAGGTGAGCATCAGTGAAGTGTTCAGAGTTCCTATATTTTGTAACCTACCCCACAGACTTGTACACATAATTTGCACTATTGTTATCACTTCCCTAAAAGGGACATACTATTTCATACATCACTGACCAATAAATACTTGGTCAGTAAACTACACTTTGTATTCGTAATTACACGCCTCTTCACATCCTAACGCCCTTCCTGTATTCCGTCACGAGTAAGCGTGACAGTAGTAGCCAAATAGTTGCTAGCTCAAGCTTCATCGCACTTCCTGCAGCGACCCGACTGTCTAAACAGTGAGTCGCCAACACAGCTGACGCCGCACGTCGGTTATATAATTCCTTTCGACCAGCTGGGAGTCCAGTACATTAACCTGACTCAAAGGTTCATCCCCCGAATCACACTTACGTCTTTATAGGAGCATCCCCTAGCATCCTAACACTAAACAACACTCTACACTGGTCAGCTTACCCAGCTACGGGAAGCTACCCCCTCCTAGGCATCACCTTATTAATTAGTACATTAACACATCCGTTTTAGATCTAACTACCCCCCAACTAAGGGATCTAAAACAGATTGGTGGAGGCACGGGGTACCACGCACAGTAGACAAAGGGCCCATACAACGACTTCTCGTGGTCAAAACGGCCCGTACCGCATACAGCCAAGCGAGACTGGAATTTTTTTTGACCTCATATTACGTCACACATTTTTTTCTATTACATAGGAGTTTGTATTATTACACCAACCCCCATCCGCCCCATAGTGCAGAATCGGTGGAAATTAAATGTCCACATTTAACGCCACACTCAGAGACTTTGCGCACCATCTGTCGGCTAGTACAACTCCACTCCTGCCGAAGTTAGAAATTAAGAACAGTGACTTGATAACTGACCAGACTGCAGTACAACTTCTTAGGGAACTCGAATTCAAAACATCAGAGATCCGCGCTCAACACCCTGCAGCGGCAGCACAAGTTATACATTTTACACGATCCCAGGCCAGTGAACACAGACAAGAGTCACCAATATCCAGCGCTAGTGAAGTAGATTGCTTGCCAACACTCCACCCCCTATTGTTGCAGCAACTGCAAATCACAGAGCAGAAAACTAATAATCTGCTCGAGCGCATTACACAGTTACTAGAGACAGACACTGTTAAAGCAGACAGTCACACGACAGAGGCAGTTCTAGACATCCACACTATTCTGGAAACAGTGAAACAGGATTTAGACAGGACCGTACAAGTAGTCAAATCCACACAGTACGACTACACACCATCAGTCAGTACCGACATATCAGGTGACGAGGCACCTGGTAACGTAACACAAGTGTCGTACACGGGAAGCGAGGCTAATTCCCCTCTGAATAGCCCAAACACCTCGGCACAAGATAGCGGTGCGAACAACATAGACAGACCAGAATCACTACACAGCCAACGAGACACAGCCGAACACGAAATGAACAGACACACGGAGTACCCCATGATCCACCCCACAAAGTTCACGGGGGAAGGCCAGGATCCCGAGGAATACCTCAAGGCCTTCAATAGAACGGTTGGACCAATGGCTGGAGCGAGGAAGTTAGAAAACAGCTCCTTCCCGCATACCTCACAAAGGCGGCTATGACATGGTATGAGCTCCATGAGGACACACTAGAAGCTGCCACATGGGAGGAAATCACTTTATTGTTGAAAAGTGAATTCCAGCTCATACCAGATGATGACGACCTGTACGACCAGATCAGACAGAGATCACAGGGACCTAAGGAAAGCGCCCAAGCATACATCAACGTAAAGTTGATAATGTGCGACAAATATAACGCAGCTATGACGAACAAACAGAAAGTCAAGCTGTTGATGCAGGACCTCAGACCATCCATAGTGGACATGTTGTGCATTATGAACAACCCCACGGTCCAGCACATGTTGAACAACATAAAGACCATAGAGGAAGGGATAAAGATCACGGAGAAAGCTACGTAATAAGCCGTGGATCAACACTTCCAGACACAAAAAGACGACACTAATCATAAAATGGACGAATTAGTGGACAGAATGGAGAAACTGACCATAGCTGCCATCCAAGCAGGCGGGTGACCGCTAAGGGATGAACAAGTGGACACACAAGAGCGCTACTATCCTGAAAGGGATAGGGGGTACACGGAGAGGAGACACTACGGGAGGGAGGAAAATTACTAACCTCCACAGCGGCCAACAACACCTCACGCACAGGACAGGCCACACTACCCTCCTCGATATTCACCGGTATCGTACACGGACACAGAGCCAACATACGCCTCACAGCGACCACCATCCCCGTACACACAGGAGTACTACCCTGAGGAGTACGAGCACACCATCCCCCGACGAAACAGCCCACCACCAAGTAGACAGTCCTACGCTGCCCCACAATACAGGGCAGACAGGGAGTACCGGGAAAACTCACCCCCAAGCAGGCAAGGCTATGCAGCCCCGCAGTACAGGGGAAATGGGGAATATCGGGAGAACCCGCCCCCACGCAGGCAAAGCTATGCACCCCCACAGCACAGGGGAAATGGGGACCGTCGAGGAAACCCACCCCCGACCATACAGGGGTATGCAGCCTCCCGGTATAGGGAAAAGGGGAATCGACGGGAAAACCCGCCCCCGCAACGGCAGACATACACCCCACCCTGGCGGAGACAGGAAAACGAACCACCGGGCAATAACCGACAGGCAAGACAACCCACAAGAAGACGGGACAATACAGATACTTACATAAAGGGCTCGGAACACTACCCCCTCCCCGACGAACACCCGAGGGAGTTCAGGGATGAGGCACCCCGCCGGACAGACAGGGGGGCAATACTCCCCACGCCTAGCCACACACCGCAGGCAGGGAGCTGGCGCAGCCACCCCGAGGGGGGGGGGGGGCGCACATACAGTACAGGGAGGCGCACACCTACTTTCCAAAAAAACGCCTAGACGGGGAGGTTCGGCCAGCTGATGAAGCGGCTGAGGTTCCTCCCCCAACACAACACCAGAGAGGCCCTTGCCCCAAGCAAACCCGTAAGAGTAAGGGGAAGAAGCACCCAGCCAAATCTAAGGCTGACGATCCGCCCCCGGGCCGTTTCCAGACACACCCCGTACAAGGAGACGGCAACTGCCTGTTTAGGACTATTAGCTTCCTGGTTCGGCATAACGAGGACCATCATATGGAATACAGGCAGGAAACGGTCAAACACATTCTGGCCAACTGGAAAGAGTACCGAGACTTTGTGTCGAACGAGCGGGAAAACCCATTCCAGACCGGGGAGGATTACAGAAAATACATGGGTAGGGACGGTACCTATGCCAGCGCCGTAGAGGTGACCGCCCTCGGCAAGGTACTCCGAGCAAATATCCACGTATACACTAATGTGTACTCGCCCCCGCTATTTTCAACTGCGGGATTCGACAGGGACCTGCACATACTCTTCACAGGGAACCCTAAGGCGGGACATTATACGCCCCTCACAATCACGCTAAAAACGGACTGAGAACACACCCACACCTTCCAAACAGAAAACCCTACCCCCTACACCACAACGCAGGGTGGGAAGTGACCACACACAGGCGCAGGACGCGAGCTCGCTCGGCATTGGGAAGCCAGCAACAGGAGTCGAACTCGCGACCGCCTGGAACAAAAAACGGGGTAACAAGGGCAAGCTCAGGGTCACATTTGCAGACACACCTTCCCAAGAGGAAGAAAACAACAGTACGCCTACACAAAAGCTGGGAACGGTCAGTGCATTAAACGTTCGCCAGCAGACTTCTATTTCCACAGCGCGAGCGATTAAGAGAGCTGGCAATGTACTTGGTGAGCGCACTTTGCTGACCGAGCCAAAGCACTCAGGACAGGAAGTAGGCTTAGAGGCCAAGCGTGCCAGGTACGATAAGCGGCCGGCTCCATGCCTTCCCAGTACAGATGTTACGCCGGTAGCAACAACAACAACATACATCCTACATAACACATCGGTGCAGGGCAATGGATTTCAGGTATCGGCCCTCACGATACACGCCACCATAAATGGCCACAGAGTGCAGGCCCTAATTGACACGGGGGCAGCGGTAAGTTGTGTAAATAGAAGACACGTTACCGAAGCCCAAATACACGATGTCACGGGTGACATCCGGCTGGTAGTGGCCAATGCTCACGCGCTAGAAAACGCGGGGGTGGCAAACATACATCTTAGGCTAGACCGTTTTGCCACAACACACCCCATGTTCGTTATAGAACATCTTTCTGCGTCAGCCATAATTGGCATGGATTTCCTCGCTAAATATGAGGCTAGCATAAATTTCGCTAGCGGTAAGATGCTTTTAAAGCACGACCAGAGGCTCACCACACATCCCATGATATACACCAGGAACACAGATGGGATTCGAGCGGAGCGAGAAAAACACGAGCATCAGGCCTCTACACTGCACACTATCAGCACACACACACACAGATAAGGCGGCCAAACACCCCCACAGACAGGACCTGACTCCGGAGCAAAATAAAAGGCTCACGGAGCTCCTGGAGGCTAACAGGGATATTTTTGCCCATTCGATGAAGGATCTCGCTGTGACAGACCTCATTGAACACCACGTCACACTCACCAGTGACCGGCCAGTACAACAGCCTCCCTTCAGGGTGAGCCAGAAGGAGAGACACGCCATCGACGCTCAGATCACGGAGATGCTCGAGGCAGGGGTCATTGTCCCCGTTATTTCAAGCTACAGCTCTCCAGTTCTGCTGACCAAAAAACGGGACGGATCCCAGAGATTTTGTACTGATTACCGTAGGCTCAATAAGTTAGTCGAAAATGATAGTTATCCACTACCAAGGGCAGACACCTATTTGGACGCTCTTGGCGGAGCTAGCTGGTTCAGTTCGATGGATTGTTATAGTGGATTCTATTCAATCCCCGTCTATGAACCAGACAGACACAAGCTGGCGTTCGTTACAGAGAACGGGCTATATACCTACACAAGGTTACCAATGGGCCTCCGTAACGCCAGCCAAACCTTCCAAAAGCTAGTGGATAAGACATTTTCAGGGCTAAAATGGCGTTCCGTATTAGTCTACGTGGACGACATAACAGTCTTCTCCAATACCTTCGACGAACATATCGTACATTTGGAGGAGGCTTTCGCAAGGATCAGAGAAGCCAAGTTAAGACTTAAACCTGCGAAATATCAATTTGCCAGACAGCAGATTAACATATTGGGCCATATTGTAAACAGAGAGGTCATTATTCCCGACCCAGCGAAAACTGACGCAATAACGGGCATCCCAATGCCCACAAATTTGAAACAATTGCGCAGTTTTATTGGCCTGGCCTCGTATTATCGCAAGTATATCCACAGGTTTGCGCACATCGTCCACCTCTTAACTGAGCTCACACGGGAAAAGACGCCCTTCAGCATTAAACAGGAACACATAGATGCCTTCAACACACTGAAGCAACTATTGACCTCACCACCATTACTGCAACACTTCCATAGTGATAGGACCACCTTCTTACACGTGGATGCCAGTCAGTACGGGCTCGGGGCGGCCCTATTGCAGGAAGACGCAGAAGGGCGCATACGGCCCGTTGCTTTCGCTAGCAGGAAACTAACGGCCGTTGAGACTAGATACTCTGCCAAAGAGCGGGAAATGCTGGCATTTTCATGGGGAGTGAACTACTTTCGGGTATACCTCTATGGTATCCAGTTCACGGTAGTGACTGACCACGCGAGCTTGCTTTTTTGGGACAAATTTAAAAACCCAAATTCACGGCTCAACAGGTTTATATTCCGCCTGTATGAATATAACTTCGTGGTCAAACACAAGAAAGGCGCTACACACCTAGACGCAGATGGGTTGTCTAGGCTGCCAGTAGCCGATCCCCCGGATGACAGTAAGGACCACGACTGGGACGACATGCCCACTTTTGCCCTGACGGTGATAAACATCATACAGGAGCAAGAAAGTGATCCGTACTTGAAGCGGATTCTATTGGCACTAGAAAACTTGGATAAAGTGGACTCCAAGACAGCACGGCTGTCTAGGCGATTTTTCCTAGACAAAGACGGGGCACTGAAATTTAAGCCCACAGCCATCCACGATAACGCACCTATAGCGGTTCCGGAATCATTGAAAGAAAATATCATGATCGGACACCACAATAGCCCACTGGCAGGGGCACATTTAAGTACGCATAAAACATACCTTAGAATCCGTGACAAGTACTATTGGGTAAACATGAATGCCGACATAGATACCTTCGTAAAGACATGTCACACTTGCCAGCGATTCAAAACAAGGCCTGGCAAGCCTCATGGATTACTCAACCCAATTCCCGTAGGAGAGTTATTTCACAGAGTCGGAATAGATGTCAAAGGCCCTATTACGACATCTCAGAAAGGCAACAAATATATACTGGTCGCCACCGAGTATCTCACCCGATACATGATTACGAAGGCTGTTCCCAAAGCAGACACGAACAGCATAGCCGAATTCTTATTTGAAATAGTTACACGATACGGCCTATTCCAAACCTTACTATCCGACCGAGGTACTATTTTCACCTCGAGAGTGCTCCAACAGTTTTAGGAGATACTCAGGATTAAGGCATACACTACCACGAGTTTTTCCCCGCAAACCAACGGACTCACGGAGAGTATGAACAAAATACTTGGAATAGCCCTGGCTAAATTCACAGGGGACGCAGGGACAGACTGGGATGATAACCTGCAGCCCATAACTTTTAGTTATAACACCTCCATATCCACGGCTACAAAACACTCTCCACACTTCCTACTGCACGGATACACGCCCAGAAGTCCCATTGACAACATATACATCCCACAGGACACGCACACAGACAATGCCGCCCGGCTAGAGCACTTGCAGATAGCTCGCATGGACGCTAGAAAGAACATAGCCGCGGCGCAAAAGAAACAAAAAGAGCGGTACGATCGGCATAGAAAGACCGTGGAATACACACCCGGGCAATTGGTCATGGTCTCCAATTCTGCCCGTAAGAAAAACGTGTCCGAGTTCCTCCTGCCACGCTGGTCAGGTCCCTTCAAAGTCTGCAGGAAGGTATCTGACCTAAATTACATAGTCAGCGTGCGCCATGGGAGAAAACTCATTAAAGACAATATACACGCCCGCCGGATGAAGGCATATCACACCCGCCATACAACACCTACACGTACAGGCGGGAACACTATCAAAAGAAAGGGAAGTGATCCCACTGGCAGACGTGGAAAGAAGGCCAAGAAATAGCCTTCGAACCTCGCTGACCGCACCGGGATAAGACCCTAACACTTGACAGAACTGTCCCGGAGACACAGCCTAGAATGGCACCAGAAACAATTACTCTGGTTAAAGACGGTCCCGAACCCGCAACCTCATGAATACCAGGAATGTAAGGTCGGGTAGCTATCCAGTCGCAGGATAGGAAAGTAAGGGACGGTTACACTAACAGATATTCATAAGCGGAAAACAACAAAATCACCTCCGACACCTAGTCACCAAACACGCGACTAGCGGCCCGCAGACACTCGTGCATAACGACATTTAATACCATTAACAGGGATATATTCGACCCACGCTACATTAACACAAAACTTGGGGACACGAATGTAGTCGGTGGAAGGTTCCTTTACATTACGGAAAGCCCTACTCGCAATTACAGAGATAGCACTCAGGTCCAGACACACGCACGTGCCGGACACGGAGCATTATCAAAACAAGTAACAAGTGAGCGCGCACGCCATTGTAATTCAACACTATCGCCGTCAGCCAAGTTTTAGGCACACAGCCTGCTCCAATCTGTACATTGCACACCACCCTAACTACTGCTCGCCCAGAGCACAGTGCTCCCGGGGGTGTGTGCCCCTAGTTTTAGACACACAGCCTGCTCCAATCTCTACACTGCACACCACCCTAACTACTGCTCGCCCAGAGCACAGTGCTCCCGGGGTTGTGTGCACCTAGTTTTAGGCGGACAGCCTGCTCCAATCTCTACATTGCACACCACCCTAACTACCGCTTGCCCAGAGCACAGTACTCCCGGGGTTGTGTGCTCCAAGTTTTAGGCACACAGCCTGCTCCAATCCCTAAACTGCACACCACCCTAAATACTGCTCGCCCAGAGCACAGTGCTCCCGGGGTTGTGTGCCCCTAGTTTTAGGCAGACAGCCTGCTCCAATCTCTACATTGCACACCACCCTAATTACTGCTCGCCCAGAGCACAGTACTCCCGGGGTTGTGTGCCCCTAGTTTTAGGCACACAGCCTGCTCCAATCTCTACATTGCACACCACCATAACTACTGCTGGCCCAGACCACAGTACTCCTGGGGGTGTGTGCCCCTAGGTTTTGGCACACAGCCTGCTCCAATCTCTACATTGCACACCACCCTAACTACTGCTCGCCCAGAGCACACTGCTCCCGGGGGTGTGTGTGCCCCTAGTTTTGGGCTGCTCCAATCTCTACAATGCACTTCACCCTAACTACTGCTCTCCCAGAGCACAGTGTTCCCGGGGGTGTGTGCCCCTAGTTTTAGACCCAAAGCCTGCTCCAATCTCTATATTGCACACCAACCTAACTACTGCTCGCCCAGAGCACAGTACTCCCGGGGTTGTGTGCCCCTAGTTTTAGACACACATCCTGCTCCAATCTCTACATTGCACATCACCCTAACTACTGCTCGCCCAGAGCACAGTACTCCCGGGTGTGTGTGCCCCTAGTTTGAGACACACAGCCTGCTCCAATCTCTACATTGCACACCACCCTAACTACTGCTCGCCCAGAGCACAGTACTCCCGGGGGTGTGTGCCCCTAGTTTTAGACACACAGCCTGCTCCAATCTCTACACTGCACACCACCCTAACTACTGCTCGCCCAGAACACAGTACTCCCGGGGGTGTGTGCCCCTAGTTTTAGGCACACAGCCTGCTCCAAACTCTACACTGCACACCACCCTAACTACTACTCGCCCAGAGCACAGTACTCCCGGGGTTGTGTGCCTCTAGTTTTTAGGCACACAGCCTGCTCAAATCTCTGCACTGCACACCACCCTAACTACTGCTCGCCCAGAGCACAGTGCTCCCGGGGGCGTGTGCCCCTAGTTTTGGGCACACAGCCTGCTCCAATCTCTGCACTGCACACCACCCTAACTACTGCTCGCCCAGAGCACAGTGCTCTCGGGGGCGTGTGCCCCTAATTCTGGGCACACAGCCTGCTCCTATCTCTAAATTGCACACCAATCTAACTACTGCTCGCCCAGAGCACAGTACTCCCGGGAGTGTTTGCCCCTAGTTTTAGGCACACAGCCAGCCCCAATCTCTACACTGCATACCGCCCTAACTACTGCTCGCCCAGAGCACAGTACTCCTGGAAGAGTGAGCCCTTAGTTTTAGGCACACAGCCTGCTCCAATCTCTACATTGCACATCACCCTACTTACTGCTCGCCAGAGCACAGTACTCCCGGGGGTGTGTGCCCCTAGTTTTAGGCACACAGCCTGCTCCAGTCTCTACATTGCACATCACCCTAACTACTGCTCGCCCAGAGCACAGTACTCCCGGGGGTGTGTGCCCCAAGTTTAAGGCACTCAGCCTGCTCCAATATCTACACTGCACAACACCCTAACTACTGCTAGCCCAGAGCACAGTGTTCCAGGGGGTGTGTGCCCCTAGTTTTAGGTACACAGCCTGCTCCAATCTCTACATTGCACATCACAATAACTACTGCTCGCCAGAGCACAGTATTCCCGGGGGTGTGTGCCCCTAGTTTTAGGCACACAGCCTGCTAAAATCTCTACATTGCACATTACCCTAACTACTACTCGCCCAGAGCACAGTACTCCCGGGGGGGGGGGGGTGCCCTTAGCTTAAGGCAAAAAGCCTGCTCCAATCTCTACACTGCACTCCCCCGTAACTACTGCTCGCCCAGAGCACAGTTCTCCCGGGGGTGTGTGCCCCTTGTTTTAGGCACACAGCCTGCTCCGTCACTTCATTGCAAACCACCCTAACTACTGCTCGCCCAGAGCACAGTACTCCAAGGGTTGTGTGGCCCAAGTTTTTGGCACACAGCCTGCTCCAATCTCTACATTGCACACCACCCTAACTACTGCTCGCCCAGAGCACAGTGCACCCGGGGGTGTGTGCCCCTAATTTTAGGCACACAGCCTGCTCCAATCGCTACATTGCAGACCACCCTAACGGCCGCTCGCCCAGAGCACAGTGCTCCCGGGGGTTGTGTGCCCCTAGTTTTAGGCATACAGCCTGCTCCACTCTCTACATTGCACACCACCTAACTACGGCTCGCCTAGAGCACAGTGCTCCCAGGGGTGTGTGCCCCTAGTTTAAGGCTCACAGCCTGGTCCAATCTCTACATGCACACCAACCTAACTACCGCTTGCCCAGAGCACAGTGCTCCCGGGGGTGTGTGCCCCCAGTTTTAGGCACACAGCCTGCTCCAATCTGTACATTGCTCACCACCCTAACTACTGCTCGCCCAGAGCACAGTGCTCCCGGGGGTGTGTGCCCCTAGTTTTAGACACACAGCCTGCTCCAATCTCTACATTGCACACCACCCTAACTACTGCTCGCCCAGTGCACAGTACTCCCGGGGGTGTGTGCCCCTAGTTTTAGGCACACATCCTGCTCCAATCTCTACATTGCACACCACCCTAACTACTACTCGCCCAGAGCCCAGTACTCCCGCGGTTGCGTGCTCCATGTTTTAGGCACACAGCCTGCTCCAATCCCTACACTGCACACCACCCTAACTACTGCTCGCCCAGAGAACAGTGTCCCCGGGGTTGTGTGCCCCTAGTTTTAGGCAGACAGCCTGCTCCAATCTCTACATTGCACAACACCCTAACTACTGCTCGCCCAGAGCACAGTACTCCCGGGATTGTGTGCCCCTAGTTTTAGGCACACTGCCTGCTCCAATCTCTACATTGCACACCACCCTAACTACTGCTCGCCCAGAGCACAGTACTCCTGGGGGTGTGTGCCCCTAGTTTTGGCACACAGCCTGCTCCAGTCGCTACATTGCACACCAACCTAACTACTGCTCGCCCAGGGCACAGTGCTCCCGGGGGCGTGTGCCCCTAGTTTTAGGCACACAGCCTGCTCCATTCGCTACATTGCACACCACCCTAACTACTGCTCGCCCAGATCACAGTACTCCCAGGGGTGTGTGCCCCTAGTTTTAAGCACACAGCCTGCTCCTATCTCTACATTGCACACCACCCTAACTACTGCTCGCCCAGAGCACAGTGCTCCCGGTGGCGTGTGCCCCTAG
Source organism: Meconema thalassinum (assembly GCA_946902985.2). Lineage (NCBI taxonomy): Eukaryota > Metazoa > Arthropoda > Insecta > Orthoptera > Tettigoniidae > Meconema > Meconema thalassinum. The sequence goes on along the minus strand of OX336399.1, from coordinate 186,722,407 downwards.
TTTTAGGCACACAGCCTGCTCCAATCTCTACATTGCACATTACCCTAACTACTGCTCGCCCAGAGCACAGTACTCCCGAGGGGCGTGTGCCCCTAGTTTTAGGCACACAGCCTGCTCCAGTCGCTACATTGCACATCACCCTAACTACTGCTCGCCCAGAGCACAGTACTCCCGGAGGGGTGCGCCCTTAGTTTTAGGCACAAAGCCTGCTCCAATCTCTACATTGCACACCACCCTAACTACTGCTCGCCCAGTGCACAGTACTCCCGGGGGTGTGTGCCCCTAGTTTTAGGCACACAGCCTGCTCCAATATCTACATTGCACATTACCCTAACTACTGCTCGCCCAGAGCACAGTACTCCCGGGGGTGTGTGCCCCTAGTTTAAGGCACAAGGCCTGCTCCAATCTCTACACTGCACTCCACACTAACTACTGCTCGCCCAGAGCACAGTGCTCCCGGGGGCGTGTGCCCCTAGTTTTAGGCACACAGCCTGCTCCAATCTCTACATTGCACACCACCCTAACTACAGCTCGCCCAGAGCACAGTGTTCCCCGGGGTGTGTGCCCCAGTTTTAGGCACACAGCCTGCTCCAATCTCTACAATGCACACCACCCTAACTACTGCTCGCCCAGAGCACAGTGCTCCCGGGGGTGTGTGCCCCAGTTTTAGGCACACAGCCTGCTCCAATCTCTACAATGCACACCACCCTAACTACTGCTCGCCCAGAGCACAGTGCTCCCGGGGGTGTGTGCCCCTAGTTTTAGGCACAAAGCCTGCTCCAATCTCTAGATTGCACACCACCCTAACTACTGCTCGCCCAGAGCTCAGTGCTCCCGGGGGCGTGTGCCCCTAGTTTTAGGAACACAACCTGCTCCAATCTCAACATTGCACACCACCCTAACTACTGCTCGCCCAGAGCACAGTGCTCCCGGGGGTGTGTGCCCCAGTTTTAGGCACACAGCCTGCTCCAATCTCTACAATGCACACCACCCTAACTACTGCTCGCCCAGAGCACAGTGCTCCCGGGGGTGTGTGCCCCTAGTTTTAGGCACACAGCCTGCTCCTATCTCTACATTGCACACCACCCTAACTACTGCTCGCCCAGAGCACAGTGCTCCCGGTGGCGTGTGCCCCTAGTTTTAGGCACACAGCCTGCTCCAATCTCTACATTGCATACCACCCTAACTACTGCTCGCCCAGAGCACAATGGTCCCGGGGGTGTGTGCCCCTAGTTTTAGGCAAACAGCCTGCTCCAATTTCTACATTGCACACCACCCTAACAACTGCTCGCCCAGAGCACATTCGTCCCGGGGGTGTGTGCCCCCAGTTTTAGGCACAGAGCCTGATCCAATCTCTACATTGCACACCACCCTAACTACTGCTCGCCCAGAGCACAGTGCTCCCGGGGGTTGGTGCCCACAGTTTTAGGCACACAGCATGCTCCAATCTCCACATTGCACACCACACTAACTACTGCTCGCCCAGAGCACAGTGCTCCCGGGGATGTGTGCCTCTAGTTTTAGACACACAGCCTTCTCCAATCTCTACATTGAACACCACCCTAACAACTGCTCGCCCAGAGCACAATCGTCCCGCGGGTGTGTGCCCCCAGTTTTAGGCCCAGAGCCTGATCCAATCTCTACATTGCACACCACCCTAACAACTGCTCGCCCAGAGAACAGTACTCCCGGGGGTGTGTGCCCCTAGTTTTAGGCATACAGCCTTCTCGAAGCTCTACACTGCACACCAACCTGACTACTGCTCGCCCAGAGCACAGTACACCCGGGGGTGTGTGCCCCTTGTTTTAGGCACACAGCCTGCTCCAATCTCTACACTGCACACCACCCTAACTACTGCTCGCCCAGAGCACAGTACTCCCGGGGGTGTGTGCCCCTAGTTTTAGGCACACAGCCTGCTCCAAACTCTAAACTGCACACCACCCTAACTTCTGCTCGCCCAGAGCACTGTACTCCCGGGGTTGCGTGCATCTAGTTTTTAGACACACAGCCTGCTCCAATCGCTACATTGCACACCACCCTAACTACCGCTCGCCCAGAGCACAGTGCTCCCGGGGGCGTGTGCCCCTAGTTTTAGGCACACAGCCTGCTCCAATCGCTACATTGCACACCACCCTAACTACTGCTCTCCCAGAGCACAGTACTCCCGGGGTGTGTGCCCCTAGTACTAGGCAGACAGCCTGCTCCAATCTCTACATTGCACACAACCCCAACTACCGCTCGCCCAGAGCACAGTGCTCCCGGGGTTGTGTGTCCCTAGTTTTAGGCAGACAGCCTGCTACAATCACTACATTGCACACCACCCTAACTACTGCTCGCCCAGAGCACAGTACTCCCGGGGGTGTGTGCCCCTAGTTTTAGGCACACAGCCTGTTCCAATCTCCACATTGCACACCACCCTAACTACCGCTCGCCCAGAGCACAGTGCTCCCGGGGTTGTGTGCCCCTAGTTTTAGGCAGACAGCCTGCTCCAATCTCTACATTGCACACCACCCTGAATACTGCTCGCCCAGAGCACAGTGCTCCCGGGGGCGTGTGCCCCTAGCTTTTGACACACAGCCTGCTCCAATCTCTACATTGCACACCACCCTAACTACTGCTCGCCCAGAGCACAGTGCTCCCGGGGGTGTGTGTGCCCCTAGTTTTAGGCTGCTCCAATCTCTGCAATGCACTTCACCCTAACTACTGCTTGCCCAGAGCACAGTGTTCCCGGGGGTGTGTGCCCCTAGTTTTAGACACACAGCATGCTCCAATCTCTACATTGCACACCACCCTAACTACTGCTCGCCCAGAGCACAGTACTCCCGGGGTTGTGTGCCCCTAGTTTTAGACACACAGCCTGCTCCAATCTCTACATTGCACACCACCCTAACTACTGCTCGCCCAGAGCACAGTACCCCCTGGGGGTGTGTTCCCCTAGTTTTAGACACACAGCCTGCTCCAATCTCTACATTGCACACCACCCAAACTACTGCTCGCCCAGAGCACAGTACTCCCGGGGGTGTGTGCCCCTAATTTTAGACACACAGCCTGCTCCAATCTCTACATTGCACACCACCCCAACAACTGCTCGCCCAGAGGACAGTACTCCCGGGGTTGTGTGCCTCTAGTTTTAAGGCACACAGCCTGCTCCAATCTCTGCACTGCACACCACCCCAACTACTGCTCGCTCAGAGCACAGTGCTCCCGGGGGCGTGTGCCCCTAGTTTTGGGCACACAGCCTGCTCCAATCTCTGCACTGCACACCACCCTAACTACTGCTCGCCCAGGGCACAGTGCTCCCGGGGGCGTGTGCCCCTAGTTCTGGGCACACAGCCTGCTCCAATCTCTAAATTGCACACCAATCTAACTACTGCTCGCCCAGAGCACAGTACTCCCGGGAGTGTGTGCCCCTAGTTTTAGGCACACAGCCAGCTCCAAACTCTACACTGCATACCACCCTAACAACTGCTCGCCCAGAGCACAGTACTCCCGGAAGAGTGTGCCCTTAGTTTTAGGCACACAGCCTGCTCCAATCTCTACATAGCACATCACCCTATTTACTGCTCGCCAGAGCACAGTACTCCCGGGGGTATGTGCCCCTAGTTTTAGGCCCACAGCCTGCTCCAGTCTCTACATTGCACATCACCCTAACTACTGCTCGCCCAGAGCACAGTACTCCCGGGGGTGTGTGCCCCTAGTTTAAGGCACACAGCCTGCTCCAAACTCTACACTGCACACCACCCTAACTACTGCTAGCCCAGAGCACAGTGTTCCAGGGGGTGTGTGCCCCTAGTTTTAGGCACAAAGCCTGCTCCAATCTCAACATTGCACTCCACCCTATCTACTACTCGCCCAGAGCACAGTGCTCCCGGGGGTGTGTGCCCCCTGTTTTAGGCACACAGCCTGCTCCAATCTCTACATTGCACATCACCCTAACTACTGCTCGCCAGAGCACAGTATTCCCGGGGGTGTGTGCCCCTAGTTTTAGGCACACAGCCTGCTCCAATCTCTACATTGCACATTACCCTAACTACTGCTCGCCCAGAACACTGTACTCCCGGGGGGGTGTGCCCTTAGTTTAAGGCACAAAGCCTGCTCCAATCTCTACACTGCACTCCACCTTAACTAATGCTCGCCCAGAGCACAGTTCTCCCGGGGGTGTGTGCCCCTAGTTTTCGGCACACAGCCTGCTCCATCTCTTCATTGCAAACCACCCTAACTACTGCTCGCCCAGAGCACAATACTCCAAGGGTTGTGTGCCCCAAGTTTTTGGCACACAGCCTGCTCCAATCTCTACATGGCACACCACCATAACTACTGCTCGCCCAGAGCACAGTGCTCCCGGGGGTGTGTGCCCCCAGTTTTAGGCACACAGCATGCTCCAATCTCTACATTGCACACCACCCTAACTACTGCTCGCCCAGAGCACAGTGCTCCCGGGGGTGTGTGCCCCTAGTTTTAGACACACAGCCTGCTCCAATCTCTACATTGCATACCACCCTAACTACTGCTCGCCCAGAGCATAGTACTCCCGGGGGTGTGTGCCCCTAGTTTTAGGCACACAGCCTGCTCCAATCTCTACATAGCACACCACCCTAATTACTGCTCGTCCAGAGCACAGTACTCCCAGGGTTGTGTGCCCCAAGTTCTAGGCACACAGCCTGCTCCAATCTCTACACTGCACATCATCCTAACTACTGCTCGCCCAGAGCACAGTACTCCCGGGGTTGTGTGCCTCTAGTTTTTAGGCACACAGCCTGCTCCAATCTGTGCACTGCACACCACCCTAACAACTGCTCGCCCAGAGCACAGTATTCCCGGGGGTGTGTGCCCCTAGTCTTAGACACACAGCCTGCTCCAATCTCTACATTGCACACCACCCTAACTACTGTTCGCCCAGAGCACAGTACTCCCGGGGGAGTGTGCCCCTAGTTTTAGACACACAGCCTGCTCCAATCTCTACATTGCACACCACCCTAACAACTGCTCGCCCAGAGCACAGTACTCCCGGGGGTGTGTGCCCCTAATTTTAGGCATACAGTCTGCTCCAATCTCTACACTGAAAAGCACCCTAACAACTGCTCGCCCAGAGCACAGTACTCCCGGGGTGTGTGCCCCTAGTTTTAGGCACACAGCCTGCTCCAAACTCTACACTGCACACCACCCTAACTACTGCTCGCCCAGAGCACAGTACTCACGGGGTTGTGTGCCTCTAGTTTTTAGGCACACAGCCAGCTCCAATCTGTGCACTGCACACCACCCTAACTACTGCTTGCCCAGAGCACAGTGCTCCCGGGGGCATGTGCCCCTAGTTTTGGGCACACAGCCTGCTCCAATCTCTGCACTGCACACCACCCTAACTACTGCTCGCCCAGAGCACAGTGCTCCCGGGGGCGTGTGCCCCTAGTTCTGGGCACACAGCCTGCTCCAATCTCTACATTGCACACCACCCTAACTACTGCTCGCCCAGAGCACAGTACTCCCGGAAGAATGTGCCCTTAGTTTTAGGCACACAGCCTTCTCCAATCTCTACATTGCACATCCCCCTATTTACTGCTCGCCAGAGCACAGTACTCCCGGGGGTGTGTGCCACTCGTTTTAGGCACACAGCCTGCTCCAATCTCTACATTGCACACCACCCTAACTACTTCTCGCCCAGAGCACAGTACTCCCGGAAGAATGTGCCCTTAGTTTTAGGCACACAGCCTTCTCCAATCTCTACATTGCACATCCCCCTATTTACTGCTCGCCAGAGCACAGTACTCCCGGGGGTGTGTGCCACTCGTTTTAGGCACACAGCCTGCTCCAGTCTCTACACTGCACACCAGCCTAACTACTGCTCGCCCAGAGCACAGTGCTCCCGGGTGCGTGTGCCCTAGTTCTGGGCACACAGCCTGCTCCAATCTCTATATTGCACACCACCCTTACTACTCCTCGCCCAATGCACAGTACTCCCGGGGGTGTGTGCCCCTAGTTTTAGGCACACAGCCTGCTCCAATCTCTACATTGCACACCAATCAAACTACTGCTCGCCCAGAGCACAGTACTCCCGGGAATGTGTGCCCCTAGTTTTAGGCACACAGCCAGCTCCAAACTCTACACTGTATACCACCCTAACAACTGCTCGCCCAGAGCACAGTACTCCCGGAAGAGTGTGCCCTTAGTTTTAGGCACACAGCCTGCTCCAATCTCTACATTGCACATCACCCTATGTACTGCTCGCCAGAGCACAGTACTCCCGGGGGTATGTGCCCCTAGTTTTAGGCACACAGCCTGCTCCAGTCTCTACATTGCACATCACCCTAACTACTGCTCGCCCAGAGCACAGTACTCCCGGGGGTGTGTGCCCCTAGTTTTAGGCACAAAGCCTGCTCCAATCTCAACATTGCACACCACCCTAACTACTGCTAGCCCAGAGCACAGTGTTCCAGGGGGTGTGTGCCCCTAGTTTTAGGCACAAAGCCTGCACCAATCTCAACATTGCACACCACCCTATCTACTGCTCGCCCAGAGCACAGTGCTCCCGGGGGTGTGTGCCCCCTGTTTTAGGCACACAGCCTGCTCCAATCTCTACATTGCACATCACCCTAACTACTGCTCGCCAGAACACAGTATTCCCGGGGGTGTGTGCCCCTAGTTTTAGGCACACAGCCTGTTCCAATCTCTACATTGCACATTACCCCAACTACTGCTCGCCCAGAACACTGTACTCCCGGGGGGGGTGTGCCCTTAGTTTAAGGCACAAAGCCTGCTCCAATCTCTACACTGCACTCCACCCTAACTACTGCTCGCCCAAAGCACAGTGCTCCCGGGGGTGTGTGCCCCTAGTTTTAGACACACAGCCTGCTCCAATCTCTACATAGCACACCACCCTAATTACTGCTCGTCCAGAGCACAGTACTCCCAGGGTTGTGTGCCCCAAGTTCTAGGCACACAGCCTGCTCCAATCTCTATACTGCACATCATCCTAACTACTGCTCGGCCAGAGCACAGTGCACCCGGGTGTGTGTGCCCCGAGTTTTAGACACACAACCTGCTCCAATCTCTACATTGCACACCACCCTAACAACTGCTCACCCAGAGCACAGTATTCCAGGGGGTGTGTGCCCCTAGTCTTAGACACACAGCCTGCTCCAATCTCTACATTGCACACCACACTAACTACTGCTCGCCCAGAGCACAGTACTCCCGGGGGTGTGTGCCCCTAGTTTTAGACACACAGCCTGCTCCAATCTCTACATTGCACACCACACTAACAACTGCTCGCCCAGAGCACAGTACTCCCGGGGGTGTGTGCCCCTAGTTTTAGGCATACAGCCTGCTCCAATCTCTACACTGAACACCACCCTAACTACTGCTCGCCCAGAGCACAGTACTCCCGGGGTGTGTGCCCCTAGTTTTAGGCACACAGCCTGCTCCAAACTCTATACTGCACCCCACCCTAACTACTGCTCGCCCAGAGCACAGTACTCCCGGGGTTGTGTGCCTCTAGTTTTTAGGCACACAGCCTGCTCCAATCTGTGCACTGCACACCACCCTAACTACTGCTTGCCCAGAGCACAGTGCTCCCGGGGGCGTGTGCCCCTAGTTTTGGGCACACAGCCTGCTCCAATCTCTGCACTGCACACCACCCTAACTACTGCTCGCCCAGAGCACAGTGCTCCCGGGGGCGGGTGCCCCTAGTTCTGGGCACACAGCCTGCTCCAATCTCTACATTGCACACCACCCTAACTACTGCTCGCCCAGAGCACAGTACTCCTGGGGGTGTGTGCCACTCGTTTTAGGCACACAGCCTGCTCCAATCTCTACATTGCACATCCCCTATTCACTGCTCGCCAGAGCACAGTACTCCCGGGGGTGTGTGCCACTCGTTTTAGGCACACACCCTGCTCCAGTCTCTACATTGCACATCAACCAAACTACTGCTCGCCCAGAGCACAGTACTCCCGGGGGTGTGTGCCCCTTGTTTAAGGCACACAGCCTGCTCCAATCTCTACATTGCACACCAATCTAACTACTGCTCGCCCAGAGCACAGCACTCCCAGGAGTGAGTGCACCTAGTTTTAGGCACACAGCCAGCTCCAATCTCTACACTGCATACCACCCTAACTACTGCTCGCCCAGAGCACAGTACTCCCGGAAGAGTGTGCCCTTAGTTTTATGCACACAGCCTGCTCCAATCTCTACATTGCACATCCCCCTATTTACTGCTCGCCAGGGCACAGTACTCCCGGGGGCGTGTGCCAATCGTTTTAGGCACACAGCCTGCTCCAGTCCCTACATTGCACATCAATCTAACTACTGCTCGCCCAGAGCACAGTACTCCCGGGGGTGTGTGTCCCTAGTTTAAGGCACACAGCCTGCTCCAATCTCTACACTGAACACCACCCTAATTACTGCTAGCCCAGAGCACAGTGTTCCAGGGGGTGTGTGCCCCTAGTTTAAGGCACACAGCCTGCTCCAATCTCTACACTGAACACCACCCTAACTACTGCTAGCCCAGAGCACAGTGTTCCAGGGGGTGTGTGCCCCTAGTTTAAGGCACAAAGCCTGCTCCAATCTCAACATTGCACACCACCCTATCTTCTGCTCGCCCAGAGCACAGTACTCCCGGGGGTGTGTGTCCCTAGTTTAAGGCACACAGCCTGCTCCAATCTCTACACTGAACACCACCCTAACTACTGCTAGCCCAGAGCACAGTGTTCCAGGGGGTGTGTGTCCCTAGTTTAAGGCACACAGCCTGCTCCAATCTCTACACTGAACACCACCCTAACTACTGCTAGCCCAGAGCACAGTGTTCCAGGGGGTGTGTGCCCCTAGTTTAAGGCTCACAGCCTGCTCCAATCTCTACATTACACATTACCCTAACTACTACTCGCCCAGAGCACAGTACTCCCGGGGGGGGGGGGGGGGTGCCCTTAGTTTTAGGCACACAGCCTGCACCAATCTCTACATTGCACATCCCCCTATTTACTGCTCGCCAGAGCACAGTACTCCCGGGGGTGTGTGCCACTCGTTTTTGGCACATAGCCTGCTCCAGTCCCTACATTTCACATCAACCTAACTACTGCTCGCCCAGAGCACAGTACTCCCGGGGGTGTGTGCCCCTAGTTTAAGGCACACAGCCTGCTCCAATCTCTACACTGCACACCACCCTAACTACTGCTAGCCCAGAGCACAGTGTTCCAGAGGGTGTGTGCCCCTAGTTTAAGGCACACAGCCTGCTCCAGTCTCTACATTGCACATCACCCTAACTACTGCTCGCCCAGAGCACAGTACTCCCGGGGGTGTGTGCCCCTTGTTTAAGGCACACAGCCTGCTCCAATCTCTACACTGCACACCACCCTAACTACTGCTCGCTCAGAGCACAGTGCTCCCGGGGGCGTGTGCCCCTAGTTTTGGGCACACAGCCTGCTCCAATCTCTGCACTGCACACCACCACAACTACTGCTCGCTCAGAGCACAGTGCTCCCGGGGGCGTGTGCCCCTAATTCTGGGCACACAGCCTGCTCCAATCTCTATATTGCACACCACCCTAACTAATGCTCGCCCAGTGCACAGTACTCCCGGGGGTGTGTGCCCTTAGTTTTAGGCACACAGCCTGCTCCAATCTCTACATTGCACACCAATCTAACTACTGCTCGCCCAAAGCACAGTACTCCCAGGAATGTGCGCCCCTAGTTTTAGGCACACAGCCAGCTCCAAACTCTACACTGCATACCACCCTAACAACTGCTCGCCCAGAGCACAGTACTCCCGGAAGAGTGTGCCCTTAGTTTTAGGCACACAGCCTGCTCCAATCTCTACATTGCACATCACCCTATTTACTGCTCGCCAGAGCACAGTACTCCCGGGGGTATGTGCCCCTAGTTTTAGGCACACAGCCTGCTCCAGTCTCTACATTGCACATCACCCTAACTACTGCTCGCCCAGAGCACAGTACTCCCGGGGGTGTGTGCCCCTACTTTAAGGCACACAGCCTGCTCCCAACTCTACACTGCACACCACCCTAACTACTGCTAGCCCAGAGCACAGTGTTCCAGGGGATTTGTGCCCCTAGTTTTAGGCACAAAGCCTGCTCCAATCTCAACATTGCACACCACCCTATCTACTGCTCGCCCAGAGCACAGTGCTCCCGGGGGTGTGTGCCCCCTGTTTTAGGCACACAGCCTGCTCCAATAACTACATTGCACATCACCCTAACTACTGCTCGCCCAGAGCACAGTTCTCCCGGGGGTGTGTGCCCCTAGTTTTAGGCACACAGCCTGCTCCATCTCTTCATTGCAAACCACCCTAACTACTGCTCGCCCAGAGCACAGTACTCCAAGGGTTGTGTGCCCCAAGTTTTTGGCACACAGCCTGCTCCAATCTCTACATTGCACACCACCCTAACTACTGCTCGCCCAGAGCACAGTGCTCCCGGGGGTGTTTGCCCCCAGTTTTAGGCACACAGCATGCTCCAATCTCTACATTGCACACCACCCTAACTACTGCTCGCCCAGAGCACAGTGCTCCCGGGGGTGTGTGCCCCTAGTTTTAGACACACAGCCTGCTCCAATCACTACATTGCACACCACCATAACTACTGCTCGCCCAGAGCACAGTACCCCCCGGGGGTGTGTTCCCCTAGTTTTAGACACACAGCCTGCTCCAATCTCTACATTGCACACCACCCAAACTACTGCTCGCCCAGAGCACAGTACTCCCGGGGGTGTGTATCCCTAATTTTAGACACACAGCCTGCTCCAATCTCTACATTGCACACCACCCTAACAACTGCTCGCCCAGAGGACAGTACTCCCGGGGGATGTGTGCCCCTAGTTTTAGGCATCCAGCCTGCTCCTATCTCTACACTGCACACCACCCTAACTACTGCTCGCCCAGAGCACAGTACTCCCGGGTGTGTGTGCCCCTAGTTTTAGGCACTCAGCCTGCTCCAAACTCTACACTGCACACCACCCTAACTACTGCTCGCCCAGATCACAGTACTCCCGGGGTTGTGTGCCCCTAGTTTTAAGGCACACAGCCTGCTCCAATCTCTGCACTGCACACCACCCTAACTACTGCTCGCTCAGAGCTCAGTGCTCCCGGGGGCGTGTGCCCCTAATTTTGGGCACACAGCCTGCTCCAATCTCTGCACTGCACACCACCCTAACTACTGCTCGCCCAGAGCACAGTGCTCCCGGGGGCGTGTGCCCCTAGTTCTGGGCACACAGCCTGCTCCAATCTCTATATTGCACACTACCCTAACTACTGCTCGCCCAGAGCACAGTACTCCCGGGGGTGTGTGCCCCTAGTTTTAGGCACACAGCCAGCTCCAAACTCTACACTGCATACCACCCTAACAACTGCTCGCCCAGAGCACAGTACTCCCGGAAGAGTGTGCCCTTAGTTTTAGGCACACAGCCTGCTCCAATCTCTACATTGCACATCACCCTATTTACTGCTCGCCAGAGCACAGTACTCCCGGGGGTATGTGCCCCTAGTTTTAGGCACACAGCCTGCTCCAGTCTCTACATTGCACATCACCCTAACTACTGCTCGCCCAGAGCACAGTACTCCCGGGGGTGTGTGCCCCTAGTTTAAGGCACACAGCCTGCTCCAAACTCTACACTGCACACCACCCTAACTACTGCTAGCCCAGAGCACAGTGTTCCAGGGGGTGTGTGCCCCTAGTTTTAGGCACAAAGCCTCGTCCAATCTCTACATTGCACACCACCCTATCTACTGCTCGCCCAGAGCACAGTGCTCCCGGGGGTGTGTGCCCCCTGTTTTAGGCACACAGCCTGCTCCAATCTCTACATTGCACATCACCGTAACTACTGCTCGCCAGAGCACAGTATTCCCGGGGGTGTGTGCCCCTAGTTTTAGGCACACAGCCTGCTCCAATCTCTACATTGCACATTACCCAAACTACTGCTCGCCCAGAACACTGTACTCCCGGGGGGGAGTGTGCCCTTAGTTTAAGGCACAAAGCCTGCTCCAATCTCTACACTGCACTCCACCTTAACTAATGTTCGCCCAGAGCACAGTTCTCCCGGGGGTGTGTGCCCCTAGTTTTAGGCACACTGCCTGATCCATCTCTTCATTGCAAACCACCCTAACTACTGCTCGCCCAGAGCACAATACTCCAAGGGTTGTGTGCCCCAAGTTTTTGGCACACAGCCTGCTCCAATCTCTACATGGCACACCACCATAACTACTGCTCGCCCAGAGCACAGTGCTCCCGGGGGTGTGTGCCCCCAGTTTTAGGCACACAGCATGCTCCAATCTCTACATTGCACACCACCCTAACTACTGCTCGCCCAGAGCACAGTGCTCCCGGGGGTGTGTGGCCCTAGTTTTAGACACACAGCCTGCTCCAATCTCTACATTGCATACCACCCTAACTACTGCTCGCCCAGAGCATAGTACTCCCGGGGGTGTGTGCCCCTAGTTTTAGGCACACAGCCTGCTCCAATCTCTACATAGCACACCACCCTAATTACTGCTCGTCCAGAGCCCAGTACTCCCAGGGTTGTGTGCCCCAAGTTCTAGGCACACAGCCTGCTCCAATCTCTACACTGCACATCATCCTAACTACTGCTCGCCCAGAGCACAGTACTCCCGGGGTTGTGTGCCTCTAGTTTTTAGGCACACAGCCTGCTCCAATCTGTGCACTGCACACCACCCTAACAACTGCTCGCCCAGAGCACAGTATTCCCGGGGGTGTGTGCCCCTAGTCTTAGACACACAGCCTGCTCCAATCTCTACATTGCACACCACCCTAACTACTGTTCGCCCAGAGCACAGTACTCCCGGGGGAGTGTGCCCCTAATTTTAGACACACAGCCTGCTCCAATCTCTACATTGCACACCACCCTAACAACTGCTCGCCCAGAGCACAGTACTCCCGGGGGTGTGTGCCCCTAGTTTTAGGCATACAGCCTGCTCCAATCTCTACACTGAACACCACCCTAACAACTGCTCGCCCAGAGCACAGTACTCCCGGGGTGTGTGCCCCTAGTTTTAGGCACACAGCCTGCTCCAAACTCTACACTGCACACCACCCTAACTACTGCTCGCCCAGAGGACAGTACTCCCGGGGTTGTGTGCCTCTAGTTTTTAGGTACACAGCCTGCTCCAATCTGTGCACTGCACACCACCCTAACTACTGCTTGCCCAGAGCACAGTGCTCCCGGGGGCGTGTGCCCCTAGTTTTGGGCACACAGCCTGCTCCAATCTCTGCATTGCACACTACCCTAACTACTGCTCGCCCAGAGCACAGTGCTCCCGGGGGCGTGTGCCCCTAGTTCTGGGCACACAGCCTGCTCCAATCTCTACATTGCACACCACCCTAACTACTGCTCGCCCAGAGCACAGTACTTCCGGAAGAGTGTGCCCTTAGTTTTAGGCACACAGCCTTCTCCAATCTCTACATTGCACATCCCCCTATTTACTGCTCGCCAGAGCACAGTACTCCCGGAGGTGTGTGCCACTCGTCTTAGGCACACAGCCTGCTCCAGTCTCTACATTGCACATCATCCTAACTAAGGCTCGCCCAGAGCACAGTACGCCCGGGGGTGTGTGCCCCTTGTTTATGGCACACAGCCTGATCCAATCTCTACACTGCACACCACCATAACTACTGCTCGCTCAGAGCACAGTGCTCCCGGGGGCGTGTGCCCCTAGTTTTGGGCACACAGCCTGCTCCAATCTCTGCACTGCACACCACCCTAACTACTGCTCGCCCAGAGCACAGTGCTCCCGGGTGCGTGTGCCCTAGTTCTGGGCACACAGCCTGCTCCAATCTCTATATTGCACACCACCCTAACTACTGCTCGCCCAGAGCACAGTGCTCCCGGGGGCGTGTGCCCCTAGTTTTGGGCACACAGCCTGCTCCAATCTCTGCACTGCACACCACCCTAACTACTGCTCGCCCAGAGCACAGTGCTCTCGGGGGCGTGTGCCCCTAATTCTGGGCACACAGCCTGCTCCTATCTCTACATTGCACACCAATCTAACTACTGCTCGCCCAGAGCACAGTACTCCCGGGAGTGTTTGCCCCTAGTTTTAGGCACACAGCCAGCCCCAATCTCTACACTGCATACCACCCTAACTACTGCTCGCCCAGAGCACAGTACTCCTGGAAGAGTGAGCCCTTAGTTTTAGGCACACAGCCTGCTCCAATCTCTACATTGCACATCACCCTACTTACTGCTCGCCAGAGCACAGTACTCCCGGAGGTGTGTGCCCCTAGTTTTAGGCACACAGCCTGCTCCAGTCTCTACATTGCACATCACCCTAACTACTGCTCGCCCAGAGCACAGTACTCCCGGGGGTGTGTGCCCCAAGTTTAAGGCACTCAGCCTGCTCCAATATCTAAACTGCACACCACCCTAACTACTGCTAGCCGAGAGCACAGTGTTCCAGGGAGTGTGTGCCCCTAGTTTTAGGCACAAAGCCTGCTCCAATCTCAACATTGCACACCACCCTATCTACTGCTCGCCGAGAGCACAGTGCTCCCGGGGGTATGTGCCTCCAGTTTTAGGTACACAGCCTGCTCCAATCTCTACATTGCACATCACAATAACTACTGCTCGCCAGAGCACAGTATTCCCGGGGGTGTGTGCCCCTTGTTTTAGGCACACAGCCTGCTCCAATCTCTACATTGCACATTACCCTAACTAATACTCGCCCAGAGCACAGTACTCCCGGGGGGGAGGGGGTGCCCTTAGCTTAAGGCAAAAAGCCTGCTCCAATCTCTACACTGCACTCCACCGTAACTACTGCTCGCCCAGAGCACAGTTCTCCCGGGGGTGTGTGCCCCTTGTTTTAGGCACACAGCCTGCTCCGTCTCTTCATTGCAAACCACCCTAACTACTGCTCGCCCAGAGCACAGTACTCCAAGGGTTGTGTGGCCCAAGTTTTTGGCACACAGCCTGCTCCAATCTCTACATTGCACATCACAATAACTACTGCTCGCCAGAGCACAGTATTCCCGGGGGTGTGTGCCCCTAGTTTTAGGCACACAGCCTGCTCCAATCTCTACATTGCACATTACCCTAACTACTACTCGCCCAGAGCACAGTACTCCCGGGGGGGGGGGTGCCCTTAGCTTAAGGCAAAAAGCCTGCTCCAATCTCTACACTGCACTCCACCGTAACTACTGATCGCCCAGAGCACAGTTCTCCCGGGGGTGTGTGCCCCTTGTTTTAGGCACACAGCCTGCTCCGTCTCTTCATTGCAAACCACCCTAACTACTGCTCGCCCAGAGCACAGTACTCCAAAGGTTGTGTGGCCCAAGTTTTTGGCACACAGCCTGCTCCACTCTCTACATTGCACACCACCTAACTACGGCTCGCCTAGAGCACAGTGCTCCCAGGGGTGTGTGCCCCTAGTTTTAGGCTCACAGCCTGGTCCAATCTCTACATGCACACCAACCTAACTACCGCTTGCCCAGAGCACAGTGCTCCCGGGGGTGTGTGCCCCCAGTTTTAGGCACACAGCCTGCTCCAATCTGTACATTGCTCACCACCCTAACTACTGCTCGCCCAGAGCACAGTGCTCCCGGGGGTGTGTGCCCCTAGTTTTAGACACACAGCCTGCTCCAATCTCTACATTGCACACCACCCTAACTACTGCTCGCCCAGGGCACAGTACTCCCGGGGGTGTGTGCCCCTAGTTTTAGGCACACATCCTGCTCCAATCTCTACATTGCACACCACCCTAACTACTACTCGCCCAGAGCCCAGTACTCCCGCGGTTGCGTGCTCTATGTTTTAGGCACACAGCCTGCTCCAATCCCTACACTGCACACCACCCTAACTACTGCTCGCCCAGAGAACAGTGTCCCCGGGGTTGTGTGCCCCTAGTTTTAGGCAGACAGCCTGCTCCAATCTCTACATTGCACAACACCCTAACTACTGCTCGCCCAGAGCACAGTACTCCCGGGGTTGTGTGCCCCTAGTTTTAGGCAAACTGCCTGCTCCAATCTCTACATTGCACACCACCCTAACTACTGCTCGCCCAGAGCACAGTACTCCTGGGGGTGTGTGCCCCTAGTTTTGGCACACAGCCTGCTCCAGTCGCTACATTGCACACCACCCTAACTACTGCTCGCCCAGGGCACAGTGCTCCCGGGGGCGTGTGCCCCTAGTTTTAGCCACACAGCCTGCTCCATTCGCTATATTGCACACCACCCTAACTACTGCTCGCCCAGATCACAGTACTCCCAGGGGTGTGTGCCCCTAGTTTTAGGCACACAGCCTGCTCCTATCTCTACATTGCACACCACCCTAACTACTGCTCGCCCAGAGCACAGTGCTCCCGGTGGCGTGTGCCCCTAGTTTTAGGCACACAGCCTGCTCCAATCTCTACATTGCACATTACCCTAACTACTGCTCGCCCAGAGCACAGTACTCCCGGAGGGGTGCGCCCTTAGTTTTAGGCACAAAGCCTGCTCCAATCTCTAGATTGCACACCACCCTAACTACTGCTCGCCCAGTGCACAGTACTCCCGGGGGTGTGTGCCCCTAGTTTTAGGCACACAGCCTGCTCCAATATCTACATTGCACATTACCCTAACTACTGCTCGCCCAGAGCACAGTACTCCCGGAGGGGTGCGCCCTTAGTTTTAGGCACAAAGCCTGCTCCAATCTCTAGATTGCACACCACCCTAACTACTGCTCGCCCAGGGCACAGTGCTCCCGGGGGCGTGTGCCCCTAGTTTTAGGCACACAGCCTGCTCCATTCGCTACATTGCACACCACCCTAACTACTGCTCGCCCAGATCACAGTACTCCCAGGGGTGTGTGCCCCTAGTTTTAAGCACACAGCCTGCTCCTATCTCTACATTGCACACCACCCTAACTACTGCTCGCCCAGAGCACAGTGCTCCCGGTGGCGTGTGCCCCTAGTTTTAGGCACACAGCCTGCTCCAATCTCTACATTGCACATTACCCTAACTACTGCTCGCCCAGAGCACAGTACTCCCGAGGGGCGTGTGCCCCTAGTTTTAGGCACACAGCCTGCTCCAGTCGCTACATTGCACATCACCCTAACTACTGCTCGCCCAGAGCACAGTATTCCCGGAGGGGTGCGCCCTTAGTTTTAGGCACAAAGCCTGCTCCAATCTCTACATTGCACACCACCCTAACTACTGCTCGCCCAGTGCACAGTACTCCCGGGGGTGTGTGCCCCTAGTTTTAGGCACACAGCCTGCTCCAATATCTACATTGCACATTACCCTAACTACTGCTCGCCCAGAGCACAGTACTCCCGGGGGTGTGTGCCCCTAGTTTAAGGCACAAGGCCTGCTCCAATATCTACACTGCACTCCACACTAACTACTGCTCGCCCAGAACACAGTGCTCCCGGGGGCGTGTGCCCCTAGTTTTAGGCACACAGCCTGCTCCATCTCTACATTGCACACCACCCTAACTACTGCTCGCCCAGAGCACAGTGTTCCCCGGGGTGTGTGCCCCTAGTTTTAGGCACAAAGCCTGCTCCAATCTCTAGATTGCACACCACCCTAACTACTGCTCGCCCAGAGCTCAGTGCTCCCGGGGGCGTGGGCCCCTAGTTTTAGGAACACAACCTGCTCCAATCTCAACATTGCACACCACCCTAACTACTGCTCGCCCAGAGCACAGTGCTCCCGGGGGTGTGTGCCCCCAGTTTTAGGCACACAGCCTGCTCCAATCTCTACAATGCACACCACCCTAACTACTGCTCGCCCAGAGCACAGTGCTCCCGGGGGTGTGTGCCCCTAGTTTTAGGCACACAGCCTGCTCCTATCTCTACATTGCACACCACCCTAACTACTGCTCGCCCAGAGCACAGTGCTCCCGGTGGCGTGTGCCCCTAGTTTTAGGCACACAGCCTGCTCCAATCTCTACATTGCATACCACCCTAACTACTGCTCGCCCAGAGCACAATGGTCCCGGGTGTGTGTGCCCCTAGTTTTAGGCAAACAGCCTGCTCCAATTTCTACATTGCACACCACCCTAACAACTGCTCGCCCAGAGCACATTCGTCCCGGGTGTGTGTGCCCCCAGTTTTAGGCACAGAGCCTGATCCAATCTCTACATTGCACACCACCCTAACTACTGCTCGCCCAGAGCACAGTGCTCCCGGGGGTTGGTGCCCACAGTTTTAGGCACACAGCATGCTCCAATCTCCACATTGCACACCACCCTAACTACTGCTCGCCCAGAGCACAGTGCTCCCGGGGATGTGTGCCTCTAGTTTTAGACACACAGCCTTCTCCAATCTCTACATTGAACACCACCCTAACAACTGCTCGCCCAGAGCACAATCGTCCCGCGGGTGTGTGCCCCCAGTTTTAGGCCCAGAGCCTGAACCAATCTCTACATTGCACACCACCCTAACAACTGCTCGCCCAGAGAACAGTACTCCCGGGGGTGTGTGCCCCTAGTTTTAGGCATACAGCCTTCTCCAAGCTCTACACTGCACACCAACCTGACTACTGCTCGCCCAGAGCACAGTACACCCGGGGGTGTGTGCCCCTTGTTTTAGGCACACAGCCTGCTCCAATCTCTACACTGCACACCACCCTAACTACTGCTCGCCCAGAGCACAGTACTCCCGGGGGTGTGTGCCCCTAGTTTTAGGCACACAGCCTGCTCCAAACTCTAAACTGCACACCACCCTAACTTCTGCTCGCCCAGAGCACTGTACTCCCGGGGTTGCGTGCATCTAGTTTTTAGACACACAGCCTGCTCCAATCGCTACATTGCACACCACCCTAACTACCGCTCGCCCAGAGCACAGTGCTCCCGGGGGCGTGTGCCCCTAGTTTTAGGCACACAGCCTGCTCCAATCGCTACATTGCACACCACCCTAACTACTGCTCTCCCAGAGCACAGTACTCCTGGGGTGTGTGCCCCTAGTACTAGGCAGACAGCCTGCTCCAATCTCTACATTGCACACAACCCCAACTACCGCTCGCCCAGAGCACAGTGCTCCCGGGGTTGTGTGCCCCTAGTTTTAGGCAGACAGCCAGCTCCAATCTCTACATTGCACACCACCCTAACTACTGCTCGCCCAGAGCACAGTACTCCCGGGGGTGTGTGCCCCTAGTTTTAGGCACACAGCCTGTTCCAATCTCCACATTGCACACCACCCTAACTACCGCTCGCCCAGAGCACAGTGCTCCCGGGGTTGTGTGCCCCTAGTTTTAGGCAGACAGCCTGCTCCAATCTCTACATTGCACACCACCCTGAATACTGCTCGCCCAGAGCACAGTGCTCCCGGGGGCGTGTGCCCCTAGCTTTTGACACACAGCCTGCTCCAATCTCTACATTGCACACCACCCTAACTACTGCTCGCCCAGAGCACAGTGCTCCCGGGGGTGTGTGTGCCCCTAGTTTTAGGCTGCTCCAATCTCTGCAATGCACTTCACCCTAACTACTGCTTGCCCAGAGCACAGTGTTCCCGGGGGTGTGTGCCCCTAGTTTTAGACACACAGCATGCTCCAATCTCTACATTGCACACCACCCTAACTACTGCTCGCCCAGAGCACAGTACTCCCGGGGTTGTGTGCCCCTAGTTTTAGACACACAGCCTGCTCCAATCTCTACATTGCACACCACCCTAACTACTGCTCGCCCAGAGCACAGTACCCCCTGGGGGTGTGTTCCCCTAGTTTTAGACACACAGCCTGCTCCAATCTCTACATTGCACACCACCCAAACTACTGCTCGCCCAGAGCACAGTACTCCCGGGGGTGTGTGCCCCTAATTTTAGACACACAGCCTGCTCCAATCTCTACATTGCACACCACCCCAACAACTGCTCGCCCAGAGGACAGTACTCCCGGGGTTGTGTGCCTCTAGTTTTAAGGCACACAGCCTGCTCCAATCTCTGCACTGCACACCACCCCAACTACTGCTCGCTCAGAGCACAGTGCTCCCGGGGGCGTGTGCCCCTAGTTTTGGGCACACAGCCTGCTCCAATCTCTGCACTGCACACCACCCTAACTACTGCTCGCCCAGGGCACAGTGCTCCCGGGGGCGTGTGCCCCTAGTTCTGGGCACACAGCCTGCTCCAATCTCTAAATTGCACACCAATCTAACTACTGCTCGCCCAGAGCACAGTACTCCCGGGAGTGTGTGCCCCTAGTTTTAGGCACACAGATAGCTCCAAACTCTACACTGCATTCCACCCTAACAACTGCTCGCCCAGAGCACAGTACTCTTGGAAGAGTGTGCCCTTAGTTTTAGGCACACAGCCTGCTCCAATCTCTACATAGCACATCACCCTATTTACTGCTCGCCAGAGCACAGTACTCCCGGGGGTATGTGCCCCTAGTTTTAGGCACACAGCCTGCTCCAGTCTCTACATTGCACATCACCCTAACTACTGCTCGCCCAGAGCACAGTACTCCCGGGGGTGTGTGCCCCCAGTTTAAGGCACACAGCCTGCTCCAAACTCTACACTGCACACCACCCTAACTACTGCTAGCCCAGAGCACAGTGTTCCAGGGGGTGTGTGCCCCTAGTTTTAGGCACAAAGCCTGCTCCAATCTCAACATTGCACTCCACCCTATCTACTACTCGCCCAGAGCACACAGCTCCCGGGGGTGTGTGCCCCCTGTTTTAGGCACACAGCCTGCTCCAATCTCTACATTGCACATCACCCTAACTACTGCTCGCCAGAGCACAGTATTCCCGGGGGTGTGTGCCCCTAGTTTTAGGCACACAGCCTGCTCCAATCTCTACATTGCACATTACCCTAACTACTGCTCGCCCAGAACACTGTACTCCCGGGGGGGTGTGCCCTTAGTTTAAGGCACAAAGCCTGCTCCAATCTCTACACTGCACTCCACGTTAACTAATGCTCGCCCAGAGCACAGTTCTCCCGGGGGTGTGTGCCCCTAGTTTTCGGCACACAGCCTGCTCCATCTCTTCATTGCAAACCACCCTAACTACTGCTCGCCCAGAGCACAATACTCCAAGGGTTGTGTGCCCCTAGTTTTTGGCACACAGCCTGCTCCAATCTCTACATGGCACACCACCATAACTACTGCTCGCCCAGAGCACAGTGCTCCCGGGGGTGTGTGCCCCCAGTTTTAGGCACACAGCATGCTCCAATCTCTACATTGCACACCACCCTAACTACTGCTCGCCCAGAGCACAGTGCTCCCGGGGGTGTGTGCCCCTAGATTTAGACTCACAGCCTGCTCCAATCTCTACATTGCATACCACCCTAACTACTGCTCGCCCAGAGCATAGTACTCCCGGGGGTGTGTGCCCCTAGTTTTAGGCACACAGCCTGCTCCAATCTCTACATAGCACACCACCCTAATTACTGCTCGTCCAGAGCACAGTACTCCCGGGGGTGTGTGCCCCTAGTTTTAGGCACACAGCCTGCTCCAATCTCTACATAGCACACCACCCTAATTACTGCTCGTCCAGAGCACAGTACTCCCGGGGGTGTGTGCCCCAAGTTCTAGGCACACAGCCTGCTCCAATCTCTACACTGCACATCATCCTAACTACTGCTCGCCCAGAGCACAGTACTCCCGGGGTTGTGTGCCTCTAGTTTTTAGGCACACAGCCTGCTCCAATCTGTGCACTGCACACCACCCTAACAACTGTTCGCCCAGAGCACAGTACTCCCGGGGGAGTGTGCCCCTAGTTTTAGACACACAGCCTGCTCCAATCTCTACATTGCACACCACCCTAACAACTGCTCGCCCAGAGCACAGTACTCCCGGGGGTGTGTGCCCCTAATTTTAGGCATACAGTCTGCTCCAATCTCTACACTGAACAGCACCCTAACAACTGCTCGCCCAGAGCACAGTACTCCCGGGGTGTGTGCCCCTAGTTTTAGGCACACAGCCTGCTCCAAACTCTACACTGCACACCACCCTAACTACTGCTCGCCCAGAGCACAGTACTCACGGGGTTGTGTGCCTCTAGTTTTTAGGCACACAGCCAGCTCCAATCTGTGCACTGCACACCACCCTAACTACTGCTTGCCCAGAGCACAGTGCTCCCGGGGGCGTGTGCCCCTAGTTTTGGGCACACAGCCTGCTCCAATCTCTGCACTGCACACCACCCTAACTACTGCTCGCCCAGAGCACAGTGCTCCCGGGGGCGTGTGCCCCTAGTTCTGGGCACACAGCCTGCTCCAATCTCTACATTGCACACCACCCTAACTACTGCTCGCCCAGAGCACAGTACTCCCGGAAGAATGTGCCCTTAGTATTAGGCACACAGCCTTCTCCAATCTCTACATTGCACATCCCCCTATTTACTGCTCGCCAGAGCACAGTACTCCCGGGGGTGTGTGCCACTCGTTTTAGGCACACAGCCTGCTCCAGTCTCTACATTGCACATCACCCTAACTACTGCTCGCCCAGAGCACAGTACTCCCGGGGGTGTGTGCCCCTTGTTTAAGGCACACAGCCTGCTCCAATCTCTACACTGCACACCAGCCTAACTACTGCTCGCCCAGAGCACAGTGCTCCCGGGTGCGTGTGCCCTAGTTCTGGGCACACAGCCTGCTCCAATCTCTATATTGCACACCACCCTTACTACTCCTCGCCCAGTGCACAGTACTCCCGGGGGTGTGTGCCCCTAGTTTTAGGCACACAGCCTGCTCCAATCTCTACATTGCACACCAATCAAACTACTGCTCGCCCAGAGCACAGTACTCCCGGGAATGTGTGCCCCTAGTTTTAGGCACACAGCCAGCTCCAAACTCTACACTGTATACCACCCTAACAACTGCTCGCCCAGAGCACAGTACTCCCGGAAGAGTGTGCCCTTAGTTTTAGGCACACAGCCTGCTTCAATCTCTACATTGCACATCACCCTATTTACTGCTCGCCAGAGCACAGTACTCCCGGGGGTATGTGCCCCTAGTTTTAGGCACACAGCCTGCTCCAGTCTCTACATTGCACATCACCCTAACTACTGCTCGCCCAGAGCACAGTACTCCCGGGGGTGTGTGCCCCTAGTTTTAGGCACAAAGCCTGCTCCAATCTCAACATTGCACACCACCCTAACTACTGCTAGCCCAGAGCACAGTGTTCCAGGGGGTGTGTGCCCCTAGTTTTAGGCACAAAGCCTGCACCAATCTCAACATTGCACACCACCCTATCTACTGCTCGCCCAGAGCACAGTGTTCCCGGGGGTGTGTGCCCCCTGTTTTAGGCACACAGCCTGCTCCAATCTCTACATTGCACATCACCATAACTACTGCTCGCCAGAGCACAGTATTCCCGGGGGGGTGTGCCCCTAGTTTTAGACACACAGCCTGCTCCAATCTCTACATAGCACACCACCCTAATTACTGCTCGTCCAGAGCACAGTACTCCCAGGGTTGTGTGCCCCAAGTTCTAGGCACACAGCCTGCTCCAATCTCTATACTGCACATCATCCTAACTACTGCTCGGCCAGAGCACAGTGCACCCGGGTGAGTGTGCCCCGAGTTTTAGACACACAACCTGCTCCAATCTCTACATTGCACACCACCCTAACAACTGCTCACCCAGAGCACAGTATTCCAGGGGGTGTGTGCCCCTAGTCTTAGACACACAGCCTGCTCCAATCTCTACATTGCACACCACACTAACTACTGCTCGCCCAGAGCACAGTACTCCCGATGGTGTGTGCCCCTAGTTTTAGACACACAGCCTGCTCCAATCTCTACATTGCACACAACACTAACAACTGCTCGCCCAGAGCACAGTACTCCCGGGGGTGTTTGCCCCTAGTTTTAGGCATACAGCCTGCTCCAATCTCTACACTGAACACCACCCTAACTACTGCTCGCCCAGAGCACAGTACTCCCGGGGTGTGTGCCCCTAGTTTTAGGCACACAGCCTGCTCCAAACTCTATACTGCACCCCACCCTAACTACTGCTCGCCCAGAGCACAGTACTCCCGGGGTTGTGTGCCTCTAGTTTTTAGGCACACAGCCTGCTCCAATCTGTGCACTGCACACCACCCTAACTACTGCTTGCCCAGAGCACAGTGCTCCCGGGGGCGTGTGCCCCTAGTTTTGGGCACACAGCCTGCTCCAATCTCTGCACTGCACACCACCCTAACTACTGCTCGCCCAGAGCACAGTGCTCCCGGGGGCGTGTGCCCCTAGTTCTGGGCACACAGCCTGCTCCAATCTCTACATTGCACACCACCCTAACTACTGCTCGCCCAGAGCACAGTACTCCTGGGGGTGTGTGCCACTCGTTTTAGGCACACAGCCTGCTCCAATCTCTACATTGCACATCCCCTATTCACTGCTCGCCAGAGCACAGTACTCCCGGGGGTGTGTGCCACTCGTTTTAGGCACACACCCTGCTCCAGTCCCTACATTGCACATCAACCTAACTACTGCTCGCCCAGAGCACAGTACTCCCGGGGGTGTGTGCCCCTTGTTTAAGGCACACAGCCTGCTCCAATCTCTACATTGCACACCAATCTAACTACTGCTCGCCCAGAGCACAGCACTCCCAGGAGTGAGTGCACCTAGTTTTAGGCACACAGCCAGCTCCAATCTCTACACTGCATACCACCCTAACTACTGCTCGCCCACAGCACAGTACTCGCGGAAGAGTGTGCCCTTAGTTTTATGCACACAGCCTGCTCCAATCTCTACATTGCACATCCCCCTATTTACTGCTCGCCAGGGCACAGTACTCCCGGGGGTGTGTGCCAATCGTTTTAGGCACACAGCCTGCTCCAGTCCCTACATTGCACATCAATCTAACTACTGCTCGCCCAGAGCACAGTACTCCCGGGGGTGTGTGTCCCTAGTTTAAGGCACACAGCCTGCTCCAATCTCTACACTGAACACCACCCTAATTACTGCTAGCCCAGAGCACAGTGTTCCAGGGGGTGTGTGCCCCTAGTTTAAGGCACACAGCCTGCTCCAATCTCTACACTGAACACCACCCTAACTACTGCTAGCCCAGAGCACAGTGTTCCAGGGGGTGTGTGCCCCTAGTTTAAGGCACAAAGCCTGCTCCAATCTCAACATTGCACACCACCCTATCTTCTGCTCGCCCAGAGCACAGTACTCCCGGGGGTGTGTGTCCCTAGTTTAAGGCACACAGCCTGCTCCAATCTCTACACTGAACACCACCCTAACTACTGCTAGCCCAGAGCACAGTGTTCCAGGGGGTGTGTGTCCCTAGTTTAAGGCACACAGCCTGCTTCAATCTCTACACTGAACACCACCCTAACTACTGCTAGCCCAGAGCACAGTGTTCCAGGGGGTGTGTGCCCCTAGTTTAAGGCTCACAGCCTGCTCCAATCTCTACATTACACATTACCCTAACTACTGCTCGCCCAGAGCACAGTACTCCCGGGGGGGGGGGTGCCCTTAGTTTTAGGCACACAGCCTGCTCCAATCTCTACATTGCACATCCCCCTATTTACTGCTCGCCAGAGCACAGTACTCCCGGGGGTGTGTGCCCCTAGTTTTAGGCACTCAGCCTGCTCCAAACTCTACACTGCACACCACCCTAACTACTGCTCGCCCAGATCACAGTACTCCCGGGGTTGTGTGCCCCTAGTTTTAAGGCACACAGCCTGCTCCAATCTCTGCACTGCACACCACCCTAACTACTGCTCGCTCAGAGCTCAGTGCTCCCGGGGGCGTGTGCCCCTAGTTTTGGGCACACAGCCTGCTCCAATCTCTGCACTGCACACCACCCTAACTACTGCTCGCCCAGAGCACAGTGCTCCCGGGGGCGTGTGCCCCTAGTTCTGGGCACACAGCCTGCTCCAATCTCTATATTGCACACTACCCTAACTACTGCTCGCCCAGAGCACAGTACTCCCGGGGGTGTGTGCCCCTAGTTTAAGGCACACAGCCTGCTCCAATCTCTACACTGCACACCACCCTAACTACTGCTAGCCCAGAGCACAGTGTTCCAGAGGGTGTGTGCCCCTAGTTTAAGGCACACAGCCTGCTCCAGTCTCTACATTGCACATCACCCTAACTACTGCTCGCCCAGAGCACAGTACTCCCGGGGGTGTGTGCCCCTTGTTTAAGGCACACAGCCTGCTCCAATCTCTACACTGCACACCACCCTAACTACTGCTCGCTCAGAGCACAGTGCTCCCGGGGGCGTGTGCCCCTAGTTTTGGGCACACAGCCTGCTCCAATCTCTGCACTGCACACCACCACAACTACTGCTCGCCCAGAGCACCGTGCTCCCGGGGGCGTGTGCCCCTAGTTCTGGGCACACAGCCTGCTCCAATCTCTATATTGCACACCACCCTAACTACTGCTCGCCCAGTGCACAGTACTCCCGGGGGTGTGTGCCCCTAGTTTTAGGCACACAGCCTGCTCCAATCTCTACATTGCACACCAATCTAACTACTGCTCGCCCAAAGCACAGTACTCCCAGGAATGTGCGCCCCTAGTTTTAGGCACACAGCCAGCTCCAAACTCTACACTGCATACCACCCTAACAACTGCTCGCCCAGAGCACAGTACTCCCGGAAGAGTGTGCCCTTAGTTTTAGGCACACAGCCTGCTCCAATCTCTACATTGCACATCACCCTATTTACTGCTCGCCAGAGCATAGTACTCCCGGGGGTATGTGCCCCTAGTTTTAGGCACACAGCCTGCTCCAGTCTCTACATTGCACATCACCCTAACTACTGCTCGCCCAGAGCACAGTACTCCCGGGGGTGTGTGCCCCTACTTTAAGGCACACAGCCTGCTCCCAACTCTACACTGCACACCACCCTAACTACTGCTAGCCCAGAGCACAGTGTTCCAGGGGATTTGTGCCCCTAGTTTTAGGCACAAAGCCTGCTCCAATCTCAACATAGCACACCACCCTATCTACTGCTCGCCCAGAGCACAGTGCTCCCGGGGGTGTGTGCCCCCTGTTTTAGGCACACAGCCTGCTCCAATAACTACATTGCACATCACCCTAACTACTGCTCGCCCAGAGCACAGTTCTCCCGGGGGTGTGTGCCCCTAGTTTTAGGCACACAGCCTGCTCCATCTCTTCATTGCAAACCACCCTAACTACTGCTCGCCCAGAGCACAGTACTCCAAGGGTTGTGTGCCCCAAGTTTTTGGCACACAGCCTGCTCCAATCTCTACATTGCACACCACCCTAACTACTGCTCGCCCAGAGCACAGTGCTCCCGGGGGTGTGTGCCCCCAGTTTTAGGCACACAGCATGCTCCAATCTCTACATTGCACACCACCCTAACTACTGCTCGCCCAGAGCACAGTGCTCCCGGGGGTGTGTGCCCCTAGTTTTAGACACACAGCCTGCTCCAATCACTACATTGCACACCACCATAACTACTGCTCGCCCAGAGCACAGTACCCCCTGGGGGTGTGTTCCCCTAGTTTTAGACACACAGCCTGCTCCAATCTCTACATTGCACACCACCCAAACTACTGCTCGCCCAGAGCACAGTACTCCCGGGGGTGTGTATCCCTAATTTTAGACACACAGCCTGCTCCAATCTCTACATTGCACACCACCCTAACAACTGCTCGCCCAGAGGACAGTACTCCCGGGGGATGTGTGCCCCTAGTTTTAGGCATCCAGCCTGCTCCAATCTCTACACTGCACACCACCCTAACTACTGCTCGCCCAGAGCACAGTACTCCCGGGTGTGTGTGCCCCTAGTTTTAGGCACTCAGCCTGCTCCAAACTCTACACTGCACACCACCCTAACTACTGCTCGCCCAGATCACAGTACTCCCGGGGTTGTGTGCCCCTAGTTTTAAGGCACACAGCCTGCTCCAATCTCTGCACTGCACACCACCCTAACTACTGCTCGCTCAGAGCTCAGTGCTCCCGGGGGCGTGTGCCCCTAGTTTTGGGCACACAGCCTGCTCCAATCTCTGCACTGCACACCACCCTAACTACTGCTCGCCCAGAGCACAGTGCTCCCGGGGGCGTGTGCCCCTAGTTCTGGGCACACAGCCTGCTCCAATCTCTATATTGCACACTACCCTAACTACTGCTCGCCCAGAGCACAGTACTCCCGGGGGTGTGAGCCCCTAGTTTTAGGCACACAGCCAGCTCCAAACTCTACACTGCATACCCCCCTAACAACTGCTCGCCCAGAGCACAGTACTCCCGGAAGAGTGTGCCCTTAGTTTTAGGCACACAGCCTGCTCCAATCTCTACATTGCACATCACCCTATTTACTGCTCGCCAGAGCACAGTACTCCCGGGGGTATGTGCCCCTAGTTTTAGGCACACAGCCTGCTCCAGTCTCTACATTGCACATCACCCTAACTATTGCTCGCCCAGAGCACAGTAATCCCGGGGGTGTGTGCCCCTAGTTTAAGGCACACAGCCTGCTCCAAACTCTACACTGCACACCACCCTAACTACTGCTAGCCCAGAGCACAGTGTTCCAGGGGGTGTGTGCCCCTAGTTTTAGGCACAAAGCCTGCTCCAATCTCTACATTGCACACCACCCTATCTACTGCTCGCCCAGAGCACAGTGCTCCCGGGGGTGTGTGCCCCCTGTTTTAGGCACACAGCCTGCTCCAATCTCTACATTGCACATCACCCTAACTACTGCTCGCCAGAGCACAGTATTCCCGGGGGTGTGTGCCCCTAGTTTTAGGCACACAGCCTGCTCCAATCTCTACATTGCACATTACCCAAACTACTGCTCGCCCAGAACACTGTACTCCCGGGGGGGGGGGGGGGGGGGGTGTGCCCTTAGTTTAAGGCACAAAGCCTGCTCCAATCTCTACACTGCACTCCACCTTAACTAATGTTCGCCCAGAGCACAGTTCTCCCGGGGGTGTGTGCCCCTAGTTTTAGGCACACTGCCTGATCCATCTCTTCATTGCAAACCACCCTGACTACTGCTCGCCCAGAGCACAATACTCCAAGGGTTGTGTGCCCCAAGTTTTTGGCACACAGCCTGCTCCAATCTCTACATGGCACACCACCATAACTACTGCTCGCCCAGAGCACAGTGCTCCCGGGGGTGTGTGCCCCCAGTTTGAGGCACACAGCATGCTCCAATCTCTACATTGCACTCCACCCTAACTACTGCTCGCCCAGAGCACAGTGCTCCCGGGGGTGTGTGCCCCTAGTTTTAGACACACAGCCTGCTCCAATCTCTACATTGCATACCACCCTAACTACTGCTCGCCCAGAGCATAGTACTCCCGGGGGTGTGTGCCCCTAGTTTTAGGCACACAGCCCGCTCCAATCTCTACATAGCACACCACCCTAATTACTGCTCGTCCAGAGCACAGTACTCCCAGGGTTGTGTGCCCCAAGTTCTAGGCACACAGCCTGCTCCAATCTCTACACTGCACATCATCCTAACTACTGCTCGCCCAGAGCACAGTACTCCCGGGGTTGTGTGCCCCTAGTTTTAGGCATACAGCCTGCTCCAATCTCTACACTGAACACCACCCTAACAACTGCTCGCCCAGAGCACAGTACTCCCGGGGTTGTGTGCCTCTAGTTTTTAGGTACACAGCCTGCTCCAATCTGTGCACTGCACACCACCCTAACTACTGCTTGCCCAGAGCACAGTGCTCCCGGGGGCGTGTGCCCCTAGTTTTGGGCACACAGCCTGCTCCAATCTCTGCACTGCACACTACCCTAACTACTGCTCGCCCAGAGCACAGTGCTCCCGGGGGCGTGTGCCCCTAGTTCTGGGCACACAGCCTGCTCCAATCTCTACATTGCACACCACCCTAACTACTGCTCGCCCAGAGCACAGTACTCCCGGAAGAGTGTGCCCTTAGTTTTAGGCACACAGCCTTCTCCAATCTCTACATTGCACATCCCCCTATTTACTGCTCGCCAGAGCACAGTACTCCCGGAGGTGTGTGCCACTCGTTTTAGGCACACAGCCTGCTCCAGTCTCTACATTGCACATCACCCTAACTAATGCTCGCCCAGAGCACAGTACGCCCGGGGGTGTGTGCCCCTTGTTTAAGGCACACAGCCTGATCCAATCTCTACACTGCACACCACCATAACTACTGCTCGCTCAGAGCACAGTGCTCCCGGGGGCGTGTGCCCCTAGTTTTGGGCACACAGCCTGCTCCAATCTCTGCACTGCACACCACCCTAACTACTGCTCGCCCAGAGCACAGTGCTCCCGGGTGCGTGTGCCCTAGTTCTGGGCACACAGCCTGCTCCAATCTCTATATTGCACACCACCCTAACTACTGCTTGCCCAGTGCACAGTACTCCCGTGGGTGTGTGCCCCTAGTTTTAGGCACACAGCCTGCTCCAATCTCTACATTGCACACCAATCAAACTACTTCTCGCCCAGAGCACAGTACTCCCGGGAATGTGTGCCCCTAGTTTTAGGCACACAGCCAGCTCCAAACTCTACACTGTATACCACCCTCACAACTGCTCGCCCAGAGCACAGTACTCCCGGAAGAGTGTGCCCTTAGTTTTAGGCACACAGCCTGCTCCAATCTCTACATAGCACACCACCCTAATTACTGCTCGTCCAGAGCACAGTACTCCCAGGGTTGTGTGCCCCAAGTTCTAGGCACACAGCCTGCTCCAATCTCTACATTGCACATCATCCTAACTACTGATCGGCCAGAGCACAGTGCACCCGGGGGTGTGTGCCCCGAGTTTTAGACACACAACCTGCTCCAATCTCTACATTGCACACCACCCTAACAACTGCTCACCCAGAGCACAGTATTCCCGGGGGTGTGTGCCCCTAGTCTTAGACACACAGCCTGCTCCAATCCCTACATTGCACACCACCCAATCTTCTGCTCGCCCAGAGCACAGTACTCCCGGGGGTGTGTGTCCCTAGTTTAAGGCACACAGCCTGCTCCAATCTCTACACTGAACACCACCCTAACTACTGCTAGCCCAGAGCACAGTGTTCCAGGGGGTGTGTGTCCCTAGTTTAAGGCACACAGCCTGCTCCAATCTCTACACTGAACACCACCCTAACTACTGCTAGGCCCAGAGCACAGTGTTCCAGGGGGTGTGTGCCCCTAGTTTAAGGCTCACAGCCTGCTCCAATCTCTACATTACACATTACCCTAACTACTGCTCGCCCAGAGCACAGTACTCCCGGGGGGGGGGGGTGCCCTTAGTTTTAGGCACACAGCCTGCTCCAGTCTCTACATTGCACATCACCCTAACTACTGCTCGCCCAGAGCACAGTACTCCCGGGGGTGTGTGCCCCTTGTTTAAGGCACACAGCCTGCTCCAGTCTCTACATTGCACATCACCCTAACTACTGCTCGCCCAGAGCACAGTACTCCCGGGGGTGTGTGCCCCTTGTTTAAGGCACACAGCCTGCTCCAATCTCTACACTGCACACCACCCTAACTACTGCTCGCTCAGAGCACAGTGCTCCCGGGGGCGTGTGCCCCTAGTTTTGGGCACACAGCCTGCTCCAATCTCTGCACTGCACACCACCACAACTACTGCTCGCCCAGAGCACAGTGCTCCCGGGGGCGTGTGCCCCTAGTTCTGGGCACACAGCCTGCTCCAATCTCTATATTGCACACCATCCTAACTACTGCTCGCCCAGTGCACAGTACTCCCGGGGGTGTGTGCCCCTAGTTTTAGGCACACAGCCTGCTCCAATCTCTACATTGCACACCAATCTAACTACTGCTCGCCCAGAGCACAGTACTCCCAGGAATGTGCGCCACTAGTTTTAGGCACACAGCCAGCTCCAAACTCTACACTGCATACCACCCTAACAACTGCTCGCCCAGAGCACAGTACTCCCGGAAGAGTGTGCCCTTAGTTTTAGGCACACAGCCTGCTCCAATCTCTACATTGCACATCACCCTATTTACTGCTCGCCAGAGCACAGTACTCCCGGGGGTATGTGCCCCTAGTTTTAGGCACACAGCCTGCTCCAGTCTCTACATTGCACATCACCCTAACTACTGCTCGCCCAGAGCACAGTACTCCCGGGGGTGTGTGCCCCTACTTTAAGGCACACAGCCTGCTCCCAACTCTACACTGCACACCACCCTAACTACTGCTAGCCCAGAGCACAGTGTTCCATGGGATTTGTGCCCCTAGTTTTAGGCACAAAGCCTGCTCCAATCTCAACATTGCACACCACCCTATCTACTGCTCGCCCAGAGCACAGTGCTCCCGGGGGTGTGTGCCCCCTGTTTTAGGCACACAGCCTGCTCCAATAACTAAATTGCACATCACCCTAACTACTGCTCGCCCAGAGCACAGTTCTCCCGGGGGTGTGTGCCCCTAGTTTTAGGCACACAGCCTGCTCCATCTCTTCATTGCAAACCACCCTAACTACTGCTCGCCCAGAGCACAGTACTCCAAGGGTTGTGTGCCCCAAGTTTTTGGCACACAGCCTGCTCCAATCTCTACATTGCACACCACCCTAACTACTGCCCGCCCAGAGCACAGTGCTCCCGGGGGTGTGAGCCCCCAGTTTTAGGCACACAGCATGCTCCAATCTCTACATTGCACACCACCCTAACTACTGCTCGCCCAGAGCACAGTGCTCCCGGGGGTGTGTGCCCCTAGTTTTAGACACACAGCCTGCTCCAATCTCTACATTGCACACCACCATAACTACTGCTCGCCCAGAGCACAGTACCCCCTGGGGGTGTGTTCCCCTAGTTTTAGACAGACAGCCTGCTCCAATCTCTACATTGCACACCACCCAAACTACTGCTCGCCCAGAGCACAGTACTCCCGGGGGTGTGTATCCCTAATTTTAGACACACAGCCTGCTCCAATCTCTACATTGCACACCACCCTAACAACTGCTCGCCCAGAGGACAGTACTCCCGGGGGATGTGTGCCCCTAGTTTTAGGCATCCAGCCTGCTCCAATCTCTACACTGCACACCACCCTAACTACTGCTCGCCCAGAGCACAGTACTCCCGGGTGTGTGTGCCCCTAGTTTTAGGCACTTAGCCTGCTCCAAACTCTACACTGCACACCACCCTAACTACTGCTCGCCCAGATCACAGTACTCCCGGGGTTGTGTGCCCCTAGTTTTAAGGCACACAGCCTGCTCCAATCTCTGCACTGCACACCACCCTAACTACTGCTCGCTCAGATCTCAGTGCTCCCGGGGGCGTGTGCCCCTAGTTTTGGGCACACAGCCTGCTCCAATCTCTGCACTGCACACCACCCTAACTACTGCTCGCCCAGAGCACAGTGCTCCCGGGGGCGTGTGCCCCTAGTTCTGGGCACACAGCCTGCTCCAATCTCTATATTGCACACTACCCTAACTACTGCTCGCCCAGAGCACAGTACTCCCGGGGGTGTGTGCCCCTAGTTTTAGGCACACAGCCAGCTCCAAACTCTACACTGCATACCACCCTAACAACTGCTCGCCCAGAGCACAGTACTCCCGGAAGAGTGTGTCCTTAGTTTTAGGCACACAGCCTGCTCCAATCTCTACATTGCACATCACCCTATTTACTGCTCGCCAGAGCACAGTACTCCCGGGGGTATGTGCCCCTAGTTTTAGGCACACAGCCTGCTCCAGCCTCTACATTGCACATCACCCTAACTACTGCTCGCCCAGAGCACAGTACTCCTGGGGGTGTGTGCCCCTAGTTTAAGGCACACAGCCTGCTCCAAACTCTACACTGCACACCACCCTAACTACTGCTAGCCCAGAGCACAGTGTTCCAGGGGGTGTGTGCCCCTAGTTTTAGGCACAAAGCCTGCTCCAATCTCTACATTGCACACCACCATATCTACTGCTCGCCCAGAGCACAGTGCTCCCGGGGGTGTGTGCCCCCTGTTTTAGGCACACAGCCTGCTCCAATCTCTACATTGCACATCACCCTAACTACTGCTCGCCAGAGCACAGTATTCCCGGGGGTGTGTGCCCCTAGTTTTAGGCACACAGCCTGCTCCAATCTCTACATTGCAAATTACCCAAACTACTGCTCGCCCAGAACACTGTACTCCCGGGGGGGTGTGCCCTTAGTTTAAGGCACAAAGCCTGCTCCAATCTCTACACTGCACTCCACCTTAACTAATGCTCGCCCAGAGCACAGTTCTCCCGGGGGTGTGTGCCCCTAGTTTTAGGCACACTGCCTGATCCATCTCTTCATTGCAAACCACCCTAACTACTGCTCGCCCAGAGCACAATACTCCAAGGGTTGTGTGCCCCAAGTTTTTGGCACACAGCCTGCTCCAATCTCTACATGGCACACCACCATAACTACTGCTCGCCCAGAGCACAGTGCTCCCGGGGGTGTGTGCCCCCAGTTTTAGGCACACAGCATGCTCCAATCTCTACATTGCACACCACCCTAACTACTGCTCGCCCAGAGCACAGTGCTCCCGGGGGTGTGTGCCCCTAGTTTTAGACACACAGCCTGCTCCAATCTCTACATTGCATACCACCCTAACTACTGCTCGCCCAGAGCATAGTACTCCCGGGGGTGTGTGCCCCTAGTTTTAGGCACACAGCCTGCTCCAATCTCTACATAGCACACCACCCTAATTACTGCTCGTCCAGAGCACAGTACTCCCAGGGTTGTGTGCCCCAAGTTCTAGGCACACAGCCTGCTCCAATCTCTACACTGCACATCATCCTAACTACTGCTCGCCCAGAGCACAGTACTCCCGGGGTTGTGTGCCTCTAGTTTTTAGGCACACAGCCTGCTCCAATCTGTGCACTGCACACCACCCTAACAACTGCTCGCCCAGAGCACAGTATTCCCGGGGGTGTGTGCCCCTAGTCTTAGACACACAGCCTGCTCCAATCTCTACATTGCACACCACCCTAACTACTGTTCGCCCAGAGCACAGTACTCCCGGGGGAGTGTGCCCCTAGTTTTAGACACACAGCCTGCTCCAATCTCTACATTGCACACCACCCTAACAACTGCTCGCCCAGAGCACAGTACTCCCGGGGGTGTGTGCCCCTAGTTTTAGGCATACAGCCTGCTCCAATCTCTACACTGAACACCACCCTAACAACTGCTCGCCCAGAGCACAGTACTCCCGGGGTGTGTGCCCCTAGTTTTAGGCACACAGCCTGCTCCAAACTCTACACTGCACACCACCCTAACTACTGCTCGCCCAGAGGACAGTACTCCCGGGGTTGTGTGCCTCTAGTTTTTAGGTACACAGCCTGCTCCAATCTGTGCACTGCACACTACCCTAACTACTGCTCGCCCAGAGCACAGTGCTCTCGGGGGCGTGTGCCCCTAGTTCTGGGCACACAGCCTGCTCCAATCTCTACATTGCACACCACCCTAACAACTGCTCGCCCAGAGCACAGTACTCCCGGGGTGTGTGCCCCTAGTTTTAGGCACACAGCCTGCTCCAAACTCTACACTGCACACCACCCTAACTACTGCTCGCCCAGAGGACAGTACTCCCGGGGGCGTGTGCCCCTAGTTTTGGGCACACAGCCTGCTCCAATCTCTGCACTGCACACTACCCTAACTACTGCTCGCCCAGAGCACAGTGCTCTCGGGGGCGTGTGCCCCTAGTTCTGGGCACACAGCCTGCTCCAATCTCTACATTGCACACCACCCTAACTACTGCTCGCCCAGAGCACAGTACTCCCGGAAGAATGTGCCCTTAGTTTTAGGCACACAGCCTTCTCCAATCTCTACATTGCACATCCCCCTATTTACTGCTCGCCAGAGCACAGTACTCCCGGAGGTGTGTGCCACTCGTTTTAGGCACACAGCCTGCTCCAGTCTCTACATTGCACATCACCCTAACTAATGCTCGCCCAGAGCACAGTACGCCCGGGGGTGTGTGCCCCTTGTTTAAGGCACACAGCCTGATCCAATCTCTACACTGCACACCACCCTAACTACTGCTTGCTCAGAGCACAGTGCTCCCGGGGGCGTGTGCCCCTAGTTTTGGGCACACAGCCTGCTCCAATCTCTGCACTGCACACCACCCTAACTACTGCTCGCCCAGAGCACAGTGCTCCCGGGTGCGTGTGCCCTAGTTCTGGGCACACAGCCTGCTCCAATCTCTATATTGCACACCACCCTAACTACTGCTTGCCCAGTGCACAGTACTCCCGGGGGTGTGTGCCCCTAGTTTTAGGCACACAGCCTGCTACAATCTCTACATTGCACACCAATCAAACTACTGCTCGCCCAGAGCACAGTACTCCCGGGAATGTGTGCCCCTAGTTTTAGGCACACAGCCAGCTCCAAACTCTACACTGTATACCACCCTCACAACTGCTCGCCCAGAGCACAGTACTCCCGGAAGAGTGTGCCCTTAGTTTTAGGCACACAGCCTGCTCCAATCTCTACATAGCACACCACACTAATTACTGCTCGTCCAGAGCACAGTACTCCCAGGGTTGTGTGCCCCAAGTTCTAGGCACACAGCCTGCTCCAATCTCTACATTGCACATCATCCTAACTACTGATCGGCCAGAGCACAGTGCACCCGGGGGTGTGTGCCCCGAGTTTTAGACACACAACCTTTTCCAATCTCTACATTGCACACCACCCTAACTACTTCTCGCCCAGAGCACAGTACTCCCGGGGTGTGTGCCCCTAGTTTTAGGCACACAGCCTGCTCCAAATTCTACACTGCACCCCACCCTAACTACTGCTCGCCCAGAGCACAGTACTCCCGGGGTTGTGTGCCTCTAGTTTTTTGGCACACAGCCTGCTCCAATCTGTGCACTGCACACCACCCTAACTACTGCTTGCCCAGAGCACAGTGCTCCCGGGGGCGTGTGCCCCTAGTTTTGGGCACACAGCCTGCTCCAATCTCTGCACTGCACACCACCCTAACTACTGCTCGCCCAGAGCACAGTGCTCCCGGGGGCGTGTGCCCTTAGTTCTGGGCACACAGCCTGCTCCAATCTCTACATTGCACACCACCCTAACTACTGCTCGCCCAGAGCACAGTACTCCCGGGGGTGTGTGCCACTCGTTTTAGGCACACAGCCTGCTCCAATCTCTACATTGCACATCCCCCTATTTACTGCTCGCCAGAGC